>CM060950.1:35067607-35725107 GCA_030765055.1 Mantis religiosa
CCAATGCAATGTCGCTGGCGTCGGTGTCCACAATGAAAGCGCCGCCTGGTTGTGGAAATCCCAGAATAGGAGCACTGCACAGTGTCCTTTTTCAGGAGCTTGAAAGCGCCTTCGGCCTTCGGTGTTCCTCTGTCAGGCGGGTGTGAGGTTTGGCGATGTTAGAGAACCCCTTTATGAAGCGTCGGTAATAACTAAAAAGCCTCAGGAAACTGCGTAACTCCCGCTTATGCTTTGGCCGAGGCCAATCTTTCACGTCCTGTGTCTTCTCCGGTTCTGTGGCCACTCCGGTTGATGAGACTATGTGGCCCTATCCTAAAATGATAGTAAAAATTAAACCTTGAGTTGCTTGATTATAATTATTTTATGTCAATACATACAAATCACCCTTATCATTTAGTAACTGATAGCCCATGACCTATTGTTGCAGCCCTTCTTTGCGGAAGAGCTGGCACTTCTTCGCGTTCTGCTTCAAGTTGGTCGCCTGCAGTCTCTGTAGCACCTTACTCAGATTTTCAAAATGGTCTTAGAAGGTCTTGCCGACGATGATGATGTCCAGGTATATCAGGCAGGCGTCATAATTCAGCCTCCTCATCACTGACTCCATGAGGCGTTGGAAGGTGGCTGGTGCGTTGCAGAGGCCAAAGGCATAACTGTGTAATGCCACAGCCCTTGGTCTCTCGAGAATGCGGTCTTCTCCTTTTCTTTCGGGCCTAGAGCAACCTGCCAGTAACCCGACTTCAGGTCCAGGGTCGAGAACCACTGTGCACCAGGTAGCGTGTTCAGCGTGTCGTCAATCCGGGGTAAGGGGAATCAGTCCTTCCGGGTGACAGCGTTCAACTTTCTGTAGTCCACGCAGAAGCGTAGCTCGCCGTTCTTCTTTGTCACCAGAACTACAGGGAACACCAAGGTCTGTCGGACTCTTCAATCACTCCCCTGATCTCATGTCCTCCAGCATGTCCCGTACCGCAGCTTGTTTCGCCAGCGTAACGCGTCTAGGTGGTTGCCGAATAGGCTGGGCACCTCTGGTGTCGATGCGGTGAAGCACTTTGTCCTGCGGCCCGTAGTCACTGTTAGCTTGGCTGAAGACACACTGGTATAGTCTCAGAAGTTTCCGAACCTTTCCAGCTGTTCTGGGGTCAGGTGGTCGACCGCCCTCTCCAGTAAGTCTTCCAGCCGGTGCCCCAGGTGTTGCGCCGGCACCAGCCTCCTGTGTCTTGTGGATTGCTGTTAGGCTTACCACGGGCTCGTACGTTCCCAAATCCGTCTCGGCCTGTACGTTGTGATTGTGTCCGTAGGATTTAGCAGTCCCACTGGCACCTCCTCTCGGCAGAGCAACAATGCCCTGGCTACACATAGTCCGTGTACAGGGGTCTTCTAGTCCAATATCATGTTCCTGGTTCGCTGGCCGTCCCAGTCGCGCCGTCACCACCACCTCGCTCCTCGCGGGGACAACCGCGTCTTCCTTCAAGACGACCCTGCTGATTCCAAGGCGCTCTTCAGGTTATCTGAGTATCACGTCTTCTCCGATAAGCCGCAGGACTTTGCTGCCGACGTCGACCGTCGCCTCGTGGCTGCTGAGGGCATCCAGTCCCATAATCACCTCCTGAGCCACCTTCGCGACGAACACCCTCAGACGCACGGCACTCCGTCCCAAGGTCAGCTTCAGCAGAGCCTCCTTCTCTACAGGCAAGGTATCGCCCGATGCCGTCATGAGCTGGTATGGTCGGCTTGGCTTCCTCGACGGCAAAACCCTTGGCTATGTCAGGTCTGATGACGGTCACGCCTGCCCGGTGTTCACCAGCACGCGGCACGGCTTCACTCTCACCCAACCGTACGCGATGAGGCTGTCATCCATCCGCCGGCTGACGGCGCGCAGTGTCACTCGAGGGGATGGTGGTGATGCCGCCGACGTGCCCCTCATCAACACGGCCCTTACTGGTTTCCCGGCTGCTCTCCCTGGTGTGGGCAGTGTCTGTCCAGGTGTCTCGGCTCTCCACACCCCCAACACTTGCCACTAGGTCTTCGCCGGCGTGCTTCGGCTGGCCTTCGGTCTCCCGTGTAGCGGATAGTCCTGGTTCTGGATGTCGGTGTTGCCGTCAGCTTGGCCGCCCTCCATCCCTCAAATTTGCCGTTAGTGCCTCATGTATAGTTGTGTAATCACCGAGCATTAGGTGCTGACGTATCTTGGTGTCTCGTACCCCGTCAGTGAAAGTGTAGGCGGCTTCCCGGGATACGAACTCCGGCGGGAGGTCAACTAAGGCCTTGCTAGCCAGCTGCTCAATTGCCAGGGCGAACTCCTGCAGCGTCCTCCCCTGGCTGTTGCGACATTGTCTCCTGCTGACTGCGGTAGGCTGCGGCTAGGCGGTGGTCCCCGAAACGGTTCTCCAGGGCCTTCCTGATATCCTTGGGATTCGCCGCTGTCTGGGGCCGCGTTTAGGACTTTTGCGGCCCGTCCGTTGAGGCTGGCTATTAGCTGTGCGGCCTCTGCATTCGTGACCACTTGTTATGCCTGGCCACCGTGTTGAAATGGTGGTGGAAGGCCTCGAACGTTGACGCGCCTTCGTATTTTGGAGGTTTTTAAGCGCGCCGATGTTGTGTCGCGTCCCCTTCAAATCCTTCAACCTCCTGCCGATGACGTCCTCCACCATGGCGTTCAGGGACTTGATGCTGCTGTCGGCCTTTCCTTCCAGCTCATTAACGCGGCTCGCAGGTCTTGGACGCGCTCGCTTAACTCCGTGACGTCCTCTTTTACGCCGGCCAACTGTTCTTCAATTTTTCGGCGAGGACTTTGTTGGCAGCCTTCATTTCGATATTTCGGCCCTTCATTGCCGTGGCCAGGACGTCGTTCACTGCTCTCATTTCCGTGGTTAATTCTGTCATCTTCGCGGTCATCGTCGTGGCCAAGTTGCCATTTGCTGCTTCCGTTTTCGTTTTTAAGTCAGCCTTCATTTGTTCCCATCTTCTCGGTGATGTTGTCGTTAGCCACCTTCATTTCTTTCATCTCGGCGGTGAAGTTGTCCATTTTCTGTAGAATGTTCTCCAATGTCGCCTCCATGTCGTAATATCTCACTCACTGACATCAATTGTGACTTTGTAGGTTCGAAGAATTAAAAAGCCAAGTTGTTACAAACTCAACATTTTCTTTATTTACACCAAATTACACTTGCAGCTCACAGCAGGTTTGCGTACCACGCCCAATTACGTAGCACTCACAATTACAATTCACACAGTTCGTAGGACGCAAGTCCACACTGCACTCGGCACCTTGCCGTACAACTCTCTCTAGAACGGACTAACGAAAAACTTACTCACTTTGGCGAACGTGCTTCTATTTATACATGGCTAACCGGTTCTAGAAGATTCTCTACGATGGAGGCAAAGAATGTAGAGAGATTTCACGATATTTCCACGAGGAAGGCCAGGAGGAGGGAAAACCAGTTACTTTTCTCCCTACCACATCTCTGCTGGGCACGTCTTTAGAGCTACGCATTAGCGTAGGCGTAGCCTAGCACCATTCATCTCGCTTACTCCCAGAGCTAGAGCCATTCGGTCACACGAGTAGGCGTGGTCTCGATGCCATAAGTCCCCCTCTATTGGCAATCTCTTTCTGGAGCTGCTCGTATGCTCGACGATTGGGTAACACTACTGATGTCACGGTGGCGAGCAGAGGGATCTTAAGGATAACAGTAAACTGTCATCTGGAAAATTCTAGGTGACTTCTTCATTGAACCCACAAGTCAGGGACGCACCCACTCCCTGAAGCTCAGATGAGAGGACTCAAACGCACGTGCTACATCAAAAGTCACCTTGAACCTGTTCCCATCTCCCTATCCTTAAACTTCGCACGCCACCAATCCTTATTTGTGAGGCGTTGAGCACAAGGGAGAGCAGGACGTGATTCGCTACGGGCCGGATCGCCTCATAAACGAAATTATCTGTACTTCTCGTTTGCTGCTATGACATTGTCGCGCCGAATTACACATAGAAACTGACTGACTGCAGAATCTACCGGAAATACAGGAACCATACGATCGCTACATTACCTTTCGCCTTTATTTGACTAATGGCTACAACCCAGCGGCAAAGGAGGCCGGTTATCTTTGTATTTTTCATTGTTTCGGCAACCTGTATATTCCACTAGGACACAGCAAATTATGGATTTATCAAACAATTTGCATATTGAGCGGGGTTAGCTGCCTCTAAAACTTCTGAGGCCAGAAGAAAGATCTGGCTGTTTATTTCTAGGGTCCGTATCACTACATTAGCTACTAAATCACCCTCGGAATCAGTCTCGCCAATTGATACATTCATTTTCTCTCCATTTACAATCACGTATATGGTTCAATGTGTCTTCATAACGTCTTATTAAATAGTTTTTAAGCCATGTTGATTCGTCTGGAACAGTATGACCTGTATGGCGTTTCTTGGAAATCGTGTGGTTTAGAATCGTTTCATTTTCCTAGCGGAATATTTGCACTGGCAAACACTTCACGCAGTTCTTAAAAAAATGATTGCTATTTGATGTGGAAAGAGTTTGCTATAACTGTAATTAAGTCACTTTTCTTTTGTTCACAATTTACAGAGGCAGCAAATTTTTCTAATACCCAATATGTTCTACTGTGAAGGCGTTTGTCTGCAGCGACTTTAATTTGGCACACATTGCAAAATATTACACTCCCATCATAGAAAGTACTTGTTAATCGAATTCTGTTACATACTGTCTTAAACCGCTGGCACTACATACTTTTTGTTGGCATTTTGCACTGCACGGAATCAACACAATCATACCGAAATACTACTCTACTGAGACTAATGAAAAGATTACAAAAAGAAAGACTCCCGCATGAAAGGGAAGTCCCGAATCAAAGTACGTGGAGATAGCATGCAGTGGTTTACATTTCATTGAGGCATGCATTGTATTTCTCACTGAGGTCAGAAAACAAGATAAAAATACCATACCAATGAACATTTAATCATAGATTATGTCTTTTAATGTTGGGAATTGGACTACGCTGAGGGGATTCGGCACGCAGGACCAAACTTGGTCTATTGTACCTATGCCTCAAGTGGGGAAACCCCGCGAGGAAAGGATAAGGTGAGAGGAGACAGAGCGGCCGTTCCAAAGGAGCCATGACAGTGCAGAGTCCATACACTGGAAAACTCCCCGGCAGGCCAGTACAGCCGGCATCCCAGCCTACTGTGGTCCAGACCGGGTTGGAGACCGGAGACCGTCCCTTACCGGAGGAGGAAGGTAAGAGCACATCATCGTGCCATGCAACGCCGGCACACCTGCGACACTTGTAACACTGAAAGATACCACCAGATGCGAGATGATGTAATATGATAATGGAGATCAAATGGAGATACAGGAAATTCGGGGGATGTAATTAAACTACCAAGCATTCACCTGGAGCAACCCCCGAAAAAACCCATGGGTAAGGTAGATTGGCCTCGGAAATCGAACCCGGATCTCCAGAATACGAGCCATAGACGAAACCGTCTGAGCCATCCACTCAGTAGAAGAAGAAGAAGAAGAAGAAGAAGAAGAAGAAGAAGAAGAAGAAGAAGAAGAAGAAGAAGAAGAAGAAGAAGAAGAAGAAGAAGAAGAAGAAGAAGAAGAAGAAGAAGAAGAAGAAGAAGAAGAAGAAGAAGAAGAAGAAGAAGAAGAAGAAGAAGAAGAAAGAAGAAGAAGAAGAAGAAGAAGAAGAAGAAGAAGAAGAAGAAGAAGAAGAAGAAGAAGAAGAAGAAGAAGAAGAAGAAGAAGAAGAAGAAGAAGAAGAAGAAGAAGGAAGAAGAAGAAGAAGAAGAAGAAGAAGAATAAGAAGAAGAAGAAGAAGAGAAGAAGAAGAAGGAAGAAGAAGAAGAAGAAGAAGAAGAAGAGAAGAAGAAGAAGAAGAAGAAGAAGAAGAAGAAGAAGAAGAAGAAGAAGAAGAAGAAGAAGAAGAAGAAGAAGAAGAAGAAGAAGAAGAAGAAGAAGAAGAAGAAGAAGAAGAAGAAGAAGAAGAAGAAGAAGAAGAAGAAGAAGAAGAAGAAGAAGAAGAAGAAGAAGAAGAGAAGAAGAAGAAGAAGAAGAAGAAGAAGAAGAAGAAGAAGAAGAAGAAGAAGAAGAAGAAGAAGAAGAAGAAGAAGAAGAAGAAGAAGAAGAAGAAGAAGAAGAAGAAGAAGAAGAAGAAGAAGAAGAAGAAGAAGAAGAAGAAGAAGAAGAAGAAGAAGAAGAAGAAGAAGAAGAAGAAGAAGAAGAGAAAGAAGAAGAAGAAGAAGAAGAAGAAGAAGAAGAAGAAGAAGAAGAAGAAGAAGAAGAAGAAGAAGAAGAAGAAGAAGAAAAGTACGAAAAGGACATAAAATGACCTAAAATTAGAAATAAAGTATTAAAAAAGATCTATCAGGAAAAAAAAAAAACATTTTAATGACCTATAAAAACCTCATATATCTAACATATTTATTGCACAATGCAATTAATTATTAATCTGCATCGTCTCGATAACTTAGAAAAGGATGACATTTCATTAAAATCCGGACTCTATATCACCTCAAGAATGGCACCTCAAGAGTGCTTCATTTCTTAAACAATACACGTAATATATAATTGCGTGTGAATGATGAATTACTGAAGCTAACATTTCATTTCTTTTGCGCAAATGCTTGCTCGATCATTCTCTTTATATCTGACATAAGTTTTAAACTTGTATTAAATTATTAATATCTGAGCGTTGATGTAATTTTAAGGCATAGGAAGCTAGTTCTGACAATTTATTTTCCTGGCAAGAGGCAAGTCTACGATTTTTTTTTTTTTTCGTGTTCGCCAAGCATGTCACTGCGCATAGTCGCAGTACGACTGAAATGTCATATTTGGAGAAAAGTCACATGTGAATGAAGAAAATTTTGTGCCAGGTGCTGTAGGCACAAACGTTAAAATTATGATTATCATTTGATTGTTTTCGTAGTTTATTTTTCTCTTCACACCTAGATGTTAGGTTTATGTAACAGTCCCTGATAGTTTCAGTCTAACTGGCAGTAGGTTACATGCAACAAACAATGGCTGCGTCAGCTTACTGCATTTTTGTGTTCTAAGAACTTTCCTTCATTCGGGAGGCCCGGGTCCGATTTCCATGACCGACCTGCCTGACCCATGTTTTTTTACGGGGGGTTTCCCGGGTCGCCCATTTCATCTTTATTATCATTTCACATCATCCATCATCTGGCGATCTCTTTCAGGGTAGAAGTGTCGGCGGGTATCTCGGCGCTGTATGGCAGGATGATATGCTGAGTGAACCACTTCCTCCTCCGGTAGGTCGGTTGGCGGTCTCCAAACCAGCTGCTGGGATCGCTTCCCGACCTCAGTAGGGGGAATGTCCGTTGTCCTGGCCTACCGAGGTTTCGAACAAAGTAAAATGTAGGGATCCTGCCCTCTGCACTGTCGTGGCTCTTTGGGACGGCCATCCTCTGTCTTCTCTCGCCTCATCCTTTCTCACGGGGATGTCTCACTTGGAGGCATAGGTACAATAGTTCAAGACTGGTCGCAGTGCCGAATCCCCTCTGCAGTAATCCTAATCCTAAAAACGTTCCTTTTCCGTAAGAATCAGTACTTAGCTAGGGCAGAAAATTACTCTGACTGATGACCACTGCCAAATTTGAGCCTTAGCCAAGCACAAAATTTACTGCTTAAAGACCATAAGATATTATGTTGGAACAAACCTACTGGATAATTGCAGTACACTCAAATACTCTAAAACCTATTTAGGGTACTGATCATTGAATGAATTTCTGTATTCCCTTAAATGGAACATAGGGCCTTCTGAACCGCGCAACTTCGAGGCCCGTAGGCAGCGGGTTGAGGATCAGAGATTTCCTGATCAGAGGGATTCCGGGATGAGTGATAGCCCAACACCGGAAGTGGAAGTACGAGAGAGATGAGGTGACAGGAAAGATGATGCAGCAATCAGTGAAATGCTGGCGGGCGAAACTGAAGGTCCTGGAGAAAATCCGCCCCAGCGCCACGTTGTCCACCACAAATCTCACTTTGCGGTCGCCTGGGATCTAACCCCTGCCATCTTGGTGAGAGCCAAGCGGTCTAACCACTCAGCCATGGCGTGGCCACTGATCATTTCTAAGATAATATTTATTTATTACCTGTTTGTTGGACGGGAGATAAAGTTATTTTCACAGAGCAGTATGGCTTGGGCGGTAACGTTCGTAGCTCACATTTGCTCACTCTGACATAGGCTTCACCCTTGACACTTAAACAAATGCTGGGGTGCCTTTTTCCCCTCATAACTCGACTTGGCTATCTCTCATTGCCTTCTCATCCATTTCAGGGTTGCATTATAAGGCAGCGGTGGATTGTGCTCTGTGAATACTTTTATCACGGCATCGCTGCGGAGACTTGGTAGATTCCAAGTGGGGCTCAATCTTAGGAGGGACTGCCGGGAATGAGCGGTCGGAGCATTCTACCTGGAATCGTTAATCACCCCGTGCAAACTTGCACCCATCGTTATCTGGATCGGTTCGCCCTTCGGGTCTTTTCGCTTATTAATTCCTCCCTCCCAGTGATCATGGTAGAGGCACAAACGGCCCTGAAAACCTGTGTGTTCTGCTCAACCCCCATTTCGGGACCCCATCTATAGTATTCATCTTTAATTTAATTATTTTCCAGGCCTTGCTATGGTCTTTGTCATACACTAGAAACTAATATTACAAGTTTTAAAATGGTTGTCTCTGCACTTCCTGAGCACATTGAGCATTGCAATTGCACAGAGAGGGTAGAATCAAAATTTAAAACAGCAAGTCGCAATGCACATACTCTGAAGCTTTCAAACTTCAAACAGAGGAACATCAATAATTGACAATCAGCTGTGAAGGATTATGTTTTATGATCGACTTGAATTCACCTGTATCCTAGGCGCACCACAGCCCATGTGTGATCACTGATTTAAAATAAACGGCATTAACAAGTATTTCGGTTGGGCACTACTACACAAAAGTTACTAAAACAGGCCTTAATCACTCTTTTAGGATGTTTCAGACAGTACAAAGTTAATTCATTATTCCTAAGTTTTTAAGGTTTGTAAACATCTAGATAGGTATAATCATTTTACATATTCGTCTAAAGAAAATAAATTGGAATTGGTATAATTATTAGCCGAGGTGTAGTGATGAAGTACCACTACCATGTTGTATTACGATTTACTGTCATTCCTACAAAATAAAGCATGCTCCGGTTATCAGAATCAACTTCTGATCTTCCTAGACATGCCACAACAGGAGTAGCAACTTAAGTTCTATGACAATCTGAAGAAGTATTATTGAATTATTTTGTTTTCCCAAAATTGTTTAACTGTTCTGTTTCTACAAAAAATTTGAAATGGTATCATTTTCAAATTTGTTCTAGGTGAACTTTAGATACTTCTACAAGCATACTGTTAAAAATTATAACACAGAGCAAGCTTTCAAGTTAGGCTAACCTTAGCTTTCAACATTAGCTTAAATGAAATGACTTCAATTGATGCTTCATTCTCTCAGTGTTGTGATTGAATGAGGAAATCCCTGATGCAGGAACTCACCAGAAACTTCAGTACACACATGAAAATGACTGCATAGGTTCAGAAGACTAACAAATTGGGCACTGCATTTCAAGATATAGAAACATACGTCGATCAGTCCCATATTGGCTGTCCATGGATTGCATCTAACAAATGCAACAACGAAAGAATGGAAAGGATAACTGTATTAAGGAAAACCGATGAGTAACCATGAATAAACCTGCTACAAAATGCATACAGCACAGTCCAGGACATAATAAACAAATTATGTCCTCAGAAAGTGGGTACAGTTAGATTTCAAGTTATGGCAACATAATCAGAGAAAAATTATTATTCAAGAAATTCTTTAGAGATATGAAGATGGAGACAATTTTTGCTGAGGAATATGACGGGTTCCAGTATATATCTGAAACAAAACAGCAGCATATGAAGCGATACAATGTTATTTTCCATCAGAAAAGAAAGCTAAAACAAGGCAATCAGTCAGCAAAGTTGTGGACTCCATTTTCTTGAATATAAAACAGACGAATCTAGTGGATTTTCTTGAACCTGGGTCGATTACTTGCCTTAACACTGTTGAATATCTTCCGGCACTTCATGAACTCTTGTCGTGCACTATTTTGGTGGAAGAATTCGAAAAATCTAGTAGGACCTTTCTCCACGACCCAACTACATCTTGACTTATAATATTTTTGGTTCTGTGAAAGAAGGCATGCAAGGTAAACATTATACAATGGAGAATATCAAGAAAGTTCTGTGTCTTTACTTTTGCAGTGTTGGAACAAAGTAAAAGAACTTTGAAACTATTTTTGCAAAATTAAATAAATATTTGGGATTTATATGCAAATAAATGTGCACCTAAAAGTAAAATAGAATTAAATAATAATGTGGTGTACTTATTTATCCAAAAATAAATTTATATTACCTATAAAATAACTATAGTTCATGACTTTGGATATGAACTAAGTAATTAAGAGTATACTTTCTTTTGTACAGTTAAATAAGTAAATAATTTACAGTAGATAGTCAACATGAAAAATTCAATGTCACAGTATAAAAGGTTCATGTGAACATGAGTCTGAAAATTATTATTTATTACTGAGCTACAAGACAAAAATGAGCGTCACAAAAATTGACCCAAATGGCTTCCCCCAGCTTCAATGCAAGCCCTAAACCTATGTTATTACAAATTCCTGGAGTGTTTCACATTTGGTCAGATCTAGTCTGAAGAGTGTGAATATCTAGTACAGGAGTAACATAAAACGGTGACCTTCTATGTCCCCAGATGAAGAACTCTCTCTATTGGACTCAAAGCAGGAGATTGAAGAGACCATGCATTGAATCTCTTCAGCAAACCATTTAGGCAAGAATTCATCATTTATGATGTGAAGGACTATCCCAGTGAAATGAGCTGGCCCACCAGTGTCAAAACTACATTTGTTGGATGACATCTAGATGATGTTCAATGGAATGATGTTACTAATTGAGGAGTGTTTTTTCAAAACTCGATAGATGATCAAAATATGTTTCTGAGAAGAACGGTTTTTTCTATTTATTGGCAATACTAATTAGTTAGCACAGCAACTATATTAAACTCGATAGATGATCAAAATGTGTTTCTGAGAAGAACGGTTTTTTCTATTTATTGGCAATACTAATTGGTTAGCACAGCAACTATATTAATCATTCAATTCCCCTACCTGAAATTGTCACATTGAATGTGGAAAGAAACAAATACCATAATTTAACTAGTGCAAATTTGAGGTTTGAAAATGCAGTTCTTTTTTTTCAAAAACCGATAGATGCTGATTAACTTTCACAAGGACTGAACAGATCTGTTCTTCTGGGCGGCAAACATTTCAATCACTCTGCTTTTATTCATCCAATTTAACATATACATATTGTGGATTCGTCCAGTATTTTAAACATTTAATTATATTATAAGAGTTAAACAATAATTACTTTAAAAATTATACTGCACATGTAGATTAAACTAATACATTCTTAAAAAATACGAGTGAATACTTCTAAAAAAATACAAGAGAATACTTCATTAATGCAAAAACTCATCAGATAAGTAATAACATTTTTCAATTAAAAATTGCTTGAGATACTTTTTGAAGTGCGGAATGGAATTTATATTTTTTATTTCAATAGGTCATTTGTTGTAGAATTTAATACCTCTATAGTAGATATTATTTTCATACAATTTTTTGTTATGTGGGGTTACATGTAGTTTTGCTTTATCTCGTGTTATCACAGTGAATTTCAGAGTTTATGGTAAAATCTTTTATGCATGTTTGCATTAATACAATTGTTTCATATAAATATATACAGGGTAATGGCAAAATGTTTAATTCTTTAAAGAATGGTTTGCAGCTGACAAGAGAAAGTAAATTGAGAATAATTCTAATGACCCTTTTTTGTAATTTGAATATTTTAATAGCTTCATTACTATTTCCCCACAAGGATGTTCCATATGAAATTAAGGAGTGACCTTAAGTGTATTTTTACTCACTGAGTGTTTCAGAATGTTAATTTGGAAGCAGATTTGTGTGAGTTACCTGGATAAGGTTTTTCCGGGGTTTTCCCTTATCCTGATAGACGAATGTCGGGTAAATCTAAGCTCCATGGACCCCGGACTCATTTGAGCATCATTTCACCCATTTCGTTCATCGTCCCATATAACTTAACGTTGGAGGACGTAAATTGCAAAAAAAGCAGATTTGTCCCAGTTTTTTTTTTAATTAAGTCAATAATATGAGTCTTCCAACTGAGATTTTCATCAAGAAATATTCCTAAACATTTTGATTTATTTGAATATATTGCATTTGTTCCTTCTAGCTGTGTAGAGGGAAAATTTAATGTTTTGTTGTTTATGTGATGAAATCCGAGAGCTAAACACTTTTCCTTGTTTAGACAGACTATCCTCTTTAAACCAAGAAGATGTGTGTAATGTGTCTACATTTACATTTATTTTTAAAGAGTCATCATTTTTTCCTGATGTTAATATGCTGGTATCATCTGCAAATAATAAGTATTTTATATTGTTACTTTGATTGTTATCAACAAGATCATTTATATATAAAAGAAACAATAATGGGCCTAAAACTGAGCCTTGTGGAACTCCGCAATCAGCTGTACGCTCATCTGATAAAGATTTCACTTCATTTGTGCAACCATTATAATAATCTATTTCCACTATTTGTTTTCTGTTTTTTAGGTAGGAACTGAACCAGTTTTGAGCTACAACTCTTATTCCATAGTAGTTTAGTTTGCGAAGTAGAATTGTGTGATTAACGAGGCCAAATGCCTTTGATAGATTAAGTAAAATTCCTACAATGTTCTGAATCATCTAATCTTTTATAGATATCATCACAAAATTGAATTGATGCTGTAGTGGTGGATTTGCCCTTTTGAAAACCATGTTGAGATAGTGAAATAATATTTAATTTTGAGGGACAGTTTGTAATTTTATTGTATGTAACTTTTTCTAGTACTTTAGAGAATGCGGATAAGAGAGAAATTGGCCTATAGTTTTTTGTTTCAGTTTTTAGTCCCTTTTTAAATAATGCTTTTACTTTTGCAATCTTAAGACATTCTGAAAAACACCCTTCCCTTAGAGATAGATTTATTACATAACAGAGTGGTTTTAGTAAGTGATTTAAACATGGTTTTATCAAGAAGTTTGAGGAGCCATCTAACCCATAGAATCTTTTATTTTTCATACTTTTTATTATAGATATTAATTCATCTTCTGTTACAGGCACTAAGAAAATAGAAGGATAAGAATTTTCTCCCTCTAATTTATATTTATTATAGATTTGACCAATTTCCTCTTTTGACTGGAACAAACAGCAAAGGAAATAAGCCCATCTTAGCTCATGGTGTCCACAAGGAAAGACTTAATTCTTTCCAAAGTAGTGAAACTTCAATTATTGTTAGTGCAATTTGCAGTGTTTTGTCTACCTCAGAAAGTGATTCCTCAAAGGAACAAAGAGTTCACTGATGAAGGGATATCTTTGAATGTATCATTATGCTAAATCACTGAGTTTATTTTTAGCTTTTTGTAGGAGATAATGGGATTGTAATTTGATGCAAATTTTCTCAGAGTCAGCAGGAAAATGTTCCCTGAATATAATACATTTCTTTTGGCTAATAGTTCCAGAAGTATTGAACATATATGACTGTTGAAATCGATTTTTCATTGTACCACCACTGAGTCACACATTTCTTGGCATTTGAATTCAAGTTCACTTCAGAACCGTAAATTGGTCTCTTGTGGGAAAATTGAAATGTGTAGTGTTTAACGCCCGCTTTTACTACATACGGTACCGCAGGCGGTAAACTGATGATACATGAGATGAAGATGGAGCACCGGTGGAATGAGATGGCGGGGGAAACCGGAGGTCCCGGAGAAAACCCGCCCCAGCGCCGTGTTGTCCACCACAAATCTCACTTTGCGGTCGCCTGGGATCGAACCCGGGCCGCCTTGGTGAGAGCCAAGCGGTCTAACCACTGAGCCATGGCGCGGCCTTTCTTGTGGGAGGAGCAAAGTTATCATGAACCTGCTATCTTTTAGCATACTCACGAATTCCAGATGCAGCTGATTCAAAATATTGTAAAGCATGAGATACTATACCACTATTGGCACTTTGCATCTGAATTGTGTTGTACATAATATCAATGTGTTTCATTAAGTCATACAAAAATGTTAGAAGAAACATTCTGGATTATTCAGTAAATTCTTCAAACCAAGAGTTTCCCTTACTGTTACATCATCCCATCCATCTTCCTGCTCAGTATTCTCAAAATACTGTAGTACATAAAGTTATCTCTTTTTTTTAATGAACGTTTTTCACAACCCGTAACTGAAAGTTCCATCTTGTGGTAGAGGGAGCTGGAATGTGTTTGTTGCAAACAGAACACAATAAATCACTGGGTTTTGGTGAAGATGACAACAATGTTGTGAATCCAAAAAGCATTTCATATAACCAAAATTAACGGATGAGCATAGCAGTGTACATACTGTCTGCCCACCACAAGAAGGCAAGGCAGAGGAATGTATAACATGATCGCTTTTGCAGCCTGCATGATGTTCATGTTCATGTTTGCCTTCCGGATATGATAAGGATGCTAGGTTCATGTAAAATACACAGTGCTGTTAGATAACTCACCCATGCATAATACCTATCACTGCAGTTACTGTAACGAGTATTAGATCTGGCAACACGGGTGACTCATATGCACTCATACACTCATTTCGTAGTAAACAGATCCACTTGCCAGAGAAGACAAACAGTTCAAACCCTTATCCCTCTTCACGCCCCGCTTGCCTTCTGTAGTGGACAGACAGTACATGGCATAAGGGAAAGAGTGTAGCAATGAGGCTACCGCTCATTTGTGTGACACCATCGTTTGCTTGTGATATACGAGTTTTGTTACAACATTAAAAGGTTGCAATTTCTTTATCAAAACATCAGTGAGACCATTGGCTGTTTGATCATGAATTTTTTCGAAAGAAAGAAAAACCTTTCAACAGGTTTACACCCTTTAATGTATCGTAAAATTATCATAAATTGCTGCGGCAAGTCTGTTGTTTCGTCAACCTGCATAGAAACATAATTGGTAGCATTTATGTCCTTAATTCCTCAATGTAAACCTGATACATACAATCCAATAGTTCGTTCTGTATAGTAATACTGTTGATGTGCTCATCTAACCCACTGTCGAGATAACGAGGAGAGATAAAAAAAAATCTAAGAAATTGCAACGGTTTACTGATTCCTGCTTTGCATCGTGACCCGTCAATATTACATATGTTTCCAGTAAAATTATATACACTCTGTCCAATATGTGTTTATTTTTAGTGACTATTTCATTGTATTCCTGGACTGATATTTTATGTGCAGAATCAATCTGGGCAGCAATGTTTACAGTTCCCAATAATTTAAATTTGCAGGAATTTTGTAAGTTAAGTACACCTGCCTCATGTTTTGCAATTCATTCACTCAAATGTTTCAGATCCTTACAACCAACTGTTGTACACAGACCTTCACCACCAAATAACAAACACTAAAAGCAAAAGACACTTTCTCTTCACTTGCAGTTAGCCACGATTTCTTACTAAACGAACTGTTACAGAAAGTTGTTTTTTGCCACCATGATATGTAAATGTAAACTTATTCGGTTGATGTGCACCTAATCGTTTAATTTTAAGTGTTTTCTTCTACCTTTAATGAATAAAAGGGACTTTTCAATAAATAATCCACTCTATTCATTTTAAAACTACACTACTTTGTCCACCAAGCAATTAAGATTTCAACAACAATCATATGAATGCTAAACTTCATGTAATGAGCAGCAGCTACCTGGCCCTAAGCGTTGCTGAGTGCAATGTATGATGAGTAAAAGGTGCATTTTTGTTCCCAAACGGGTTTGGAAGCTTATCGGTTAGTATCACCTGGAAGGCTGGGAGCAAATTCCGATGCTGAGTGCATGTTTCGCGAAGCTATGGAAGGCATGACAGGCATTGTTAATGGAGCATGACAGACATGGATGCAATAGCTACAAAATTCAAAATGTCTGTTTACTACATATTTAAACATATAAATACACTAAAATACTAAAATACTAAGATATTAAATACTAACATATTTACTCAAAATATGCTAGAATCATAAATAACTTGTAAATTAAATAAGCAGAGCATGTTTTGCACACATGTATCTATAACATAAATCTATATATTGAATAGCATACACCGTAATATTCTCAGGTGACAATGGCCTAAATTAGTTTCAACTTGCTCTTGTAAATACACAACTTTCACAGCGGAAGCACCACGTTAATCTGCAGGACAACTGTCTCATCCTGATTGTGTCACTGCTATACCACAACAAACTACTCTATCAGCTACAGGTTCGGTAACAAAAATGTTGCTCTAATAATGAGTAAAGGCAGGGGAGGGAAGGGAGGTATAGACATGTAACCGGCAAAGTGTTTAGGGGGTAAGGAGTGACCGCAGGCCCATGTAATCTGGCCCAACGCTCTGCTCTGCACAAGGCGACTAGCACGTTTGTCGTGTACAAACCTTGCGGGTTGCAAGTTTCGGTAATCATTGAGAATCATGGTAGAAGTAAATTATTTGCAATGATTGTTACAATTGAACCAAATATAAAATAAATTCATTCTTCAACTTAAAATGCCTAACAGTTGCATGATATTTACGGTGGACCCCAGCCCCTCTGGCCTTTAATGATAGTGTACCATGAGTTCAATTCATCTTTTCATATGTGTATAGTATGTTGCACATTCCAACTGGGCTAGTATCTGCAAGGAAAAAAGTGGTTCTAGCGACTTTTATCCAACCCTCATTGATGAAATTAAAGAAAAAACAGCCTACATAGTATGGTATACTCATGTGCCAAGGATGGGGAGGAAAGACTGGATACCAAAGGAAATCTTCAGATCGAATCTTTTGGGCAGAAAGAACGAAAACAAACCAAGAAGAAATGACAGAAAAAAACATTCTTGAGAATCTATAGCAGCATACAGAAGCTTGAAGTTTCAAAATGCAGAAGATGAAAATAACAAAAAGACCATTATTATTATTATTATTATTATTATTATTATTATTATTATTATTATTATTATTATTATTATTATTATTATTATTATTATTATTATTATTTTAGAAGTGCTTTAGGTTTTGAAAAATAATTATAAGATACAGTCATACAAAATACTCAAATAAATGACATGCAAATATAGGCAATATTTTATTGGTAGTAAGTACATAGTTTGCTTTAACATGAAGGTATTTATAATTATAAATATCTTTATATTCTTACTCCTTAAGCAAACCTAAAATATTGGATGCTTATGTATGTACAAAAAAATTATATTTATATACTTTATGAGATTTTCACAAGATAGTAATGCCCCATTACATTAAGACAGTTAAAAACATTTGAAGCATTCAGTGCATCACTACTGTACAGGTATGACTAGTGTTAACTTGTGAAATAGATGAAATTTCTGGGAGTTTAATGAAATCTATATTGCTATGTACACAGGTAGCAACAGAAAATTTCAGCTTTCCTCAAGCATCTCCCTTGTCTGAACATTGCACTACAGCCTATTAACACATCACTTACTATTATTCTTCATATACTAGTACAAGGCACAACAAACCAAGTCTTCCAAAAACAGTAAGCAAGCAGGAGATAGAGAAAAGTGATAAAGGAAAAAGAAGCTCTGCTTGAATTTGCATCTCTAAAACATTCTGCATTGTTCGTTAACTCATTTAGAATTTTTCAAGGAATTTGAGCCTTACATTAAAAAGAACTAGTGAAAAACTATTCAAGACATTTTTTGTACTTACATAAGAAATGTCTGATATCAAACAACTGAAATGTGCTCTGCTCTTGAAACCTCAATATAAAGCATAAATAGTTATACAAGTGCAAATGAGAGTCACTTTGATTTATATCACTTTTGCTGAAACTTTGGGGGATTTCAAAATCTACAGCCATTAGTCCCTGCATATATAATTAGCAGAACATAGGCCACTTTTAAGTATTTAATGTCATTTTCCAGACTATTTCAAACATTCATTTAAACTAAATTCAGTTTAATACATAATATTATACAGTATCTCCTTTGTTCAGGAATTAAAAACCCTACGTTGTTTCTGTTCATCATTAACATTCATTAACATTTCACTTGTCTACAGCACGGATGTAACAGTGTACAAATAGTGAAGGAGGAACACTACAAACTATCACATATCATGACCAGGTTTATGATACATGTTTCCACTTCAAAGTTAGTAATACCAGAAATTACCACCAATCGGCCATAAAATTGGAGTGTGACAAAAAGTGTATCAGGTATCATGCAATGTGGTGTGAACATAACTGCACATTAGTGTTGGCAGTTAACAATCACATATTCTGTGCTGCTATTATTATTATTACTACTACTACTATTATTATTTGAGATCAGGTCGTATGGAGAACTATATTTTAGATTGGATAAGTTAATGCACTTTATATGACAAAATGCTTCTGGAATGTAAAAACTTTAGCAAAATGCCACACTCTACCTACATCTTTGTATATCCAACTTATAGTTGAAGAAATCTCTGATTATTTCATTCCTGGTATGTAAATTTCTGAAGGTTTTAAAAGAGTTCAAGTAAAATGTGAAATTATTCCTTTTGTGTTATTCTTATTTATTATGAGATTACTGTCTTAGTCATTTATGGCCAGCTGCACAGCACTTCTAGTGCCAGTCTCATAGCTAGTCTTAAGGAAGACAATTTGTTTCAAACCAGGAGTTTTCTTTATCTAGAATTTTAGTTTTGCAGCTCAGTTTGTGTGTGTAAACACATTCACACAGAAAACTGGGTTTGCAAATTACAAGCTTACTTTTGCATGTGCGTGTTACAGTATTCCTAAAACACAGTTAAAAAGCAACTCATTACAAGAGCATTCCTTTTCCTTTTGTTCTTTTTTCCTCTCTCTCTCTCTCTCTCTCTCTCTCTCTCTCTCTCTCTCTCTCTCTCTCTCAAACACTTGAGGATTTTATTCTTTAATGATTTTAACGTTGAAATATGTGCATGGATACCATAAATGTCTGGCTCATGTGTTTAAATATTGTAATAAATGATTAGTTCTCAATGTGTTAAAAAGCTTGAATGATAAGCAGAGTAGTTGGTTATTTTCAACACTTCCATGAAAGGATTTAGAGTAGTTGGTACTTTAAATTAAGAATACACTAAATTCATGAAAATTCATTAAATATGTAAACATGAGATAAATAAACAAATAAATGAATAAAGTACTTTAAGAAACAGTAAACAAGTAAATGACTAGGTAACAAAATAATTAGATGAAGTAAATATAAATAAATAGTTATACATACACATAATTTTACACTTTTGATGATCACAAATGTAGTAATCATATTCCATCTACTGCTCTTAAATGGTTGATTTTATAATACAATGAAACTGAAAATCAGATAAGTTTCAAACTTAAAAATCTCCTATATGAAACTATAAAAATTGACATTACTTATCATATATACTCTCACTAGCTAAAACATAACACACATTTTCTTAGTGTTCATTAATGCCCACTGCATAAAATATTTACTGCAGTATATTATATATTAAGTGGTACTGTGACAGCAAGATATATACAGTGATTTTCCCTCACACTGTGGCCACCACATGGAGAATGCATATCAGCTGTTACAGCTAAGACTTCTATTGCTTGTACACAAGTATTGCACTTGTTTGTGACTTGGAATAGCAAAATACGAGAAAGTGGCAGCTTTACTGCAGGAATTGTCTACTATGTTTAGTTTCTGTTCTACGCTTATAAATTTAAACAGTGCTAACTAAAACTGCTAATGTTATCAGTGCCCAATTTGTGTTGTTCCTATGCATATCAATTTACAAGTTTTAAGTAATAAATTATAAGCGTTATTGGTGATGCAAGTTTTTCACCATGACTTGAAATGATTACACATTACCACAAACAATTTTGATGTGCAATGCATATGTGATAAATTATATCAGGGAAGAAGGTTATTTGAAACACAATTTCTTCATTTAGGGACATTAATAAATGATTATGACCCTTGATATTACTTAATTTAACAGCATTCAATTTTTTTCTATGAGTAAACTTAAAAACTAAAGTGTATGAAACAAATTACCATACATTGGAAGAACTAAAAGAAAACATTAGACAAGAAATACTCTCAATTTTGGATACTGAACTCTCAATTATGAATATAACCTTCTTGAGAAGCAGCCACAAATGTGTGGATAGAGGACATTTCCCACACATTTTATGATAAAGTATGTGCTTATTAACATTATAATTGTAACCACAACTATGAGAACAGAAATCAATCAATGGTAGGGATATTTCTTTTGAGGTTGTGGACTGAGCCAAAGCAGCCACTGCACAAGGTGCTGAGCGCTGGCTGCAGTGTGAGGGAAAAGCACATGGGTTATGCTCTTAAGTTTATAAGCAAATGTTATTAAAAATGAGTAACACAGCCTTTTCAGACCCGAGTCCAGTTGCTCTTTAGTTCCAAGACTGTTGGTACAGTTCTGAAAAGGTTAAAGAATGTACTGAAAGTAGAGAAAAATAAATCCTAAATACTTCTCTTTTCTAAAGTTAAGGATATGAGAGAACCATATATGCATGTTTAATGAAAAAATGTGGGCACTACTATCAGTAAACTTCTTAATTGTTGATTTCCTTTCAACTGCAAATGAGGGTACTGGATGATAAATACTATTATATGATTTAAATTACCAGTGCACATTTATTACTTTGTGTTTATTTTTATGCTTAATCACTATGAGATCCATGAAGTTCTGAATTTTAGTGTTTAGTTATATAAGAATATTATCACCATTAATACTTAACTTTTACAAATTCCTAGGTGTGGCACATTTTCAAACATATCTAGATATGCTTAAAGCAAATTAACTTTTTCCTTGCCTTCTGGTATGTTTACACCATATACACTACAAAGAGCAATGAACACATAGATATTGATTACTTCTTAATACAGGTAAGTGAAATGAACAGCAAATTAAATTACATTTCACAACATTCTTTCTTCTTCCTTCCTAAGAAAATACAGTATCTAAGGTTCTGTTTTATGCTAAATAATCATTAAACATATAAAACAAATTCAGTATCATTTCACAGAGAACCCTAAAAGTTAGTAGCAATATTGACATTTCTATAACACAACAAACTTGTGAAATACAAATAGCAAAATATGTAAACGCAAAGGATGGAGATGAATGCAGAATGCTGTATAGTTATACTTCATTGCAGGAAAGCAATGCAGGTGAAATGCCATTTTATCAAGTCTGAACTGAACATTTCAGAAAGATGCAGATGCAAGGTAGTTGGACTGACAATGCTGTGCAATTGCAAAATAAACCATGGTAGAAATAGTACCAGATAGTCTGCTTGCAAGACAAAAGGAGTAGGGCATTGCTCAACAATTACGAGAAACAGGTTATCATTGAGATCAGATAAATACATATTAGCAAGGAATGAAATAAAGAAAGTTAAAGAGACTGGTAACATAGGCAACAGGAATATAGGATTTGAAGGAGAGGTGGCTGGAAAAAAAGAGGATTCTGTATCATGGACAATTCATGTCTTTCTTTACCCACTAATACTGGTATGGTTACTAATACAACTCAACTGGAACTGAACATTCTAAAACATTAGAGAGTCTACTACCATAATACAACACCGGATGTCAACATTTTTATTTAAGTGTTCTTGATTAAATGTTATGCTAAAATTGAAAGCTTCACCAAATTTTGTTATCTGTTTCACGAACCAAGTTTCTGTAACATAAAACAAAACAGAATTTAAAGCTGATAAATGAGAAATATTTAAAGGAAGGTCTTTAGGAATGAAAACAAATTTCATAATCACCATTACACAATAAACTAAGCTCAAACAGCACTTTCACATATATGGATGGGAAAAGAAGACAAGAATGAAATATTCTTTAATTGAAGCATATTTTGCAGGCAGCCATAATTATACCTGAAATACTTTCAATTATTATATTTCACACAGAAACCCTTGAGTACTATTTCTCTTACAAGGTATTCCACGTGGCACTGATTTTTTAAATAATAAATTTATTTCTTAACTCAAAATATAGCAAGTCTTTTAACTTATCTAAAATGATATATTTAAAGAGAACAAGCACAACAACGGCACTAACACTTTTCTATTTTAGATATATTTATATATCAATAATTTGAAACTCCTTTTAAACCTCTAAGAACGCAGCTTAGGTATTACACAAATATAATTATTTGTAACAGAAACTTCACTTATCTTTGAAGAAAATGATGTGATTTTTCTTATTCATTGAGATTGCGATTTCGTGAATACTCATTCACATCTTCAGTCGAAAACAAGCTCATTGTCAACGTTACGATCACTAGAGATCACTACGTTTCTGCCAGTACTACCGAAATCTGAAAATGAAATAAACTTAAAGAGAGAATCGATTGTCTGTATTTCAAAAATCATTATGCAATTTTTATTTTTTAAAATAAATATTTTTTCCCAAACCATTAAATCTATCGAACCATTTAATTGTTTTAATAATTTAACTTCTGGATTTCTTTCATGGTTAAGTGACCAAACATGAAAATTAATAAGAAAATGTACATCATTTTCTTCATAGATAAGTGAAGTTTCTGTTACAAATAATTATATTTGTGTAGTATTTGTTGCTTCACTGTAACTAGCTTCATTTTTTACGTAATTAACAGTAAACAATTTGTTTACCACATGTAATTTATCCCTTAGTATTTTTATAAATAAATTAATAATAATAATAATAATAATAATAATAATAATAATAATAATAATAATAATAATAATAATAATAATAATAATAATAATAGTAATAATAATAATAATAATAATAATAATAATAATAATAATAATAATAATAATAATAATAATAATAATAATAATAATAATAATAATAATAATAATAATAATAATAATAATAATAATAATAATAATAATGCTGAAGTAAGGATATCATCTTGCTGTAATTACTTTACAAACCTAAAAAAAAAGGAGGAACTCTTTGAATATAACACAAAATATGTCCTACCTTTTGTTTTGGAAATATATATAAATTAAATTTTAAACCTGTCCTTTCATTTGGTGCCATCAGCTTTGTTGCTTCAGTTAAAAAGATGATTGTGTTACCTTTAAAATACAAGTGTTATGAAATAGCTAAGTTTTCATCACTGTGTACATTGCTGCAGTGGTAAATAATGGCATTTCAGATTGTCCTGTAAACCAAATACAACTTATTTCAAATAGATCTTATTCCAGTAAGCAGCACTAAAGGCCAATAATAGATGCTGCAAAATGTATCATAGCTTTTCAGCCACTACACAGTATCAATAGTCATTGTTGCAGTGAAATAACTAACTACCCATAGTCTTTAAAGGGGATTCAGCCTGTCAATCTTAATTTCTTTCTTTACAGTAGAGTCAAATTACTTAAAATCTACAACATGCATTCTATAAGTTGGTGAAGCATCCACTGAGTATGCATTATAAGTTGAGAAAGCATCATTCCAAACTTAAGATGCTTCTAATTCGAAACTGATGACTGATAAAAGTCATAAATGATATCAAAGTATTCCTGTGGAATGAAGGCAGCATATGGTAATTCATAGTGGATCACAACACTTTGTAAGAGAAGCACTGAATAAAACATTCTTTAAATTGTATGTACAGCAAACATTAACATTACAATTGTCTTCTCTTTCCTGTTTAGAAGAACTTTTATATACACTGCAGTGCCAATTTTCCAGCAGAACTTTCTTAAATATATGTTGTATTTTTTTTACTTTTTTTATGTAATTTACATCCTCCAACTTTAATTCATATCGGATGAACATGTTGTAGTTACTCTACTGATGAGAAGCATATTAGTCAGATAACAATCAGTGCTGTAATTTGTTTGCGAGAAGAGAGACTTTGTTCTTGCTGACTTTCTCTGTAGTTCAGAAGTATGCATAATTACTTTTGAAAGATGTTAAATCGCTAGACAACTTCCTTGTTTGTAAGGAATAAACATCCCTGAAGTTGAAAAACCTATTTATAATTGTTTTTTAACACTCCATCACTTACAATTTTTAAAAATTCACATGTAGGTGACAGACTACAAATAGTTTTTTTTTTCTTTTTTCAATTAAGTTGGACTAAATTCCTCCAAATATGCATAATTCCTGAAATTGCCTGTCTATCCATAATATATACAATACTTCATAGACGTTTATGTGTTTACTTCTAATGAGTTTCCAAATCAATGGTACATTAATGGGACTTAGAAACAAACCTTCTGAGTTACCTGAGTGAGTAAAGGGGAAATTCTTCATGCAAAAATGAGGTAGGTAAAGTGAAGCAACAAGGCCATTTATTAATTATTTTATTTTAATTTTTTGTCCTCCAGCGTTAAATCATATCGGAGAAGAAGCGACATCATTACCTCATAAAATAAGAAGACATTGGGCAATTTTGAGCTAAAGGAGACACTGCACATGACACGGCATCAGATATACTGTACTGAAATGCTATTGTGTCGCATATTTAATTTTAATGAAACACTTTTATATTTTCTCCATAATATCTCAGATAAATGAGAATCAAACTGCAATTCTTTAGAAATGTTAAAAGAATATGACAGCCAATTCTGATTAAAAATGTATCACAATTATAAAAACACAAATAAAAGTAAACTTCGAAGCTACAAAATATAAGCACATTTGCTTTAAAGGAAATCTAAATGCCAAGCTTGAAAAGGAAGAAATTTACCAAAGAATAACAGGAAAACATAGCTTAAATCAGGTTTCCAATGATAATGGGTAAAGGTTGAACTTAGCAGCTGGGAAAAACATGGTGATACCTTCAACATGTTTTGTGACTGGAAATCTCCTGAAGGCATAGTTAATCAGACTGGCCACATTTTAATTGATAAAAGGATATAAAACCATGCAGAGGAGTTAACTGTGAATCTGATCACTTTTTAGTCAGGACAAACTTTAGGTGTAAAATAGTTTATAGGAACTACAAACAAAATTGATATAGGAGTGGATAGATAGAGTCAAACTGAAAAATTCAATGGCATGGCTGGGATTTGAACCACCGATCTCCTGGCTTCCATCCATTTCCTCTTACTCATTGAGCTACCATGGCCAGAGTGCCCACCTGTCATTAAATTCTCCAACTGACTCATATTTTCCCAGTAAACCACTAGGGGCTCTCAAATTTGAGATACACTGTTTTTGGCGACTTACTATTGTAAATACTTGAGACCCAGGCTTCATCATTAAACTCTTATTATTTAAGTTAATTGATGTACATTAATCATTTCTTCACACCAGCCATTTATAGGCTAAGGTTCTTTGATAGATAGAGTCAAACTGAAGAATTCAATGCCATGGCCGGGATTTGAACCACGGATCTCCTGGCTTTCGTCCAGTTGCTCTTACCCATTGAGCTACCATGGCCAATGTGCCTTCCTGACAAATTCTCCAACTGACTGGTATATTTTCCTGGCAAACGATTACGGTATACAGTGTATCTCAAAATTATATTGAGTAGAATCTTATCACTGCCCAAACACTCAGAGTTAAGGGGTGGTAAGCAAATTAGGGTTTAAACACATTGGTAGCTCAATGGGTAAGTGCAACTGGATGGAAACCAGGAGATCCGTGGTTCAAATCCTGGCCATGGCATTGAATTTTTTCAGTTTCACTATCTATTCATAATACTATGTTAAAATAGGAACAGGAATAACAGACAGTTTTGAAATATCTTTCTAATTTGACCTCAGAGTATGTGATCATACACTTACATATACAAATAGATTCAACAAAATTTTATGAATTGGTACAGTTAATAGGATATGAAAAGACATCAGTGTTATGGGAACAACTTAATTAGCAGTAACGGAAGTATATGAGAAACTGAAGGATAAAACAGAAGAAACAGGTCTCAAAATTAATGCACAAAAAACAAAAACAATGATATAAAGTAGGAAAAGAAATAACCGAAGAAGTTCTCATAGTCAGTGATCACAACATAGAGATCATAAGAAATATCAAATATTTAGGTGGCACAATTAATAATGCTGGTGATGAAATAGAAGAAATTAGAACAAGAATTTCAATGGCTAATAAAGTGTATTATTCACTCCACATGATCTTTAAATCCAGATTTATTGTAATAAAATAAGATTGCACTACCCATATAATTTTTGCACCAAAGCATTTGATAATTGATTATGACTAATGTCTCCTGATTTCAGAAATGTCTTTGGTTTTTGCGTATCACATCCAGTTTACATGTTAATCATGATTTACTAATTTAAAATGCAACATTGAGGCTCCATGGTTTGCAATAATAGGGAATTGGCTGTTAGTGTAGGTGTGCTTTGCTTTGTTATTCTTGTGCATGATTGTCAATGCAACACCAATCCACTGAAATCTCCTATATCAGTTTATTTTTAGAATTGTTACCCATGAAATGCATTGTTGAAATGAAGAGTTTTTGTAATTCATGGTAGTGGCAACATTCTTAATGCTGCCTAGTCCATTGGCAATCAGCTACATCGTGAGTATAGTGAAATGTCTGACCTGTTGTTTTTATTTTGTTTTGCTGTAAAAATGCTGAGTATGTCAGGAATTAGAAGATGTGTGAATAAGCCAGTCTATATCTACCTGGTCCTAGAGACAAGTGCTGACACCGGGGGTAAAAAAGTTACAAATGATGCCTTAGTTGACATAGAAAAAGTAATTTTGCCACCAGTATACATCAAATTGGGAATCATGAAGCAGTTTGTTAAGGCTTGGACAACAGCAGCCTGTTTTCAGTATACTGCAAGCAAAGTATAAACTTGGAAGAAGCGTAGGGACAGTGAAGCACAAATTAGTACAAAAGTGAATCGAGAAAAGTGAATCACTTTTGTACTACTGCAAGCAAGTTTCTACATTTATCAGTTGTAAAAGTCAAGGAAGACATTTTTGATGGCCCACAAATTAGAAAGATGCTGAAAGACCCAAACTTTGAACAGATGATGAATGCCGTGGAACTTAGTGCATGGATTTCAATGAGAGACATCATGATGAAATTCCTAGAAAAGAGTGAACAGCTCGAAACAATAGTGAAAACGATGTTGGATCACATGAAGGAGTTGGGGTGTACAATGAGGTCATCTCGATCACTTTCCACAAAAGCTTGCAGCTGTTAGTGAAGAGATGGTGGAGAGGTTTCACCAAGACATGAATGAGGCAGAAAGAAGATATAAGGGGAGGTGGGATGTACCAATGATGGCCGAATACTGTTAGTGTTTGAAAAGAGATGACAAACAGGTAGCAGCCAGATGATGAACAGCCAAGCCGTCATTCAAAGGGGACATCTAGGGCTGTTCGCACTAAAGGTAACTGCAATTTTTTCCTGTAATAACACCTTCTGGTATTTCATGTATACATTGCCTTCTTCATGAATTCTTTGGTCACATTGAATTGCTAGAGCACAGAAATCACAAGCTTGTGCATTTCAGCAATATGTGAACCAAGAGACTCTGATTCGACCCTAGATATTGGCACTTAAATAGATGAAACTTGTGTTTATTTGGGCCCCTCTCACAAAAAATAGTGGAATAGACATGTCTGGACTATTTACAAAATATCACTATATTTTCTCTATGATATTTCCACACATCTTAATTTGTTTATTAGTTTTTATTCCTTTATCTCTTATTTTGGAGTACATGTTGCAAGAAAACCTGACGTGATACGTAGAAATGAATAACAGATTCGTGTTCAACAATCCAAAATTAGTTAAGATCACATGTCACTTCCCTTGCCGCAAGAAAAAAGTTCCAAAATGCTGGGTAGTGTTATGCAAAGCACCAATTAAATCAGTGTTATGGAAGTAAAATTTGGGTATTAACATAATCCAAGGAAGATGCTGTGAACTCTTCTGAAGGAAAGTGTTTTTGCAGGACATATTTACCAAAGGAAGGAAATGGAATTTGATGTGGATGAAATAACCAAATTTATGAACTATACAGATAAAGAATTTAATATAGTTGAAGATATTAAGATCAGAAGACTAAGATAGGTAGGGCATAAGGCAAGAATGGAAGATGGAAGGATCACAAAAAGATATTTGAATGGACAATTTTATTACAAGTAACTATTGGGGAGATGACAAAATAGATGGGGAGATGCTAGCCAAACAAATATTCAGCAGGTTTTGGGAATACAAGAATGAAAAAGATGAGTGGAGGTTTGGAAAGAATGAAGGCAACTTCAGAAGGAGGCTGGGGCTTAATACCATACATGATGATTTGCTTTAATGTAAACATGAATTACAGCTTCTCAACTGAATATATCCAGCAATATGTAAATATTAGTTTTGACAAATTTGCTTCTAGACATACTGAAGTAATTTAAATACAGAAATACCACATATGCAATTTCATAATTTGTCATTTAATGATATTACAAATAAAATTTGTCTTATAACAAACCAAATAAAATTGTTAATTACAATCATCATATTTGATGTGCAATGCCGTTTATGTGTTTTGTTTCTTTTAGAGCAATGTATTTCACATTCTTAATTTGTATGACAGAAACCTAAAATGCTACAAGTCATTAAGTTAGTTTGTATCATTATTTTGGATAAAGCTACATTGCAAATTTGTACTGTCTGAATTATATGCAACTTAAAATTAATCTTCTTGTACTTCTTCACCCAAAGTTTTAACCATAATGTGTTAAGGCATAAAACTGGGGGGGGGGGGGGGGGAAGAAACCATAATACAATATATTCTTATCTGTTAAGTTAAATGCATTCTTTCAGTAAGTGGATATGGAATTCAAGAAAGCTCATCATAATTTAAATGCCCACTATTTGCCACACATGAGTACTTTGCATTTGATGTGTACATAAATGTCAGTACAAGCATCATCAGCAACATTTTGCTTCACTATCATAGTTACTGAGACAAAGAGACTTCCAAACAGATTTAAAATATAGTACATAGTTTTAAGTAAATAGCTGTTAATGAGATCAAACAATGCTAATACATCCACTTGATTTCAATATTAGGCAGTAAATCTCAATGACAAGGTTGATAATTCTTTAGACAATATAAGGGTATCAGAGTAATAATGGTAGGATGTTGGAACCATTGCACATAAACATGGTCAGAATTAATTTTAACAGATCTTTTAAATCTATTCACATCAACACTGTTACACTCTTGGTAGAGATTAAGTCAGTTGAAAATGCCGATTAGAAAGACCCTCCTGTGCAGACACAGTATTTAAAAAAGAAAGCCTAATATGATCTTATGTTAAAATGCATACATGATTCTTGCCCTACGTTAAAAAGGAACTAAAAACAATAGTTCAATACTTCCATGTCCACAACGGCTGAATAAGTTTATGAATAGTGTTCAACAGTGACATTTTCCATAAAAATTACTATTTATGCTTTGTAACATTTTGGATACCTACGTAGGTAACATAATAAATGATTGTATTTAAATAAATCACTCAATGATGCAGAATGCATACTGTCTATATAGTGACACTTTCTATCCCCATTAAACAGAAATTTGGCAAAACAGCCTTCAGTGGTTTCACAATATCTTGATCAAGGTACAATTTCAGTGAATAAAGCATTGATATTATGTATGAGAATTTCATTGATAAGAGAACATTTAAATAAAACTGATCTTGGGATACACATAAAATAGAGTAACAAATAAAGACAATGAGTGATAGGTGATTGTTCTAACTCACACAAACCGTGTGTAGGTAAACTTTGGAAAGAGTCAGAAATGAAAAATTCAATGCCACAGCCAGGATTTGAACCACTGATCTACCGCTCTATGTGCAGCTGCTCTACCACAGACTTCAATGGCAACTTACAATTTCTAAGTAATTAATTTCCAGGCTTCTTAACAACTTTTTATTATAGTTTTCCATTCATCAGGTTTCACATATATGTTAGAACAATTACTTCACGCTGATTACCCTTATGGGGCTAAGTGATCTCAAACTAAGATTTCCTCATTGGTCTACCTGGAAGAAGTGAATCAACCATGGTAGCTCAGTGGTAGAGTACCTGCACATAGAGCGGAAGATCCATGGTTCAAATCCTGGCTTTAACATTGAATTTTCCAGTTCTGATTCTAACCTTCTAAACAAATAAACTTTTTGGCATTTATTTACAGTACATAATTGTGAGGCTGAAATAAGTAATGAGTGTAAAAATTAATAAATAAATGTACCGCCAAAGGTAAGAAATATACCTACCATGAAGTTAATGAGTTTACAGAAAGTAATTCAAGTAATAGTTAATGTGCTTCTTTTTATTGTTTATTAACTACATCAAACTAATCATTTCTATTTTCTAAAAATATATAAAAAGAGAAAATTCTGAAAAATTTGACAAGAAAGTAATGCTAATATTATAGCTATAGCCTTTACACAAAATTATAGCCTTGAATTTTCATATATATAAAGAAAGCTTGGTTATAGTTAATAAAACTGCAGTTCTACATAGAAGAACTTTACTTCAATGTTGCAACTCGAACTTCAGTTAATGAGGGTCTTGGCTGAAAGTTCCAATAACTGCCTCAAATTTTATAATCCTTCAAACTTGATGTTTATGTTTTTGCAGAAGTGTTAATATTAATGATAAAATTTACCTTACTTTTGCTTATACATTGGGATTTTATAGAAAGATAAAAAGGGAGTGGGGAAGAGAGGAATATGTAAATCATTGCAAAAAGGGGCAAAGAGATGAGCTGGCATGGATGAGGACAGGAACACTGTTTCTGAAGAGCATAAGCGGAGAGATAAAACGGGTATATGAACTATGTGGGGGAGAAGAGAGCATGGAGCGTTATATGACAGAGAGCACGGAAATAGTGGAGTGGGGAAATAAAACATGGGAGGAAAAATGGGATAAATGGACAAAAAATAGTAGCATGAGAATGCTGACAGGAAAGGGGGAAAAGAAGAATAAGAGCATGAGAGAGCTTTTAAACAGGATGAAAGAGAAGTGGAGAATGAGGAAAAAAAGAGGAGAAGAAGAGAATAGAGAAGGAAGGAGAAAAAGAAGGGAGAGAGTAGGGATCAAGTAGAGGAAGGGCACTTGGTTGAGCCAAAGGCCAGGAAGCCAGGCAACCATGGGGCCAAGGAGAGAATAAATGGCTAGACTACAATTTGTACTTAGGATAAGGTAGGCAATAGAAATATTGTGAAATATTGTAAATTATGTAACATGGAAATAAAGGTACATTCATTCATTACTACACAATGCCTATTGAAGATATAATTATATTTTTGCTTTTAATAAAATGTAATATTAACTATGAATATCATATAATAAATTTAAGAAAAATTAAATTGATAAGTAAAGCAATGGCATGGAAACAACTTTATGAAAAACCATAATAGACAAGAAAAATAAAGGATACCATCACTTAAAGGACTTGAAAGTTAGAACTCATTTAATTAAGGACTCAATATAGGACATTGTACCAAAATGATCATAACTTCTCGAGCAGCATTGATTTACCTACCACTGTACAAAGTCACAAAACCCTCCTCCTTGATTTACAAATTAGACAAAACAGATATAACATGCTTTTGTCCAATCCAAAGATGTAGAAAATGTGTAACTGTAAATCATACCACCACTTTCGTAAATCTTGAGAGCCAAACATTCATAAAAGAGCAATTAGTGAAATGTGGTTCACTGCATTCTGCACCAAATTGGATAATGCAATGCTTTAACTTAATTGCTCGGAAAATTCTGGTGAATGACTCGGTTCAGTTAACCATGTTTCACTGCACCATGTAGTTCATTTATATCTCTTCCATGCAATTTTGCTGGACTAAAACTTTAGTTACACTGACTCACTTCATAGAAGGATACCGGAAAACATAACCTACACTACAGTTTCAAAGAAGAAGCCATCAGAAAACGTTTTGATACTAAGAAGAGAACTTGCAGAGAGAATCAACCATCTAGGAAAAACGATCCCAGTGGCAAGTGCAATAGTGAAATCAGGTGCAAAATCAAATGACGTTTTTGAAAACATTGAACAAAAATGTTCGCCATTCACAGAAAAGGATTTTGTGGTGCTTATAGGTGGGACCAACGATGTGGCAAGTGGTGAACCTGAAAATGATTCCTAACCTTGAAAAAGCAGTTGCTTCCTTATCCTACACAAATGTGGTCATAGTTAAACTGCCTCCAAGGCATGACCAGCTCCCAACTTCCTGGGAAAACCAACAAACTAAAACCATAAATGAAAGATATCCCAAATAAGTGCAAAATACAGCAATGTGAAGCTAATAAATACCTTCAGTGCAGAACGATTTATGTATACAAAACATGGCATGCACCTGAACAAATTAGGAAAGAAGAAATTAAGTGAAACCATAGCTAGTGTTATCTTGGACTTTAAACTGGGAGTTAGAGAAATTAGTGTATATAGTCCGTTAAGTAATGAGATAGTAATGTCACCCAATTAGCGGAAAGCCCGACCAACGATAGCTGAGAAGGGACCAGAGGCAGCCGAGCCACACCCTCCCATTAATCTCAGTCACTAACTGAGGGGTTGAAGGGAAGTGTCACTTGTCGCTGGCCACCTCTTTCCCCTTCCCCTGTCCTCTGGAACTTTCGCGGTAATTCACTGAAACCAGAGACTTCTAGAAAACAGTGATATTCCTATAAAAAGGGCTGCAGTGAGTGAATTGAGTCAGTCAGTCAGTCAGTTCTTGGCGAGCAGCGTAAGAGTGCAGTGCTAGTGTACGACGAGAAGACTGTGTATGTGCATCGGAGGATTGTACGTAATTGCGAGAGCAAAGTGGAATTGTAACGGACGAACTGGTGAATCATAATTGTGTGCATTACGTAATTCTGTGTAATTGGCAAGTGTTTAACTGTAAGTCGGTGGAAATAAAGAACATTTTTGAGTGGTGCAATTGGACTTTTCATTTCACGAACCCACAAAGTCACAGTAATGTATTCAAAAAACTAGGCAGCTTTTCAGATAGGCAGGTGAAAGGTAAGTCGTTAGATCTCATTCATCAAAATATCCATATACTTTCTAATAAAATTGATCACTTAAACATATTCTTAAATGAAGAGGATCCTGATATTCTTATTTTCACAGAACATGGGCTAAAGAAATATGAAACTTCCAATACCTTTTTTAAAACTATGCAATTGGCAGCAATCTTTTGTCGGAAAAGGGAAAAATGGGGCGGTGTAAGTATATTTGTAAATAAAGTACTAAATAACAGCTATGAAATTATTGATCTCACAACTTTAAGCGTAGAAGGGGAAATCGAGTTGGCAGGTATTAATTTAATCTGGCATAAGGTAAGAATGATTGTTATTGGTATCTATAGGCCACTAAGTGGTGATATTAATTTATATTTTGAGAAGTCAACCCTGTTATTAGAGACACGTATGGTAAAATTGGGAACAAAAGTTGTGATTCTAGGAGACATAAATATAAACATTCAGAATAATTCACAAAAAAAAAAAAAAAAAAAAAAAAATTAAACTGGAATGCTTATTAAATGAATTTAATATAAAAATGGCAATAAATGAATCAATTCATATTACTGCAAACACAACTACTACAATTGATAATATCATCACAAATATTGTTAATATACCTTTTAAAACTGAAGTCATACATACACATCTCTCTGACCATACTGCCCAAAAAATCAGTTTTGAAGAACCAGCAAAACATGAGTATACAAATACCCCAACAAACATAAACCGAAGCTACAATTCTTTCAATGAAACTAATCTATTAATGCTAAAAAAAGCTCTTAAACATGCCGAATGGGAAAATATCTGTAAATATACAGATCCAAATATGAAACTAAATACATTCTGTGAAATACTGAAGCATAATATAAACATTTACTGCCCCCTCGTCACAGTCAAAAATAGAAAACCAAAAAGATTAACAAACGTTCATTGGATCACACCTGAGATTAAGCAAATGCATATTCAGCTAAAAATTACCATTTCCCAAGCAAATGCGAGAAATGCAAAAGTCACTGACACAGATGTAAAAAAAATTAAAACATGTCTATGACCAAAAAGTCATAAATGCTAAACGGGAAAGCATTAGCAGTAGGATCCTAAAATCTTCCAGTATAAGTAAATCTAGTTGGCAGATAAATGAATTCCGAAAACCCTCAGATAACTCATATCTTAATAACACTGTTTACAAGACAAAAGAAGGTATTACACATGACCCTAATGAAGCTGCCGAAGCGTTAAATGATCATTTTGCCTCAGTAGGAATAAACATAAAAAATCTCAATAAAATAGATGCAGCTAAATCAAGCCTGATTGAAGGAAATGTTGTACCCAAATCAAAAAAATTCATCAAGTATCTACATCTACCCCTGCGATGCGAATGAAATTCTAAATATAATAAAACAATTAAAACAAAAAAATAGTATTGGTATAGATGGCATTCCTATGTCATTATTAAAGGTGTGCAGTCAAGAAATAATAAATCCCCTTGTAGATATAATAAATTCTTTCTTGGAACCGGAAACCTTCCCAGACATTTTAAAAATAGCGAAGGTAATACCTATCTTTGAAAAAGGTGACAAAAAAGAAATGAATAACTATCGCCCAATATCAATTCTACCAGCGCTTTCAAAAATTTTTGAATGAGTAAACTATAAAAGACTAATGAGTGCTCTAAACAAGTTCAACCTGATACCTAAACACCAAAATGGTTTTGTCAAAAATAGGTCAACAGTCAGTGCAGTCGTAAAATATATAGAAGAAATTATTGGAGGCTTGGACGCAGGTTAATTCACAACAGCTATATGTGTTTGGAGGAATTTAGTAACAGTGACGTCAAAATTAATCTCAGAAACTATTTGTAGTTGGTTTATTAATACTCGTCACTTACTTGTTTATATTTCTGAGAGACTAGTTTCAAAGACATTTGCCCCCATTTTCAATCTCTTTCCAACTGGCATCTGTTGTCTGCTCTCTCTCTGGTGGTGAACTATGAACTTTGTCAAATTATCTACTGGTGGGATTTCAAAGTTCATTACGCGATCCTTATTTTTCCATATGAATAGATTTTTCCATATGAATATATGGAAGCAATAGAAGCAGAAGAATACATTTCTCTAACAAAAATATGCATTGAACAAAACTTCTTCAGCTTTAATGGAAAACACTACAAGCAGAAATCAGGGTTATCAATGGACAATCCACTTTCACCTTTTTTGGCTAACTTATTTATGAGTGCATTTGAAACAAAAATCAAAAAGTCCTTCCCATTGATCTTCAAAGTTTAGTATAGATATGTTGACGACATCTTTGCAATTGTACCGAATAAACATTTAGAAGATGCATTAAAATTACTCAATCTGCAAGAAAGGACTATAAAATTCACTATAGAAAAGGAAACCAATGGACAACTCTCTTTCTTGGATCTAAATATCATCACGAATGACACAAAAATAAAATTTGGAATTTACAGGAAACCAACACATTCAGAAAATTACATAAAAAATAATAGCCACAACCCAATTACACATAAACATGCAATAATAAACAGCCTTACACACAGACTAGTCAACATACCCGTGGAAAAAGAAGAATATTTCAAAGAACAAAAAACAATACTACACATAGCAGAGGAAAATGGGTACAACAAAAATTTGGTGTTGAAGAAAATTAGAAAAGCTAAACTAAAGAAAATCATTAAGGAAGCAACCACATTTACAAAAGAAAACGAGAGCAACAACATATTCAGTTCATTCACATATCACCCAAAAACATTTAATAAATTTAAAAAGATCTTCAAGGAACAAAATATCACCTTGGCACCTACTAATAGACACTCAATTTTAAAATTGCTAAATTCAAAAACAAAAGATGAAATCCCATCAGTTAACAGATCCGGAATATACCAGATAAGTTGTAAGAATTGTGAAAAATGCTACATAGGTCAAACTAAAAGAAATCTAAAAACCAGAGTCAAAGAGCACTTTAGAAACATCAGATTGAAACAAGAAGATAAGTCAGCAGTAGCATTTCACTTTTGGAATGAAAACCATGACATTGATCCAAATCCAAAATTATTAAAAGGAGTGATAAACCAAAATAAATTGACAACATGGGAGAACATATTCATATGGAAAAATAAGGATCGCGTAATGAACTTTGAAATCCCACCAGCAGATAATTTGACAGAGTTCATAGTTCCACCACCAGAGAGAGAGAGAGAGAGAGAGCAGACAACAGATGCCAGTTGGAAAGAGATTGAAAATGGAGGCGAATGTCTTTGAAACTAGTCTCTCAGAAATATAAACAAGTAAGTGACGAGTATTAATAAACCAACTACAAATAGTTTCTGAGATTCACAACAGCTACTTTGTTAGATATAACTAAGGTATTCAACTGTGTGGATAAAAGTATATTAATGGATAAACTATCTGTCCTGGACATTAGGGGGAAGGGAAGTGAATTAATTGAATCCTACATGACCAACAGAAAACAGTATGCAGTTCTAAACTCTGTAAATGGAGATGCCATATCTACTACTACAGAATTGAAGTATGGTGTTCCACAAGGATCTATTCTTGGACCTCTTGTTTATCCTTTACATGCATGACATCACCGAGTATTTACCACCTCATACACAATTAGTACAGTTCGCCGATGATACCAGTGTCACAGCCAGTATTGCCACTAGCACAGGGTTAGAAAAAAATTTAAATGAAATAACCAAGAAAATACAATACTTTTCAGCATTAAACCTAAGCATAAACCCAACAAAATGTGAAATAATAACATTTGGTAGCAAAATACTTAACGCCCCACTCCAACTGTACATTAATAATCAGTTAGTAAATAGTACTGATATAGTGCAGCTACTTGGTATCACACTGGACAAGACACTATCCTTTACTCCACAATTAAGCTTAGTAAAAATATATTCTTACTAAAATATTTAATTAAATATGTTCCTACAGCAACAGCTCGAATTATTTATTTCTCACTAATACACTCTCTTATATCTTATGGCATAGAAGTTTGGGGCAACACATCAAAATTAAGCTTAAATAAAATATTTATACTACAGAAACAAGCAGTACGGTACCTGTCAAACTTAAAAAAATTGGATACATGTAGGGGAGTCTTTAGAGAACAAAAAATGACATTACAAAGCCTGTATATATATAAAACTATTTTACATATGATCAGATACAAATTTCCAATGCCAACAAATTTAGACATCCACCATCATAACACAAGAAACAAAAGTAACCTTGCCATTACTACACACAGACTTACACTATTTGAAAAGCTGCCCAGTTATGCTGGTGCAAAGTTGTACAATAGGCTGCCAGCTGAGATAAAACAATGTGAGAATTATAAAGAATTTAAAACTGCTCTTCAAACTTATTTAATTAAAAAAGTATTTTACTCTTTAGAGGAATTCTTAGCTAAATGAAATGTAAATATAATGAAGTTTTAAGTAAGTATATTATTAGTTGTTGAGCCATTAATAAGTTAGGTATACTTAGTACACTAATGAAAATGTAAATACAATCAACTTTTAAATATTGATATGTATTATGTATATTGTATTATAAATTATTAGTTTAATAAGCTTAGTATAATTATTACACTGACCAAGAACTTAAAGCACTGTAAATATGTAAATATGAAAAGCTTGTTGCACTGTAAATGTGTAAACTGACAATTCGCCTGTTTCTGTATGAACATAAGGTGATAATAAAGTATTATTATTAATATATTATTATTATTATTATCATCACTATTGGCCAATCTAAAATTAATAGACTAGCCTTATAGTCAGTCACCACAGGAAGTTACCAGTATGCTAAATTCACAAAATAAGCGGCTGGATAATCTGGGGTTGAAAGTTTCTCTGACCAAGTCCATGTGTTTCCAGATTATTTTGAAAAATAAAACCTGAATATTAACAGATCCCATATTTAAGTTAATTGGTGGAAATTAATCATTTCTTCACATTAGTCGTACATAGGCTAAGGTTCTGTATGGATAGAGTTATCATACTCTATCCATACAGATCCCATACTGTTTATTAACACTCAAAATGTATCTTTTTCTGATCTCAAGGAAGTAATAAAATATTTAGGTAAAAAAATATAAATCCTTGGGCTGGAAAGATCGATAAACTCTTTTGTAAGCTATGCGTGATTGGAGGAATTTGTAAGCATTTTATTGCAGCAGCAGAAGACTGGGCCAAGTTAAATATTAAGACTTGGCAAAAATTAGAATTTTTCAATTCATTCATAGTTTCAAAGGTTTTATATCTTGCCATTCTTGGCCTCCCTTTGTTAACAATATTACAGGAAATAGGCAATAAATTAAGAAGTATTTTAAAGTACAGTTTTCATATTCCATTTCAGATAACTGCTGGATCTTTTTTATACAAGATGGAGGGATGGTGGTTTAGGGCTTCCTAAGATGACTTATTTAATATCACTTGCTTTCCTTAAAGCCGGGATCAAATTCCTTAATTCAACTGAACCGGGCATGTGAGAAGCTTCAGAATTAGGACCGTTTGGTAGCAAAATGTAGAAAGTGGCAGATGTTTGCCAGACTGAAAAATGCAATGCTATAGCCGGGATTTGAACCATGGATCTTCTGGCTTTTGTCCAGCCACTCTAAACCATTGAGCTACCATGGCCAATGTGCCAACATGACATTTAATTCTCCAACTGACTCGTGTTTTTACCCTTAATAGTTTTGCTTTTTGAGAAGCAATGACTTTTTACATGCTTCTGGATAGATGAGTTTTCTACTCAAGAGGTTTCACATTCTGCAACAATGATGTGTTACATTTTCTTCAAATAGAATAGAAAAAAGTCCAAAGTAAGAGCAATAATATTTATCATAGTTATAAGAAAGAAAAAAAAAAATTTAGTAAAACTATCACATTTACTGATAAAGGTCTTAATTGGTAGAATATCAAATAAGTCCATTATAGATTACTATATAGATGTGCACTCTTATTCCTACTAGGCAATAACAAATTATATTTGCAACATTTTCCAAAAATTGTTGGTATCTTCAAAAAGGTTAAGTATTTCTTGCTATCAGGAACTTAGCTATATTTTATAAGAAACTGTTAGTCTGCTACAGCTTTGTTTCATTTTGAACTTATCATTTCATGACATGCAACATAGCAAAGCCTCAAACAGAATACAAATGATAAAAATGATATAAGTTCTCAATACATGGACTAATTATATGTATCAAGCGGATAGTTTTCCATTTTGAATGTTCCTTCAAACATTATATTTCCTTCAGGCTAATAATATAGTGGGGTCATTTATATTTGCATTATTTTAATCCACTTTTTTTTTTGCAACTCCCTCAAAGAAAGTATCCCTGAGAAACATGTCCAGTTTTTCTGATAACTGGTAAATTAGCTACTTTTGAAACAAATGTGGTGACACTGCATTTCACCAAATTTTCCAAGTCATGAGATTTGGCCTTTGTAGATAATGGCACTACATTGCATAAAACACCACATATTCTTCTCTTGAATTACAAGACATAAATAAATTATGGATGTAAGTAGATATCATTTCCAAAACCTATTTCAAAGATCCAATGTATAGAGTATTGATCTAGAATTTAGAAAGGCTGAATTTGAATCTTCAATGCATTGTCATTCACACAAAATATATTGAACTTACAGCTCTTTGGATTCCAGGCTCATTTGAGCAGTCATGTCATTATTTCACACATTATTTCTGTACACACGCACTTTCTGTGATGCTTGTAAAAATGCACTATGATTTTAAGTTGCTTGGTGGTGCAGTAATAACCACACTTAAAGGTGTGTTTATTGCTGATGGAATGGAATACTGAATACAAATTTTGAGCTCTAATACAAGACTGAGAATGATAGACAAGACACTTCTTAGTATACTTATATTAAAATTGTATACTGCATTCAGAAAAATTGGAAATATTTCCTTAGGGTAATTCCCTTACCAGGTGCACACAAGGTCAAGTATCATTATACTTAATGGAAATAAAATTGTAAACAATTAAAATAAATGTAAACAAACTGAATTGTCACTGAGCATCCCATCAAGAATTTTAATATAAATTATATATAACTGAACTGGGATGTAGAACTGCTTACAAGTTTTAAATTAAATACCTACCCTGAAATTACATTCTGATATCATGTGACATCATGAAACTTTTTGGAGTATTTTAAGTTTAAATATGAATTATCTATGTAATACAATAGATATAATTATATCACAGTAAAATGTGCTTGCTGAGTTGACTAGAAGTCATCTCATTAAGTGAAAATGTTAAATATTTTAATGAAAAACTCACTTTATACAAATGAAAACTTATAGAAATGCTGTGAGCACCCAGCAAAGATGTGTTTCTTCTAATTATATGCCTTTGTTCCTCATAATGTGTTTTGCTACTGCAATGCTGTGTACTTAAAAAGCTACAAGTGCTATTTATAAGAGAGAAAGATTAAAATAATTAAAATATATTACTATACAAACATTCTCTCGTTCGTTCGTTCATTCATTCATTATCTTTGGTTCATATGTAAATTCATTTGTCTAAGCAAATTTAGCTTTGGTGAAATAAATAAATTTCTCATAGAGAAAAGTAACAAATCATAATATACAATCAATGTTTCTTGTATACACTATTTTCTAAGATTCTGGTTGTCATTTAAATCTCTTCAGTAATCAAATAATACATATTTTTAAAACTCTTAACATATGTTCTAAATTATTGCAACTGCTAGAAAATAAATACTTATCAAACTTGTATAATTTTCAGCCTTCACTGGTTATCACACTAGTTACTCAAAAGTGAGATCACAGCAAAAGCCACTACTTGTAAAATATGAATTATCCTGCAGACATAAATTATACAACATATGACTGTGAGAAACACAAATTCTTGCTGTGACAGTAATTGGTTGCTGTTTCTCTGACTAAATTCCCAAGCAGAAGGAACTTCATCTTCAGAAGTGTTATATGCAATTTGCCCAGGAAAAGTTGAACTGAAAGTTTTACCACATCTGCATTCTTCTCCAAAGTAGTTTATACCTTTGTAGAATTGGTCAGATCTCTGCATAGATGAGTTAGTCACCAACAGGCATTTCAAATGTTCACAGTGCTTTGCATTTTCAATTCCTGGTGATAGATCTGGTGCTGACAATGACTTTGACTGATTTACTGCCAGCCACTCTTCTACTTCTGGAGAAAAGCGATGTGTGTCACCCTTGGCTATTTGGGAACCAGACCCCTTGCCTTGGGAAAAACCGGAGGTGATACTGGTGGTGGTGACCGAGATGGGATATTGGATGAGTTCCCAATTTGTCCACAGTTCCTCTTTGCTCTGTTGACATTACAAAGACATATTAAACTGTGGTTAAGCAGTGACATAACACTTAGTTATATTAGTTACTTATTAAATTGTATGATTACTTACTAACACTGTATAAAACAATTGCTTCTTATCCATGAAGAAGCTAACAATTTGAAAATATGTATTTCTCCATTCTCAGAAACCTGTGAATACTTTGTGGAGACTATATACTGATGAAAGATTAACATTTGCATACTTTTATTTGAGTACTCTTAATTTCAGAGTTTAATACAAATCGCAACAAAATAAATTCTATTCACTGAATGAACACTTGGGAGTACTGTTCCAGAAAAACAGTTTCTTGGATCAAGATTAAATTTTTTAAACGTTATCTCTAATACATTTCTACTTATAATGTAGGTAATGCCATATGATGGGTTATCTGGGTCTTCCAACTCTTCAAACATCACCATAGCATTTTACACATACAAGAGATTTACTGATACATCTTTTCAACAGAGAAAAATTCCCTATTATGTTTAGAAAATCAAAATACTTTGTATCCTTTATATCATATTACACAGCTGATAATATGACCCAAAATTAGATATCAAAGAACACTATATGAGGCAAAACTTTTGCCATGCTATTTTAATAATTAAGTAATGATCATATAGATTTATAAATTTAATAATCGTTAGTAACGTTGATTTGCATACTGATAAACTATATACACATATTCTTAAAATAAATCCTTATAAAGCCTGTATCTCCTGTGATAGAGCCTATTTCCAAATGCTTAATGTAGAAATAAATAATCTAATGGCTTAATATAAGTGAAAGAAGCACTGACCACAATTTTCATCCTCCATTCTATTTTATTTTCCAAAATGACATTTGATTTACAGCACATGAATAAATCATCAAATTTGAAATTCATTTGTTGATATGGGACATTCAAGGTGATTCAAGTCACCAAATTTCAGGGTAGAAACAGAACAAATTTCTGAAAATATCGAAGAGAACCAGTCCCACTTCAAACAAATTTCATCTATCCACAGTATTTTGTTCAAATTTACAAGCATTAACTGTAACTTCTATTACAGCAAAGTGGCATATGTGACTAGGAGATCTGATATGTGAAAATTCAGCAACAAGAATGAACTTGCTGGTTTTAATGAGCAATGACTGCCACTCTTAACGTATGAAGCTTTGATACATTCACTCTTACTTAAAAATGATTTACTGAAAGAGAACCTTGAACATTCATGAAAATTCAGTACCTAAGCAGTGTTTGATTACTGGAAATAAATACACATTGCTATTTGGAGCACTTCCAAAAAAATCTCGTAACAATTTTGAGTACTATGAAAAATGCTGGAAGTTTAAATTTGGACACAAAAAGATAGTCCATGTGCAGCATGTAAGATGAATTCAACAGGATATTATAATAAATATGGCTAGGAATTTGAGGACCTAAAAATATCGCAAAAAGGACCTAAAGATTGGAAAAAAGAACGTAAAGACAGTTTACCAGGCCTAGTTTTAGTTTATAGTCAGGACTTCTTTCACAAACTGTGAAACTTCAGTGAAACCAGCCTACCCACTACTACCCCCTTGATCGAGGTCATTTTTAAGACGCTGGTCGAAAATAACAGGATATTTAGAGAGGGTTTACTAGGTTTTCTACTGGTGCTAATGACTTGAATACAATAGAAAGGGTGCTCTCACCTGTTACCTACTGTAGCCAGTCTTAGGAGTGCATATTAGAAATTGGAATTTAAGCTAGACTCTGTTGAACATGAGAAAGATAATCAAAAGAAGTTAAAGTTGGAAAAAAGAAAACTGTTTAACAAGACAAAAATGCTAAAGAAAAAGGTACCATTAACACAGATTTGCTCATTGCTAGAGGTTCAATTTAACTATTAGTTGCAGGAGAAAGCTGCAAAATCCATTACATCAAAACAACTCATAAGCATCAGTAAATGGAATAACAGCATAACATCATATTGTTTGACCAATAAGTATGCTATCACCATATGGCTATCACCATAAGATTTGATACAGCTATAACAGTCTGCTTCCTATCCCATTTCACTGTCAGCGACAACTGCAATCTTTCAGTCAAACAAAACTTTGTTGCCTATGGATCCTTTAAGAAAAGGTACTTGAAAAATTACCACAAAATATGTAGGTTATGTTCTAATACATTAGGTAACAATGCAGTACCAATTAATTTTAAAATGTCTATATGATTCAAAACTATATCTACCTATTAGATGAGAATCACGAAATACTAAATTTAACATTACAATTATGACCCTTATCCGAAACTTATTTGCCCATAATAATAAAAACCTATTCTATCAACTAAAATACCTAACCAGGTGAACACAAAGATAATATTATATCCAAGCATAATATATTTAGTTATGATGACAGATGGTATTTACTGTTTTCAAAATCATTAAGAAAATTGTTAACGCTGTTAATAAACCTTTAGATGATATGTATTTTGTAAAAAAATAAAAATAAAAAACTAATTTAATGAGAGACAGAAAAATAAATTTCAAAGAGCTGTGCACATGCTCGATCACAAGAAACTGTAACAAATAGAAACATTTACATATGTTTCAGTTTGTGCTGGTTGGTTGTTTTTCCACTCCAATAATAATAATAATAATAATAATAATAATAATAATAATAATAATAATAATAATAATAATAATAATAATAATAATAATAATAATAATAATAATAATAATAATAATAATAATAATAATAATAATAATAATAATAATAATAATAATAGTAATAATAGTAATAGTAATAATAATAATAATAATAATAATAATAATAATAATAATAATAATAATAATAATAATAATAATAATAATAATAATAATAATAATAATAATAATAATAATAATAATAATAATAATAATAATAATAATAATAATAATAATAATAATAATAATAATAATATTTATTCACTTATAGACATCATTACAAATGTTTCAAGCTTTGTCAAATTCTAATACATTTATATTGGTATTTACAATTTTCCATATTTACAATTTTTACATATAAAATTTAATACACAAACTGTATCAAAGATAATTGTAGGTAGTACAGGTACACTATAATTCGTCTAATCTATACAGGCATCTTTCAATTAGATATGTCTTTAATGCTGGCTTAAAGTTATTCTTACTTAACTGCTTTAATTGTGTAGGGAGCTTATTGTATAGCATACTGCCAATTACAAAAGAATCTTTTTCTACTGCTTTTTTTGTAATAGCTATTCTAAAAAAATTATCCTGGTTTCTTATATTATAATTATGGTTGTCTCTATTTCTAGTCAGATCGTATCTATCTTCTAAGACCAGGAGTATAACCTTATATACATAGAGGGAGGCAACCGTTAATATATTTTGGGTTTTAAATGTGCTTCTACATGATACCTTCTTTCCTATCTTGTAAATAATTCTTAGGCTCATTTTTTGTAGTGTGAGTATTCTATTCAGGTTTGAAATACCAGCACTGCCCCAAATTTCTATTCCATAATTGATGTGGCTATGTATCATCCCATAATAAGCAAGTTTTAGAATATCTGTTGTTAAATATTTTGATAATTTCCTTATAATGTATATAGCTGTACTAATTTTTTTACATATTTTATCTATCTGATTATGGAATTTTAAATTACTATCTAGCTGTAGACCCAAAAAATTTATGACTTTTACCTGCTCTGTTGCTTTTTCATTGATAGTTACATTAATAATATTATCGCTGTTTCTAAGTTCAAATAACATAACTTTACTTTTCCCTGCATTAACATTTAGGTTATTTTTCTTAAAATATTCAACCAGTGAATTTGTCTGTTCTTTTATATTATTTTGTAAACTAATTTCTGATTTATCCCAAAAGATCAAGGATGTGTCATCCGCGTATGCTATTGCTTTGCTATTGTTGAAATCTGGCATATCGTTTACATAAAGTATGTATAGTAGAGGGCCAAGTACTGATCCTTGTGGTATTCCCAACCTTACATGGTCATAATTAGATGAAACTTTTTTTGTAGTACTACCAAGTTTGTATGATATTTCTGTACACTGTTTACGCCCAGTTAGATAGGTTGTTAATAATTCTAATGTTTTTCCCCTTATCCCATAAATATTCCCATACATGCTTGAAGCGCTTCATTCTTAATGCATGCCATTTGCAGCTGGCTTAAAGTGGAGAGGAAAGTAATGGAAAGATACAGTTCAAACTCAAGTGACAAGATGGAAATTAATTATTCTTTCACACTGGCCGTGTGTAGGCTAAATTGTGGAAACGTTGAGTCAGACTGAAAAATTCAATGCCATAGCCGGGATTTGAACCACGGATCTTCTGGTTTCCGTCCAGCCGCACTACCATTGTGCTACTATGGCCAACGTGCCGATATGACATTAAATTCTCCAACTGACTCGTATTTTCCCGGTAAACCACTTAGGAGTTCTCATAAACACATGAGACAACTACCTTAATGGCGACTTACTACTTGTAAGTACTTTAAGGCCTGGGCTTTATAGTTAACCACTATTAGGTTAATTAATGGAAATTAATTATTCTTTCACACTGGCCGTGTGTAGGCTAAATTGTGGAAACGTTGTCAGTTGGAGAATTTAATGTCATATCGGCACGTTGGCCATAGTAGCACAATGGTAGTGCGGCTGGACGGAAACCAGAAGATCCGTGGTTCAAATCCCGGCTATGGCATTGAATTTTTCAGTCTGACTCAACGTTTCCACAATTTAGCCTACACACGGCCAGTGTGAAAGAATAATTAATTTCCATTAATTAACCTAATAGTGGTTAACTATAAAGCCCGGGCCTTAAAGTACTTACAAGTAGTAAGTCGCCATTAAGGTAGTTGTCTCATGTGTTTATGAGAACTCCTAAGTGGTTTACCGGGAAAATACGAGTCAGTTGGAGAATTTAATGTCATATCGGCACGTTGGCCATAGTAGCACAATGGTAGTGCGGCTGGACGGAAACCAGAAGATCCGTGGTTCAAATCCCGGCTATGGCATTGAATTTTTCAGTCTGACTCAACGTTTCCTCAAGTGACAAGAGTTTGGTAGCCAAACCAACCCACGCAATCCAAGCTATGTTCAAACATTAGTGTCTGAGGGATAGGAGGATACCTGGTATAAAGGCCTTTTACGATATTCTGTAATTTAGAAATATGATTTAGCCTGTATACACGAATAATTCCCATATTCAGATTTTAGTAAGGGACCCTTGGGAAAAAAGTTTTTGTACAGCTGTAATAAATATTTATATTGAAAACATCAGATAACTATTCCTCAACCGTGCAAGAAGATTTGTTACTCTTGTCATCATCAAAGTCATGAACTCTATCCTCCTGTAACTTTAAATTAAAAACAAAACAAAACAACAACAAAAAATGTTAGTGCAATCAAACCTTAATTCAGATTAATGTATCAGGCTTTAATTATAAATGCTGACCACTCAAGTTACTTTATATCCTAGCTACAAATTTTGAATGCTGCAATCACAGCACTTCAGGAAATTATACTATCCCCATTTAATGAAGGTATATGTTCCTTGCAAACACAACTTAGATGACTCAGTGGACTGAGTTTATTTTTTTTTTTAAGTAAAAGACCATTGATGTGCTCTTCAAAGACAGTATCCTAAAAGTGTTAAAAAGCTTGTCATATTCAGAAGAAACTGATTTAGGGGACAGGGAGAATTATATCAGGACTATTTCATTAGAAGTTTAGGCTAACAGCAAAAATGTTAGCCAGCCACTCATTTTATCTTTATTATAAAGAAGTTGTATTTTTAAGTCTGTAGAAATAGATTTCTGATTTGCCATTTTGCACTATTACAATTACCATATGTGGTAAACAGCAATTTTTTTCCCTCCCTAAAAAAGAAGTTTGATTCTTTTCAGATATAAATGCGAGAGATTGAATAAATCTGGTGCATGCCTTTCTCCAATTCCCTTTATTCAGGTAGTTGCCCAGATGAGCTCATCCAAATAAGATGACAGATGGGCTAAGCAAGTTTCAGCCCATTTCTTTGTCCATTTTGGCATTCTTTAATCAACATTCCACATTTTACTTAATTGATGGAAATTAATCATTTCCCCACACTAGCCATATATAGGCTAAGCTTTTTTATAGATAAGAGTCAACATTCCACATTATTCATTATTCATACATACTTCTGTCACAGGATCAACTTTTGAAAGTGATTAGCTCAAAAAGATATAGGCGATGTTGTCATCAATAAAACTGGAATAGCAGTCATAGTGTCCAATAATAATCAATATTAATCTCCAGATATTGAAAGACATACATGATAACTGGCTGCAGTATATTATGAATGTAAGCATTCACGTACTTCTGCTATGACCATCATTCTCTTGGACCATTATGTATTTTTCCATCTGTCATCTTGACTTCTGGCCTGTCAGAATCTCCCACAGAGAAAAATAAATCTCTCAGAAGTTCTGGTACAATTCCTATTTTAACTCTTCTGCTATTCCAGATGAAATCTAGTAAGTCAGGTAAGAAGTATGAAAACATTAAGCAAGAGGTTATAATTTTCCAGTACACAGCTGCTTCTAGTTTGTTTTTCTTAACTGCGGAAGGGTTTTAATATGCAGAGCAATTATATTTTACACCTCATAATGCTTTGATCAATATTTCTTACACACCACTCATAATCACAAATTGAGGATTTTTAACTATATCCTATTATCACAAAGAAATGAACTTTATTTCATTAGTGAATAGAGGTTTATCTGAGCCATTATGTTCCTTTAAAACAATATAATTTCACTTAAATGTTCATGTAAATCCTTAAAACAAACTCTTACTGTAGATGTTCTGAAAATCCAATTACTTGTTTAGTATATGAAATTTGGAAATTTAGGAGTTATCAGTAAAAGCTGAATAACCAAACCAAATCCCTTTTTCAAGTCTATAAATTAGAGAACATAATAATATTTTGAACTCATTCTTTCATCAGCTAACAGAAAAAGAGAAATCATATATGTAGATTTTTTTTTTTAACAAGATTCAGCCACAACTCATGCAGCAATAGAGTTCTATGGAAGAACTGCAGAAGTATTTGAATGTAAAAATATTATTTTATGTACCTTAGATCTAATAAAAGTTATGCTCATTTTTGAGATTACCAAAAGCAGAAATCATATAAAACAAATCCTCACACACTCGAAAAGCTCAAGGTACAATAAAAAATAAAATTGTTACCAAATTTAACATGTTCATTAGAATGTATTTTGCTGATGCAACAGTTGCTCATGTCAGGAAGATTCAACTGAAATTGAGTTTTCCTTTTATTTATGAGCACTATTTAACTGCTTTGGTTCTCAGCCTCCCATTCTATATTGAACATGAAAGGCTGCTTAATTATTAGGCTTGAGATTCTTTATGTAATATATCTACAACATGGGATCACTGGCTTTACTTCCCCTTTGAACAAAGCCATGCTAAGATTTTTACATCTGTTAGAGACGTCATCTGGCACAGCAATCGCAGGCATACTTTATAGGCAGAAGAGGAGCACAAAATCCAATATTAGGAGACAAATTTCCTTTCTTCAACAAAACACTATTATATCAGATTACAATGCGAAGAAATATAAATCTACAATCACCCAAACAACTTCAACAGAAAGGAAGAACTTTCAAACTAAACAAAATCTGGCTTCCGATACCTGAACATACTAAACAGGCAACTACACACAAAGTACATATGAGCCTATCAGCTACAGCAAAATTGGACAGGGCAAGCCTCACCGCCCATATTTACTGCTTCATCCTGTCCATCCAAAAAAAATCTGTAACAGCAGTCAACGTATAAATACCCTTGCAATTCCAGTCAACAAGTCATTGTGATTGAACCTTCACCCAGAAAACTAAAACAATGCCACTGATGATGTTCACTGCAGATGTGAAAAGACACGTCTGAACATTGAAATGCCAGTAGGCCACAGCTTATCAACCCGGAGGAGTCTACAAGTGATTATTCATTGGAAATGTTTGTGCATTAGTAGCTCAATCAAAATAAGTGGTTAATTTAGACTTCATGAGAATGAAGCATTCATTTTGAAGACTCATTCATAAACTCCCAGTATTACACTGGAGATTCAAATAGAAATGTTTAAGTTGAATACCAATATTTAACATTACATGTCCATATTTATGATTGCTTTATTACAGAAATACACAAGCTGGTATCAGTGCATCTTACTTTAAGTGGTCATTAGTTTTGAACATATGAAGCAGATGTTAGTTGTGGAATTTTACAGCAAGAACATAGGAAAACATTGTTACTATTTAAGTTACTTATTTCCATGCCAGCAGAGGTGATTAAATGTGATGAATGAGGATGTTAAAAATCAGGTCGCAAAAATAAAGCACATAAAATGTTCCTAACTCACCAGAATTTCCTTATTTGCAAGCTTTGTTTGAGATGAAGCCCAGCATACTTCATATGAGGTACTAGCAGGATTACTGGAGCTGTGAGGTAAGACAGCAAATGCAGAGCAAGTTGGTAAAGGAAGATGATTTTAAATTTAGCAGCTGAATTTTTAATAATAAATTTCTGGAACTGCCTAGCTATATTAAAGGCATTTTGGGCTGAAACTGTGTATTTATGTACAACATTTTTTCAGTTGTGTTATAAACATTTTATTCTGTATCAACTTTGTATGCTTTCTTTTTAAAATATATTCTCTTTAGTAAATGATTAAGAATTAAATGTTTATTCCACATTCTAAAATTTAACTGTTTAATGGTCATTTCAGAAGAGCAATTTTCTACTAGAATGTTAAGTTTGGCAGGAAATAAGACTATAAAGTACAACATACTGACATTTATTCAACAATATATTTATTCCAAAATAAACAAGAGATTTTATTTTATTTGGCTAATATTAGGTAATCTATAAACAAACTTCTATTTTGAAGTACTATGTGAAGTAAACTGCACAGTTGTGTTGTCAGGGCAGTCAAAAAATATGAAATTTTTACACATCCACAAATCCAATATTATATACAAAACAAGCTCAAAATGTTATAGACTATAACACAACAAAATAGCCATTCACGGAATACAGAATCAGGGTACCTATCAAGAGAGTAAGAAATTACTTTCAGTGTCTGATATATGTTCAAGAAGAAATTCTGCCCACTTCGGTAGCGTAGATGGTAGTGTGTCTGCCTTACATTCAAAGGGTGCCGAATTCAAATCTCAGTGAGGGTGTGCTACCTGGATAAGGTTTTTTCCAGGGTTTTCCCTTATCCTGAAAGACAAATGTCAGGCAACTCTAAGCTCTATGGACCTTGGGCTCATTTGAGCATGATTTCACCCATTTCATTCATCGTCTGATATGACTTAACATTGGAGGACAAATTTAAAAAAGAACTGGCTTTTTATTACATAACAGCAGATAGTCACTTAGTAGCTGAAACAGCAGCCTATGTTTAGTTTTTTTTATACAAAAGTATACTATATAGAGTACACCTGATATTTGCATAATCAGAAGCAGATAAAATGTGATTACACATTTTAATAAATGTTTAATAGCATTTGCCTCACAGCTTATTAAGTTGATTCATTTAAAGCCCTGTCTGCTAGAATTCAGTATTATGGAAAAACAATGCCGCTTATGATGCTTGCCACATTTGCAAGCAAAACATCTGGAAGTGAGGTAGAGAAGCCCAGTGGACCATAGCCTTTTAGCTTGAAATCGCCTTTTATTAATCAAGACTCCAGCCATATAAACCTTCATTTATTGGTAAGACACACCAGATAGAGTAATTGGATACAAAATATTGTGTATGAATGAGTACTTGGTCATCCATATTTAATGAATTAGTATATATGATGCATGGGAGACATCATCTCATGTACAAATATGATAATAAAAACTCAAGTCATAGAAACTTGAAATGAATTGTATATCACCACAGTGACTTTTTAATAACAGGGTTCAAGATCAATCAAAATGCAATATTTTTTTATTATTTGATATATTAATTGAAGGAGGAGAATCTCAAACTAATACAAATATTCATTTTTGCACATTTAGTTGCTGAGGAAGGGGAGTGAGGATGGGTGGAACAACTTTTGCAGAAAGCTTTGGCACTGCCTAGAGGTTTGTCAAATGCGATAGCATTACCTGAGCTAGGAAAGTAATAAAAAATTGTGGAATGAGTTTTAAAGCATTTAAGTTGAATTCAGAGTGGCTTCAACTAAACACTCCAAATTCAGCTTGTCACGCTTATATGCAGGAACATGTTTGTGTGGGCTATTGCAATTACCAATGTGGACAAGAGACAACAAAACATGTTTTTGCATATAAGTGTGGTACTCAAACACGTTCTCAATAAAATTTAATTTAACTTCCATTTCACTATATAACTTGCTTTTCAGGTTTAATTTAAAGCACTTATTTAGAATTAGGTCTTTAGAACACTGAGGGACTGCCTGAGAGATTAAGAAAGGGTTAATTAGAGAACAAGTGGAATGAGATTATGGGAATGAGGAACAGATTGTGGAGAGGGGCATGAACGTGAACTGAGGATGCAGTAAAGCAAGATTTGTTCAGTAGCCCATGTAGAAGAAGTCATTAGTTGTGCCCTTTATGTAAAAACAAAAACTGAATGTTGCACAGGGCCACAGAATGAAAGCAAACAGGACTATGAGGAATTACATTGTAGTGAAATGGCTTGCTCCAGAGGATAAGGAGGTGGCAAATAGACTATTTGGTGTTAGCATAACATAATATGTGTGATGAATTAGGTATAAATTTAGGAAAAGTATGACAAATGAGGGGAGAATAAGGCAGGAAGGATGGAGATTAAAATATATTCTTACATACCTTAAACCATGGTAATGAAGTATATAAGATCCAGGAGAACTACGCAACCTAACAAAGATACTGCAGACTATAAGATTCTAAAGGTTTCAAACTGAAATACGAGGTGCGTTCAAGTTATAACTCCTCTTATTTTTTTTCAAGACTGACACCAGACAGGAACTTCTGTTTTTTTTTTTTTTTTTTTTTTAAATACATGTGAACTCTTTGTGAATGCGTGACAGAGATGGCAGCACTATACAGTGCATAAAATTCTAGTGGCAGCAATAAGAGTTAGGACTGCTTTTGATAATTAAAATGGCGACATTTTCATTGCAGGAACAGCGTGTAATTATTCGTTTTCTCCATTTTCGTGGTGTGACGCCTATTGAAATTCATTGCCAGTTGAGTGAGGTATGTGGTGATGGTACCATGGATGTGTCTAATGTGCATTCCTGGGTGTGACAATTCAATGAAGCCAGAAAATCATGTGACAACAAACAAAGACAGTCACAGCCTCGCACAAGCTGGTCTGACGACATAATCCAGCGAGTGGAGAACGTTGTTTTGGAGGATTGCCGATTGAGCATTGCAGACATCACCTCCAAAATTGGCATTTCCGTGGGATCTGTGCACACAATCCTGCATGAAGATTTGAAAATGCAAAAAGTGTCTTCCAGGTGGGTGCCACAAATGCTCACAAGCTGCACGCATGGCAAATTGTCAAGCAATGTTGATGCATGATGATGGCATGAATGGAACTTTCTTTCAATCGATTGTGACAGTGGATGAGATGTGGGTGCCCTTTTTCAACCCTGAAACAGAGTGCCAGTCAGCTCAATGGAAGCACAGAGACTCACCGCCCTCCAAAAAATTTCGGCTGAGCGCCAGTGCTGACAATATGTTGGTGGCCATCTTCTGGGACAGCAGTGGTGTAATCCTTACTCATTGCATTCCAAAGGGCACTATGGTGACAGCTGCATCCTACCAAAATATTTTGAAGAATAAACTCCTCCCAACATTGAGTAGAAAAAGTTGGACGTGTGCTCTTTCATCAAGACAATGCACCAGCCCATCGGGCAAATGCGACGCAGGAGTTTCTTCGTGGCAACAACTGTGAAGTGATTGCTCATGCTCCCTACTCACCTGATCTGGCTCCTAGCAACTTTTGGCTGTTTCCCAAGATGAAAGACAATCTCCGTGGTCGCAGATTCACTAGTTGTGCCACCTTTGCCTCAGTGATTTTCCAGTGGTCAAAACACACTCCTTAAGAAGTGTTTGCAGTAGCCATGGAATCATGGCGTCAACGTTGTGAAAAATATGGACGGCTAGAGGGAGATTACGTTGAGAAGTGACACTAGTTTCACATTTTTCTTGTGATTACTTTGTGAGAAAAAAAAAAAAATAGATGTTAAAACTTGAATCCACCTCGTATATAGAGGAACCATGATACTATCACTAGCTTATTACTTGGTATTGAAGTATGTGTAATACATTGAGATAAACATTTGACTTTTTTTGATACTTTTAAATTTAAGTTTTGCAATGCTGAGCACTGTTACATAATTTTTATGGTAGATAAGGAATGAAAGGAATGGAGACTTTAACAGATGCATTCAAACACCTATGTACAATAGCCTGGTTTAGTAGCCCACTCTTGGCCATTATATTTACTCGCTTCAGTGATCGAAATCTGTGAATGAAGTGGAAATAAGGCAGAACTTAAGACTTGAGATAGTGAACTGCATGGAAATATTTGTTCTTTTCTTCCATCTGAGAGTTTGTGTTTTGCAAGTCAAACTTGAGTCACAACCTTACCTTTCAGGTATACCATACAAATAATTTCCATAAATATTTTGTTTTACCAATGTCCAACAATGATATTGAATAAAACTATTTTGAAGTAGACCGTGATGATGATGATGATGATGATGATGATGATGATGATGATGATGATGATGATGATGACGACGACGGCGGCAATAATAGAGCAGTGTGTAAAGTATGCAGAAAAACATTTTCATGTGGTAGTCATACAATACAACCCATTTAGGTTTAGGATTAGAATTACTACGGAGGGGATTCAGCACTGCGACCAGCCTTCATCTATTGTACCTATGCCCCCAAGTGGGGCATCCCCGGGAGGAAGGATAAGGCAAGAAGAGACAGAGGGCGGCCATCCCAAGGTGCCACAATAGTGCAGAGGGCAGCATCCCTACATTTTACTTAGATGGAAACCTTCCCCCGGTAGGCCAGGACCATGGACATTCGCCCCTACTGTGGTCCGGAAGTGGTCTCAGCAGCCGGTTTGGAGACCAGGCAACTGACCTACCGGAGGAGGCAGTGGTTCACTCAGAGCATATTATCCTGCCATGCACCGCCGAGACACCTGCTGACACATCTGCCCTAAAAGAGACCACCAGATGAGAGATGATGTGAAATGTTAATGGAGATGAAATGGAGGGACAGGATATTCGGGGGGTGTAATTAACCTAGCCAGCATTTGACTCGTGACCCGGGAAAAACCCGAAAAAACACATGGATCAGGTAAGTCAGCCAAGGGAATTGAACCTGGGCCTCCTAAATACAAGCCACAGATGAAACCACCTGAGCCATCCTACTTGGTATAAAACATATTTAGACAAGCATTTTACATTCACACAGTAAATGACGTCAAGAGAAATTCTATTGAAAAAGTAATATAGGAACTTCCCATCACTTCAGAACAAGTCATAATATCTGAAAACGATGAGCAAACATTTGTTACATGCATTTATATACAGAAAGATAGTAATAAGTGTTCAATATTCAAGTATACAGGATGTTAATGAAATACACTGAAATAATTTCAGCGATTGCAGACGTGAATAATATAAGCAAGTTGAGTTAGGCAATGCATGGTCTGCGGTTAAACATAACGCAGTTAACCGCATTAATCCTAATTAGCATCAGATGCTGATAAGTTGGTATTTAAACAAGGTGAAATTATTGGATTACAATGTCTTGAAAACTGCTTCCCAAGTATAAAAGTATTGATTTTTAGTAGCTCGTTAATGGCATTTCCAAGATTTAATGCCTCAAAAATCACTCAAATCTCAAACTAGTCACCTACCAGTGCAATACTGAACAGCGATTAACTACCTTCTTGCATCATGGACCCTACTCGAGTACTGCCACTGTAACTGTTCTGGTGGCTCAATCCTTAGTGCCAAAAACTGTTGTAGTTATCCGACACACACAAGGAATTTTGGACAGTCTGACAGTCGCTCGACAATACAAAAGCCACAGTTCCATTGTCGCTGTCAACTTTGCACTGAAAATGCACGCCATTGTTTCGAGCAGTTCCTATAACCTGGTATAAAATGTTGCATTTACTTGTTTTATTTTATATAAGTTCATTCACCCTTTAAACTACATACAGCAAACTACATTCAGACATACAGCATGTGAAAGTATTAAGTAGAATTCAACCTCCTTGAATGTCAATGGATTTTTCTTCCTCATATGATAAAATAATGTCCTTCTATGCATATCCTTCAGTTTTAGTCTTACTTCCACCCAAAACCACATAAAACAATTACCAATTCCAACCCAAGGCTTCCTACAACATTTTTCCATAACTCCTCTCTAAGCTATCCCAGCCAACTGTTAGCTACGATCCCTAAATTTTCTTCTGATATTTGAGACATGTCTTCTAAGTATCTGTACCTAATAACTCTTAAATTCTAAACAGGTACATATATCAATACCCTTTCAGTCACTAACCCTCTCACATTAACCTTCCCTAACTCAGCCAAAAATTCTCCAAGCATTTATTTTTCCCTCTCACATTAACCTTGCCTAAAACAGGCAAAAATTGCTGCAATGTAAGGCACTTCAAGCATTCATTCACAAAAGGCTTTTAAAATTAAATACATAGAATGCCATTTCTCAACTATGGTCCAAATTTCTCCTTTATGAATTCATTGAGCCTTAACTAAGACCAAATAAATTCTTTTAAACTGCTTAATATTCATGACTGGTGCGTGAAATATATAACTAAAACAAAAGTTGGTTTACTGCTATATGGAATATTACCAAAAGCTTAGGATGCTAAACAATTTTACCCTTTCATTTATATGATTTGTTAGAGATAAAATACTACATTTGTGTGATGACGTCTACATATGTCATTCAACTTAAAACAGCTTGACATCCCAGAGGTTAAAAATAAGTTGCATGGAGCCAAGATTGCAACAGCTTCAGTCTTTACTATAGCATTGTGGACTACCCTATTGTGTCATCAGCCATATAACCTGAGAGATTATGTATCAACCTGTGACACAAAGAAGATTATGCAGTTGCTACCTGTTGAGCTTAAGCATTCAAAATGTGTGCTGCCCTTGTAAATCCAATCAGCTGTAAGTTGGCATAATGATGTAACTTTTTTATGACCAGAAGTATAAAGTTGCTAAAATATATACATTTTTCTGGGGGCAAATAGTGAGTGAAAGTGAAATAAAACAATAAAGCTGTATGCTCAAATATGAATAAAATTACCATTTGTTCTTATTAATTTTTAGATGAGTCGTATTTATTACACATCTGCTTCACTTTCGTACCTATTTTGAGGACATGTTTTGCAAATCATCGTTTGCATCTTCTGCTCTAATGCGACTCTATGGACGGCTTTCTAATGTCCCTGTTGTCTCAAACTTATTCCAAATATCACTTTTTAAAACATACCACAAAATGAGAGAGAAAGAAAGAAAGAAAGAAAGAAAGAAAGAAAGAAAGAAAGAAAGAAAGAAAGAAAGAAAGAAAGAAAGAAAGAAAGAAAGAAAGAAAGAAAGAAAGAAAGAAAGAAAGAAAGAAAGAAAGAAAGAAAGAAAGAAAGAAAGAAAGAAAGAAAGAAAGAAAGAAAGAAAGAAAGAAAGAAAGAAAGAAAGAAAGAAGGAAAGAAAGAACAAAGCCACATGAAATTAATATGATTAAAAGCATTATTAAAAGTGAAGCTAATACATATTAAGACTTAAGTCATATTTTATTAAAACTTAAATCATCTCTCACATCAACTACTAAAAAACAGGAACATTTTCAGGACCTTCCCAGTCCCAAACACAACTTCAGTTGATTGGCAACTGATCACTATCTACACAAACGGCTTTCATGTGGACCTCTTGTGATTGGCTCCCTCTCTCAGAATATTTCTGTACAAGCGCATTAGACCACTCACTGATGGCACATCACAATTTAAAATATATGGAATGTTCTTTGCAATAAAAATCTCTGATTTTGACAGCCATTAGTGAAGATAGTGGTCAGTTGCCAATCAGATGAAGATGGGACTGGGACAGTCCCAAAAAAGTTCCTGTTTTTAATAGTTGACATGAGTAAAGTTAACTTTAATAAAACATGACTCAATAAGTCTTAAATCAGGAACTTTTATTTTTTTGAAATAGCTGTATAACCTCATATCACACCTAGTGGCTAATCAGTGTATTTGTGTTGGCCTGCTCATTGCGATGTTGCCTAAATTAACTGGTATACGAGGTGCATCCATAAAGTAAGTTTCTCACTTACTATCACTATCTATGTGATAGAATAAAGATGTGGCATGGTGCATATGTTAGCAGAAATGTCTGAGTTCTCAAAGTAGCATTTTTGCAGAAGTTGAAGATGAAGGCTCTTATTCCAGCTCTCACTAAGCTTGAAGTGTGGTCTGTGATGAAGTTATTGAATGCACAGAGCATAGTACTAATTGAAATTTATCATAAGACATGCCTGGTCTATGCATCATGAGCAAGTAAATGGTGATTGCTGGTGCAAACGTCAGCAGATTGATAAAATGAGCATTATAAGGAGTGCAGTGGGAAGGCATCCATTACAAGATCAACAAGATCTTGTGGAGCTTGAAGAGGAACACAGTATGGAGAATGTCACTTCACAACTGCAGAACTCAAATTCATTTCCTGCAGACTTGCTACTTCTTGTTGCTTGAAATTGTTACAAAGCATCTGTATTCAGGAAATTGTTTGACATGTGGGTGCTGAAGATACTAACACCAGAACATAAAGCAAAGTGCCTGGAGTCAACTTAGCATTTCTGCAGTAGTACCAAAATGACACTGACAAGTTTCCAAATTAGATCATTACAGGTGATGAAATATAGGTTGCACACAATAATCAAAAGCTACGCAGCAATCAACGCTTGGCATTACAGCAGATCTCTCTGCAAGACAAAATTCAAGTAGATGTTAGTACAGAAAGTGCTGCATAGTGTTCTGGGACTCCTCTTTGAATTCCTGACCAGAGGTGAGACAGTGAACGTTGAGTATTAGTGCAAAACACTATGGAAATTGCAATTGCCATTCAGAACAACTGTTGTATGAAAATTAACGCTGTTGTGTTTTTGCTGCACAATAACAACTGACCACATATGCTTCGTGGACAATATAACTCCTATATTATTTCAGCTGGGAGGTGTTTAATCATACACCCTTAAAGCCTGGCCCTCACTTCCATTGATTTCCAACTTTTCTCACACTTCAAGAAATTCTGTCCAGTCAGCTTTAGCATTTACAGAATGACAGTGAGAGAAGATGATTCACACAGTGTTTCTAATCCCAGCAGCAGACTCCTACAACACAGGAATTCAAAAGTTGGTTTCTGCTATGACAAATGTCTGAATTCAAATGACGAATATGTTGATAAATAGCTCAATATTTCCTGTACCTGTTTCAATAAATCTTTCCATTAAATTGTGTTTTGTTTCTGGAATGGATTCACGGAAACTTACTTTACAGATGTCTCATAATATTTTTATTGGGTGTTTCTGGAAGCAAAATGTGATTCTTTGTCAATTTCTGGCTTGAGCTGCTGCCAATACTGATCAATGAAATCAATACTACTACATTTATGCAAACATGGCAGTGGATGCTTTGAGTTTTTGGCATCATTTAGCCTCATTCTGATTGTGATTGGCACAATACCAAAATATAAATACTGCATTAATGTTGTTGTTGTTTTCAAATGCTAGGCTTTGGCAATGAAACCATTAGCTCTCTTGCTCTCCAATATTTCTGATAGTGCATTAATTATAATATTAGAAGGGTGTTTCCCCTCATTAAAATTTTAGGTGAAAATGTGGAATATATGCTGTGGTATTACTGACAGTAATTCCAAGGCAGCTAATGTGAACACTAATAAACATTAAATTTAAAGAGAGTCGATTAATGACACTAAACAACACTTTTAAATTTTCCCAGAACATGTTTCAGAGACTGTGCCTCCATTGTCAACCGGACATCAACTGGTTCTCAGTGGTATAGCTGGCAATATTTTGTCATAGGTCTCCTCTGGTGGCGGTTCAAGGAACTTGTCCGGTTGACAATGGAGGCACAGTCTCTGAAACATGTTCTGGGAAAATTTAAAAGTGTTGTTTAGTGTCATTAATCGACTCCCTTTAAATTTAATTTATTACAGCATTGTTTTCAACACTTCCAAGAAAGGAACTAATACACATGCTACCCATTTAAGTGCAATAAATGTATAGCTATGAATAATGAAAATGTGTGTTGTTTGGACTATAAAAAGTACATGCTATCACATTTAGGTATTTTTCTTCCCACAGTTTTAATTTTTTTCATTACACTATTAAACAAATGCCATACATTGAATTAGTGTTCAACTTCTGGATACTGTGTTTTTAACAGGTATCTTACAATTTTATGACTATCAGAGAGAAAAACATTTTCTATTTTTTAAGTCAAGTTATAAGTTCTCACAAGCATTTTTCAACTCGTTTTCAGCCAATACCTTTTCGAACAAGTTCAAAAATGTATAATTTTGCAGGAATTTAAATCTATAATGAATATACTAAATATTTTGTTGAATATGGATGGTAGACATATCACACTAACCATCCTTCTAGGTTTACACAATGTTTTAATGAATCAAAGTTTTTTTTTCTTTCTCTGTCTCTCTTGACCCCAAAATATTCTAACAATTGGTGCTGCCATATTTTGAATGGTTTTGTTGAATGTAGGCCTTGAAAACATTGTCAAACCTAGCTACAGGGCAGTTAAATTATAATAAAACCCACTCGCAGCCTCTCTCTACTGCACAAGTCGGCCGGCAGAGGCGGACTAGAACCCTTACCTTATAATAGATGCTGGAAATGCTGAGCTTCTGCTCTCAAACAGCCCTCATATCTCGTGTAAATATTCTCGCTCACTCTCCGAAGCTCTGCAGCAGGTATTACTGTGATTTATTGCACAATGTTTTTTCTAAGTCTATGAAGATTGGAACAATACACTTTTTTTTTTATTACAGAACCCCATAAATAAAAGTCCCAACTTGTTAGGTCAAGAGAATGAGGGGACAACAAACCAACACTATATCGAGATTCAACTGTATTGGAACACCACAGTGAAGCGAAAAATTATTAAATTTTAGATGAGTCGCATTTTTTAACACATCTGCTTCACTTTCGTACCTATTTTGAGGACATGTTTCGCAAATCTTCGCTTGCATCTACGGCTCTTGTGCGACTGACGCTAGATCCAGCGGTGTGGGTAATTCTGGGGTTGTTGCTGCCATCTGTTGATTTAGTGATGAACTGAAATGTGGGATTCTCTTCTAGCGGGATTTCAAAGTTCATTAGTTGGTTTTTATGTTTTTCTATGTATATCCTCTCCCATATGACGAGTTCACTATGTTTTTGTACGTATTTTAGTAATTCTGTGCTATCTTCAATTTCATGATTTTCAGACCAGAAATGAGCTGCTATTGCGGACTTATCAATATTTTTGTATCTTAAGTGCCTGAAGTGTTCTTTCTTTCTAGTGCCTATGTTCCTTTTTGTCCTTCCTATGTAAATTTTTTCACAGTCTTTACACTTAATTTTGTAAATGCCTGACTTTTCCTCTGGTTTTATCTTATCAGTATTATTACTGTGAAGTAGGTTTTTAATGTTGTAATTGTTTTTTGGTGCCAATGTTATATTGTATTTCTTGAATATTTTTTGGAACTTTTTTTGTGGCCCAGGGGTGGTAAGTAAATTTAGCAAATCTAGTTTCTTGTTTTATTGGTGTGAGAGCTGTGATCTGTTTTAATTTCTTTTGAAGTTTGAATAATTTTAGTTTTTTATCTACAAGGTTTTTTCCATATCCATTTTTAATTGCAGTTTTTAAGATTTGATGGTATTCGTTTTGATATTCTTGCTGGCTGAGAGGTAGATTTACTAATCTGTGTGTCAGACTGTTGATGGTTGCATGTTTGTGTGGAATTGGGTTGAAACTATTTGCTTTGATGTAATTATCTGTGTGTGTTGCTTTTCTATGAATGCCAAATTCTAGTTTTTCATTGCCTTTTTTGATTTTAAGGTCTAAAAAAGGTAGAGTACAGTCCTCTTCAGTTTCTACTGTGAATTGTATGCTGGGTTCTTGCAGGTTGAGTAGTTTCAAAGCATCATCTATTAGTTTGTAGGGCACTATTGCAAAGATGTCGTCTACGTATCTGTACCATGTTTTAAACATATGAGGGAAGGCTTTAGTAATATGTGTTTCGAAAAAGCTCATGTATAGATTGGCCAAAAATGGTGATAGCGGGCTTCCCATAGCTAGTCCTGAAATTTGTTTGTAATATTTTCCATCGAAGACAAAATAATTTTGATGTATACATAATTCAGTCATTGCCACATATTCTTCTATTGCATTGGCATCCAGGTTTATAGAATTTAGCCATTTTTTCAGTTGAATCAAAAGTTTGTCTAATGGAATGCTAGGGAAGAGGGAGCGGACATCAAAGGATACTAAAGTGTCATGAGGTTTTAGTTTAAGATTTTGAATTTTTTCTACCAGGTCTAAAGAGTTTTTTATACTCAGAGTATGGAATTGTGGAAAGGACTGAAATTTTTTTTGGTTAGCCATTTTGCCAGAAGGTAAGTAGGAGTGTTTATATTATTTACAATGGGTCTCATGGGTATGTTGGGTTTGTGTATTTTAGGCAAACCATATATTCAACCCCACCCTTCAACTTTATCACGGTTTTTGTTTATGAATATTTTTTTTTCCATGGGCTTTTAGAAAATTTGAACGAATGTTCAAAAGACTAAACTTAAAACTAGCACCCCAAAACAAATTCAGTCTGAGGAACCTGCTAAATAAACCACTGAAAAATACAATCCCCAACAATTTGAAATCAGGAATTTATCAGATTAATTGTGAAACCTGTGAAAAAAGCTACATAGGAAAAACTAAGAGAAACTTGTTAACCAGGCAAAAAGAACACCAGAGGAACATTAAGTTGAAACAAACAGATAAATCTGCAGTTTCACACCATTTTTGGACAGAAAACCACAACATTGGCCACAACATTAAACTGTTAAAATCTTTAAGTACACCAATAGAATTGGATATTTGGGAAAAAATATTCATAAACAAAAACCGTGATAAAGTTATAAATTTTGAAATCCCGGCATTAAATGAAGTATTAAAACTTAGTGCCCCTAACACCAGATGGCAGAGTGATCGGAGCTCCGTAGTAGTGGAAGAAGAGGAAGGTTCATCTAGTCACCAAACAGCTGAGGATGAGATCGAATGATCTTGAAAACTAGATACAATATTTACCGGGCTTGTGGGCCGTGGTCTATTGGGTTCCTTCTTCTTCCCAAACGTTTCATCTGCGACTGCGGCAGACATCTTCAGTGGCGGCGAGGTCGAAGTTTCCTAGTGAAGATTTCAGCACCGACTGCAGAAGAAGAAGGAACCCAATAGACCACGGCCCACAAGCCCGGTAAATATTGTATCTAGTATTGACACCGGCCGTGAAAGCCTTAGAACTTTGATGATCTTGAAAACGTTTCAATTATACAACAACAAGTAAGTGAAGACTGAGTGTAAACATAGGGACTCATAAATTCAAACTTAAATATGTATTTCAATGTCGTAGCTACAGTCTGATTTTTAAAAGATACATGACAGCTGTCAAGCAAGGGACATGGAGGGTAAGAGGGGAAGGTCGTTGCTATGGGAACATAAACAAACATTGCCAAATTGGTTACATCTATCCCTCAGTTCAGTTATTGCTAGTTGTGTGCGGGAAACAAAGTTTACTTGAAAATTCAGTTGCACTGTGTGTTAGACTTAAAACTCTATTAAAATATGTTGTTATGGAACCAAGACTTAGTGGTAGTAAGATTAGAGGTAGACCGAGGATTTATGGACCAAGAAAGAGCTTAAGGTTGGAGTGTTACATTGCACAGCCAAACTAGAGAATTTGTCTTACTCTAGGAAATTCTTTGAATGGGAAGAGGAGAATTTGTTTCTTCACAATGAAGCCCTTATTCCTTTCAACCAAGTAAGAGAAAGTACTGCATGTGTCCTTAAAATAAGTAAGGTGAGTGTCCTAGAATCTCTACAGAGAAGTAGTGACAGCCTGGTCCATCACAAAGTGTAACTCCTGAGAAACAAAGACTAAATGCATCTCCGTAGTTTTGAATTAGATGCCATAAGAAGGAGCCTCTTATGACTATTACATCCGAAAGGAGCATCCTACCACATTTAAGAGATATTTGAGGGAAGCCTTAGCTCTTTGAACCAAGTCCTCCATGATCTGGGATTTGAATTCAAAAAATAAATAACAGAAAACTAATACTCATAAGATCAGATATTGTAGCTCTAAGCATTTTGTTTTTAAGAGAAATCTGAATAAGAACGTGCATGAAATAGTGTGGTTGGATGAAACCTGGGTAAATGCCACCCATACTGTATCAAAGGACTGTACTGATGACACACTTTAAAGTACCACAAAAGACCTACAGGAAAAGGTGGCCGCTTTATTAGTGGTCATGCCAGAACATCGCATGGTTTTGTTGTTGATGCCCTCCTACTCTTCAGATTGAAAAAAACTGGAGTCTGTCAAGAGGACTTTGACCATGACCATGACCATGACCATGAACTCCTGTAGGTTAAAATTCCGGCACACTGGCAGTGCTTATGTGATCATCTCAATTGACAGAGCCGTTAGTAACTTAAAAAATACTCACACTTCAAATACTTGTGAAGATGCTACAAGTGAATGTAGCAAATGTGTATTGAGAATAACTTATTTTTGTTCTTAAAGTACGCTAATACGGATTAAATGTGCATGTTTTTGTTAAGGTGAGATAACTCAAACGCTTGTTTATATGTTTCAGTATTAAGAGGGTAAAGAGGGGGATATGCGTAGCTTGCTATCTGCTTCTAAGCAACATTGCAGCTCTCCACATGGAGAAGCAGATGACCTTCATGTATCTTCTTTTAGAACTCAAGACTGTAATTAATTCAATGTCACTGAATTTTCCAGCCTGATTCTAACTTCCCAGCTTTGCTCTACACTTGCTTTGTGTAAAGAGTAATTAATTACAATATATATTTCTTTAAAAGTTTAGTAGCTAGTTCACACTATATTTCTGAATTCTTAGTTTTTTCATCAATTTCTATTCTGAATTCTCTGACACTATTATTACAATCACCACCTTCAATATCAGTATTATCATAGTTAATATTATCACAAAGCTCAGAAACTATGCCTTTATGAATTCTAGCTTTAAATCAATCTTTTGTCCTTTGCTGTGGAATGAAGATGATCAAAGACAATTGGTATTTGTAAGTCTTTTTAATTTGTTCTTGTAGTGAGAGTAATTCCAGGTTTTATGCTCACCTAGCATAAGATTCTTTTCTAAAATATCTGGCCGTATCCTTAAAACAGAAGGAACATAAATGAGCTCAGGTACCAAGTGCAACTTTTTTTTTTTTTTGTGCAAAATTCTTCTCTTTTTTTTTTTTGGGAGGTTTTGTCCATATTCGGTGAATTATGAAAATGGACTCCCCAGAGTGCTTTACTTTTCATACAGCCATATATACTACGCAGAGGCAATGTATTTTTTACAGTTCTATATCTTTAGTATGCTATTAAAGTGACAATTACACCATCATCACAAAAGCACAAGAAAATACACTTGTCCTGAAATTGAAATACCACCAAGAAAAATTATTAAAATTATTCCAGATGTGGCAGTGATTGCCTTGTAACCTAAAGCTTCCTCCAATGCACAGCATGTACAGAGGATATATAACAGATTTTATTTAACTTGTGTAGCAATAACAGTGCAGAGGTGTGTAGAAATAGACTTACCACTGTATTTTATACAGCATACTATTCATTTAGAAAGCAACATAACTTCTGTGGTACATTCCCTTTAATGTGCATCCAAAATTATAATATATTTCTAAAATTATTTGATATTTGTCAAATGACTCACAAGTTTCTACAAAAGCACATTGTGCACTAGCATTCCAGTGTTGAAGTTCATAATTGTACAAGGGATCTAAAAATATCACTTTTTAAAATATTTAAATAACCATATTAACCTCATCAAATGTTTAGATATTGGCAGATGTACACTCATGCTTTTGTTCATACCAGCCGAGAAGGAATTTATGCATGCATAGAAGAGTGTAACATGCTTAATCTTGAATAAAGTACCTATGCAGACAAAAGAGAGGCTAGGATTAACATTATTTTCAATATGTGTACAAATTATAATCTAGAATACAGAGCAATACTGTACAAAACCCCATACACTTGTAAAGGAACAACAAACAGTAAACTATAAGTATTATCATGCAGGATTAGAGATTTAAAATATAAGCTCACCTTGTCTTTGTTAACTTATGGCCTTTTTCTTTTTCTTTCTCCCTACGAGCAGACCTGTTTCGACTAGCATAAGCAATATTTAATGGTGCAGCATCAACATCTATGATTTCATCATCTCTCAGGGCTTCTTCTAACACAGCTTGTATTTTGGGTGCAATTAGAGGCCCTTGATAATCAGAAGTTGTCCGTACGTGAGTGTCCATTTCCACATTGAGTATATCTTCTCCCTGTGAAAGACCTCCATACTCCATATCAATGCTCTTGATAAAACACCTTTTACTTCTGTAGACATCTAAGAACATGCTGACTGAGTTCTGTCACAGTATTATAATGATGACAATTTTATTTCACTTCCATTATAAAGAGTGTTAATGAAATACACTGAAATAGTTTCAGAACAAGTGGAGATATCTTAAACAAGTAATTTGAGATAGGAGACTTATGGCCCATTGGTTCAAATGTAGAAGTTACAACTGTAAGTTTTAAAGTGCCAGTATGCCACTGCTAATGATAATACCCCTTGAATACACAACACAAAAATGAAGGCATGTCGGAGCACTCCCTCTGGCACGATGGTTATGACATTAGCTTTCAATTGAAAGGTAAAAAACTTTTAGTCTCCTTCACTTTTTTTGTCTTTTTTTGTTCTGTTTTATTTGTTTGGTTGTTAAATTCTTTGTTCATACTTCCAATTCTTGTATAAATGTATGGACTTTACGGAGTAATTTCACCTTGTCAGTGTAATTATAATTCTTTCTATCAAAGGTTCAATCCTGCTTAATACTTTCACATACTGTATGTCTAAATGGGAGGTAGTTTAAAGGGTGAAAAAACTTACATAAAATAAAAAGTCTATACTTCTAATTCTTGTATAAATGTACAGACTTTACAGAGTAATTTCACCTTGTCTATCAAAGGTTGAATCCTGCTTAATACTTTCACATACTTTATGTCTAAATGGGAGGTGATTTAAAGGGTGAACAAACTTACATAAAATAAAAAGTAAATGCAACTCTTTAGTCAGGTTTCAAGGAACTGCTCGAAATGGTGACCTGCGTTTTCAAGCAAAGTTGACAATGGCAAAGGAACGACTGTCGTACTCTGTCCCAAATTCCTTGTGTGTTTCGAGTAACTTCACATGCTGCTATTATTCAGGTAGTTGGGTCCTCTTCTGAGTTAATAGGTGTTTCATACACCAGAGACTTGAGGTGATCCCAGAAAAAAAAAAATTAATTGGGTTGAGGTCAGGACAGTGTACTGTTCAAGCACAGGTGGACTCTGCCTTTCGATCCATTCGGCAGCATAAACATAGTTTAAATGCTCTTGTACAGCCAGGGTAAAATGGGGTGGAACTCCAGCATGTTGTACCCACATTTGACAATGAATATGAAGGGGCACATCATCTAAAAATACAGGTAAAACGTTTGAAGATAAACATGTCCATTTAACAGAGGAGGGAACAGGTATCGGTCAATGACATAGTCTGAAATTACTCCAACCCATATGTTGACTGAAAATGTCTGCTGGAGACTCTTCTCCACAACAACATGTGGATTCACATAGTTCCACAAATGGCTGTTTCTTGAACTAAAAACTAGACCATCTCTGGTGTACAAGGTCTCAATGGTGAACAATACTGATGAAAAGAATACAGGATGCTGGAGTAAAGCCCAGTTGCAAAATTATAAGCGATGGCCATGATCCTTTAGTCTAAGTGCTTGCACCTTCTGTAGGTGAAATGCTGAAGTTGTTCTTCACAAATGACTTGCCATATGCTAACATGGTTAGTGCTTAGTGCACGTGCAGTAACACTGTGCTGGTAGATGGCTCTGTGCTGCGAAGCACTGCAAAATTCCCCTCGAATTACACTGTGAGTCGATTTCATGCAACACCCGTACCATCCCTGGTTGACCAGGAAGTTTCAACTCTCTTGCAAACGTCTATCGATGGACATGATGGTTGAGTGATGTAGTTGGCACTTATCAGGATATGGTTCCCTGTACAGTATGCAGCAGTTAACCCATTACCTTGTATCACCATAAATAAGGTGCATATCTATTAGTTCAAAAAAGCTTTTATTTAATTTGTGTTGTGTATCATCAGAAGAAAGAGAACTACTTATACTTCATATAAGTATTGGATGAGTATGTGTATTTAAATAGTTTAGAAGATTATTAGTAAGTTTACATTGGAAATATTATCTGCGCTGCACTCGTACAGCATACGTTTAGACATTTGTGCTGACGCTACCGACCTGCACGAGCAGCTGAGTGGAAGTGCTGTACACTCGAGGCTTGTGGAATTTTTTTTCCTTTTTTCCTTTGCCAGTAATTATTATTTTAAATTAGTTTGCATTTATGGATGGAAAACTATTTCAAACCTTGCTACCTGGCTAGGAGGAACTAAATTCAATGAGTGAACGCAAAAGAGGGAAGAAGGGAGAGGTGGAGGAGAGCAGTATGTTTGCTCCAAGAAGATCTTTGTAATGCTCACCTGTTAGAGAAAGCTCTACAGCTGATATAAAAATGGCAGAAGAAAAGATGGAAAAAACTGAAAGCATGGAGAAGCAGTATGACGTTCTAGCTGTAATAAATGAGTTAAACAGCATTATTGGAAATGATACCGAGATATTATTAGGAAACAAGCAAAAATTATATACAACGCTCGCTAAGTTATCAGAAATAATGGAGGAAATGAAAGTAGAAAATGTGAAATTAAGGACAGAAAATAAAATACTAAAGGAACTTAATTCCAAGAAACAGGTATTGAACTTTGCAGAAATAGTACAGAAACCAAAAGTCCAGCCAAGTATAGAAAAAGTATAAAGAAACAAAGAGACACAATCTTTGTGTCATCAGAAAAGGGGAAAACAATGAAAGAAATACAAGAGATCACTAAAAATCTCAAACCAGCACAGGAGAAGATCCGGATTAGCCATATGAGAACAACTGAAAGAAATGTGATAATTGAGACAGAGTCAGAGGAGGATATGAATAAAATCCTAAATAGCAAATGCTTATCTGATAAAGAACTTAAAATGGAGAAACCAAGGAAGAAGAATCCCCTAGTAATCAAGTACGATATAATGACTGGAGAAAAGGAAGATAATCTTAAAAGGAATTTATATGAACAAAACTTTGACTACATGACTTGGGAAGAATTTGAGAGTAAAATGAACTTTAAATTTAGGACCGACCCTAGAAATAGAGCTGTGGCACATCATGTGCTGGAGGTTGATCCCCAAATAAGAACCGAAATGGTAAATAAAGGAAGAATGTACTTAGACTTTCAATCAGTATCAGTAAAAGATTTTATTGTAGTCGCGAGATGTATGAAATGTCAGGATTTAGGACATATAGCCAAATTTTGTAAAAAAGAAGATAGTGTATATTACCATTGCGGAGAAACAGGACACAGCAAGAATTATTATAAAAATAAAGAAGAATCAAAAGTTTGTATTCCTTGTCATTTAAAGAAAAAGAAATGTGCAGGAGGTAAAGAATGCATAACATATAAAATGTTTTGGGATATATTAATAAGTCGAACCAACTATGGATAGAGTTACATTTAAAATAACGAAGGAACAAAAGAAAAATAAATGTCCAAGCAGAATAAAAAGAGATAGAATAAGAGCCCAAAACTATATTAAAAATAAATACCTGAAGGAAAAGAAGGAAGCTGCTATGCAGACAGAAGGAGATATAAATGCTGCAATCTCAGGATAGAGTTATAATTACTGCACAAATACATAATGAACCCAATAAGAATCTGTTACCATTACATAAGATAAACAAGTTTGTAGGGATCACAGAAAGAGAATAGAGGTTAATTTTGATGAAATATTAACTGATGAAAGTGTAACCAAAGAAGAGGACGATTTGAAAATGAAGGGAAATAATAATTTTAAAGAACTCCTAATTCGAAAAGTACACCTGCATGAAGACACGATGAAGCATGTAGATGCAATATAAGAAGAAAAAGATAATGGAATAGATCCCAAGGATATATATGAAGATTTTGAAATTAAATTAAAATTAAGTAGATTAGAAGAATGGAACACTTTAATGGCGGCATTAAGATGCATTTTTAGGATAATGCATTCAAAAGGAGATACCATAATGTTTCCAGTTCCCGATGCCATAGACCACATGGAACATTAGTAAAACTTCCGACAGATGAATCAACTACAAAATTTACTAAGTATGACTTTTTAAGGAGAAATGATGCTTTTGATATACACGAAATTTACAATCATTTTGTAAAATGCTATGGAAGAATGGTGTATGATTTTCAACAAAGTTGACCTAATTGTTATGTACATGTTAGACAAGATAAACTGACAAGAAAACCAAAACAATAGTAATAAATAATGTGGGCAATGAAAGATTTTATCAACGAGATGAGCCCAGACAAAAAAGTAAATTATCATCCAAGTATACATCTATACCAAGAACACTCAAAGAAATAAGGAAATGTGTATATATACAGGAGCGTAAACAGGCAACAGAGTCAACCAAAACAAACAATATTAAGACAAAAGTGGAGTGCGAAAGAATAAAAAGGGAGATAGATAGAGACTGTATAAGAGGGTATTATGCTATGCAAACAGTTGAGGAACGTGATAATATTACAAATGATAACTTACAAAATGCAAGAAAATAGTTGTATTAGACTTGCGCAAATAAATGCCCAAAGTAGTAAAATAGTTATTATGGAAATCCGGAAATGTATAGAAGAATTAAAATTAGACGTAATTTGCATACAGGAACCCTATACATTTAAAAGGTAAAGTTATGTATATGCTAGTAAATGTAAGAGTAATCTGTGAAGGGCCAAACCCAAAAGCAGCAATTATAATATAACTAGACTGCGAACAAAATGCAGTTGGAGGCGTAGCATACCAACACTGGAGTCCTCTAGCTTACCCCCTCTACTGTCATTTTAGATTGCCTCTGCTCCATCGCGCGGGCTGCACTGGTCATCTGTTTCACTCGCTTTCGCATTCACTGTTACATTATCTCTTTGCATTTTCTGCCGAATCACTGCACTGTTCCTCAGGGTTTAAAGAAACTAGATTCTATCTATTTGTTGATCGATTGTGAGGTCATGTCCGAGGTAATTATTTTCTGTTAACTTTGAAAATCAAAACAGTATTAAAATACACACGTTTCATGTGGTTTGTGCTCTGTCGCATGTAGGAAGGGAGGGGTGGGAGTCACTTGATGCTTGGATGGCGAGAAGGGAAGAAGGCTCTCCTCGCGCATGCGCACACCGACTGCATTCTATTTGCGGTGTACCTGTAGCTAACAAAGAATTCCTAGTTGCCAAAATTTCTCAACTATGTGAAGAACTCATGATGTGCATAGAAATGATGTACAGGAGTTAGTAATATTGTCTGAAATCAATATTGTCGTGAGCATTGTTGTGGCCGGCGCGCACAAAGAGACAGATAGTGCAGGTGCGCACAAAGAGACAGATAGTGCAACGCAGAGATAAAAAGCTTGCCGAAACAGATAAAGATAGATAATTGGAAGGTTCTAGTGCTGTCTTGTTTGTTACAGAAAATACCAGTAATTTCTTGAACAGTGAGCGGAGCTATAAAAGAAGCCACAGATCGCCAGTGAGAGGGAGTTGTAATTGAACTTGATTCGTATGCGTACAGCTGTGTTTTGAAAGTGAACTCTTTTGTTTGTGGTCAACGACCTTGATGGTTGTATTTGTGTATGTTATGTAATTCGGCTGCTTAGGGCTGTACAAAAAGTGTCTCTCTACGGAAATAAAGAGCATTTTGAATTTCGGCAAATTGGACTTTTAATTCGATGAACCCAAAAAGTCTCAATATTATCAGTATAAAGACAACAAGATATACATTTAGAGAAAACAAAAAGGGTACTAGATAGTATACAAATGAAAAGATAATTTTTACCATGGTTGTCAAAGCAAAATCAACCTTATGGAGAAGCAAAAATCCAGATAATAGAGGGAAACAAATGGAGGAATTAATACATATATACAACTTAGTTATAAATGAGCACAATAAAGTATAAACCTTTAAAAATCGAGCTGGAGCAGAAGAAAATATAGACATAAATTTAACTAAGGGAAATATATCAAAACACATTTTTAATTGGAGGGTTAAGGAAAATCAAATGATAAGCGATCATAATCTAATCATTTTTGACTATGAGGTAATACCAAAGTCGGATTATAAATGTGTAAGGAAAGAGACAAATATAACTTTAAAAAGGTAGATTGGGATAAAGTGTGGGAAGAATTTGACGTACCAAATTTTTATAATATGATAGATAAACAAAAAGGCTAAAATATAACTAACTATGCCTATCTCAGCTTGCTTAAATTAGTCAGCCTACAATTGCTGAAATTTTATTCAGTGTAGTTCATTAACATCCTGTATACAACTTATTAACACTATACATTTCATCCCTATTACAAATAAGGATATATACATTCATTCTTCCTTTCTAATATACAATCTAAATAGACCTGAGTTGCACCTGATGCAAAAATAAACTACCTATTATTAATATTTGCTTGTAATTAAATATACCAAGTTTCCTGATAGTCATCATTACAAATATACAATTTTATAATTTTAAAATGACTTTCTTGTAATTTTCTTTAGTCCTTCCTAATAATTCACCCAACTTTCTAATTTATTTTATATTGTTAGCCTTTGTAATCCTCATTTTAACTATTCCACTGTAATTTCAACTATTATGGGTGCAATATAAGTTGGTGATTGACAGTTGAAGGAGTGGGGAAGGAGAGGGGATAGCACCGTTGCCACTTTACCGTCCCTCTCCACGTGCTAGGCAATGAAGGTGACGGTTAGAGGGGAGGTGGAAGTTCGGTTGCAGTCAGTTGCAGTAATGCACACGCACATATTCCTAGAAATTTGCATACTGCAGTATTAATCGTAAGATTGCCGTAAGACTGTCTACACGTTTAAGTGAGCAGTTACCTAAGTACAGCATACGAGTTTGTAACCGCGATGTACATGCCTGATTTTCTTCACTAGCGTATTTCTCTTTCCCTACTCTAACTATGGTATTCTTACTTACACTAACATCAGCTGAGGTTCTGTCCAGTACTTTTGAAACGGGAATTATTGGACTCCCATTGTCTCTTTCATCCTCAAAATATTTTCTTACGGAACATATAATTTCCCTTGCTTGTCCTTTAATTGGGATTCCGTGCCCAAAAAACATTTTTTGTGGTCTTCGCAGATAGTTTCTTTCTGCCTGTTTCTGTAGCACAAGTGTTTGCGGTAGCCATGAGTAACGATAATTAGCTAAATATTAAAGTTGCACTGAAACACTAAAATTGATCACATAAACACTAACGTTGATCACAGAAACACTGAAGTTGATCACTGAAACACACGAATTATATTGCGAAAATGTAAAGCTGTTTACACTCTGTGAAACATTCACTACCTGAAGCAGTACACTCTTAGTTTGGCAGTGATGACAGGGAAAAATACCCTAAGTAAGGGTTGGTCATTGAACTGTAAAGGTTGGTCATTGACCCAGAAAATGTCATAAGCTATTCCTTGAAACTAAATCCACACCTGTTCCCTTCCAACAACGCATACCATCTCATACTAAAGGGCAACCAACGACGACGGTATTGTGATACTGCTGATTCATAAGCGAAGCAACAATAGGAGCAGTGTCTGTTTACTGAAAACCTCAACATGCCGATAGAATAGCGTCATGCATAAAGCACGTGATGTAGTGCGATAGAGTTGGCAACATATGATAAGCGGTTCGGGTTGCTATGGCAACAGTTTACTTTTGATTGGTGGATTGCTGGTTGCTAGGCGACGGCAATGACGTGTCAGTGACGTGTTTATCTCCTCTCCTTGTTTTCGCAGCTGAACAGCACGTGGAGGCAAAACGCCAATCACCAACTTATAATGCACCCATTATAATTCGTATCTATTGTTCCCTCCCTAATTTTGTCTCTTTATAATCCAAAATAAAATGCACGTAATTTTCCATTTGCTCACATAATGGGCACTTTTATGGGTCCATTCCTTGGTTCATTCCCTTAATTTCATTGCCTCAGATCTAAACCATGCCCACCCTTCTCATTTCAATATATTACACACTTCAATATATTTTTCCCTGCCCCAATCTTCTTTGATTTGCCCATACAATACCAAGGTTCTCTTGCCCTAATTCTGCTAAATATCTCTTGTATATTAATATCCTCAATTCTCTCTCAGATCATTTTCCAAAACTTTACTTAAGTAAAGTAAATTTTCTCTGCCTCTCCATACATTCCCCATTCTTATTTCCTCTAGTATTTTATATACATAAAGCCCAACTATTAGGCACTAATTTTTTCTCTTGCATAATCATACACTGTTTTACTATATTCTGGTCTCCCAATGCTCTAAATCAATACCAAAACTTTATTAATCTTTCAATTACTAGCCCTTCACTTCCTGTTCAACCTAATTTCAGCATTACTACTCCCTTATGTGATGCAACTGGTAAACCAACAATTAACCTACCAGAACTTCTGAAAGTCTGATAGGAGAGATTACCAGAAAAAATATTGTCACTTTGTGGGTTCATAAAATTAAAAGTCTAGTTTGCAGAAATTCAAAATGCTCTTTATTTCAGTAGAAAGACATTTTGTACACCCCTTACAGGTTCTAAAAATGACGTGTCATACACACAGTAGTCTCTGGTTGCTTTACCACACATAAACGAACAAAATCACTCGCAGTACACTTCAAAGATCCACTACACAATCAGCAGTTCTCCACTTTCAACTCACTCCATTAACAACTTAACAACTGCATTGACAGCTGTGGCACTTTTATATCTCCATTTACTGTTTCTAGAAATTAGTGGAATGCTGCATAACAATTAAGATGGCAAGAGAAAGACGAAACTTCCAGACATCTACCTGTCTCTTTCTTTCTGTTTTGGCAAGCTTTTATCTTCACGCCACAACAATGCCTCACGACAATATGAATATTAATGTACTCTAGGTAAAATAAAGTGGGAAAGACCAAAATAACAAACATAGGAACAAGTGAAACAATGAAAGAAAGCAGATTAGTAGAGGGAACTTAGGAAAACAGGAAAGCTTCAGGTTTTATTTTAGATTCACTTTATTATGCTGAAATGCATAGAGAAAAATAAATAAACTGCTGTCCGAAAATAATTCACATATCTATTAAATTAATTGCATTGTAGAATACTTGCTAGTTTATACTGAAATTAAACTATTACTTACGCGATATCGAGAATGTCGGCCCAAATGCATTGCAACTCTGCTATAATCTGATGTAGGACGCCGAACCATCTCTCCTGACACTGGCCTTTGATAAGTGCATTCCTGAATTTGCTTTTCAACACATGTCATAACCCATGTATCTTGTTCTTCATCATAACGTAATCGTGATGTCAGCTTAACTTTTTCATCAGTAGGGATGAAATTTTCAATAATCAAATATTTAGCCTTTAGCTCTCTGAAAAACAAATATAAAATTAAAACATATGAAGAACATCCTGCACATAAATTACTTTGTGATTTTATAGTACACTCAAAATATTAGAGATGAAAAGTAACCTGTGATGATAAGTTGATCATAGAATTAAATAATTATTGTAGCTGAGAAAAACATTCCTGAGCAACATAGGAGGATACGTTACAAACTAGTCATAAGTTCAAAGTATAAAATTGAAAGAAGCATAGAGACAGTGAAGCACAACTTAGCACAAAAGTGAATCGAGAAGATATTGACACACTGCTTCACTTACACTGTTTTTGCACAGGACATGTTTCAAGAGCTTTTGCTCTTATCATCAGCTGGAACTCGACTAGTGCAAATTGTAGTGTTTTCCTCTTTCTTCGTATCGTCGATAGATGACATGATGTACTTGTCAAAGATATCCGGTGGTGGACTTTCAAAATTCATGACACTATGACGATTTTTGTTAATGAAGATTTTTTCCCATAAGGAAAGGTCTATGGGGTGATTAACATATTTTATTAAAGATGTTTCCAAGTTGATGTCATGTCTAGTATTCAAAAAATGAAAAGCCACTGCTGATTTTTCTGTTTCACCATTTTTAATGTTTCTTATATGTTCTTTAGTTCTGATATCAATATTTCTTTTTGTTTTTCTTATATAAATTTTAGGGCAAGTTTCACATTTGATTTCATAGATTCCTGGTTTTTCTTTGGTAGTAATTGAATTTTTTGGGGGGGGGGAGGGCTTTTAACAAATTTCTGATATTAAATCTATTTTGAGATGCAAGAATTATGTTGTGTGTTTGGAGGAATTTAGTAACAGTGACGTCAAAATTAATATATAACAAATAATTTTTATAAGAATTATGTTGTTTGTTGAGAAGTTTTTTTGGAATTTAATATGGGCTGATGGATGGAAGGTAAATTTTTTAAAAAAAAATTTTCTCTTTTCCTCCTGTAGGTTCTAGGGTGGTGGTTTCTTTTTATTTTCTTAGCCTTGTTGAGTCTGTTTACCGTTTTGTCCACTAAATTTGGGTTGAAACCATTGGACATAGCTACTTTTTTTATGTGTAGGTATTCTTCTTGATAATCTTCTCTGTTTAGTGGAAGCTTGATCATCCGAAAGATTAAACTGTTGAAAATGACATGTTGGTGTTGTTTTGAGTTGAAACTGTTTTACTTAATATAATTGTCTGTGTGTGTCGGTTTCCTGTAAATACCAAATGTGAGTTTGTTGTCCATTTTTTTGATCTTGATGTCCAAAAAGGGGAGCACACCATCCTCTTCTGTTTCCAATGTAAATTTTGTAGCTGGATTTTGTATATTCAAAAGTCTAAGACCATCTTGTATGAGTTCTTTAGGTACTATTGCAAAAATGTCAACATAACGATACCAAACTTGGAAATAACTTGGAAAAGTTTTTGTGATATGTGTTTCAAAAGCACTCATAAATAAATCTGCTAAGAAGGGAGACAATGGGTTGCCCACAGCTAGGCCCGTGTTTTGTTTACAGATCTGCCCATTAAAGCTGAAAAAATTCTGATTGATACAAATTTCTGTAAGTTGTGAAGGTTCTTCTATTTCTTCAGAAGTTACTTGTATTGATTCCAGCCATTTTTTGAGAAGTCAAATAAGCTCATTGGTAGGTATACTTGGGTATAAAGAAATGACGTCAAAAGAAACTAAAGCATCTGTAGAGTTGATCTTTGTGTTCTTCAGGAGATTTATTAATTCAAGCGAGTTTTTGATACTTGAATTTTCAAATTTTGTGAAGGATCTGAAAATTTGAACCAGTCATTTTGATAATTGGTAAGTGGGTGCATCAATGTTATCAATTATTGGTCTGAGGGTAATTTCAGGTTTATGTATTTTGGGTAAACCATATATGTATGGTATTTTTTTATTGTCTATTTTATTGTTCAATTTTTCTTTTTTGGTCATGATTTTACTATTTTTAATTGCTAATTCCACAGATTTGCATGCTTTCTTTATTGGGTTGTTTCCTAGTTTAACAAATTCCTTTCCCTTTAAAAGGTTGTCCATTTTTTTGAGATAGTCTTCTTCGTCCATTATTACTATTTTGTTACCTTTATCTGCTTTTGTGTCAACTACCGGCTTTTCATTTAAATTTTTGAGTAACTTTTTATATGAACATCTTTTTGAATTTGCATTTTGAATATAATCTGAAGTTTCCATGCATTGTGTTATAATCATAGATTTTTGATATTCAGGCAAATTATATATCACTATTTCAATGTCCGCAATATAGTTTTCAATGTTTTTTGTGTAATTCTTAGCAGATTTATTTATGAGTGCTTTTGAAACACATACCACAAAAACTTTTCCAAGTTATTTCAAAGTTTGGTATCATTATGTTGACGACATTTTTGAAATAGTACCTAAAAAACTCATACAAGATGGTCTTAGACTTTTGAATATACAAAATCCAACTACAAAATTCACATTGGAAACAGAAGAGGATGGTGTGCTCCCACTTCTGGACATCAAGATTAAAAAAATGAACAACAAACTCACTTTTGGTATTTACAGGAAACCGACTCACGCACGCACGCACACGCACGCACGCACACACGCACGCACGCACGCACGCACGCATGCACACACACACACAATTATATTACGAACAACAGTTTCAACTCAAAACTACACCAACATACCATTTTCAACAGTTTAATCTTTCGGATGATCAACCTTCAACTAAACAGAGAAGATTATCAAGAAGAATACATACACATAAAAAAAGTAGCTATGTCCAACGGTTTCAACCCAAATTTAGTGGACAAAACAGTTAACGGATTCAACAAGGCTAAGAAAATAAAAGAAACTACTACCCTAGAACCTACAGGAGGAAAAGAGAAAAATTTTTTTTAAAAATTTACCTTCCATCCATTAGCCCATAATAACTTCCAAAAAATCTTCTCAACACACAACATAATTCTTGCACCTCAAACTAGATTTAATATCAGAAATTTGTTAAAAGCCCCCCCCCCCAAAAAAAAAATTCAATTACTACCAAAGAAAAACCAGGAACCTACGAAATCAAATGTGAAACTTGCCCTAAAATTTATATAGGAAAAACAAAACAAAATATTGACATCAGAACTAAAGAGCATATAAGAAACATTAAAAATGGTGAAACAGAAAAATCAGCAGCGGCTTTTCATTTTTTGAATACTAGACATGACATCAACTTGGAAACATCTTTAATAAAATACGTTACTCACCCCATAGACCTTTCTGTATGGGAAAAAATCTTCATCAACAAAAATCGTCATACAGTCATGAATTTTGAGTCCACCACCGGACATCTTTGACAAGTACATCATGCCATCTATCGACGATACGAAGAAAGAGGAAACCACTCAATTTGCACTAGTCAAGTTCCAGCTGATGATAAGAGCAAAAGCTCTTGAAACGTGTCCTGTGCAAAAACAGTGTGAGAGAAGCAGTGTGTCAATATCTTCTCGATTCACTTTTGTGCTGGTCATAAGTTGTTTAAGCCTCAAAGTTCCTTATCAGGAAAGAGAATTAAATTTATTATTATTATTATTATTATTATTATTATTATTATTATTATTATTATTATTATTATTACTATTATGAAGCAAAAGGTTAGAAACAGTGATGTATTTAACATCTGAATATAATGAGTCGGTACTTCAAACACAAACATCACTCAAACTGGAAATAAAATGAGACCTATTGTAAATTGTATAAATTCACCAACTTACAATTTAGCTAAATGGTTACATAATAAATTTAGTAATTTTGATAAATTTGAGAGTTTAAGTATTAAACATTCTTTTGAACTAATTAAAAAGATTGACAGTGTTGTATTATCTAAGACTGATAAACTTGTTTCTTTTGATGTAACTGCCTTATTTCCTAGTATTCCTAGAGAAAAACTTTTGATTTATTTTAAAAAGTGGTTAAATTCAATAAATTTACATGAAGACTTAATAGTTGATTTTGTTAAACTTACTACTTTTTGTTTGGATCAACATTTTTTCACTTTTAATGGTGAATTTTTTCAACAAACTTCAGGCTTAGCAATGGGTAATCCTCTTTCACCTTTTCTTGCTTATCTTTTTATGAGGTTTCTCTAAATGCAAGTCACTAAAGCATTCCCTTTGATTTTTAAAGCCTGTTATAGATATGTTGATGATATTTTTGCTATTGTTCCTGATAAACAAATAAATGATGTCAAAAACTATTTGTAGTTGGTTTATTGATACTCATCACTTACTTTTTTATATTATAACCCATCCAAACAAATATAAATAAATGATGCTTTAAAATTCCTAAATTTACAAGATAAAGCTATAAAATTCACATTAGAAACTGAAATTGATGGTTTTCTTTCTTTTTTGAATTTGAAGATAATAAATAATAATAAATTGGATTTTGGTATTTAAAGGAAATCTACTCATATTGATAATTACATAAAAAATAAAAGTTTTAATCCTTTTCCACATAAATTTGCTGTTTTTAATAGTTTGATTTATAGATTAATAAATATACCCCTGAATAAAGATGAATTTAATAAAGAATATTGTGACTTTGTGGGTTCGTGAAATGATAAAACGAGGTTACGAAACACAAAAACTACACTTTATTCTCCTCGAAATACACTGTTCAACATTACAAAATTGCTAGAACCTGAAAACTGTTTATTTTTTCTAACTCTACATTCAACTGTCTGTCGCTACCGGTAACGATTGGTTCCGAAGTTTTCCGAATCTCCACCGGCCATCATTTTTCATCGGCTTCGCGAGTCTACCGCCAGGGCGACAATATAAACATGTTGAAGTTTTGTTGGGTCACACTTGTTTACACTCACCTTCACTTATTATTTTTAAAAATGCAGCATTTTTAAAAATAATAAGTGAAGGTGAGTGTAAACAAGTGTGACTCAACAAAACTTCAACATGAAGAAAACTTCACTGTTAAAAATGCTTCTATTTGTAATATTGAATATAAACATATTATTAATACGGCTTTATTTAATGGTTTTAATAAAGATTTTATACAAAAGAAGATTAAAAAATTTAAATATCAAAAAACTGTTAATGACATTTCTACCCTTAAAAAAATGAAAACAATTATCATTTTAAAAAATTTACTTACCATCCCTGGTTTAATAAACAATTTCAAAAAGTTTTTAAAGAGTTTGGTATAACTTTGGTTCCTCAAAATAAATATAGTATTAAAAATTTACTACATTTTTCTAAAAAATATTACATTCCTAATAATAAAAAATCTGGTATTTATCAATTTGATTGTTTAGATTGTGATCAAGTTTACATTGGTAAGACGAAACATAATTTGGAAATCAGAACGAAAGAACATTTTCGTAACATTAAGTATAAACAAACTGATAAATCGGCCATAGCAGATCATTTTTGGTCATTTAACCATAATATAAATCCTGAAGTTAAATTATTAAAACAATTAAATATCCTGATAGATTTAATAGTTTGGGAAAAAATATTTATTTTAAAACATAAACATAGCGTGATGAATTTTGAAATACCAGTAGTTGATTCTGTTTTTAAGTTTGTTTCATTTTCAGATTTTGGTGATACTGAAAAAACATAAGAACATAGTAATAATGAAAAAACAAGAACATAGCAACTTCCTTAACAACGAATTTGTTTTCTCCTGTGGTTTCCTATGACTGAAGATGCAGACAAGAGTTCGTGAAATCGATATCAATAAGAAAGAAGAATTAACACCATTTTCTTAAGTTAAGTGAAGCTTTTGTGACAAATTGTTATATTTGTATATCCCAGGTTTACTTTTTGCAGACGATTTGGTAATAATGTCCATTACCGTTAATGGGTTAAAAATATCTTTGCAAGAGGTGGACAAATACTGTTCAGAGTGGGGCTTAAAGGTAAACAGCGAAAAACCCAAATTGTAGTATTTAAAAAAGGAACTAAATTGAGTAAATATGAAAAGTGGAAGAAGGGAGAAGCTGAATACAAAGTAGTGCGTGACTGTACTTACTTAGGATTAAAATTAGATGCAGAAGGCAAATGGGAAAAACAAAAGAAATCAGCACTGGCAAAAGGGAAAGCAGCAATGATGGCTGTGAGAGGGTGTCTATATAAAATGCCGGAGATGGAGATCAAATGGTTGGAAAGAGTATATAGTTCTGTAGTCGAGGCCAGAATGCTATATGGCATTGAAATATGGGGGCTTGAGAATGGGTGGGAAGTTGTGGATCAGATACACAGGATGCTCTGTAAGGAAGTTTTGGGGCTGCCAATGGCAACAGCAAACGAAGTTGCTTAAATTGAAATGGGGAGAGTAACAAGGAAAGGGTTAATAATGGAAAGAGCCTTGAAATACTGGCATAGGATCTTGAATTTAGATGAAGGCAGCTTATTGCAACAATGTTTAAAATATCAAGAAGCAAGTCTGCAAAGCTAGGGCTGGGCAAGCACTCTACGAAAGAATTTAGAAAATAATGGCTTAGGGGATATTTGGAGAAAAAGAGATAGAAATTATAAAGGTTTCTGGAGGGGTGTTAGAAAAAGATTTGAAGATATAGAGATTCAAAAACTGTTCAGCCAGTTAGGTGAAAAGAGGTCATTGGTATATTATGTTGAGTTATATTATGTTGAGTTAAAAAGTGGCTGGGGAAGGGAGCAGTATATAGATAAAAACATTAATGAAGAAAGGAAGGGGATAGCATGGCTGAGAGCAGGAGTGTGGAGGCTAAAAGGGCAGCAGAATGGGTTTGTGCAAGACAAGTGCCCATTGTGTGGGGGTAAGGAAGATGTGGAACATATCCTTTTTGAATGCAGGGAAACAGAGATTTGGTGAAAAGAATACATCTGGAGAAAAATTAAGCGAAGTCCTGATATATGTAAAATTATAGATAAAAATCTCAAGAATGTAGGACAGTTCTTAGATAAAGTGAAAAATAAATGGAAGTGGACTGTGAAAAAAGGAAATGAACACTAGTGTGTAAGCAATAGTAGTAAGGGTAGTAATGTTAGTAGTAATAGAAATGTAAGTAGTGTATTACACATTTTGTAATTCAACGGGCTGCCCACCAATTAATGGCCTGGGCCAAATACTGGCGAGCAGCTCAACAATTGTAATAGCTTAGTACACAAATAAATAAAAAAATATTTGTATAATACTCAAAATATCATTACTTGGACATGTTTCTGAGAATGGCTTGTCCCCATCATCAGCAGTTATAACGGTTTTCAGCTGCCTGAAAACTGTCTTTGGAATATCAAAATTTAACTGTATTGGAACACCACAGTGAAGCAAAATAATTATTAAATTATAGATGAGTCGTATTTATTACACATCGGCTTCACTTACATACCTATATTGAGGACATGTTTTGTGAACTATCTTTCGCATCTTCGGCTCTAATCATCTATCTTCTATCATCTTTGGAAGTTTATTTCACAGTCAAAAAATGTCACCACAGACAACCAGCTCACTCCAGCAAACCACGGATCCAACCAGTCGGATAACTGCTGAAGATGGGGACAAACCGTTCTCCGAAATATGTCCAAGTAAGGATATTTTGAGTGATGTTCAAGTAAGGATATTTTGAGTGATGTTTGTGTTTGAATTACTGACTCATCACTTTCAAAAGAATTAATTTTATTTATAGAAATAAAGAATTCTTTTGTTTTGTTTTTTGTGAGGTTTTGTGAGGTCCTAAGTCAGAAAAATTGTATATTTTGTTTATTCTTTTCTTTACTGTTTAAAGTCATACTTTGAGAGCTATCATGCCAGCACATGATATAACATTATATTTTGTTCAATCAATTACTGAGAAAGCAAGAGGTAAGCTTCACCTTACTGTTTTCTTTTTTCTTTTAGTTTTTGGAATTTAATTACACTAAATAAATATGGAATAGTGATTCATACTGTAAGATACAATGTTATTACTTTTAAATTCACCATTTTTTTAATTCAAATAAATGGTTAAATCGGGTACTTAAATACTGACATTAAAGTGAGAAAGTAGTATCCTTGCATTAATGTAAGTGTTTGTATTTCTGAATTCAGTAGCTGAATGAGATATAAATCCAGAAATGCAGACTGGGTGGAAGGGGTGCAGATACCATCAGTTTCAATGGTGATATGAAAAAAGACAAATTAAAACTGACAGTTTTAGTCCCTGAGCATTATTTCAGAAGAAAAAATAAGCTTTGTGCACTTTAATGGCATTCCCATTCAAGACCAGAAACATTACAGCAAGTTATATGTGTTTGGAGGAATTTAGTAACAGTGACGTCAAAATTAATCTCAGAAACTATTTGTAGTTGGTTTATTACTTATTATTTATTAACAAGTAAGTGACGAGTATTAATAAACAAACTACAAATAGTTTCTGAGATTACAGCAAGTCTTTGAAACATATGGCTTCTTCAGTTTCCTTTACACAATGGTCCTATAATGAGACCTAATTCAGTGATGATGAAATTAAGCAATACGTCAAAAAGTGCTGAAGTTAGAACAGGTCAGGAATCTGTACTTAGAAAGCTGAAAGCAGTAGCTAGGGCCGGCATCCCCAATCTGCACAAACAGCAGAACCAATATGGAGCAGGTCTGATGAGGTGTGCTACCAGCATTCATGGGTTATCTGATATTAACTAGTGACACCAAGTACCCCGAGAACTTTGATGTTACAAGATGGTGGAGGCTCACGTATCAATTTTCCAGAGTTTATATTCTTTTCCTTAACAAAATGCCCACCAAGTGTCAATCGTGCACTACTTAGTTTTTCCCCTGCTTTCCTCCCCTTTATTTAGGTCTGCATGGGTAGCAGAATTCCAAAATCAAGTACTGGGTTTGGAAGAATTATGGCTGAGTATTATAACAAATCATGTCCTGGAAATTAATTGTTCCTTCACACTGGCCGTGTGTAGGCTAAATTGTGGAAACGTAGAGTCAGACTGAAAAATTCAATGCCATAGCTGGGATTTGAACCACGGATCTTCTGGTTTCCGTCCAGCCGCACTACCATTGTGCTACTATGCCCAACGTGCCGATATGACAAATTCTCCAACTGACTCGTATTTTCCCGGTAAACCACTTAGGAGTTCTCATAAACACATGAGACAACTACCTTAATGGCGACTTACTATTGTAAGTACTTTACGGCCCGGGCTTTATAGTTAACCACTATTAGGTCAATTAATGGAAATTAATTGTTCTTTCACACTGGCCGTGTGTAGGCTAAATTGTGGACACGTAGAGTCAGACTGAAAAATTCAATGCCATAGCTGGGATTTGAACCACGGATCTTCTGGTTTCCGTCCAGCCGCACTACCATTGTGCTACTATGGCCAACAGGCCGATATGACATTAAATTCTCCAACTGACTCGTATTTTCCCGGTAAACCACTTAGGAGTTCTCATAAACACATGAGACAACTAACTTAATGGCGACTTACTATTGTAAGTACTTTAAGGCCCGGGCTTTATAGTTAACCACTATAAAGTTGGGCCTTAAAGCACTTACAATAGTAAGTCGCCATTAAGGTAGTTGTCTCATGTGTTTATGAGAACTCCTAAGTGGTTTACCGGGAAAATACGAGTCAGTTGGAGAATTTAATGTCATATCGGCACGTTGGCCATAGTAGCACAATGGTAGTGCGGCTGGACGGAAACCAGAAGATCCGTGGTTCAAATCCCGGCTATGGCATTGAATTTTTCAGTCTGACGCTAAGTAGTTAACTATAAAGCCCGGGCCTTAAAGTACTTACAATAGTAAGTTGCCATTAAGGTAGTTGTCTCATGTGTTTATGAGAACTCCTAAGTGGTTTACCGGGAAAATACGAGTCAGTTGGAGAATTTAATGTCATATCGGCACTTTGGCCATAGTAGCACAATGGTAGTGCGGCTGGACGGAAACCAGAGGATCCGTGGTTCAAATCCCGGCTATGGCATTGAATTTTTCAGTCTGACTCTACGTTTCCACAAATCATGTCCTGGTAATTTAATCAATACTATACAACCTAGGGGCCTAGATTAGCCATTTCAGCAATCACACACATCTTCAGCTGTCCCAGTGGGTCTTTATATCACCAATTAATGTCAAATGGCTTTTAAGAATGTTAATGATACACATCTATTTCAGACCTGCTCAGTGTTGGAGCTGCTCTTCATGATTCACTTGGGGACACCTTATATTTCTTATTGGCTGTAAGTACTGGGTCAGTAGTGACGGCAATTTCTGCCCCATTCTAATTATAAACTTTGACATGCTGCTTAACTTCCTCATTGCCAAGTATAAAAATTGAAAGAAGCATAGAGACAGTGAAGCACAAGTTAAAATAAAAGTGAATCAAGAAGATATTGACACATTGCTTCACTAACAGTTTTTCACAGGACATGTTTCAAGAGCTGTTGTTCCCATTTGTTGCTCCACTAGTCGAGACTCAGCTGAAGTTTAAAAATACTAAACAAAACAACAGCATGGACTGAATGTTGAGCCATATTCTTGTGTAGAGATGCATAGTATAAATAAATATTCATCAATTCAAATAAAACCATTCATTTTGGGTTTATTTGGTGTTGTAGAATGCTGAAGCAAATTAGTAAACCTTTCATTTTTTGTATTTAATAAACACACCATATGTCTAGTCTTTAATTTAAGGGTATATAAAAGAATGCTTTATTTTATTTTGCTTTTTCACTCATATTAAAGCAAATGTTTTGGCTATAGCTGCTTCATTAATTGTTAAAATTCATTGCAAATTCATGAAAAGGCCATCTTGAGAAACAAATACCATTTAGAAAGAGTTAATTTTAATTCCATAATAAAGTCGTAAATGCCTTCCTTTGCCACATGTTGGAAGAATTCCTTAGCCATCTAAATAGTCAGAGCCACAACGTACAATTCACTACAGAGAAAGAAAAAGACAAATAACCTGCCATTTCTGGATGTGTTGGTAGCAAGAAAAGCTGGCTCACGTCTGGGTTAAACTGTTTACTGAAAACCGACACATACCGACACATACTTACACAAAATCTCAAATTGCCATCCACGACAAAAAACTAGGAATAGTTAGGACTCTCACTGAACAAGCTACAAAGATCTGTGAGCCAGGTCAACTGGTTAAAGAATCCTGACATTTGAACAAGCCCATCAGTAGCAATGGCTATATGCACAAAGAATTCAAAAGTTTGTCATCCGAGGTAACCATCAGCTCAAACATTCAGAAGGGAACAGACGATAGCCACTGTATATCTACCATATATCCACAAAACTATTGACCAAATTGGAAAACTACTACAGTCACACTGCATAAGGACAGACAAACAAAGAAAATAAAGGATTTACTTAACTCTGTTAAAGACAAACACCATCCATATTGCGCAGCTGGTACATACAAAATTCCATGCAGTTGTAGTTAAGTATACATAAGCACCACCATGCGGAGCAACAACATGTGACTTAAAGAACATGAATGACACCTAAGTCAGCTGTGACAGAACATTCCCTACTGCTTGGCCAAGATGTAAGCTACAAGGACACTGTCATACTCTCCAGGATGGCTTACTACCAGGCTCAACTGACACGAGAAGCAATTAAATTTCAAACATGATGCCTTCAACTGCAAGGAAGAGAGGCAGCAGATAAGTAAAGCTTGGATCCAGGCCCTGAAGAGAGTGAGATTGAAGCCAGATTAAAGGGGAGCTTCTCCTTTTATACCAGAATCAGAGCCAATAATCTGATAGGTGACAGTCAATAGATAACCGTGCCCCTCCCCCAATAAGTCATGCCCTCCTTCCTCATATGTCAATAAATAGGACGCTATCAGACTAGCGCTCCAGTCGTGCTTGAACTTCAGAGCCTTGTATCCATAGCTCTGACTTCCCTGAGGATGCCAGATGCAGTTTGGAGGATAAAACTACTGGATCACAGCCTACAAGCACGAAAAGAATGAATAATAAATCTGATTATATTAACAGAGTATAATTTTTACTTCAAAGTGAAGATTTTATAAGAATTAAAATTGTGCATTTAAGCTTTTAACAACACTCTTGATGAAATGAAAATTATACCTAATAAAGAAAAACATATTATGAAAGTCAGTAATCGAGCTTTACTTTGAATGTACACACTACCTAAAATTCATAAACAGGAAATAAAATGAGCCCCATTGTTAACATACAAATCGAGCTTTACTTTGAATGTACACACTACCTAAAATTCATAAACAGGAAATAAAATGAGCCCCATTGTTAACATACAAATGCACCAACTAATAGCCTTGATATGTGGTTAATTAAAACATTCTGCACTTTTTTGCAGATTTGTAAGTTCAAGTATTAAAAATTCTTTTGAACTGGTAAAAAACATTTACAACATATTACAGTCTGATAATGAGACACTTGTTTCTTTCTTACGTAACATCTTTATTTCCTAACATTCCTAGAGAAAAACTTATAAAGATTGCAAAAAATATAGTTTTATTATATAGAGTTAACAGGAACTGTGAAAACAACACCAATTGCCATACTACAGAGCTTCACAAAAAATATGGCCATAGAACTGGAACATGAACTAAAGGCAATTACCCTAGCACAAAAACTGCTAGTTAAAAAAATAGACACAAGTGGTATCACACAGCAGATAATATAAGCAATCTAAAAACCCAAACAAACTTCAGAACATACATCAATAACTCAAAACACAAAAACATAATAACAAATATAACAACAATAGAGGAAACAAGCCCAACAGAATATATTGACATACATTATAAGAATGACCTGTTATATACAATACATAAGCAAAACAATTTACCAGATGAAATGAGAGCTATAGCAATAGCCACAGAAAATGAAAGATATCCAGAAAAAGAATGGCTCCGAATATATACCGATGGATCCTTTATAAACAAACAAGATGCTGGTGCAGGAGTATACTGCAAACATTTTGCACAGTATCTAACACTAGACGAAACTTCAAACCTTATGATGGAGAACTAACAGCCATAAAAGCAGCACTGCAGAATGTCCTGTACAAACCGTACATAAAGCAAAACATAGTTATTTTGACAGATTCAAAATCAGCCATTGATGGGATTGTAAACTATAAAAACAAAACAACAAGAAACATCAAAGAAATAAGATGTTTAATTAAAGCTGTCGAATCAAGAAATCATGTCACCCTGCAATGGATTCCAGCCCACATTGGACTTTTAGGTAATGAACATGCTGACCAACTAGCAAAAAAAGGTGCAATTCAGAATATAAAACCTGTAAGACAAACTGAAATTAATAAACAATTAAACAACATTAAGCTACATTTTAAAAGACAGCAGAGACTTGATGAAGATAAACTAAAAGACAAGGATTATAAGAACATTGGAGACAAAACTGACATACAAAAGCTACCAAGAAAAACTGCAGTGGCCCTATTTAGAATGGAAACTGGCCATGATTGTCTTGCAGAACACCTTTATAAAATACACTGCATACCTACACCCAAATGTACTATCTGTAAAGAGGATGTCATCATGAACAAACACCATTTGGACAAATGTAATGGTCTCAAAAGTGGGAACCTACAGGCTTTATATTGGGAAGCTAGGGGGAAAATTATGCAAATCAACTAATCCCCAGTGCCATTAGTCAACAACAACATTATATAGAGTTAAATGAACAATTCACTTATAATTGCAGACACTTCTAATAATAAAATTCCTGTTGTTGCAAGTAGAAGGCCTTTTTCAGGTTAAGTATGCTCCACAGTCATAGAACCAAAGAAAATTACAGCAAATTAAAATGATCAACCCGAAAAGCTTGATATCCTGAATTAATTCTAGTAAAAATACACTTAGCACCAACAATGATGATGATTAAGACAACTATTACTCTGTATTTCATCAAAACATAAAGAGGCTTAAAAAACAAAGTAGATGAATTGAGAAAACTATTTGTAGTCAGTTTTTAACACTTCTTCACTCACATTTTTATATTATTGAAGGACTAGTTTCGGAAGCCGTTGCATCCATTTTCAACCTCAATGGACACAACAGCTTCCATAACTAGTCCCTCAATAATATAAAAATGTGAGCGACAAAGTGTTAAAAACTGACTACAAATAGTTTTTTCAATTAATTTTGACATGACTGTTACTAAATTCCTCCAATCACGCATGAAGTAGATGAACTCGCTATGTATTAATCTTAATACTGCAAAACTATTGCCACATATTTTATGCTTTTCTGAACATGAATTGGTATAACAGGAATTTCATTGTATAGATCCTCTTTATCAGGAGAATTCTCAAAGGAAAAAACATTACATAAAGGTGTAGTTTGTATATATGTTAGAAATTATTTGATTTTTAAAGTTCTAGATTTATCCAAATTTTGTTGTGCATAAGACTTTGAATTCTGTGCAGTTCAGTTAAATGGAAGTCACATGAATTTAATCATAGTAGCCCTTTATAGACCTCCCTTAGGAAATTTTGAAATACTTATAAAGCAACTTGAACACACTCAAACTTTTTATATAAACCAAAAAGAGAATCTTATCATATGTGGTGACATAAATGTGTATTATTTGAAATCTCTTCTTCAAAGTGAACAACTTAACTCTTTGTTTATTACATACCATATTACACATACAGTAAACTTTCCATCAAGAATGCAAAATAATTGGTCTACAGTTATAGATAAAACCGGAAGTATGCTACAAAACTTGGCCAGCAGGCACATGGCCTGTCTCCCGGTCACACATGCTGGACATCAAATCAAATCTCAAATCATTTGAACAATCATCACAATAAACAAAAAACATGCTTTATCACAGCAGATGGAAATGCTGTATACAACATACTTATCAATGATCAATTTCAATTTAGAAAAGGAATATTTACAAATGATGCAAACTTATACATGAAATATGAACTGCTTTAAACCGTAGGTGGAATTTTCTGTGACGCAGCAAAGCCTTCAATATACGAGTTCAAAATTTCCTCTTAGAAATACAATTGTAATGCTTCTGTATGAAATAAATGTGTATCCTTGTCTATCAAAGACAACATACCAGTTTGCCATTCCTAGTTAGAGCACAGATCCTTCTGTCATAGAAAAAGTTCTGTACTGTGTTCATGACTGGTTGTAATGTCACTAGATTCCTACACTATGGATGGCAATGGCAAACTAACACAGTTTCATTCCTCTACTGCCACTTGGGTGAATTTGTAATTGCCATCCACAGCCTCGTCAAAAGAGTTATGCCTTAGCTTTAAGCAGTACAATATGATAATCATTGTATGAAATAACAATGAAAACTTTGTCTAATTCTATCATCTCATTTTATATATTTTTATTAAAATATATAGAATGCTCACTTACCTTAGAAAATAATCTAGGGAATAAATAATTTAATATCTTATACACACATTCTTTAACACTACATTTTGCACAACAAAATAGAACAGGAAAACATAAAATTAAAAAAAGTTACCACATGCAAGCATGCATGTATAAATGTAGACAAAAGCTACAGTGAAACACCCATTTTAGCAATGGGAATAATTCATCATTTATACAAAGGTTACCCAGTCAGTGTAACACATATATGTAATCATTAGTAGAAGTGATCAACTAAAAGCATGGTTATACATAAGCAGTGATTCTATTAAATTCTTCTCTCTGCCTAGAACTTATATAGTGCAGTAAAAATTAAAAATCAAATGTTGCAGTAAATTATAACTCAAGAATTCTTTAAACATCACAATTCATCAAACAGACACTGAAATAAATATCAGCTTACTTTGATGGTGAAATATATGCGTTCCCAAATATTTTCAGACTTTCAATGGCCAGTGCCTTAGTTTTTGATAGGCCAGTTCATGTTTGTACAGATTTATGTAAGTACACCACTAATCGAGATTTAACTGTATTGGAACACCACAGTGAAGTGAAAAATTAATACACCACTAATATTCAACACAGTCATGAAGTCAAGAGTAGCATATACCTTTTCCAGGTGTAATGTGCTCTATCAATAACCTAATAATCATCTGGGCGGGTAATGGAAGTTTTAATGTAACACACAACCTCAACACAGTTATTCCGCCTAATGTAATCAAGTTCCCACTTGTGTCCAAACAATTCTAAACAACTCCCAATTGGTGGGGGTCTTAAATGTTTTACATAACATACTAAGATCAGCACAGTTACTACTAGTGTTATGGGTCAAATGTGCTTGTACTGCAGTGATTGAAATTGTCAAAACGGTCCCCTTTGTGACTTTGGCTATAGCTGCATATATTATTTTAGGTAATAAATTGTATATTACAGGGTAATGCTGTTCCATTCCCAAAAATAACATTTTTATCATTTCCACATTTGTCATCGACTAAGATGACACAATTTACATAAAATAATGTGAATGTAATTAGAAAGTAGCCAGAATGGTTCACCTAATGTACTTCTAAGATCAGCAGAGGTTCTATTAGGTTATGGGCACTGCAATGGATGAAATGCTTAAAACCTCAATGGCACTTGTATATCTTATTTTTGGTGAAAAGGGAGTGAAAGTACCAAAATTCACATCATTGACTAAGATGATGCAAAATACTCAAGCAATATGAGTGCAATATGAAAGTAGCCCATTACCTGGTACAGAAATCTAAAGGCAAAGCATTAGGACATAGAATGTAAGAAAAAGAAAACAGAAATATAAAACAAAAAGGGAGAATATTGGCAGTGTTATGAAGCAATGATGCAAAGTATGGTTAAAAGGAGTAAAATGTTACAATTTGGCTGCATTAAAAAAATATACTACCACAAAGCACAGAAATTCTTTCTACCACAAAATAAAAGTAATGTTTTTTTTTTCTTAACATTCGTATAACATTAAAACTTACTTCAACAGTTCATTCTGCGCAAGTTCCAGTTCCCTTCTATCTCTATTGAACTCGTCTGCTACATCATGGATCTCCTGCTTAACTGCCTGCAGTCTCCCAAAGAGCTTTTTTAATTTCCTTGTTTTTATTTCAACTTCTTGTTGAAGATTTGTGTAAGTACCTCGTATTTCCAAACAACTTTCCTCCTGAGCTTCAAGCTGTTGCTTCATTTCTATTTCTCTTTTCTAAACAGTAAGTGTAAAAAACACGAATGCACAATATAACTGCAGAATTTTCTATTCCAGATTCTTGCTTTGTTTATGGTTATCCTCGGCATGCAACAACTAAAATACCAAGATGCTCAGTGGTAATGTTTACATTCATACTGATCACAATTTGAAGTTGAAATTTCATTTGGGACAACCTGTTTATCGTTTAGTGGTTTTTCCTAGCCACATATATAAATGTTGGTTTGGTATCTTGATTCTCACAACAACTAAGTCCACATGTAAGTAAAAAGCAAAAAAAGCCAAGATGAAAAGTACAGCAGAAAATTCTATAGACAGGTTTGCAATAAGTGACATAAAACGGGTGCTAAGAGAGCAACTCTATTGCTGTCTTTCTGGCACAATCAACAATTTCCCACAAATAAATGTCAACACATGCCTACTGTTGTAATGATATGACCTAAGGCTTTTAGCAATAAGAAATAAGAAATAAATTACAAAATATACATGATACACCAACTTTCTTTTTGAACCATTTAGGAGTTTAATGACGTAAACATATTTGAAAAATGAACAATAAAATGGCTAAGGTTTATAAAAAATTACATAATAATTACTAAAATTCAGCTAAGGATATTTAATTTACTAAAATAAATATGCAGAAAGTTATAGACTTATTTATTCATGGATATAACTGCTATACAAGTGTAAAATCTAGGTATAGTAAGATCAGAAAATATTAAATATAATATGTAAAAAACTGAAACTAATAACACTGCTATACAAACATTACAATAAAATATAATAATCTGTAACTAAATTATCTTTTTAAGAAATTGGTAAATTCTTTATAGAATTTAATTTTTTCCCCATTTTGTGTTTAAATAATTTGAAAAGCAATTTTTTTTAAAGTCTTATGAAACTATAGCATTAACTCTTTTGAGTTCTCAGATTATCCAAAATTAATTGCAAATGGAGAGGACTTTGTAGCTTTACGACACCATACAGGGACAAGGACAAGAGTAACCTGACAGCAGAACTTATATAAGAAAGGAAAAACTCATGTCTAAATATTTATTCATAACACAGTAAATTGTCAGGATCATATTAGCACTCCCAGTGTAACAGAATGGCTGTAGCTTTTAAACACTTATAAACCATCAGTTTGGACCGGGTTTGAACCTGTGACCTTGGAATCAGTAGGATAGTACCTAACAAACTGAGAGGCCACGTTGTGGCTCAGCGGTTAGACCGTTTGGCTCTCACCAAGGCGGCCCAGGTTCGATCCCAGGCGACCGCAAAGTGAGATTTGTGGTGGACAACATGGCGCTGGGGCGGGTTTTCTCCAGGACCTCCAGTTTCCCCCACCATCTCATTCTGCCGGTGCTCCATCCTCATCTCATGTACTATCAGTCACCGCTTGCGGTGCTGTATGTAGTAAAAGCAGGCGTTAAACACTACACACTAACAAACTGAGTCATCCAGACCAACACTGAACTGTCTCATCCCTAGTTTGGACATGAATTTGTGTTTATATCTACTTTTCAGGCAACAGTCATCCCTCCACAGACTAGCCATTAAATAGAAAAGTATTTTTTCTCCAGAAAACACAAGTAAAGGATATACAAAATTACTCTTCCTTCTCTGCTGAACAGTGATATTTCTATGGGTGAAAAGTTAACTTCATGTATAATGTAAGTAATATAGGTACATAACACTTTATGCACTTTGTATAAGTGTAAATGCAACAAAATAGCTAAATAAAGATGTAAAATAAAAATGAAATTAAACCAAAAGCATGTCAGAAATAGAAAATGGCATAAAATGAGAACTAATAAACATAGTCATAATCTAGGATCTATGATCAGTTATGTACACATCAATGCCTATGATACAACAATTAAAAGATGAAATGTCATCCAAATCCAGGAATTGGTAATCAAACCTGTAAATATTGTAAACCTACATGAACATCAGCAATAGCAGCATTAAAGTGTGAGGGAAAAAGAAGTCCATCCCATTAGCAATTACTCAAAATAAGAAAAATGCCAACCTTTTCATGACATTACAATGACAATGTGAAGACAGAATATTTACACTATACCTAACCACTGTGATTTGACACTCATTCTTTCAGATGAGAAATCTAAAACTAGGTTTTGGATAAAGAAGATACAGAATTCACTTACAGAATATCAAACTAACAGTCACTGTAATCTTTATCAAATACTGAATCAAATATTTCTTTTCTTGGGAGAGAATGTTTGTGAAAGGATGCTTTGTAAGTTGTTCTTAGAGAAAAAAATAAATAATTGCATAAATTATGTTTATCCTTTATAATCACATATTTTCATATGTGACAATTGCAAAGAATTTGATTATTCTGTTGTGAATCAAACTGCATCATTCCCCTGCCATTAGAATGAATCAGACAGTAGCATGCAAGACTCATATTTGAATGATCCCAGGGAGAATGTGGATTGCAATGTACAAGGGCTGTTCAATAAAGAATGATCACAATTTTTTTTTTTGACCACGTACCTTTACTCATCCTCACTTGATGGTCTTCTCAAAATAGTCTCCCCTGAATGTGATACACTTGTCTCAGCATTTCTGCTGGAAACCATTTTTTGAGAGATCCTTAAAAATCGGCTCCGCAGCATTCACCACTACTTCTGATGATGGATAATGCCTCCCACGAAGGTGTTTGTTCAAGTTAGGGAATAGAAAAAAGTCACATGAGGCTAAATACGGACTATAAGGAGGGTGAGCGATGTACTTCGCGTTAACTTTTGCAAGATATTCAGCAACATTGACAATATGCGGCTGCGCATTATCGTGGTGCAGCATCCAGCCTGCTTCACGGAAATGTGATCTTTTGCGCCTGATATGGACTTTCAATGTTTTCAGGACATCCCTGTAGTATTGTCTAGTTACTGATGCAACCACTTTTGCTTTTTTGGGGGTTGGTGATGAAATTTCCACACTGAGCTTTGCTGTTTGCTCTCAGGATCAAAATGATGTAGCCAAGTTTCATCAGCAGTGTTTACGTTTGAATGAAACTCCGGATCTTCCTCTAACATCAACTTTAACTGCATGTTACCTCCATTGCAGCTGTAGGCGATACTGAACATGTCTGAACTTACCTGGTTCTCACAGGCGGGAACCAGGAGTACCAACAATGAAACTACTACGGCCTGTTTGTTTCACATTAAGCTAGTAGAATATAATAAGATTGAATTTTAGTGTGAAAAATTATGAGCGTAAAAAAATTATGATCATTCTTTATTGAACAGCCCTCGTACATGGTGGATATGTCTTAAGAAGAGAATTATTTCTTCAATGACATGAAACTTGGCTGTATATTTGCATATAAAAAGGGAGCTGCTGAAGGGGCAGCCATTGATGCTCAATCTGGTAATCTGACCTGATGCCATTAGACCTGGTTATCCTTTGCCTCATTCCTGGCTTTTGAAGTTCAGCAATGTCATAATACTAGCCTTGGGTACAATGCTGAATTCCTTCTGTTTCTAATCTATATCCCTACAATCCTTATCTAACATGCAAGTACTTATCTGTAGGAAATTGCAGGCTATGTTTTGGGTTTGGCAGTCTACTAATTAAATGCAGGACAGATCTGAGGTTGTTCTTGTGTAGTGCCACAGTACAAATGCTAAATTTAGCAACTAAAATAAATTAAGGGTGATTCATATAGGCGCATATATATATATATATATATATATATATATATATATATATATATATATATATATATATATATATATATATTTATTTATTTATTTATTTGTAGAGTAACCAGATACTGTTATAACAAAAGTGAGATTATTTTCAAAACATTTCTTTATTTTGGGATGAATCACACCAAAATTATTTTTCATTTTTCATCATTTTTCATAAACAGACCTCTGCTGTTAGACAACACCCTTGGATCACAGGACAAAAATTCTTTGAAAGCAATCTTATTGCTATTCTGATATTACTTTCTCCATCTTATTTATAATCTTAATTTTCAAATTCCATGATTCTTCCACATTTTCGGAATTTTGTCTTCTAGAACAACCTTGAATTGGAGTGATTAGAAGCTGAAGGCTCACAAAATATCCAGATTTCATATGGTATTGTTGTATGATTGCTAAGATCTTGCATTATCTCAGAATTTTAAAAGCAACTGTTATCTTTCCCTCTTCAGTATATGAGCATACAATTTATTTGAGGATACCTCTAATCCAGTGGCATATCTTTCACGATTACCACTTATAATTTCCACCTTCAATTTTCTAATATCCTTGGTGTACTTTTCAAATATCTGCATACGAGTATTTGAGGAAAAGCAAAGAGTAAGTGAATATACAGCTAGTGTGAAGAAATGATTAATTTTCATCAATTAACTTAAGTGAATATAACTTCACAAATTCAAATACTAAATCACACATGCCTCCAAATTTTAAATTTTAGATTTTATGATTACATTTTAAAGTGAATCCTAATTTGCAAATTGAAATAACAAATCACACATACCTTCAAATATTACAATAATGTTTGAATACACTTCCCTGCATAGGTAGACACAACATACCCTTTAATTTCTGTTCATCCTCTTGTAAAATATTCTTATATGCAATTTTCACCAATTGTGAATAGTTATTTCACAGTTTTTGAATGTTTTCATTTTTAGCAGAATTCCTATAGATATCTCAAGTACCTGGTGTGGTTACACAAACTCATTTTCAAATGGTTTGGTTATTATTTATAATAAAATCTGGCGATCACTTGTTTTGGGCATTCTCCATATGAATATTAATTACTACTTGGCCAACACTTTTTTTGTGTAATGTTGTGCTTCTTTAACAAATTTTTGAACAAGAGGAAGAGGAGGAATGAGAAGACTACAGTAAACTAGTAAGATAATATTAATGGAAAAAGTAGACATTTTTCATAAATGAAATTAAAAATTTCAGAAAGTTAAACTTACAGATCAAGTTAGAATATGCTTTACTCGAACAGTAACATAGTTGGATAATAAAGAACTCTGTACAGCAGTTATAGGGAATAATGTAGTAAATTTAAATATAAGCAAATTGCCACAAGTCAGTGATTTCCATACACTTCAACAACAATCATAACATAGAAAAACAAACTTGATTTTATCAAATCTATTAACAAGTGAATAAAGCTTGACATATGGAAAAACATTTATTTTAAAACATTCAAATCATTCTTATGAAATCTGACATTCTTTAAGTTCATCAGACATCACCAGGGGATCAACCTAGTTAAACCCAACACCACAAGTTGACAGGCAGTGGAGTGCACGAGTAAATATTCCATAAAACGTTCTAAGCAATTACATCATAAATTAGCAAATTTGAGATGCTGAAGTTCAGTTGCCATTTAATAACAAGTAGATTTGATGTGCATTCCTTTATAATTAACAACTTAAGAGTACATCCTGAGTATACAAAAAGTTACATTATTTCAAAATGTTAACACATATTATACAGTACATATGCTACAAAACTTGGCTGGCAAGCCCATAGCCTGTCTCCCAGATGTCAAAACAATATAAAATGCTATTAACAATTATAAGGATAAACACAAAAGGCACCTTATCACAGGAGATGTGCGAAATCTGCATCAATACATCTAAAGGATCTTCTTGAGAAAATTTTCATTCACATGCATGAGTTCAGGTTCTGAAACAATAAATATTAAACCGGGATAAAGTTATAAATTTTGAAATCCCGGCATTAAATGAAGTATTAAAACTTAGTGCCCCTAACATCAGATGGCAGAGGGATCGGAGCACCGTAGTAGTGGAGGAAGAAGAATGTTCATTTAGTCACCAAACAGCTGAGGATGAGATCGAATGATCTTGAAAACATTTCAATTATACAACATAGTACGTGAAGTTGAATGTAAACATAGTGACTCATAAATCAAACAAAAAAAAAATCTGAAATAATGTTAATTTCTGTCCTGATATTTTCTTTTAATTCTTCCAATGTGTGGGGATTAGTTTTTCAAATTGCCCCATAGATAAAAATCACATGTCGTAAGATTAGGGGAACAAATGGGCCATAAATCCTGACTAATGATACTATCCTAAAAAATTACTGTAATAAATTGTAATGATTCATCAACTATATGCACAATGGCGGAGTCCTACTGGAAATATCCAGACCAACATTCAATGCCCATCTGCTGTTAGAAACATGGTGCCAGTATATTATTTCAGTATCTTCCTACATTTATGGTAAACTCATAAGAAAAAGAAAAAAAAAAAACAGGCTCTATTATTCTGTATATAGAATACAACAATTTTTTGATCATGCAAGGGAGTTTCATGAATGAACTGGTTTTATCTGTAGCATAATATTGGTTGCATTGATGACATATGACCATGTAAATAAAACCATGTTGCATCACTGAACAATATTAATCATGGGTCAATTGTTCAAACATTAACATTCCTGAAAATCCAGTGACAGAAATTTATCTCACTCGGGTGGTCACATGGTAGTGATTCTGAACAATAGTAAACTTCATAAATATTAAACGCAGAAGCATTATTAACAGTGAAGTATTCTTCATATTTAAGTTTGAATTTATGAGTCACTATGTTTACACTCAGTCTTCACTTACTTGTTGTATAATTGAAACGTTTTCAAGATCATTCGATCTGATCATCAGCTGTTTGGTGACTAAATGAACCTCCCTCTTCTTCCACTGCTACGGAGCAGGTCACAAACAGAAAAATCTGCAGTTTCACACCATTTTTGGACAGAAAACCACAACATTGGCCACAACATTAAACTGTTAAAATCTTTAAGTACACCCATAGAATTAGATATTTGGGAAAAAATTTTCATAAACAAAAACCGTGATAAAGTTATAAATTTTGAAATCCCGGCATTAAATGAAGTATTAAAACTTAGTGCCACTAACACCAGATGGCAGAGTGATCGGAGCTCCGTAGCAGTGGAAGAAGAGGGAGGTTCATTTAGTCACCAAACAGCTGATGATGAGATCGAATGATCTTGAAAACGTTTCAATTATACAACAACAAGTAAGTGAAGACTGAGTGTAAACACAGTGACTCATAAATTCAAACTTAAATAGTAAACTTGTATGGTTTAAGCTTTGAAAGTTTTGCTGCTTTCCATGCTGAAGCTTTCGAAATGTCAGTTTTTTGTGCAAGGAGCCTAAGAGAAAACCTTTCTCTGATTTCATTTAATTTCTGTTCCATAAGTACAGGCCATTTTATCTTTCTTTTCCTACCAAAAATTTACCTCATTTTCATGAATTAATTTAATGAACAGCCTCTCTACTCAGTTGATGCATGCCAGGAAATTTAGTTTCAAATTGCCTTACAACTTATATATGATGTAAGCACTTACACATCATACATACACTATTTTTTGTACTGTATACTGTGATAGAAGCATTTTGAAAACACTTCAAGCAAAACGAAGCACTGCTAAACACTCCTAATATTATGCGTGATCAGAGGAATTTAGTAACGGTGATGTCAAAATTAATCTGAAAAACTATTTGTAGTCAGTTTATTGACACTTCATTACTTACATAAGTGACAAAGTGTCAATAAACCGACTACAAATAGTTTTTCAGAGTACTCTTAGTATTATTTGCTTGTGAACTGGACTGGAGCAAGTAAGACTGATTCATCTGTAACAATTAGAACAGATGTAGGACGTAGGCACAGGGAAATGCAGTGAAGGTCACACAATCTGTTTTATAGCATACATACTGTACAAATAGGTAATATGAATTTCAAATGTTTCAAAATACTATAGAGAAGTCACTTTGAAATCTTTTTTTTTAAAGGCAACTGAAGTATTTTACAGGCCAATGCACAGAATAACAGTGTGGCACAAAATAAAGCATATAAAAATTTGGCTCATAACTAAATGTTATCGGAATTGTTTAATCCACCTTTAAAGTCATGGATCTTAGAATCTCTTACCACACTTTATCTTCTTAAGTGAATAATAATTTCTGTAAGTATTAATGTAAAAATAAATTACCTGTCTATATTCCAAATGCCAGTGCTAAGTAGTATGCATGTAACTTAAAGTAATATAGCTAAAAAGGGGAAATTAATCTTTCAGTTAATCCTTTGCACCTTTGTCCATAATGCACATGTGATATATGATGTCAAGATGAAAAACAGTGGGGGGGGGGGGGGGGGGAACCCGATGGACAACACACAAACTACTTCTTAATTTCATGTTACACTTCTTGTTTCTTTGTAGTTTATCTGCAAGTTTTCCAGAGGAAGAAAATTTTGTAGAGAGAGTATCACTTAAGGACTGGTTAAGATTATGCACATCATAGCTTATAATGATATTGCAGAACATGACATGATTTTCTTCACAACCTTTTTTAATCAGCAGAAAATTTTCATTTAGGTCATACATAATATGAATACCTAGAGTTTAATCCTTCTAAATCTGCAATATAAATTAAATACAACCATTCAACTTACCTTCCTTTCTGCAATTTCTATCCTATGCTGCTCTAAAGCTCTTTGTTGTTCATTGGTGTGATCAACAATATTTTTTCCACCACACAATAGTCTGCTTTCCATTGAATGTATCTTAGCTTCCAGCATCTCTGAAAACCTTTTATCATCTTCTAACTGTTTTCGTCTTTTTTCAAGTTCTTCTCTCATGCTCTGTTTCTAAACATGTAAGAATATTTTTATTAGAAGTAATGTCAAGATGAATCAGTGGAAGTTATAACACATTACAATATGTAAAAATATCAATGCATAATTTCAGCTTTAAAATTCATAAATGAAAATTTCTGTGGAGCTTACATCTCTTTTTGGCTTTTGCATTTCATGCTCTTGATCATCATATCTCATTTTGTTGGGAGTATCATCTGAACTATCATAGTCAGTTTTGTTTGGGCTTCCATATTTAACAGAAGCTTCATCACCAAAATAGCTTTCATCATCTGCATTTATTTTCATAGCTTCGATTTGCTTAGCAGTCTTTTTTGCCAATAAATCCTGAAAGAAAAAAAAAAAAAAAGAATTGTGCAATCTTTTATTAATTAATCTGCAGAAACAATATTGTTTCTGCTCAGTTAAATTCATCTTTAACTTCTGAAAACCTATGTTAGCTGACATGGATATTTTGGACAAAATTAAACTGAACTGATCTAAGTGTGGTGTTATTCAACTACTAGAACAGAAATTCCTCAGAAAACCTAATATGGCTTTCCCTAACTACAGAAAGAACTGCTCCACCAACTGATAAGCACCCATCTTAAGTAACATAACTTCTAAATGTTACTCCTTTAAAGTGATCACACATACACATATGATGCAAAGTTGTAGTCATTCATCTGTTGCCATTAAAGGTTACCATCTCTGTAAGTAAAGAAAGTGCGTCACTTCAAAATACTTAAACAAATGAATGCAGTACTTCAAAAAATAGCTCAAATTCATGTATTTACATTAGAGAATATTGTGACTTTGTGGGTTCATAGAATTAAAATTCCAATTTGCAGAAATTCAAAATGTTTTTTATTTCTGTAGAAATACACTTTTGTCAATCCTTACAGTAGCAGAATTACGTCACATACATAATTACAATCTTCCAGTTCGTCTGCCATACCCAAAGACAATTTCAAAATACAGCTGTACGATTATCAAGTTCCATTTCAACTCTCTCATTACAACTGTCCTCCAACTAACCGCAGCTTTCTTTTATATGACCACTCATGATTCCAGACGGTTGTGGAATGTTTTTTATCAATCAAGATGTCACTAGAAGTTTCCACTTATCTGTTTCGGCAAGCCCTTTTATCTCCAGGCTGCATTATGTGTCCTTTATCTCCATGCTAAACTATCTGTACTTTTGTGTGCATCAAGCTGCACTATCATAAGAATGGATTCGCGAAAATATATACAAATATGTAAAACTCACCACCCCAATCATTAATCAAATATTCTTCACATTCCTAGAAATATTTTTTAGATTAGATCCTGGTTTATAGATTGGAAGCCCATTATCATTTTTGTAGACTTCTTTTTGAGGTTATTTTTGAGATCCAGATCACCAGATCATTCTCAACATATATTATATGTAATACAACATACATAAAACAAAAATATGGGAAACCACACCAAAAATTCTATTGGAGAAATTGAGGCAATCTACACTTCTCTAAAATATTTGTTTGTCTGGCTACAAAAGTATAAAAACATTGTAAGACTTGAAGCTTTCATGGCGAGCATTACTAATCAAGGCTTTGTGGGTGATCAGCCATGTCAAATTAACAAACGTCAAGCTTTCGGCCATTGTAAACTCCATCCTGAAAAAGGCCATGGAGTTTACAATGGCTGAAAGCTTGACGTTTATTAATTTGACATGGCTGATCATCCGCGAAGCCTTGATTTGTAAAAACATTGTTATTTTATCAGATGCTTGAGTGGCAATCCAAAAGATAGCTTTAACTCAGAATCCAAGAACAGCAAAAATAAGAGAAATTCTGTTAAACAGATAAAAAATTTAAGTAAGAATTTAGTCTTTCGGTAGATTTCCACACTGTGGATTGAGTAACAACGAGAAGGCAGACATCCCAGGAAAAAGGGAACTAAATTTAAAAATAAGATACAATTAAAAGCACCACTGGAATCAGTTTAACATATTAAGAAGAAAATGAATAATAATTATAAAACTAAATTAACCATAAATATATTAAATTTCAAAGGAGAAAAATTCTTAAAAAACTTAAAAACTAACTCCTCAATTATCTTGAAAAACAGCTGTTGCCATGTTCAGGTTTACCACTAGACATGGCTGTCTCAGCAAACACCTGCATAAAACTGGAATGTTATATATATGCCAGTAGTTCTCTCCGGGTAACACAGTAGTTCTTCTCTGCCTTGGACAGCGTTTTGCTGTAGTAAGCTATCACCCGCTCATGGCCGTCCTGGACTTAGGATATGACGCCTCAAATGCAATGGTCACTGGCATCAGTGTCCACAATGAAGGTGTCGCCTGGTTGTGGAAATTCCAAAACAGGAGCACTGCAAAGTGACTTCGGCGTCCTCCGTCCACACATAAGGCCAGTGTTCCTCTGTCAGGCGGGTGAGGGGCTTGGTGATGTTCGAGAAGCCCTCTATGAAGCAGCGGTAGTAAATGCACAAGTCCAGGAAACTGTACAATTCTCTCTTATCCTTCAGCCGAGGCCAATCTCTCACGGCCTGTGTCTTCTCCGGGTCTGTGGCCACTCCGGTCAGTGAGACTATGTGGCCCAAGTAGTTGACTTCCTTGCGGAAGAGCTGGCACATCTTCACATTTAGCTTCAGGTTGGTCGCCTGCAGTCTCTGTAACACCTTGCTCAGGTTGTCGAGATGGCCCTCAAAAGTCTTGCCAACGATGATGATGTCGTCCAGGTATAGCAGGCAGACGTCATAAGTCAATCCTCTCATTACTGACTCCATGAGGCGTTGGAAGGTAGCTAGTGCATTGCAGAGACCACAGGGCATAACCGTGAACTGCCACAGACCTTGGCCTGTCAAGAATGTTATCTTTTCCTTGTCTCTTGGGTCTAGAGCCACCTGCTAGTAACCCAACTTCAGGTCCATGGTCGAGAACCACTGCGCACCAGCAAGCATGTCCAGGGTGTTGTCAATCCGGGATAAGGGGAAGCAGTCCTTCCAGCTTCTTGTAGTCCATGCAGAAGCGTAACTCGCCATTCTTCTTCCTCACCAGAACTACAGGGGAACACCAAGGGCTGTCAGATTCTTCAAACACTCCCCTGGATTTCATGTCCTCCTTGTTTCGCCAGAGGAACGCATCTAGATGGTTGGTGAATTGGGCGGGCGTCTCCGGTGTCAATGCGGTGAAGCACTCGGTCCGTGCGGCTGTAGTCACTGTTACCTCGGCTGAAACCGTGCTGGTATCATCTCAGCAGTTGTCGAACCTTCTTCAGCTGTTCTGTGGTCAGGTGGTCTGCCGCGCTCTCCAGTAAGCCTTCCAGCCAGGGCCCCAGGTGTTGCGTTGCCACCAGCTCCTGGGTCTTGTCGATTGGTGTTACGCTGATCACGGGCTCGCACGTCCCAAACTCCATCCCAGCCTGGGCATCGTGATCGGTGTCTGTCAGGTTGACCAGCCTCACCGGCACCTCCTATCACCACGGCAACAATGTCCTGGCTACACAGAGTCCGTGCACAGGCATCTTCTGGTCCAATATCAAGTTCTTTGTCCGCTGGCCTTCCAGTCACGCCGTCACCACCACCTTGCTTCTCGCGGGACAACCACGTCTTCCTCTCCTGCAAATTCCAAGGCATTCTTCGGGTTGCCAGAGTATCACCTCTTCTCCATTGAGCCGCAGGACCTTCCTGCCGACGTCGACCGTCGCCTCGTGGCTCCTAAGGGCATCCAATCCCAGTATTACCTCCTCAGTCACCTTCGCAACGAACACCCATTGAGGCACGACACTCCGCCCCAAGGTCAACTTCAGCAGAGTCTCCTTCACCACAGGCAAGGTGTCGCCCGATGCCGTCGCTAGCTGGTATGGTCTGCTCGGTTTTCTCGACGACAAACCCTTGGCCACATAAGGTCTGATGATGGTCACAGCTGCCCCGGTGTCTACGAGCACGCGGCACGGCTTCCCTCTCACCCAACCGTCCGCGATGAGGCTGACATCAATACGCCGGCTGACGGCGCTCAGTGTCATTCTTTACTCGTTTTCCGGCTGCTCTCTCTGGTGTGGGCAGTTTCTCTCCAGGTGTCCCGGCTGGCCACACCCCCAACACACGCCACTTGGTCTTCGCCGGCGTACCTCGGCTGGCCCTCGGTCTCCAGTGTAGCGGATACTTCTTGTTCTCGACATCGGGGTAGCCGTTACCTTGGCCGCCTCCATCCTCAATGCTGCAGTTAACGCCTCGTGGATGGTCTTGTAGTCGCCGAGCATAAGGCGCTGACGAATCTCAGTGTCTCGTACCCCGTCAACGAAGGTGAAGGCGGCTTCCCGGGATAAAAACACTGGTGAGGGGTCGACTAAGGCTTTGCTGGCCAGCTGCTTGATTGCCAGGGCGAACTCCTGCAGCGTCTCCCCTAGCTGCTGCGACCTTGACTTCAGTTGGCTGCGGCTAAGCGGTGGTTTCTGAAGTGGTTTACCAGAACTTCCCAGATGTCCTTGGGCACCGCCACTGTCTGGACCACGTTCAGAACCTCTGCGGCCCGTCCCTGGAGGCTGGCTATTAGCTGTGCGGCCTCTTCCTCTGGTGACCACTAGCCACCGTGTTGAATTGACTTCGAACGTTGACGTGCCGTCGTACCTTGGTGGCTTGACAAGCGCAGATGTTGTGTCGCGTCCCGGTGCATCGGCCTTTAAATCCTTCTGCCGATGATGTCCTCCACCATGGCGTCCAGGGACTTAGTGTTGGTGTCGGCCACTTGACCCATCCACTTGGCCAGCTCCGCGGCCTCATCCCCCTCACCGGTCAACTGCTCTTCAAATTTCGCGGTCATCATCGCGGCCAAATTGCTATTTGCAGCTTCCATCTTCGCAGTGAGGGTGTTATTCGCTGACTTCATTTCTTTCAGCTCCGCGGCCAGGTTGTTGTTTGCCGTTTCCGTCTTTGTTGTTAATTCGACCTTCATTTCTTTCAGCTCTGCGGCCAGTTATTTGCCGCTTCTGTTCTCGCAGCGAGGTTGTCATTCGCTGTCCTCATTTCTTTCAACTCTTCTAGAATTTTTGCCAATGCAGCGTCCATTGATGTTCCACTTACTGACACCAATTGTGACATTTTGGGTTCGTAGAATTAAAAGTCCAGTTTGCAGAAATTCAAAATGTTCTTTATTTCTGTAGAAATACACTTTGGCCAACCCTTACAGTAGCAAAATTACGTAACATACACAAATACAGCCTTCAAGGTCGTCTGCCACACCCACAAAGAGCTCAGTTTCAAAACATAGCTGTATGCACATGAATCGAATTACGACTCTCTCTCACTGGCGATCCGCTGCTTCTTTAATGGCTCTGCTCACTGTTCGAGAAATTACCGGTAATTTCTGTAACAAACAAGATGGCACTAGAATCTTCCAGTTATCTATCTTTATCTGTTTCGGCAAGCTTTGTATCTCCGCGTTGCACCTTCCAATTATCTATCTTTATAATGTTTCGGTAAGCTTTTTATCTCCGCGATGCACTATCTGTCTCTTTGTGTGCACAGCCACGCTATCGCAATAATGCGATTGAACAATACAAAGGCTCATCATTTTCACAATATGGGATTGCCATTATTACTTTATTATGTTTTCTACACCATATGTTTCTTTTTCGGTAGCTACCTAGATTTTGAAAAAAATTGTCAGCAACTGTGCATTGTTGACATCTATTGTTTCGTAAGTGTTATTAGTGCAGTGTAGCAAATTTGATGATGATTTGTGTTTTTGTATCTAGAATTAGTTCAGGTAAGTGCAACAACAGCAACTATTTCTTTCAATAACCTTAAGTACCTGTTACATATGTATGAAAATAGGAAGTCCATAACACATCCAAAGTCACTGATTATTTCTTTAAATTATTTTAGAAGTTATTCTGCTTGGAGACAATTCAGATTTTGTAGAAAAAGCTATGCAAATGCTTTTGAAGAAGACAATATCTTTGGCAATGATTCTGGCTCCAAAGAAGAAATTGACAATATAGAGACTGATGAAGTAATAGTGACTGATATAGATGGTAAAGAGGTTCCCACAACCAAATATCAGATAAACTCTCACTGGAAAGGATGAAATTTATATAAAAGATCGCAGGCACCTACAGATTAACTGCAGAGGTTGTGAAAAGAACGATACTGCAAAATAAATTATAGCACTGGATGGGGCTCAAAAGAGCACCTCAGACATTAGATATAAAGCAATACTGCAGCATGTGCAGCCATGTTAGGAAACTCATTAGTAGGTCACAGCTTATGATGGAAACAACAGCTTCCAACACATTTAATTGAAGATAATTAGTTCCAATATAGTGAAGTTTTAGTTAAAAAATAGTGAAGTTCACTTATATGTCTGTTCTTTTCTGATTTGTAAAATATGTATATTTCTGACGTGTCCCATAACATGTATTTGTTCAGTTGGACGATTAATAAATAAATAAATGTATTAATACACTTCACTGTGCTGTTTACAACAAGTTTTATTATGAATTTGAAAGTGTGGAAGTTTTATTTAGATTTGAATATGTGAAATACACATTAAGTCTCTTACTTTCAGTCTTTGAATTTCTTCTTGATATTCTCTCAGCAAAGCATCTTTTGGATCTTCATTTATTCTTGGTTTGTTCTTTATATTTTTTGCTCTACTGGCATACCTCAGTGTAGTAAGACTCTCCTCATAATTATAGCTTGCTGGTCCAATATTTGCTATCATTATTGTCTTTGCATTACCACCCAATGAATCTGAAACAAATTATATAAATTAAAATTACTGCAGTAACAATGTAAAATAATGTTTTAAGTAAGTTTACTTAATTACTATTCAATTAATAATGGATCAATTATGGTCATTGTGATGAAGTACCTCGCTATTCACAGTTTACTGTAAGTTGTTTCAATGAAATAGATTTTGAAGAATTGATACCTAACTTAGCAGATGAGCTTGTAATACAGTACCATTCATCTATGTGTGTATATCTCACTCGCTAATGCCTTTTAACATTAAATGGTCCCAACAGATGGGACAGACAAATGTACTCATGTATAAGTTGTATGTCTGCATTTCTCTCTATCCATGTAAACAGAGATGCCCTTATGCACCTGCTGTCAAGGCAGAATGCAATAATATCAAGTTTCCAGCAAAGGAGCACTATAATAATGTAGTGCATAATACATTATTGATGACTGATCAATCATTCACCACCACCTCCACTGCCACTACGTTTCTATCCCCAGTATTGGCCTGGGAATTTTTCCCCGAGGGAGAGTTTACACTTGTAAACACAAATGGAGTGCTGTTGAATTTGTAATATGTAGCTAAGAAATGAAGAGAAGAATTTAGGATACTGGATAAAATAGTAAATAGCAGTCACTTTCCACCAGTAATTAATATTATCTGGAGTGTCTTTATTAACTTCTTTATAACCATTTAAAATTGGGCCCAAAATGGCGGTTACATCACCCTAAGAAGAGAAAGGTATGGACAGGAAAGAAAATGAAATGATCCCCTAGGCCTCGAATACTCAAATACCATCAGGGTCGAAGAAAACAAGAGTTGAGTCAAGGAAGACTGGATAGGAAAGGTAAGAGAGGGTATCTGATATGTGGAAAGGAAGAAATATCAGTTCAGGTCAGGTCAGTAACTCACCAGCTGACCAGTACTTATTGGTGAGTAGCCCTTCCCTTTAGTTCATCACATAATTTTGTTTAGATCGGTTCCTGTAACTCTTCAGATTATTATAGAAGCAATTAATAACTGCAAATGTAGAAAAACTTAATATTATGGAAAATCAAATTATATGCCTAGCAACTGGAACAAATTTTAACAAATGATTCAAGACTTCATCTTGGCCTTACAATGACTGGGAAAAAATAAAATCACAAGTAAACCTACAAACTAAACGAAGTGAAATCAAACAAAAATTAAAACTTCTTTACTTAAAGGAAAAGTTACAAACATATACCAATTCTTTAGAACTATCTGATATTAAACTTTATCTCCACTTAGATGAATTTACAAAATCTGAAACCTCTTCATGTGTCCTGAAACAAATGACACTAGAAATAATAAATTTAAGATATCTTGCCAATGAATAGCTAGATGTTTATACTGATGGTTCCAGCTTAGCAAATAATGGTGGTACTGGCGCTAGTGCAATATGCCCACTTTCTTTTTCTACAAAAGATTACGTTTAAATTCTACACATTTTGATGGAGAAATTTCAGCAATCCTTCAGAGCTTACAAATTCTTCTATAGCAAATAAATATGAAAAAGTTGTATTATTATCTGACTCTAAAACAGCTACAATATCTATAACATCTAATTTAACACCAGAAAACCTAAATATTGCAGAATGCCGTACAATCATAAAACAGTTAATTTAAATAAAATATTTATATTTCAATGAATACCAGCACATTGTGGAATATATGGTAATGAAACAGCTGACTTTTTAGCCAAGAAAGGTAGTAAAATTACATTAAACTCATCTGATCCACTAGTTATCACTCTACCAAAAGAATAATTACATCAACATAGAATAAAAAAATTACAGAAATTACAACAAAATTAAAAATATGGGAAAATTTATGTAACAGCACAAATATGTAGAATCACTGCATTACCAAGAAAATCCTCTGTAGCAACTTTTAGTCTCCTAACAGTTCATGACTGTCTCAATAAACATTTATTCAGGATTGGTATAGTGAGATCTCCTCTGTGTCCTTTCTGTACACTTAAAGAAGATATGGATGGAAACCACCTACTCTGCTGTCCAACCTTTAGTTCAACATACCAACATAACATCAAAATACTGGAGTGCAAGAAAAAGAATGACTTCACTGCCAATTGGTTAACATTAAGATATGAACCAACCAACTTTCCACCAGTAATAGAAATGAATAATGCAGAGGAGGTGGAGAAAATGGAGGGAGAAATTAGGTTAGAAAAAAATCAAGAAATACAAATGGAAGAGCAAAGCAAGATATAAATTAGAGATTAGGAAAACTTTTGCAATATTGTACTGAGGTACGAGGAGCACTATTTATATTTTGAGCCTTGGCAACCCTGAATATTGTAGGTGCCATCTGACGTTTCCAATGGAAAGTTTGACATTGTTGACCATAATCTATTTCAGACATTTTGTTTTGTTTATATTAACTTGAAAATTGTATCTCAATAAACACATTGAATTAACTCATGAAAATGTTCGTGCAATGATTTATTATGGCTTTCGATGTGGATTACCAAGATAAAAAAGCATTGATCAACTAACTTTCACATTTGGCGACGAAGCTCCATCATTTGCCACTGTGAAACGCTGGTATAACAAATTTAATCATGGCCGCCATTCACTCAATGATGAAGTTCATGAAGGTCGTCCAAAATCAGTTGTTGTGCCAGAAAACATTGATGCTGTGTAAAAACTAATAATGCAAGATCATGTGACTTATTGCGAGATTAAGGCAACCCTAGGCATAGGTCCACAAGCATATATAAAATATTGCACGATCATTTAGCCCTGAAAAAGGTTTGCCCTCACTGGAGCCCACATAATTTGACGCAATCTCAAAAAGATGCTTTGATGATTAGTATACAAAAGTGCTCAAGAAATACAATGGTGGTGCCTCAAAGGACATATATAAGATTGTAACAGGTGACGAATCATGGATCTATGCGTATGAGCCAGAACGTAAACAGCAGTTGACTGTATGTGTGTTTCAAGATGAAGAAAATCCAACAAAAGTTGTTTGCACACAAGCACTTCAAAGCAAATGGTCGCCTACTTTTTCAGCAAAACTGGCCATTTGGCAACAGTGCCTTTAGAGCAATTGGCAAATTTAGCCAATGCCGAATGGTACACAACCATCTGTTTACCGGAAGTCTTTGGTGAATAAAGGAAAACCAACAAGAACCATAGGCTCATTCTTCATCAAGAAAATTCGAGCGTACACACATCTCATCTAAAACAGAGTATTTGAAGGCTCAACAAATTGAATTGATGGATCATACGCCATAGTCCTGATTTGGCACCCAATGACTTCTTTTTGTTCCCAAACATCAAGAATAAATTGTGTGGACAACGATTTTCGTCGGCAGACAAAGCTGCTGATGCCTTCAGAAACCATGTTTTGGAGGTGTCTGAAGAAGACTGGAATAAATGCTTTGACAAATGTCTCAAACGGATGCAAAACTGTATTGATTATAAAGGAGCATATTTAAAAAAATGATAAAACAGTTTTCAATCAGAAATTACTTTGCTTTAATTTATTTTGCTCAAAATATAAATAGTGCCCTCGCAGTTAGAAGAAGGAAATGATGGAAAGTATTAGATTTAATGGAAATTATAATAAAATGAGCAGGAGTAAAAGTGGAGGTAACACAAAAAAGGAAACAAATAAGTAGATGGTGGTATGATGAAAAATACAAACACAAAGAAAGAGTAAGTCGGAAAAACTATTTGTATTAATTAATTAATGGAAATTTATCATTTCTTCATACTAGCCATATATAGGCTAAGGTTTTTGATAGAGTCAACATGAAAAATTCAATAAATACGGCCATGGCATTGAATTTTTCATGTTGACTCTATCTATCGAAGTATTTGTAGTCGGTTTATTGTCACTTTGTCATTCTTATATTACCAATATTTTTATATTATCATTATATTATTAGCCAGTTGACTAGTTGGAGAGAGGTTGAAAATGAAGGCAATGGCTTCCGAAACTAGACCCTTGATAATATAAAAACATAAGTGATAAAGTGTCTATAAACCGACTACAAATAGTTTTTTTATTAATTTTGACGTCACTATTACTAAAGCCCTCCAATCACGCATAACAAAGAAAGAGGTTTTAAAAGAATTATGTAGATGGAGAACAAAAGGAAATAGGCAAAGTGAATGGGGATATAAATGCTTAATAGCAGAAAAAAATGAGATGGTAGGAGATAAAAAGTACATTTAAGTACAAAAATATGGGAAATGGTGAAGAAAATTCAGAAATAGGAAATAAGATACAATTAACAGAATAATTACAACAGTTAAGAAATATAATTGCAAAGTAAGATATGAGGAAGATAGACGGGAGAAAGAGCTAGGAGAAGAAGATGGAGAAAAATTGATGGCAAAAGCAGAACAATAAATTGGAAACAAAAGAAAATGTCAAAACAATTGGGTTGGATGGTATATTGGAGGAACTTTGGAAAGAGTTTGGAAAGGAGGTATTGAATAACAATACAACAAATTGGAAACCTAAAGAAAGACTAAGCAGTTGGGAATGGATGAGATACAAAGGAAATCCTGGAAGCATTTGGCAAGGAAGCATTAAGACACACAGTTCAAGTACTGAATAAAATTTAAGAAAATGGAGACACCCCAGAAAACTGGAAAATATTCATGATCAATTTATAAAGAGAAGAGAGGGACAAAGATATATCAAGAGGGGAAATAAAAGAGAATTAGTGAACTGTCAGCTCTAGAAAAATATACACAAGAATAGGAATATTAAATTTGGTAAAAAATATTTATTAGATAATGCTTTCTAAAAGAATATAAATTCAGCAACATAATGTAAATTAAGTTTAGTGTGTGCACATGCAGCTGTGCTCACACATGTACACACTCAAATGTAAGAATATACAAATTTCAGGGAAACTTCAGAAAGGGTAAAAGAGCAACCGACAGTATACTAATATGAAGATTAGTGGATCAATATCTAAGCAAAAATAAAAGAAGAAAGTATATATGATTTTTGTGGATCTTAGAGTATTTGACAGCATAACTAGTGAAGCATTAATGTGGAAATTAATAGGAAAATGGTAAGTGAAGAATTCATACAGATATCTAAGATAATTTATGACTGAGTAAAATTGTCCGTCAAATGTGAAACGAATGGAATATCACAACTGAAAGAGCAAGAGGAAAGTTTAGGGCAGAGTGTGTGCTCAGTCCTATCTTGTTTAACGTATTTATATATGACATTTTAAAAAAAGTTAAAGAAAATAATACACACTGTCCCACCATAAATTGCAGACAATCTGGTGATGCAAGCAGTAGACAAAAATAAATCAAGAGAGATCTCGAATAATTGTAATCAAAAGAGGATACGAACTGAACAAAGATGAGCAATGGCACTTAAATGATTTTATATGATAAGAGATAGAGGGAGACAGAAAATGATATGATGATATAACTTGTATGACTGAGCAGTAATGGAGGATGGGAAGTGCATAGTAAAAAAGCAATAGCAAAAGATGGGGTTAAGAATATGCAAGTAAAAATTACTGAAAATGATAATAAATTGGCTACAGAGTATTTATGAAGTGTTAGTACAATTGAGAATGGCACATGCAACGCAAACTTGGGTAATAACGGAATCAGGTGAGAAAATAGAGAAACGTTTTTGATGGTTTTGTAAAGAGATACTGGAATTAAAAAAATCAGTATAAAAAAGTGGAAATGATAGAAATGAGAAGTCCAGGTGAAAAGGGGACAATGACCGAAAGGGTTATAAAATACTGGTACTGTTCACCAACAGAAATATAGTCCCTGGCATGAATGTGCTACCCTTAACTGTTTCAAAACAGTACAACAAGGACAGTGAATGTATGTGACACAAGGAGTAGAACCGTTCATAACACATGCACCTACACCAAAGGAATTCACTTAGTATACAAAAGCCGAGAAGGTATTATTCACAAAAGTGGAACGCATCAGAAAATGTTTTTGAATGGGCTGTAAACTGACCCGAGTGTCATAAATAGCTACCAGGCAGGGTATCAGAACCAGGTCTAAGCAGCAATTTCCCCCCTGAGCCTCGTTCCCCTGGAACTTTCTTTGCTGTGGCAAACATATAGATGCATGACAAGAGGAGAAGTGAACATCGTAAGGTTATGTATGAATCAACAGAATGTAAGTGCCACTGAGAATAACTAGTGAAATCAATTAGCTAAATGTTTAGAGAGGATAGAACTGGGGATGTCTAGAGAAAGAAAGAAATGAGAGGTAATTTTGGAAAGAAATAAGAACAGAATAGAGGATATAGATAGGCAAGAAGTGTGCAGAACAACATAAGGGAACAAATTTTGGAACCATAAAGCTTAGTAAAAAAGGAATGGATTTTGTAAACATGTTTTTACCGCTTGTCACTTTGATGTTAAATCTGAGTGGCTGCATGCTAACCTACTTGATTTGACTTCACTGTAATTTGAGCAAAGAGACTAAAAATTACTTTTGAAAGTAATGAGTCGGTGATGTTAAATACATCACAGTTTCTAGCCTTTTGCTTCAAATAATAAAAATTACTTATTCCAAAATTACTACTATCCCTCTGCATTCATTTAAAACTGTGGGGTCAAATTCTTCAACATCCTGTATATATGAGTAGGGGCCAGATTTGTATGTAAATACATTTTTTCTTACTTAACATGTACAAATCTAAAATAGAATTTAATATCCTGATCTAGGTCCAAGAATTGTATTTGCAAAATTTTATTTCACACTGAAAATACATATTTTGCAAAACAGGGAGATATGTGAATAAATATTTTTTTACATTTTTCTTGTAAATTTTTAGTACTTTCCACATATTTTATACATAAATATTTTTGGCAATTTTCTCTACAAATGAATATACATATTTTAGCACTTTCCTTATTCTATTTACAATCTAAAACCTTATGTCTGATTGGAGGAATTTAGTAATAGTGATGTCAAACTTAATTGAAAAAACTATTTGTAGTCGGTTTATTGACACTTCGTCACTTACATTTTTATATTATCAAGGGACTAGTTTTGGAAGGCATCGCTTCCATCCTCAACCTCTCTCCAACTAGCATCTGCTGTCTGCTCTCTCCACTACCAGAGAGAAGAGAGCAGATGACAGAAGATGCTAGTTGGAGAGAGGTTGAGGATGGAAGTGATGGCTTCCAAAACTAGTCCCTCAATAATATAAAAACCTTATCTCAAAAACTTACGAGTGTCATAAGAATTCTTTAGCCATGGCATTTGATATCTGCTGACTCATTTGCATGTGCGAGCTATGGAAGTACAGAATTGTACCCTGAGATTACATCATACATGTCTGTTGAATCTAGCTAAGCAATTACATAACATACTCAACTCAGTATTATACCCCCTGATAACACAAAAGCAGCTTGGTGTATAAATTAACAATGTAAATTAAAGATGTCAAAAGTGAAACTGAATGTACCTGAACATTTACAGCAGTATGTGTTAAGAGTTTAAAAACACTTCTACTGTGGTGAGAAAATGCTATTTTGCCAGCTTTGTGCAAAATCTTGTGGCAAATCAACGTTCCCAGGTGGCACATCATTTGTCAGGAACATAGCAGCTGAGTCATGTGTTCCTCAGGGCAGTTTCTGATAGGAGAATCAACACCCTCCTCTCCTTCTGGCATCCAACACATTCAGAATTTTATTCAGATTTGTGTAAAACATTTATTTCAGCTGACATTCTCCTTTATCAGATGAACAATCCTGAGCTCAGAAAGTTTCTTACAAAATATATAAATATAAATCCTCCTTATGTGCCAATGCTAAGGAAAAATGATCCTCCAACAGTTATGATAAAACATTAAGTTACATAAGATTCATTTATGAAAATGAAAAAATCTGGCTCGTCACTGGTGATGAAACTATTAATATGTATTAGTGGTAGAAATGTGGGAAATATAATTGTAGATGTATTGAAAACTATACAAAACAATTTCTCAATAAAAATTCTTGCTGGTTTGTAAAGAAATGGGAGATGCAAATCATATAATAGCTAGGGTTTTTTAATGAAGCTTTGACAACCTTGTGGCCAAATGATGTAAAATATGACTATGTATTACTTACAGACTCTGCAGTATATGTAAAAAACAGCTAACCTGGTCTATGTATAAGTTTCCTGAATAAGATTCATGTATATGTGTTTGGAGGAATTTAGTAACAGTGACGTCAAAATTAAACTCAGAAAATATTTGTAGCTGGTTTATTAATACTCGTCACTTACTTGTTTATATTAATGAGAGACTAGTTTCAAAGGCATTTGCCTCCATTTTCAATCTCTTTCCAACTGGCATCTGTTGTTGTCTGCTCTCCTTCTGGTGGTGGAACTATGAACTTCTTTGTCAAATTATCTAATGGTGGGATTTCAAAGTTCATTACGCGATCCTTATTTTTCCATATGGATAATTTGACAAAGAAGTTCATATGGAAAAATATGGATCGCGTAATGAACTTTGAAATCCCACCATTAGATAATTTGACAAAGAAGTTCAAAGTTCCACCACCAGAAGGAAGTTCAAAGATAAACTCCATTGTCAAACGATTTGTTTGTGAAATCGATTTCCATTTGAAAAGAAGTATCAACACCAATTTGTTAAGATAAGTGAAGCCTAAATGGCAAATATTTTTATTTGTGTAATACAAGCGATTTGTTTGAGAAATCGATCTCCATTAGAAAGAAGTATTAACACCAATTTCTTAAGATAAGTGAAGCCTTTGCATCAAATATTTATATTTGTGTAATGCTACAGTTAGAATTTGGACCATGAATCTTCAGCTGTGTGTCAAGCATTTTATTGCTTGAGCCACCATAATGAGATACATGTACTCACATACACATTAAACCTGCCGATTCAAGTGTCTCAGTAAACCTTCAAGATAATCTAACATATTTGGGAAATCATATACCAAAGCAAATTGCAAAGTTTCAAATACTTTCAATTTCTGGGTCGGAGTAATAAATTCTTTTCAACTGCTCATGCATACTTTCCTGTTTGTACTATATTCAAATCTTACCTTGTAAAATTCTTGTTAATTTGGAATCCCTATATGGAATGTGTGTAGCTTTACCATCCACAAGTGCTGAAATTACATTTGCTAATGCAGAAAGGGAGAGGTTGATTTTTGAGGCTTCTCTTAGTCTTTCACCCTAAAAATACAGACAACACTGGATCAACACCATAGCTATAAAATCATACTACAGCTATTATTAAAATATAACACAGTATAATACTGTTTCATTTAAAATTGTAAAATAACACTCAGACTGATATAACTGATTAGTCCCAGTCAAATTTTAGTAAAATCTATAGCTTGAATGGAATTTTAGATAGAAGATGAGGAGTCAAAAATTCTAAAATTCCTTTCAATTTTTTTATAGAAAAAAAGTGCAATACAAGTATATCGTTTTTCAACACAGTCTCCCTAATTCCAATTTGATTTTGTAAGTTAGATCTCAGTTGAACTAGATACGCTGATACTAGATACCAGATACTGAACTAGATACCAGATATGGTATCCTCAAAGAGTGTAACCAACAATAAATAACTTTTTAAATACCAAAAAATTAATCATAGTTATTCATCTTTTTTATGCACATTAAGCTGTTGCTTGCCATCATCAACTGTTCTCAATGCCCGCCTTGGTAGCATAGATGCTAGCATGTCTGCCTCACGTTCAAGAGGTCCCGAGTTCGAAACTCAGTCAAGGTGAGTTACCTGGATAGGGTTTTTTTCAGGGTTTTACCTTATCCTTAAAGACGAATGTCAGGTTCCAAGCTCCATGGACCCCAAGACTCATATGAGCATCATTTCACCAATTTCATTCATCATCCGATTGGAGGACGTAAATTACAAAAAACAGTTCTCAACCAATCAAGTCTTCAAATATCTTTTAGTCGAGGTGCAGTTAAATGGTAAGCAAAGTGTTAAATCAATGCAAGGACTTATATTTTTAATGTCATCTTAAAATATAGCAAAATGTATTATTTTTTAACATCTTAAACTGGTTTGGTCATTTGACTTTGTAATTTAATTAGAAACTTACAACTAAGTTAAGTGCATATAAATATTTAGAATAGCTAGGACAATACACTCACCCTTGATCCAGTCTTGGACTGTTTCTCACTCCCTGCAAGGTCTACAAGATTGAGTTTTCCAACTCGAAACAGCTTCCGATGCTCCGTATGAGTGCTTGTCTCAACAGTTATTAAAAATATAGTGTGAGAACGAGAGCTATGTTCATTCATATTCGTTGCACTGGAGAAAAAAAGAACAATAAAGTTTACTTTACTTAAGTATCAATGCAAGTCTGTGGAACTATTTACTTCTCACAGGTTTTGAATTTTATTTTAGTTATACCTCTTTGTCGCACGCCAATATAATCTGTAGATAATTATCTCCTTAATTAACCTTTTTCTACAAATGCTCTCTTTACAATCAAGAAGATGGAGCAGGAGCAGGAGCTACCTGTAAATTCTTTTCTTTCAATAAGCATGTTGGAATTTACTTATCAAGTTTTGATGGAGAAATTGATGCAATTTATACTTCCTTATAAAATCTATTTGCCTGGACAAATAAGCTTTCCAACATAGTTTTCTTAACATATTCTAAAGCAGCTATTCAGGCTATTATTTCAAATGACAGCCCAAAAACCAAAAAGATAAATGAAATTCATAATATGATTAAACATCTTCAAAATTTAAATATACGCATAGTTTTCCAATGGATACCATCTCACTGTGGAATTTCTAGCAATGAGCAAGCAGATATGTTGGCCAAGAAGGGTTCCAAAATATCTCAAACAATGAAACAAAATATCCCCTATGAAACAGTTAAAAGATTAATCAAAAACATATTCACAAAACTATATAACAACTATCTAGTTTCCTCTGAAAAACTTAATTGGAAAGATCTCCAAAGCAAACTAAAGACAATTCCAGAACTACCTCGAAAATCTTCAGTAGCAATGCTCAGAATAATCACAGGCCACGATTGTTTGAATGGACATTTATTCAAGGTTGGATTAACAACTTCTCCACAGTGCTGTTTATGTGGTAAAGACGATTTAATGAACATTGATCATCTATCTGTATGTGAAACTCTCCAAAATCAAGGTCTAGTCTCCAAATATTGGGAAGCAAGAAGAAAAATGATTTTATTATCAAATTCTGAGCATTAAACACACACGCACGCACGCACGCACACCTTTTTCTACAAATGCTTAGCTACAAATACTGGTGCCAATACAGGAAACTTCAGGTTATTATTGGTGACACTGCCTTATACTATTCATATTTATACTTATACACTAGCCTACTTGTCTTCTATAATTACTTCCCCATTTACCTTACCCCTGATCACTTTTATCCAGAATAATTCCCTATGATTTATATATTTTCTCTCCTTTTGCAGTTAAAATCTTTCTGAATAATATTTCTCTGTCTAAATTATGTCATTACATCATTACGTCTGTTCTTACCATAGTTTTTATTGCAATATAATAAACAACATGTGTATTTCCCTTCACACTGGACATTTTACTGAATACTTCTCATGTCTGAGCTTTTAAATTAGTTACTTCAGTTCTAGTCTATGCAAATCCTTCTTAACTATTCTATCGAATATCTATATGTATTTTTGTTAATTGATGGAAATTAATCATTTCTTCACACTAGCCTTATATAGGCTAAGGTTTTGGATAGATAGACTCAACATGAAAAATTCAATGCCACGGCCGGGATTTGAACCAGGGATCTCCTGGTTTCCATCCAGTCGCTCTAACCCATTGAGCTATCATGACCAACTTGCCATCATTCATTAAATTCTCCATTTGACTTTTATTTGATGTGTCCACAATCTTGTATGGAGATTTAAATGAAGAATAAATAAATAACATAAAAATATATTTCCCTGGTAGACCACTAGGAGCTCTCGCATTTGAAATACACCGTTTGTGGCCACTTACTATCATAAGTACTTGAGTCCCAGGCTTCATCATTTAACTCTTTATTATTTTAGTTAATTGATGGAAATTAATCATTTCAAATATCTAAATATCAAATATCTAAATATCAAATATCTAAATATTTTGTAAATATCAAAAACTTTAGCCTATATACAGCTAGTGTGAAGAAATGATTAATTTCCTTCAATTAACTAAAATAATAAGAATTAAATTATGAATCCTGGGACTCAAGCACTTATGATATTATATTGCCACAAATGGTGTATCTCAAATGCGAGAGCCCCTAGTGGTCTACCAGGGAAATATACGAGTCAACTGAAAAATTTAATGTCATGACGACAAGTTGACCATGGTAGCTCAATGGGTTAGAGTGACTGGACGGAAACCAGGAGATCCGTGGTTCAAATCCCGGCCGTGGCATTGAAGTTTTCACGTTGACTATCTACCTATATGTATTTTTTTCCTGCTTCATTGTATTTCCCTGCACAACCTGAGCAAACTCTTTTCTTTCAAACTTTTGAATATTTGTCTTTCAATATCCTCCAGCCTTAAGTTTGCTTTTTTCTGAAAACCTCTGTTTTGATATGCCATATTAATACCTGAGCTTCCCATGACTATTATCGCAAAACTTCCTGCACTTTAAGACTATGATCCTTTCCATTACTTTTCTCCTGGGAACTGCGACAAACCAGGACTTCTGCTTTGTGTATAGAAGGACAATTACTATCTGGAACAGAATTTCTTTGATATATTCCATTAACTATATGGAATGTGAAAAGTTTTACATAGAAAACAACCAAAAGAAATCTAAAAACCAGAACTGAAGAACACATCAAAAATATTAAGTTAAACCAAGAATTGCATCTCACTTTTGGAATGAAAACCATAACTTACATCCAAATCTACAATTACTGAAATGCATGGCTGGCTGAACTGAACACATCATGTGTGGAAACATTTTAATATGGAGAAACAAAAACTAACTTGTAAATTTCAGAATTCTGTCAGTTGACATCCTGATGAGAACCTTGCTCCACCACCACAGAAAAGGTTAATGGCAACTACAACCAGCAATGGCATTTGGATAGGGTTGAAGATTGAACCAAAAGCTCCCAAACTAGTCCCTCATCAATTAAAGTGTAAGTGATGTAGTGTTACAACTGACTCCAAAAATATACAAGTATAATTTAGATGTCACTGTTACCAATTTCCTATAAACATTTTATTCAGTTTCTGAATTCTTAGATACATAATTGAGTTCTATATTACTGTTGAAGTATTTAAGCTACTGCGTAATTTTTATTAATTAAATCTGATATTGAGTTGCATTTGATTTTATAATATAGCATAGCTAATGAGGAACATACAGCCCAGGAGATAATTTTAGTTGACATTATATCAGGCACTGACTTTGATGGAAGCTAAGCTATGGCGACTACTGGAGCTGTGTGAAGTTGCCATGTGTTAAAGAGTGGAGCTAAGTTAAAAGTGAAAATAATGAAGAACAAATAAAATGAACAGTTTATAGACATAAATTACTGAAGATTTCAAGTGAATGCAAATTTGGTATGTATTCCTAAATTAACAAGGAAAGTATCGCTAAGTTATTCCTTGATAACAATAGAAAACTGTGCACACCAGACAGAAAACTCTGCCTAAGGTGTTGTATCATATCAAAAGAAAAAAAAAATTACACACTGATGAAATTACACTGTTTGCTTATACACGGTGTTCATTTTTATACATGATTTCCTGCCCTCCGATAGAGTAAGAATGACATAGTTGACTGGTGAGTATCTTGAAATCATAGTGCCCTCTACGGAAAAGAAGCAGTAATATTTGCGGAGCAGTAAGTAAATTACAGCGCTCCAAATGTGGTTGGGTGGATAACTAATATAACCAGCCTCCCCTTTCACCTCTCTTTTGGTAATTGTGATTACCATTCTAGTACATATGTATAAATAGCATGTTTCTACTCTAAAGGTTAGCATCATGGATATGAAGATAGAGCAGCACGCCTTCATGGTTGAATGCTATTTTTGTACCAGCATTAAAATTGACAAGACAAATATAGTTTACACCACTGCACAGAGGAGTTTATGCAAAGCTATCCAGCATTCAGACAAATCCCTCAGGGTGTAATGTTGTCAAAGATGTCCAGCTACCATCAAATTGACATACTTTTGTTTGCAACATGTCTAATGTTTTATCATTATATACGATTTTTTTTCATTCTCACGCTTAATTAAAATGTCTTTATTAATGTTGCAATCCTTATGTCTTTTAAAACCAATAGGTGCATCAAACATTTCCAAGTTACAGGATCAGTTACTCACAAAATGAGACACACTAGATGCTATAAAGTAATTGGTCACAATCTAGAAGTAATAAATATAATAAATATATAGCATAAATAATCTGTTTCTTGCCCGCCTCCATGATGTGAGGTAGCGTGTGTGCGTCACATTCAAGAGGTTGCAAGTTTGAATCTTGCTAAGGATGAGTTACCTGGATAAGGTTTTTTCAAGGGTTTTCTCTTATCCTACGCAGACAAATGTCAGCTAACTCTAAGCTCTAGGGATTGAGTATCATATCACCCTTTTCATTCATTTATTTATTCATTCATCATTCAATATAACATGCACTGTTGAAATGACCAAAAAAAGAAAAAAAATGTTTCTTTACTAAAATGTTTTGAAACTAATACTGTTATTAATTTGGCATTCCTTTATTAAATTATATTAAGTTATATATCTTCACAGAGAAACAGCAAATTGCAAGATATTGTTTGTATTTATCAATCATATAATAGTGTTCACTTTCATTAAAACGAACTGCAACAGTTATCATATCTACGCAACAGAAGAAATTACACACCTTTATATTAGGCAGGCATGACCCGCCTCTCAAATAGTATATTTACCTGCTGGTAGAGGGAAGCCTCAAAACTGCTGTCAGCACATACGATCCCATACCACTAGAGCAATCGTATATACTCACTCCATCAGCGATGCTATTGTGGACGTCAAATTTTGCACAGTAAATCACAGATAAAAATGAACACTGTGTATATTATTAGCTCCTCTCAACACTGTACATTTTTCATTAAGTGCTATTTTAACTAAAGGCTCCAATAAAATACAACACAAACACTGTAACACATTTATGGGTGCTCACTGAATATACTTCTGCTATCACTAGAGCAACAACTTCTACTGAAGGTAAAACTTATTAATAAAGTATTTCTACCTTATCACTTAAATGAATATGGTGTTTGCTTATGCTTGTTTGGAGGAATTCAGTAGCAGTGATGTCCAAATTGCAAAATGCTTCCGAACTAGTCCCTCAAAAGATAAAAGTGTAAGTGATGGAGTGTTAAGAGCAGACTACAAAGTTTTTTCAATGGTGTTTGGTGTCTAGTTTATACAATGCACATTAATAAAATATGATTCCCTGGGGTTGTAAATCAAAACAAAACACAATTTAATTGCAAGATTTATTAGAAGAGATACAAGAAGTATGAGCTCTTTTTCAACATATTTATTACCCCAGAATTCAGACATTTGTCATATCATGGGACTAGTTTTTGTATCCCTTGTAATGGGAGTCTGGCCTCTGGGATTGGAACAACCATCTTCATCCAACTGTCAGTCTCAAAACCTCACTCTGATCAGAGAGGAATTTCCTGAAGCTCTGGAATAGATGTCATTGATAGCAAGGTCTGGGCTGTAGATGGATAATCAAACACTTCCCAGCCACACATTTCAAGAGCTCTGTTGTCTGTCAAGTTGTGTATGGCTGAACATTATTGTGCAACAGAACAACACTAGGACTAAGCTTCCTGGGTCACTTGTTATGAATGACCTGTTGCAATTTAAGCATTGTTGCACAGTGAAGATCAGTATTCACAGTAGTACAAATACCATACACGTCAGAAAGATGACTTTCACATTCAAAGTTATAGAACGGAAATCTTCAGGTCTAGTGCTATCAATAAAGGTATAAGATTATACAACAGGCTACCAGAAAATATTAAACAAATGAAGAGCCTTATACATTTTAAAAACGGAGTAAAACTCTTTTACTGCAACATTCATTTTATTCTGTAAATGAGTTTTTAAATATTAATTAGTTTTAAGTGATTGTAAATAATGACAGTGGCCATTAATGTAATTTTTATACTATGATGTGTCTGATATCAATCTAAATAAAATTTAATTAAATTATTAAGTAGAGTAAACTCCACATTTGTGAACAACTACTTTTATATAGCATTTCTCTATGGTCTTTATATAATTTATATTTATTTTCTTTTTCTATTTTAGACTTTTGTTAAATCCTGTATCTGTTAGTTTTTAGTTTAATGTAACTTTTTATATTTATCTTCGTATCTTGAACTGACGTGTCCTATAACATATGTATTATGTTCCAAAGGATGAAATAAATACATTAACATTACGTTATTATTTCTGGAGAGGAATTTGAAAAGGACAACTCCCTGTCTTGTTCCAGAACACTAAACAGAATTATGTTATGTTCTGAAGTCAGTTTCTTTAGCACCCACCTGTAATACAATTTCCAGAACAACAATTTCATGCAACAAGGAGCGGTACATCTATGGGAACTGACTGCTGATTATGAAGTAATGATTTTCCATAATGTGTTCCCATTAAAGCTCCATAAAATTGCCTATAATGATGGATGGAGGCTCATAAACCCAGCACAGCTGACAATGTATTTCGACAGCACTATACTCTGTGCATTCAAAAACATTATCACATACCTGCACTTCACATATGGCAGGAGCTGCAATATGAGCTTCCATTTTCAACCACTGCACATGCACCATGCCATGTCATTAGTCTATTTTGGAAATGCAGCTGCTTTGCACAACATATGGTTTGCTAGCTGAGGGATGAGTGGGAAACATACTTTATGTATGCACCTCATTACACAAGGTCAAACAACTTAAATAAAAGGTACAATACAGAGAGAGTTGGAATGGTGGCTGTGGTTCATAGCAGCATCCCTTGCTGAAAGATGAGCTAAACTGCATATTCCCATTCAACAAGCAATGAGCACAAGATGTTGGTTTTGGGATTGCAAACTTCAAAATAGCATGTTGTTCATGACAAGATTAATTCCTTTTCTTGAAGCACCAGTAAATTTTATGTGTGAAAGGATATATGCATCAGTAGTTTTAGTGGTAATTCAGTGTCTTAACCATACATTAACACAAGGCAGAGTGTGCTTCTTGGATTTTGTCCTACCAAATCAGCCCACTATCTCTGCCATGGAGTTCTGCATTTGTCTTAGAATTATTATTGCTCTGAGGAGCAATATAATTGATGATTAATATTAGGGTAGGGCAGGGCTATTCCGCCTGAAATAAGCAAATTGGTTTACTGCCCAAGTCATGGGCAGTGATGACTTGCCTGCCAGTTCACTGTCAAGCTTGGTGTTTGTGCGACGTTTCTATGAATTTACTTGAGGTTGTAGGCTGCTGTTTTAATAGTATTAACAGAAGAAGATTAGGTAAGTAACTTATGTTGCTTTTTTGCCTTGAATAAGAAATACTGTTTGTAACTTAGGGTCTAGTATCTGCAGATAGAGAAGATTTTTGATTGAAAATCAGTGTTAGTGTAGGTTATAGTTTGGGTTACGTCCATGCATAGCAGATGGCGCATTTCTTTTATCATAGCTCTCACATGGTGCGCAATTTCAAAAGTTCAACATTTGGAGCTATTCCGCCCAGTTATAATATAGGTTTTTTTTTGTATTCTTTTAACCTAATTATTTCTTATATAACTATTACTGAATTTTATTTTATCCTTTCAGATGGTACACACATATAAACAAAGGAAGCTGGAACGAAACTGAACGAGGACGACATTGCTCATGCTGTTACGAGCGTATTAAACGGTGACGTAAGTATGAGAGGAGCAGCAGGCCTTTTCAGAGTGCCTTACTCTACACTCAAGGATTTGTTCATGTACATCAACGTCAAGAAGCATTAGGAGGAGTGTACAAATCAGTTGGTCATCCTACAGTGTTCAGTTTGGAGGAAAACGATTTAGTTTCCAGGTTAAAATACTTGGCAGCAAGAGGCTTTGGATGTACACCGGAGCAAAAAGAAAGACAAGCGTAGACCTATTGTAAAACTGAATTGTGGGAATAGTGAGTCAAGTGCTGACTTGGTTCCAGTCCAAATAGAATACAGTGATGAGCAAGATGCACCATGTGGATTTTGTGGGTTAAGTTTTATTCTCCGAAATCAGCAACCAAAGGAGACTGGATCAAATGCCAGAAATGTAAACTGTGGGTTTCACGAACTGTGTGTTGGTGCAGTTGGTATGAAAAACTTCATTTGTGCCAAATGCATTTAATTAAAATTCAAAAGTACTGTGAGCGGTAATAGCCCCAGGGCCGGGCGGAATATCCCTGTTAATTCTGAGATTTCCTTTCTGTGCAACATTTGTTGTTTTATTTGATCACAACTATAGCAATGAGCGGAATAGCTCCGCTCTACCCTAACAGTATTTATATATTTTATCTTACATCATCTTTTTAGCATTATATATTATGAAGTATTCATTATTTGTTTAATTAACTCATAACTGGTGATCAGCTCAACAGTTGTAATAGCTTAGTACACAAATAAATAAATAAATAAAAATAAATAATTAACTCATAAAGCTAGCTATAAAATTGTACAAAAAAGATTACAGTGGTACCCAAAGCATTTTAATGCTGTTTCTTGAAGATGGAAAGCAATACCAAAACATGTGTTATGTCATAAAAATCATTTGAGTATTAAGGCTTAATGCTTAAAGACCAATTCTGACCACACAATGAGTAAAGCAAGTGTTTTAACAAAACAAAAGTGCAGCAGGTCACAAGTAACACAGGTTACTTACAAATTCTATGCAAAATGTGGATTTAATTTGTAACATAGCTTTAATACAATGAGGGTTTTATCACTATCTTGCACATTATACTATTAGAACTGAACCCAAGAGAAAAGTCAGCTACTCACCCTATTTTCCTATTTTTATTTCCTCTTATCATAACATGTTCTATTTCACGAATATTTTTACACACAAATGACGTAAGATCTTTCACATACACTCCAATACCACTTTTTTCACGAAGTTCTAGCTTCTGATTTTGATCCTTGGATAGAAGATCTCTGTAATGAACACAAAAAGAAGTATTTAAGTTAATTGATGGAAATTAATCATTTCTTCACACAAGCCATATATAGGCTAAGATTTTGGATAGATAGTCAACTTGAAAAATTCAATGCCATGGCCAGGATTTGAACCATCCCGACCATGGCATTGAATTTTTCAAGCTGACTATCTATAAAAGAAGAACTAATTTATTAAAACCACTAATTAAAGCCTCTCTAAGTTTTGTGAACCTGCAAAGGATTAAAAACAAAGGTTTACAGGACCAGCATCCACTCAGATTAGTAGCAACTAATGCTATTTACTTTACCCTGCAGTAGTTACAAATAAGACGATCAGTCTGTATAGATGTGATTTTTCCTTTTAACTCGTGCTTTGTAATCCCATGACATGATTACCTTCCTCTATTACATGGACTTGTTCAGCAAGTTCTGCGAACTGTCACCAGAGGAGACCTATGACAAAATATTGCCAGCTACACCACTGAGAACCAGTTGATGTCCAGTTGACAATGGAGGGAATAGCCTCTGAAACATGTTCGGGGAAAATTTAAAAGTGTTGTTTTGTCATTAATTGACACATTAATTAATTGTGTCATTAATTTAATTTAATTTATTACAACAACACTGTTTTCAACACTTCCATGAAAGGAATTATAGTAAGGTGGTTGTTGAGTTCTGGCAGAGTTGCAATGGAAGTTGAAGACTGTGACTGAAATATATAAGTTGAAAGATTGCATCAACCAATATGTGCATTTCATCCTGTTTATAATATTATTATGCAACAGCTGTTAGTTTGAAAAACTAACATATTAAGAAACTCACCCATTCAGTACAACTGGACAGGATGTATTGCTTTGTAAAAGATATTGTGACTTTGTGGGTTTGTGAAATTAAAAGTCCAATTGCACAACTCAACAATGTTCTTTATTTCCACTGAATTACAGTCGGAACACTTGCCGATTACACAGAATTACGTAATGCACACAATTACAATTCACCAGTTCGTCTGTCACAGGTCCACTGAACTTGCAGGTCCGATGAACGTTCACAGTCTTCTTGTCCGTTAACTCACTCGGCGCTCCTCACGCTGCTCGCCAAGAACTAACTCTTCTCCGGCCCGGCTCGTCGCTTATAGCAGTCCAACTGATCCATCTAGAAGGTTCCGGGTTAGATGAAATATCCTGGATGTTCTAGAACTCAAGGGGAGGGGAAAGAGATGGCTCAGTGATGTTTTTCCAGCCACCCCTCGTTACCGCTATAAGAGAAATGGTTGAGCGTGGCCGAACGCCTCCCTTCCGGCCCCACCACCGGCCAGCTCCACAGGAAGTCCCGACGTTCGGGTGACAATATGTACTTAGTAAATTGAATATTCTGTAATAATTTATTTACTTACAAACACAGGCTTTTTCCATAGCAGTACAAAACATTGCACAACTACTGCAAAGTAATGATAGAAACTAAAGTGAACCTGTGACAATTGACATGGCATTTTAAACATTCTCATATTCCATGATACAACAATTAAAACATGGTATGCTGATATAAACCACAAGTGAAAGTAATCAACTAAATACAGTTAGCTATAAATGAAATGGAGAGACGTTCTGAAGAAGGGTGTCTAAAAGTGAATTAGGACAAAAGTAAAATTATGGTGTTCAAGAAGGGGAATAAATTGTGAGGATTAAACATGCTCCCTAGCAGGTAAAGACATATAGACAGTGACTACTCATTAATTGAGAATAGAGGCATATTCTTTGACATGTTCAATGTTCACAGACCTTTGTGGCTATTAGTGAACTAACTGAATGCAGATAATAAATCCAGCTGAGCAATAACGGAAACTGGCAGATATTAAATATAACAATAAAAAGATATTGATATATGATGCCACTTATGAACATTATGAGGTTTGACAGACTTGATTTATGGTGAGGATATTTTAAGAAACTTGTGAAGTTTGATATAATATAAAATTAATTTCAAGTTTGTTCTGTAAGTTAATTTTCAGAGTTCCCAATGATACAGCAAATGCAGGAAGGAGCATTTTAACAGTGTCAGAAAAGGTAAGCAAGAGAATTAATGATCAAAAGGATACTGAAATATTTGTTTTGAGCTCAAGCACTGCCTGATACATATAGTGGTAAAATAGTTGGAGATATCAAAAGTAAGTGTTGTTTGGTGTCATTAATCGACTCCCTTTAAATTTAATTTATCAAAAGATATTTTGGATTTTATGATTAATGTTTGGTACAGGAAATTAGAAAGCATTACATCAAATATAATTATTTGTCACAAACTTCACTTATATTTTAAGGAATTGATGAAAATTTCCTCAGAATTCAATTGAGACTAGTTTTGTAAATGATTGTTTACATCTTCAGTCACTTCTTTCACTGTCACCATTACGGTCACTAGATGTCATCACATTTTTAACGCATTACCAAATTCCGAAAATAAAACAAACTTAAAGACAGAATCGATTGGCAGTATTTCAAAATTCATTCCACAATTTCTATGTTTTAAAATAAATATTTTTTCCCAAACCATTAAATCTATTGGACCATTTAATTGCTTTAATAATTTAACTTCTGGATTTATTCATGGTTAGATGACCAAATATGATCTGCCAAAGCAGATTTATCAGTCTGTTTTACCTAAAATTTTGAAAATGTTCCTTCATTCTTGTTTCTAAATTTTGTCCTTCCAATGCAAGCTAATAAACTTTGGTATTTATAGGAAATCTACTCATATTGACATAAAAAACAAGAGTTTTAATCCTTTTCCAAATATATGTGCTGTTTTTAACAATTTGATTTATAAGTTAATAAATATACCCCTAAATAAAGAAGAATTTAATAAAGAACATATACACATTATTAATACTGCTTTAATTAATGGTCTTAATACAGATTTTATACATAAAAAGACTGAAAAATTTAAATATCAACACTTTGAAAATGATACTTCTACCCTTTACAAAATAAAAAATGATTATAATTTTAAAAGAATTCTGACTCTTCTTTCTAATATGCAACGCAGCGATTTTTTTCTAATTCCTTCACACTTTTAGATGTTTTTATATACAACCATCATTTTTAATATAATTTCTTTACTTTTTAGTGCAATTTCATGTTGGAGGGCATTCTTTTAACATTATTGTTTGTTTATTTACTTACTGCGTAATGTAGCCATACTGAAGAATTCCGTGCAGCCAAACTATGCTTGTTTCTCCACTGAAAGCAATGCTGCCAACATTCTTACTTGTCCCGAAATTACACTATCTAGCAGACTAACATAAATTTAGTACCTAAATTGTACCACATAGCTAACTAAACACTAAGATGGTTTGAGCAGGCTAAGTTATCGCCAGGTCCAATTTTGTTACTCATGCACTGCTTTGCACATAAACAATCCTACGACACAACAATAATGGAGTGCTCCGTATGAAATACATGTATGAGTTTGCGGACTGTATCAGACAGGTTTGGCTACTGCCGCAAAGTATGCATGATATCAAATGACACCAAGTATACTGCAAGGGGGAAAATTGGCGGTCCCAGTCACGTCGTACATATCGACAAATGCAAAATAGGATGATGCAAGTTTCATCATGGGTGCTGCAATTAGACTGTAGAACATATCTGCATCCCTCCTGTTGTTGGGGCATATCGCCATCCTCACCTCATTCGTTTCCAGGTCGATCATTCCCAAGATTCAGTTGCCCTCTATGACGCGCCCACAATGAAACTTGCGTTGTCCTATTTTGCATTTGTCGATTTGAACAACATGACTGGAACCACCAATTTCCCACCTTACAGTAAACTTGGTGTCATTTGACATCATGCACACTGCACGGCAGTAGCCAAACCAGTCTGATACAGTCTGTGAGCTCATACATGTATTTCCTATGGAACACTCCATTATCGTCGTGTTGCAGGATTGTTTATGTGCAAAGCAGTGCATGAGCAACAAAATTTGACCAGGTGATAACTTAGCCTGCTCAAACCATGTTCCTTTGCACACGGATTGCGTCACCTATGTCTGGGGCATTTTTGCAGAGATTGGATACAAGTTTTAAATATCTTTCTCATGTTGGTTGCAACACAATAACCAGCTGGTCGTCTGCTTGCACATGCGTATACGTGCACCTTTGGACTTAGAAAATATTCTTATGTCGCACAAAAGAAAGTTTCTCCAGAATTATTTACCATCCATTGGTAAATATACATTTTCAAAAAAAAATTAAAGAATTTAATAAAACTTTGGTTCCTCAAAATAAATGTAATATTAAAAATTTGCTACATATCTCTAAAAATGATAAAATTCCTAATAAAAAATCTGGCACGTATCAACTTAATTGTTTAAATTGCTATCAGGTTTACATTGGAGGGCCCAAATGTAATTTAGAAACCACAACAATGGAACATTTTTGAAATATTAGATATAAATAGACTGATAAATCTGGTGTAGCAGTTCATTTTTGGTCATTTTACCATGAAATAAATCCAGAAGTTAAATTATTAAAGCAATTAAACGGTCAGATACATTTAATGGTTTGGGAAAAAATATTTATTTGAAAAGATAGAAATTTCATAATGAATTTTGAAATATTGCTAATCGATTCTGTCTTGAAGTTTGTTTCATTTTCTGAGTTTGGTAATTCAAAATTATTATGCCATCTTGCGACCATAACGGTGGTAATAAAAGAAGGGACTGAAGATGTAAACAATCATTTACAATTACATAAAAAAATGAAGTTAGCTACAGTGAAGCCACAAATACTACACAAATATAACTATTTTGAAATGTAATTTGGAAACCAGAACGAAAGAACATTTTCGTAACATTAAGTATAAACAAACTGATCAATCGGCCGTAACAAATCATTTTTGGTGATTTAACCACGAAATAAATCCAGAAGTTATTAAAACAATTAAATGGTCCAATAGATTTAATAGTTTGGGAAAAGATATTTATTTTAAAAAATAAACATCTCGTAATGAAAGAGAGAGTCAACATGAAAAATTCAATGCCATGGCCAGGATTTGAACCACGGATCTCCTGGTTTCCGTCCATTCGCTCTAACCCATTGAATTTTTCATGTTGACTATCTATCAAAAACCTTAGCCTATATACGGCTAGTATGAAGAAATGATTAATTTTCATCAATTAACTAAAATTGCATAATGAATTTTGAAATAGCAGCAGTTGATTCTGTTTTTAAGTATTTCATTTTCAGATTTTGGTAATATTTGATGGCTGAGGATGTAAACATGGGTTTACGAAATCAATCTCATCAATTAATAAGAAAAATTTACATCATTTTCTTAAGCTAAGTAAAGTTTTTGTTGCAAATAGTTATATTTGTGTAGTAATCATTTACAAAACTAGTTTCAATTGAATTCTGAGGAAATTTTCATCAATTTCTTAAAATATAAGTGAGTTTAAGACAAATAATTATATTTTATGTAGTATTTGTTGCTTCATTGTTGCTAGCTTCTATTTTTTACATATTAGGAAGCATTGTTTAAAAAATGTGTTAGGCGATATGTTTGTGCTACAATTAGTGATTTTAGTAGAGGGTTTGGACAGAAGTGAGATTGGAAATAGAAAATACTGACAAGCTTTCTAGTTTGTTTGCGAAATCGATTTCCATTTGAAAAGAAGTACCAACACCAATTTGTTAAGATAAGTGAAGCCTAAGTGGCAAATATTTTTATTTGTGTAATATTTATTGCTTCACTGTAGCTAGCTTCATTTTCTACGTAATCAGTAAGCTTTCTAGATTTGAAAATCATAAGAACACAAACATGACTAAAATTTGGAATATACAGAAAAACAACACACGTTGACAATTACATTAAAGGTAACCCATTATAACACCAATATGCAGTCTTCCACAGTTTGGTTCACAGATTAATAAACATTTTGCTAACAAAAACAGAATATGAACACTCCATAGTACTGATTTAGAGTCAGATAATGCAATTTTTCAAATTTATTTATATGATATAGAAGATTTTGTAAGCTCTGAAGGATTGCCAGAATTTCTCCGTCAATATTAATAGCATTTAAACTTAATTTTTTGTAAAAAGAGAAAAGTGGGCATATTGCACTAGTGCCAGTACCACCATTATTTGGTAAGCTGGAACCGTCAGTGTAAACATTGTAACAGTTATATCGAGATTCAACTGTATTGGAACACCACAGTGAAGCGAAAAATTATTAAATTTTAGATGGGCCACAAAAAAGTTCCAAAAAATATTCAAGAAATACAATATAACATTGGCACCAAAAAACAATTACAACATTAAAAACCTACTTCACAGTAATAATACTGATAAGATAAAACCAGAGGAAAAGTCAGGCATTTACAAAATTAAGTGTAAAGACTGTGAAAAAATTTACATAGGAAGGACAAAAAGGAACATAGGCACTAGAAAGAAAGAACACTTCAGGCACTTAAGATACAAAAATATTGATAAGTCCGCAATAGCAGCTCATTTCTGGTCTGAAAATCATGAAATTGAAGATAGCACAGAATTACTAAAATACGTACAAAAACATAGTGAACTCGTCATATGGGAGAGGATATACATAGAAAAACATAAAAACCAACTAATGAACTTTGAAATCCCGCTAGAAGAGAATCCCACTTTTCAGTTCATCACTAAATCAACAGATGGCAGCAACAACCCCAGAATTACCCACACCGCTGGATCTAGCGTCAGTCGCACAAGAGCCGTAGATGCAAGCGAAGATTTGCGAAACATGTCCTCAAAATAGGTACGAAAGTGAAGCAGATGTGTTAAAAAATGCGACTCATCTAAAATTTAATAATTATTGTAACAGTTGTTTTAGTTTAGGCCCCAAGAATTGAAAATATTTAAATGTGTTTAATAATAGTTTAAAGATCAGTATGGAAAAGTTAATATGCGTAAGAAATGAAAATATGAAATTCAGTGGGTCATGAAAGGAATGATTGTGTAAATGATATGATGCAAAGAGTTTGGTTGTTGTAAGTGACATGGACCAGTAAGAAAGAAGTTGTTTGGTAGTATACTGAAGAAAGGAAAAAGTCAATAATCTTGGGTAAGTGGCTAGCAAAGATATTGTCTGTTTACTTGGAAATGTTGAAGGGAACGGATGCACAGTTCAGTGTCAGGACATAATATTATAAAAAGATTTAAAATTGAATTCCTGTAAATTGTAACAAAGCCATGCAATTTCTTTGTAAAGTTTTGCATGAAGAATGGCATAACGCATTTAAATTGAATTAAAAGTTTGGAATTTTAAAATGAAACAACATTGATTTATTTCACAATTTATTTAAAAAGTTAATTCCCTCGCTCAAGGCCACACCTGAGTTTACAGAGTTCTTATGCACCGATTGGAGCAGTACTGGGGACCGAGCAACAAATCTGAATAAAACATTCAGATTTAAGGGGAGACCATCATCGTACCATCTTCACCGTCGAACTTCAGCAACGTAGGATCATCCTAATCAGGAACCAGGAAAACATCTCGGCTACATATGACTTCTCTACATGGAGCAGGATTTTTTATTTTATTTATTTTCAGTTCAGTAGTGTCAAATACACAAAAGAACAATGTCATATGAATTTATACAGATTGTACGATACAAACGAGGTACTAACTAGACTATTAATAAATTAATCCACACTATTATAGCCTTAGTCAATTTAAGAACACAGCTATACGGGTTGTGTGATATAAATAGAATACTAACTTGCTTTAATAAATCCATACACAATAATAATAATAATAATAATAATAATAATAATAATAATAATAATAATAATAATAATAATAATAATAATAATAATAATAATAATAATAATAATAATAATAATAATAATAATAATAATAATAATAATAATAATAATAATAATAATAATAATAATAATAATAATAATAATAATAATAATAATAATAATAATAATAATAATAATAATCTTTATAAAAATAAAGTTCTAACTAGTATTAATAAACTCATCCACACTATAATAGGCTTTGTCAATTAGGAAACATTTCAGCATTCATTTAAAATTATTATCTTTACAATTCTTGATAGTAACCAGTAGTATGTTATAAAATTTAATGCCCATGAAACTAGGTGTCTTCTCATAAAAGTGCAGTCTATGGTTAGGAATCGCTAAGTCGTCTTTATGTCTAGTGTTGTGATTGTGTCTATCAGAGTTGGTTTTACATTTCCTAAGGTGCATTATTGTGTGGTATATGTATAAGCTAGGAAGGGTTAGAAGTTTTAATTTTATAAATACTGGACGACAAGATTTGTTATGTTTTAGATTCCCAAGCTTTCTGACGGCTTTTTTCTGCAATACAAAGATTTTGTTAAAATTTACCTTAGTTGTGTTAACCCATACTTCAATCCCATATGAGAGGTACGAGTAGATTAAAGAATAATAGATAATTTTAGCTGTGGGCGTAGGTATATATTTTGTTAGATATTTCAGAATGAATAAATTTTTACTGATGGTATTGCCAAGTTTATCAATATGTTCAGAGAAGTTTAAAGTACTGTCTACTGTAACACCTAATAATTTAGCATTCTTGACCATTTTTATTGGTTCATTGTCAATGTTTAAATGGATTAGAAGATCTGTTCTTTTAGCTCCAAATGTAATTAATTCACTTTTATTGGGATTCACAAACATGTTCAGATTATAAAAATACTGCAACAGTTAATCAGTGGTTTCATTTAAGGTATTCTGTAGAGTAGTAATATTTTTGTGACAAACTGTTACTGTGGAATCATCTGCATACTGGAATAATTTTGCATTATTGGGTATAAGCTGGTCAATATCGTGCATGAATAGAATAAACAGAAGAGGTCCTAAAATGGAACCTTGAGGAACTCCATGGCTTAAAGTTTGTGTTTTTGACCTAAATTCACCATTTTCTGTTTTCAGGATTACAAACTGTTTTCGATTTGTCATATATGATTTTATCATTTTAAGCGCAAGGCCAAGATCATATAATTTATTCATTTATTCATTAGATGAAATACCACAACCCCAACTAAGGGCCCCGAAAACTTCTGCTTCATATGGTCACCGCAATGGGATGCAACATCCCACATCAATCCCCCTCCCCAACTTCCACAACATATGGCTTCCAACTAGGGCATGAGTAAACTCTTGCTGCATATAGCGACATGAGATTTTGGATGTTTGATGATACAATAGGAGCGAACCCCTGCTACAACATGTAGCCATTCATTGGCACGATATCTTAAACATATTATTTCTAGTGTCATTTATTTCAAGACTCATGACAAGGTTTCAGATTTTGTAACTTCTACAGCTAAGTGTAGTATATTCAATATCAGTTCTAAAGGGTTGATGCTCGTTTACAAGCAGAAAAAAATGTGCATCTTATGTTATTATTGCATCATTACTGTTGTAATTTACATTGTAACAATTACCTTAGTATTCATTATATTTAATATTAATTAAAATTAAAAAAACTGTACCTGTTGCAACCAAAATTTTACAATGTCTGATTAATTATTATCAATAAAAACTTTCATCACCACAGCAATATCATAGCAAGTCAGGAATAAGAAAAATTACATAATAAGGCTCACAAATATAAACTACAACTCCAATTGCAGCAAAATTGTTTAACCATTATTTTAGTTGCAAAATTCAATAATGTATGGAAAGGTAATTTCAGTGAAGTTAAAAAATTATGACACACAACTCTTATGCCAGATTTCACCAACAGATGTTAAACTCGACGTTAACAAATGTAATGTAACAATTGTCACAGCGCTAACACTAATGTTAAACTTCTTGCATTTCACCAACCTGTTTTCTGAAAATGTTAACAAACCTGTGTTAACGCCAAGAAACTTGTAAATATCACAGCTATAGAAGGCCATGGATGAGTCGTATTATTTTCTGAATGTACTGCGATGCGCTTTTGTTTTCATTTTCGTCTGCACAAGCTGAAAAATGGCGGATGAACAAAATCGTAAATGAAGCCGTGAGACAAATTTCCCATCGATGGAGAAAGAATTGTTAATTGAATAGGTGACGAAGTGTAAGGATATCGTGGAAAATAAGAAGACGGATGCGGTGAATGTCAAAGAGAAAGATTCAGTGAATTATAAAATCGCAAGGTTATTAATACTTGAAGCAAAGGCGAGATCGGCATATTGCTTTCGATGCATATTCTAACTCATTCTTATGTAAATATAAAACGAGGTGCGAAGAAGGACAAGTGACTTGAATGTTTCAAGACGGCAGGTGGACAGTGAATTCATGGGCACATAATTCAGTGAATTATAAAATTGCAAAGTTATTAATACCTGAAGTTAAGGCGAGATCGGCATATTCCTTTCGATGCATGTTCTAATTCAATATTACGTAAATTTAAAACGAGGAGCGAAAAAGGGCAAGAGACATGAACGTTTCAAGACGGGAGGTGGGCAGTGTATTATCCACATAATTTAGTGAATTATAAAATCGCAAGGTTATTAATACTTGAAGCAAAACGTTTCAAGACGGGAGGCGGGCAATGTATTATCCACATAATTCAGTGAATTATAAAATCGCAAGGTTATTAATACTTGAAGCAAAGGCGAGATTGGCAAATTCCTTTCAATGCAAGTCCTAACCTCTATTGTACTTCCTCAGTAACCTTCATAGCAACATGTTTCGACAGTCTATACCTCCGTAAAAATTTTTCTTTGGATAGCTTCTCAAAATCATTTCTCCTCATAGGCCGTACTCTATTACGAATGCCATTTAGACGGTCTTAAATATGGCAAATCGACATCAACCGCTGAGTTCATGCTCGCCATCTCGACTATTTACAATTGTTAAGGACTTAACATCAGAAATCTGGCTTGTTAGTTTAACAAGAGATTTAACACGAGTGTTATGCTAACACTTGTTGGAGAAATGCAATTTTTGTTTTAACTATTGCTAAACTCATGTTAAGTCTTAACATCTTTTGGTGAAATCGGGCATTATTCTATGAATGGTCAAATAACAAAGTTCCAGCCTCACCTAATCTCTTCTTTATAGATTTCCATATATGAAGCGCGTACAAGATATTGATCACCATTTGATGAACGTGAAATATATGAGAATATTTGCTCAAATGAATTTGGGATGATCCCTCGCTGCAGAGGATCTGACCGAATACCTGTAATTCAAAGAATAAATATTTAAGAGACAGCTCTGCACTACAAATAACATAAAAACTTGTTCATGCCAATGTTGCTATACCAAAAAAAATGTTTAAATGTGGCAACAATGCTAGGAGCAGGTTTAGTTTCCTGGTTGTTTGCACTTTTTAAGTCCTACCACACACAATACAATAGTCAAATTTATCTGCTTGTTCACTCTCTATGTGAACATCAAATCCTATGTTAAAACTGTTTCAATAATATTTAACTAATGGAAGCAAGCATAATTTACCTACCACTTCAAAGTGTTTTGCACATTGAGGCAAACACCTTGTTCTGTTACTGAATTAGTATTTAGCAAAAGGAACTAAGGTCTTCTTTCAATGTTTTGAGATAAAAAAAAGAGTATTACACAGTCCTGAAGGTATACACTCAGTATCATACTGCTATAATATGGAGAAGAAAAATACTTGTGTCTTGTAAATGCCACATGAACATTGAGGTCAGCAGGAGTAAACCTAACTTCCATTTCACTTTCTATTATTTTATTATTAGAAAATTCTTCATGGTGAATATACTTCTCATAGAAAGTATTCATTCCATATAGTGCGAAGCAGTATCCACATGAAAATAAAAATACCATGAAATTCTATATTTTAATTCTATATTTAAATTGTTTGCACTTTAGGTATTAAATAAATTATATATCATACATATTGCCATTGTTGTGACACAATACTTGTATCATTCCTTATTGTATTAAGTTTCTAAGCAATATAGAAAGCATTTAAAAAATAAAAGGAATTTTAATACATTATTCTCTGCAGACCTGAGATTGCGTGTGTACCTGTGGACTGAACAGGCCAGAGCTCATTCAACGCAAACAAAACACACATGCTTTACTCCACATATTCCAAGCCTTCCCTCTCCTCCTCCTCCTTCTTCTGTTTCTCCTCCACCACCATCAAGGAATTCCTAAGCATTTGGCATTGAATAAAAATAAATGAGCAAGAAAACTCATTTACACACTTCACTAATACACATCGTACCTGGATGTAATTTGTTAGTCCATTGCTGATTGTCAGGTTTTTCTTAAATTAATTAACGTTCTCCAACATTAAGACATATCAGACGAATTGTCAGCTGCTGACCTATTGGTTGGTGTTTGTTATCCTGCCTATGGTGGTATTTGGTGAGAGTGATGTACTTGCTACGGCTGCCTTTTGCTGGGATACTGAAATTCGTGGCAGTATCCTTGTTCTTCAAAATTAAGATTTTTCTCCCATATGACCAGCCTCTAGGATTATAAACTTCTTTTAATAAAGGCTGTATATAAATATTAGGGTTTTAACTATTTATAATATGTATTACATTCAACTTACAGTTATAAATGATATGTCAAAAGAAAAAGCAACTCAAACAGTTTTACCAAGAACCTTATAAATGTTCAATGTGACTACCCTTTGTCACAAGGCACACATCAAGTCCATAGCCGAGTTCTTCCCAAACGTTGATAAGTGTGTATTCAGTAATTGTAACAACAGCTGCTTCAATCCGGTTTCTTAATTCAGGGAGGTCAGCTGGTAACGGAGGAATGTACACACGATCCTTGATGAAGCCCCAAAGGTAAAAATTGCATGACATTAGGTCAGGAGTACGTGGAGGCCATGCATAGCAAGCCCTGTCATTGGGGACCTTGCGGCCTATCCAGCGCTCGGGTACAGTGATGTTCAACCAATCGCGTACTTCATTACGCCAGTGAGGTGGCGCACCATCTTGCTGGAAAATGAAGTTCCCTGGCTCATTTCCTTCCAACTGAGGGAAGAGCCATTGCTCTAGTGTATCAAGGTAAGAAGTGCCAGTTACAGTAGGTTCAACAAAAAAAGAAAGGCCCATAAACTTTTCACCAGGATACGGCACAAAAAACATTAACTTTAGGGGAATCTCATTGCATTTGTACCAAATTGTGAGGATTTTCTGAGCCCCAGATGTGCACATTATGAGTGTTATCCATTAAGGTGAAAGGTCGATTCATCACTGAAGACAACACGATCCATAAAATCGTCATCGTCATGAAACATGTCGTTTGTGAAGTTGGCACATAATCCGTAGTCTGTCGGCTTTACAGCCTGTAATAACTGTAAACGCAGCCGTAAGCATTTTCTTACAACTTTCCAAACAGTTGACACAGGAACTTGTACTTCACGACTAGCCTTCTGCACTGATTTCTTTGGGCTACGAGTGAACAACTCTCTCTCGCTCAACAGTCTCTTCACTTACTTTTGGTCGTCCCATGCTCTTCCCTTTACAAAGGCAGCCGGTATCTTCAAACTCATGATACCATCTACGAATGCTATTATCACTAGGAGGATCACAACCGAACTTAATGCGGAATGCACATTGCACAGTAACTACAGATTCGGTCTTTGCAAACTGCAAAACACAAAACGCTTTCTGTTTACTAGTCGCTATCTTTGCTACTACCGCTGTCTAGTGGATTGCGGCAGAAACATTGCACGTACATGCACACTGGTGCCAACAAACAAAACTGTTTGAGTTGCTTTTTCATTTGACATATCATTTATAACTGTAAGTTAAATATTATAAAGAGTTAAAACCCCGATATTCAATTATATACACCCTGTATTTGGCTTTAGTTAGTTACACTCAAACCATTATTATCAACACAAAGAACGTAAACAATAGTCAACTGTCATGGCAGATAAACCAGTCTTGTGAGTGCTGTCTGCAAATGCCAACAGACAACAGGAGGTTGTTATCTGCAACATCACCACATAAAAACCATTAGCAGTTCAATCTAATTTAATTTCATTCTATGTTCAGTGCTTGGAACTTCTTAACACTACAATGATTGCAGGTCACGTTATGACACTCTTTAAAACCAGAGCTCTATTTTTGGTATATTAGCAAATTTGGGTATTATTTGGTATAATACATGGTATCATTGGTAAAACTGGTTGGACTGTCAACAGGAAAGAACATTTTTATATTGAAAATTGACATTAATTGCTTCATTCATGCCAGCAGTTATAGCTGTATCATGTATACATACCAAGGAAACAAATTTATTATTTTTTAAGTAAACTGAATATAAAAGTAGGAATATTAATAAAACAATAATGAAAATAAAATTACTATTGCAATATTTTGGATCACATTAACTTGGCTTATGAAAAATAACTTCACTAATTCTTGAAAAAACTTTAACACTCCAATTCAATATATTCCATGAAAACACAGTAAACAAACCTGGAATATGTATAAAGACTAAAATTGAGTCATACCTTTAGTGTTTATACATGCAATTAGCTTCACTGTTAACAACACTTTTATTTATAACTATTCAAAACTGGAATATTTTATGCCAGAATTGTGATGCTTTTATCAAAATTGGTAAAAAAAAAGTCCAACTGAAGGTGACCACCAATGAAAAGTTGCACAATTTTTTTTCAACAATTTTCAAGATTAACTAGATGACAGTTGCAATTTGTTTCTTAACTGGTTTTGATGCATTTGCAAGTCATCTTTTTATTGGAGATTTCATCATACTAAAATAGCTTTTTGGTTGTTACTGCAGAAAATTCTGTTCCTGGTTTTTGTGTGGATTCACCCATTAGTACTCCAAACATGTTGTCACTTGTGGGTAATGATGATGGTACATTCAAAAGTTTAGATACCAGTGAAGTATTGGTCTTTTCCAATTTTATTTTAAATTTTTTTATGAATGCTCTTTAACTGCTGTGGTTCTCAATGTCCCAATCTATATTGAGTGTGAAAGACCGCTTATTTTGCTAAGAGATCTCTATCAGGCTTGAGGTTCTGTAAATCTATGACAGAATCACCTCCTTTACTCCCCTTTTGAAAGAGCATGTTAAGGATGTTTTGCCCTCCACCAGTTCTGAACCTGCAACCTTGGCAACCAGAGGCTAGCATGTTATACCTAGACAATGGAGGACAACTCATCAGTTCAAAAGTGAATCGAGAAGATATTGACACATTGCTTCACTCAACTGTTTATTCACAGGGCATGTTTCAAGAGCTCTTGCTCCTATCATCAGCTGATACTCGATTAGTGTAAGTTGTAGTGGTTTCCTCTTTCTCCGTATTGTCAATAGATGGCGTGATGTACTTGTCAAAGATGTCCAGTGGTGGAGTTTCAAAATTCATGACTCTATGACGATTTTTGTTAATGAAGATTTTTTCCCATACGGAAAGGTCTATGGGGTGATTAACATATTTTATTAGAGATGTTTCCAAGTTGATGTCATGTCTACTATTCAAAAAATGAAAAGCTACTGCTGATTTTTCTGTTTCACCATTTTTAATGTTTCTTATATGTTCTTAAGTTCTGATGTTAATATTTCTTTTTGTTTTTCCTATATAAATTTTAGGGCAAGTTTCACATTTGATCTCATAGATTCCTGGTTTTTCTTTGGTAGTGATTGAATTTTTGGGAGGGCCTTTTAACAACTTTCTGATATTAAACCTATTTTGAGGTGCAAGAGTTATGTTGTGTTTTGAGAAGATTTTTTGGAATTTGTTATAGGCTGATGGGTGGAAGGTGAATTTTTTAAACAGTTTTTTCTCTTTTTCTCCTACACAAAAAACTCATCAGTTGTTTGTCACACAATCCTCAGGTAGAAGATGCAACATGTTGAGCAGCAGCCCATAAAGTTTCTTAAGAAAAAATGCCATCAAATTCCATCAATACTTTAAATTCTGAACAATTCACAATCATTCCACATTATGCTTAAAGCCACAGACAAGTTGCCTGGTGGTTATGCACAATGGTGATGATTACACTAGGGAAGGTTGCAGCATTATATTATACAGTACTTTCACAAATCTAATCCTGGTGATGATGATGATGATGATGATGATGATGATGATGATGATGATGATGATGATGATGATGATGATGATGATGATGATGATGATGATGATATGTATCCATATATAGAAGTACAAGGAAGGAGGGCTCCAAATGAAGTGGTTTCCTTTTGACATTAGTTCCTATTAATGTATTTTCTTGTAGAAGTAAAAGGTTACATATTTTCTCTGAAGCTTGCATGAATCAATTAGAAATATTACATAATTACCGTGTGAGTCAAAAACCTCTGAACTGACTGCACAGTGTTGTACCTGTCAGCATCTTCTGTACAATTGCTGCTATCACAGGAAGACGATGAAACCATATAACATGTTTAAAACTACTTTTAAAGGCTTTACTTACCGGCTTTATAAAAGGAAATGCTGAAACTGGCCACCATCATTGTCCATACATTTTTGGCACCCCTTTAGGAAAGCATCTATCACTCGCCATAGTTTATGTTATGAAATGTTGAAAATTTCCTGGTGAATATTTTGCTTTAATTCTTCCAGGGTGTATGGGTATGTCTTTTACTTTATATTTTAAGTTACCACATAATGAGAAATAGAAATCGCAGGGGGTTAGGTGAGGGCACCAAGTGGGCTACAAATCTCTAATAATAATTCTGTGATGAAGCACACTTTTAATTGCTCTCGTTGAAATACTGACCATATAAGCTGTTGCAGTCTTGCTGAAAAAGGGCAAAATCATGCTCCCTATCTTTAATTCTCTTAAAAAGAATAAGAAATAAAAAAAGAAGGTGGCAACATTGTGTTCATGTATGCATGGATCTGGTTTCAATCTCATTCCTTTCAGGGCCGGGATCCAAGCTTTACGTATCTGCTGCCTCTCTTCCTTGCCGTTAAGTTTGAATATTTCAATTGCTTCCCATGTCAATCAAGCCTGGTAATGAGCCATACTCAAAGAATACAACAGTGTCCTTGTAGCTTACATCGTGGCCAAACAGTAGGGAAAGTTCTGCCACTGCTGGCTTTTCTGTCTGACCTAACCAGCTGTGTCATTCATTTTTAAGCCCAGAAAGATTGAAAAATGGAATTAGAAACACCAGCCATAAAAGCTTTAGCATTTATGTACCATTATTATTACTGGGTTTTCTAGTATCACCACAACTGCTGTAATCGACTGTTACTTATTCCTCCTGTACAAAGGCATATAACTTCTGTTGCTGCTGAAACTGAGCTGAGGTCATTTTTGCTACATCTCTTTCTTTTGAAAAATGAGAGCCTTTGAAAAATTTGTGAGTGTTGCCATCATAACACTTCAACATTTTTAGATTTTAGGAACAAACATAAATGAAGTAGCCATGAATTCAAGGCCTATATAATGCACTGAAGCCTTCTTTAACTCCAATGTGAAAATAAATTGAAGATTTTTTTACTGTGCTACAGATCATAGCAAAATCTCTGACTTTTGTATGTTATGACTGAGCAAATTAATACTTTGCAAATAATACGTAAAAACTGAAGCTACTGACAGTGAAGCAAGATAAGATAAGATAAGATAAGATAAGATGCTTTATTGTCACATACGCTTACAGATAGTGAGTAAAAACTCAGTAAACAGGTGACTCGTCAACAGTAGAAAATTTAAAATAATAATAATAATTACACAAAATAACAATAACACTAATAATATAAATACTAATAATACAAATAATATAATTACTAATAATATCAATACAACTATATACAAATATTGTTATAATTATGACATGCCCTTGGAATAATATTGTCAGAATATTAGAATTACAAAATGACAAAAAATTTCATTGTAATTCAATTTTATCATCCATATATTCAATAATCGAGTAGTAGGCTTTGTCCATTAGTAGGTTATTTATTGCTTTATTAAAGCATTTGAGGTTTTTCATTTCACGGATTCTTACAGGTAATTTATTATATATTTTTATTCCTGCATATTGTGGGCTTTTTTCATACAGTGCTAATCTGTGCATGGGTGGTTTTAGATTATTTTTATTTCTCGTTCCATGATTATGTTGCATTTGTGAATTATAAATTGTATCAAAATTTGAATGGATGTATTTATTTATTTCATACAGGTATTGGGATGGTAAGGTTAATATCTTCAGGTTTTTGAACAGGTTTCTGCATGAAACTTTTGGTCTTGATTGAGTCATTATCCGAATTATCTTTTTTTGACTTTTAAAGATCGTTTCCCATCCCGTAGAGTTCCCCCATAGTATTATTCCGTATGTCATCAAAGAGTGGAAGTAACTGAAGTACACTATTTTTCTTGTTTCGAGGTTTGTTAATTTAGTTATGCAGCTCATATTGAAGGATGCACTGTTTAATCTTTTGGACAAATAACGGATGTGATCATCCCATTTTAATTGTTGATTTAAAAAAATACCCAAAATTTTTGAGTTTTCTGTAGGATTTATAGCATCAGTTGTGATAAACCTCTCAGAATTCTTTCCTTGAGTGCTGAACTGCATAACTGATGTTTTGGAGGTGTTAAGTTTGAGGCCATTACTCGTGAACCACTTCTGTAGGCGAGTTATAGTTTCACTTAAATTGGTTTTTAACTCCTCTAGGTTGTGCCCATTGAATAAAATGGAGGTGTCATCAGCATACATAATTGTTTTCCCCTTTATGGAGTTAGGTAAGTCATTTGTGTAAATTATATACAGTAGGGGTCCCAAGACACTTCCTTGTGGGACTCCTGTTTTTATTTGTTCCCAATTTGATTCAACAGTTCCCTTTAGATTATTAATGACTGTTTTCTGTTTACGACAATTAAGATAATTTTGAAACCAATTTAAAGCAACGCCCCTTATGCCATAGAATTCTAACTTTTTTAATAATATATCATGGCAGACGCAATCAAAAGCTTTAGAATTATCACATATCAGAACTGCTGTTTGTTGTTTCTTATCTATCATTTTAGAAGCATCATTTACCAAGGTAGTTAGGGCTGATATTGTTGAGTGCTTTTCCTGGAATCCATGATGTGAGTTACTTAACTTGGTGAATTGTTCAAAATAAGACATGAGTTGTGCATGCACAATCTTTTCAAGTATGGTGGAGAAAGTTGGAAGGATAGAGATAGGTCGAAAATTTTTAAATTCGGCCTTCCCTCCAATACAAATACTACAATACAGTTTAATAATTTGTGACAAGTTCACTAATCTTTTTAAAAATTTATAAATGCTTCCATAGGACTAGTTTTGCAACACATCCACTCCATCCTAACTTTTTTTTTTCTGTTTATTTTCCAATGGTTACTGCCGCTAAGTGACAGATTGTTAGCTATTTTACTGCCATCTACTGGAAGTAAAACACATTTATATAAATCAATTGCAGTATTTCAAAATTCATCACCCAATTTCTATTTTTCTATTATTTCTATTTTTCTCCCAAACCATTAAATCTATTGGTCCATTTAATTGCTGTAATAATTAACTTCTGGGTTTATTTCATGATTAAATAACCAAAAATGATCTACCACAGCCAATTTATCAATCTGTTTATAGTGAATATTTCTAAAATGTTCCTTCATTCTGGTTTCCAAATTACATTTGGTTCAATCTGGTTGCACTCTAACACTTCAATTGATAAATACCAGACTTTTTATTATCTTTAATTTTATATTTTTTACAAAAATGTAATTAATTTATTATATTATTTTATTATATTATTATATTTATTTTGAGGAACCAAGATTGTATCAAATTATTTAAAAAAACAAAAAAAAAAACACACACACACACATAGAAAAAAAAATTAAATTTTTTATTAGCTCAAGGATAGTAAGTATATTTTTTAAGATTATAATCATCTTTTATTTTGCTAAGGGTAGAAACATAATTTACATTATTTTATATTTAAAGTTTTCAATCCTTTATGTATAAAATCTTTATAAAGCCATTTATTATAGCAGTATTAATGTGTTTATATTCTCTATTAAACTGCTCTTTATTTATGGATACATTTATTAACATGTAAATTGCATTTTTAAAAACAACAAATTTATATGAAGGAAGAAACTTTTATTTTTTATGTATCAGTATGAGTTGATTTCCTATAAATGCCAAAGTTTAATATATTATTTTTTATTATCTTTAGACCTAGAAAAGGAAAGCAACCATTATTTTCAATTTATAATGTGAACTTTAGAGATTTATCTTGAAAAAAATGTAATTTTTACTAAATCTGACAAAGGTAATAGGATTGTAATCTTAGACAAATTTGATTACATTAAGGGAGTAGAAATTTTATTTCAGGATGAAGATTACATAAAAATTAAAACCTTGCATTTCAAATTTTAATAAAATGCTTAATGAAGTAATATTATAGCAAATAAAGAAAAACATTGCAAAAGTTCGCAAAATTGTTTGGCCAGTAATTTATTCTCTTCCTAAAATTCATAAGCCTGGTAATAAAATGAGTTACCCATTCTCGTAAATTGTATAAATTCACCTACTTACAATCTAGTTAAATGGTTTCATAAAAAATTTAGCAGATTTGATACATTTGAAACTTTAAGTATTAAAAATTTCTTTCAGTTGGTAAAAAATTAGTGTTATCTAAGAATAATGAACTTCTTCCCTTTGATGTAATGCTTTACTTCCTAGCATTCCAAGAGAACATTTTTTGATATTTTTAAAAATGACTGGGTTCTGGATCAGGACTTCTGGTTGATTTTGACTGGATCAAAATTTTTTCAAGAAACTTCTGGTTCAGCAATGGGTAATCCACTTTCACATGGTTTTTGAAATGCAAGTTACTACAAGCATTCTCTTTCATTTTTAAAACTTGGTATAAATACGAAATAACATTTTTGCTATTGTTTCCTGGTAACACATAAATGATGCTTTTAAACTTATTAACAAGATAAAGCTATAAAGTTCATGGTAGAAATTGAAAATAGTAGTTGAATTCCTTCTCTAGCTCTAAAGATAATAAAAATAACATTAAATTAAACTTTGGCATTTAAAGGAAGTCAACTCATATCGTTAATTACAAAAGAATAAAAGTTTTAAACTTTTGCAAATAAATTTGCTATTTTTAATAGTTTATTTACAGGTTAATAAATACACCACTAAATAAAGAGGAATTTCATACAGAATATAAGCACATTATTAATATTATTTGAAGCAAAAGGTTAGAAACAGTGATGTATTTAACATTTGAAAGTAATGAGACGGTAATTCAAAAACAAACATCACTTAAATTATCCTTACTTGGACATGTTTCGGAGAACGTTTTGTCCCCATCGTCAGCAGATATCTGACTGGTTGAATCCGTGGTTTCTTGAAGTGAGCTGGTTGTCTGTGGCGGCATCTGTTGTCTGTGAGATGAACTTCCAAAGAGAGTTTTCAGGTGGCAATTCGAAATTTAAAGTATACTGTTCGTTTTTTATAATTAGCAACTTTTCCCAAACATCGAGTTCGGCTGCATTACTGGCTGATTTTAATAGTTTTATATTTGGTACAATTTCATGATTGGTAGACCAGAAATTGCTGATTTTTCTATTTGTTTGTATTTCATGCATCTCATATGTTCCTGTAGCCTAATATGTAAACTTCTTTTGGTTTTTCCTATGTAGAACTTATTGCAATCTGAGCAGTTGTTTTTGTATATTACTGATTTCTTGTTTTCAGGTACTGGGTCTATCAGGTTGTTGCATAATAAGTTTTTTAAACTGAATTTATTTATTGGGGCTAGGGTGATGTTGTACTTCTTGAATATCTTGTTGAATTTATGATGTATTCTGGGATGATATGTGAATTTTTTGAACTGTGTCTTGGTTTTTGATTCTGTTAATTTTGTGGTATCCAATATGTGTTTCTGTTTCTTGAATTTCCAAATTTTCTTATCTATTAATTGTTTACTGTATCCATTAATTGCAGCTATGTTAATCATGTGGTTATATTCTTTGTTGTATTCATTCTTTTTCAATGGGATGTAGACTAGTCTATATGCTAAGCTGTCCAAAACTGCATGTTTGTGGGGTGTAGGGTTGTAGCTAACATTCTTGATGTAATTATCTGTTTGTGTCGGCTTCCTGTAGATGCCAAAAGATATGTTATTTAATTCATGGATTATCTTCAAATCTAAGAAAGGTAAAATCAAACATTATTAATACTTCTTTAATTAATGGTTTTAATAGATTTTATACTAAAAAGATAAAAAAAATTTAATATTTACAAAATATTTTAAGAATTTAATATCTCAGTTCTTCAAATTATAATACATTTACTAAATTTTTCTAAAAAGAGAAAAATTTCAGATGATAAAAAAAAACTGGCATTTATCAATTTAACTGTTTAGATTGCAACTGAATTTATATTGGAAGCACCAAACGTAATTTGGAAACCACAATGAAGGAACATTTTAGAAATATTAGGTATAAAGGGACTGATAAATCAGTTGTGACAGATCATTTTTGGTCATTTAATCATAAAATATATCCATAAGTTATATTATTAAAGCAATTAAATGGACTGATAGATTTAATGATGTGAGAAAAAAACATTTATCTTAAAAAATACCGCTGACTGACCTTACACATAAATTTGCTTCCACTAGACGACAGATAATGAACAATCCATCACTTAGCAGCTATAACCATGGGATATTAAACAGCAGAAAAGAAAGAAGCTGAGGATGCAATGGATGTATTACAAAACTAATCCTGTGGAAGCATTTATAACTTTTTATAAAGATAAGTGAACTTGGCCACAAATTATTACATTTTATTGTAATAATACTTTTCAGTTGCTCAAACAATATCCAGCAATCAGTCACTAGCAGTAAGTGATATAAGCAACATAATGCAAAATATATTCTTGGTTTTAAAGCAGAAAGACCTCAATTTAAATTTCAATTTGATATAATTTATGTGAGCTTTCCAATCTAAACATCTGTCCACTTAAAGGCCCAGAAATTTTATGCTGTCAATTTCTTCTAATAACATATCATTAATCCCGATTTCTATTTCAGTATGTGATGTATGACAGGTTATAAATTTGACCACTTTTGTTTTGTCTAGATTCACAGATAATTTGTTTGCTTTAAACCAGCATGACATACAGTTCAAAACATCATTCATTTTAATTATACACTTGTTTAAATTTGTACCGGTCACCAGGACACTAGTGTCATCAGCGAAAAGAACTGTACTTGCAATGTCCTTTATATAAAGTGAAAGGTCATTTATATAGAGAAGAAATAATAAAGGCCCTAACACGGAACCTTGGGGTACTCCATGAAGATATCCCATATTTTATATGTGAATAGATAAATGCATAATACACTTGTTTTAAGGTTTTATTATCCATAGTTTGTTTAACTTGTTTCATTACGTATGTACCTTTATTTAGTTTTTTTATTATATGTTCTATTTGTTACTGCCACCCTAGGTGTTTATCAATTACCACCCCCAAAAATTCTGTTTGGCATGTTTCTGGAATACTTTCACCATCAACAGTAATTTTTATATTTGTTGAACACTTCTTGAGATCAAACTTTATCCAGCATGTCTTATTTAAATTTATCATTAGGTCTAAGTTTAAGAAATACTGTTTTAATATTTTTAGGATTTCCTTTGCTTTATCTTCCACTTCTCTTTCTGTAGATTCATTTATTATTATGGTTATATCATCTGCGTATCCTATTACAGTACCACCATGCTTCCTTATCAACTCAAAAAGGTCATTTATATAAAGTAAAAATAAAAATGGTCCCAATTTTGAACCTTGAGGTATACCTGATGTTACACATCCCCAGTCTGACTTAATATTTTCAATTTCTCCCTTTGTGTTCTTAAAATTTACTTCCACCCATTGCATTCGCTTTTGTAGATAAGATTCAACCCAATCTTGTGCAATTCCTCGTACCCCATATCTGTTTAGTTTTTCTATTAGTAGTTCTAAGTTAACACAATCAAAAGCTTTACTTAGATCTATGAACACTGCAATAACTCGAGATTCAACTGTATTGGAACACCACAGTGAAGCGAAAAATTATTAAATTTTAGATGAGACGCATTTTTTAACACATCTGCTTCACTTTCGTACCTATTTTGAGGACATGTTTCGCAAATCTTCGCTTGCATCTACGGCTCTTGTGCGACTGACGCTAGATCCAGCGGTGTGGGTAATTCTGGGGTTGTTGCTGCCATCTGTTGATTTAGTGATGAACTTAAATGTGGGATTCTCTTCTAGCGGGATTTCAAAGTTCATTAGTTGGTTTTTATGTTTTTCTATGTATATCCTCTCCCATATGACGAGTTCACTATGTTTTTGTACGTATTTTAGTAATTCTGTGCTATCTTCAATTTCATGATTTTCAGACCAGAAATGAGCTGCTATTGCGGACTTATCAATATTTTTGTATCTTAAGTGCCTGAAGTGTTCTTTCTTTCTAGTGCCTATGTTCCTTTTTGTCCTTCCTATGTAAATTTTTTCACAGTCTTTACACTTAATTTTGTAAATGCCTGACTTTTCCTCTGGTTTTATCTTATCAGTATTATTACTGTGAAGCAGGTTTTTAATGTTGTAATTGTTTTTTGGTGCCAATGTTATATTGTATTTCTTGAATATTTTTTGGAACTTTTTTGTGGCCCAGGGGTGGTAAGTAAATTTAGCAAATCTAGTTTCTTGTTTTATTGGTGTGAGAGCTGTGATCTGTTTTAATTTCTTTTGAAGTTTGAATAATTTTAGTTTTTTATCTACAAGGTTTTTTCCATATCCATTTTTAATTGCAGTTTTTAAGATTTGATGGTATTCGTTTTGATATTCTTGCTGGCTGAGAGGTAGATTTACTAATCTGTGTGTCAGACTGTTGATGGTTGCATGTTTGTGTGGAATTGGGTTGAAACTATTTGCTTTGATGTAATTATCTGTGTGTGTTGCTTTTCTATGAATGCCAAATTCTAGTTTTTCATTGCCTTTTTTGATTTTAAGGTCTACAGTCTACAGATTTTAAGGTACAGTCCTCTTCAGTTTCTACTGTGAATTGTATGCTGGGTTCTTGCAGGTTGAGTAGTTTCAAAGCATCATCTATTAGTTTGTAGGGCACTATTGCAAAGATGTCGTCTACGTATCTGTACCATGTTTTAAACATATGAGGGAAGGCTTTAGTAATATGTGTTTTGAAAAAGCTCATGTATAGATTGGCCAAAAATGGTGATAGCGGGCTTCCCATAGCTAGTCCTGAAATTTGTTTGTAATATTTTCCATCGAAGACAAAATAATTTTGATGTATACATAATTCAGTCATTGTCACATATTCTTCTATTGCATTGGCATCCAGGTTTATAGAATTTAGCCATTTTTTCAGTTGAATCAAAAGTTTGTCTAATGGAATGCTAGGGAAGAGGGAGCGGACATCAAAGGATACTAAAGTGTCATGAGGTTTTAGTTTAAGATTTTGAATTTTTTCTACCAGGTCTAAAGAGTTTTTTATACTCAGAGTATGGAATTGTGGAAAGGACTGAAATTTTTTGGTTAGCCATTTTGCCAGAAGGTAAGTAGGAGTGTTTATATTATTTACAATGGGTCTCATGGGTATGTTGGGTTTGTGTATTTTAGGCAAACCATATATTCTTGCAAGGGTAGGGTTGTCTGGTTTGATAGTTTTTTGTTCTGTAGTTGTTAAAATTTTACTATTAATGATGGTTTTTTGTACATCTTTTATGCATCGGTTGAGTGGATTAGAATCTATTTCCTGGAATTCTTTTTGTTGTAGTTTACTATTAATGATGGTTTTTTGTACATCTTTTATGCATCGGTTGAGACCCATTGTAAATAATATAAACACTCCTACTTACCTTCTTACCTACTTACCTTCTGGCAAAATGGCTAACCAAAAAATTTCAGTCCTTTCCACAATTCCATACTCTGAGTATAAAAAACTCTTTAGACCTGGTAGAAAAAATTCAAAATCTTAAACTAAAACCTCATGACACTTTAGTATCCTTTGATGTCCGCTCCCTCTTCCCTAGCATTCCATTAGACAAACTTTTGATTCAACTGAAAAAATGGCTAAATTCTATAAACCTGGATGCCAATGCAATAGAAGAATATGTGACAATGACTGAATTATGTATACATCAAAATTATTTTGTCTTCGATGGAAAATATTACAAACAAATTTCAGGACTAGCTATGGGAAGCCCGCTATCACCATTTTTGGCCAATCTATACATGAGCTTTTTCAAAACACATATTACTAAAGCCTTCCCTCATATGTTTAAAACATGGTACAGATACGTAGACGACATCTTTGCAATAGTGCCCTACAAACTAATAGATGATGCTTTGAAACTACTCAACCTGCAAGAACCCAGCATACAATTCACAGTAGAAACTGAAGAGGACTGTACCTTAAAATCTGTAGACTGTAGACCTTAAAATCAAAAAAGGCAATGAAAAACTAGAATTTGGCATTCATAGAAAAGCAACACACACAGATAATTACATCAAAGCAAATAGTTTCAACCCAATTCCACACAAACATGCAACCATCAACAGTCTGACACACAGATTAGTAAATCTACCTCTCAGCCAGCAAGAATATCAAAACGAATACCATCAAATCTTAAAAACTGCAATTAAAAATGGATATGGAAAAAACCTTGTAGATAAAAAACTAAAATTATTCAAACTTCAAAAGAAATTAAAACAGATCACAGCTCTCACACCAATAAAACAAGAAACTAGATTTGCTAAATTTACTTACCACCCCTGGGCCACAAAAAAGTTCCAAAAAATATTCAAGAAATACAATATAACATTGGCACCAAAAAACAATTACAACATTAAAAACCTGCTTCACAGTAATAATACTGATAAGATAAAACCAGAGGAAAAGTCAGGCATTTACAAAATTAAGTGTAAAGACTGTGAAAAAATTTACATAGGAAGGACAAAAAGGAACATAGGCACTAGAAAGAAAGAACACTTCAGGCACTTAAGATACAAAAATATTGATAAGTCCGCAATAGCAGCTCATTTCTCGTCTGAAAATCATGAAATTGAAGATAGCACAGAATTACTAAAATACGTACAAAAACATAGTGAACTCGTCATATGGGAGAGGATATACATAGAAAAACATAAAAACCAACTAATGAGCTTTGAAATCCCGCTAGAAGAGAATCCCACATTTCAGTTCATCACTAAATCAACAGATGGCAGCAACAACCCCAGAATTACCCACACCGCTGGATCTAGCGTCAGTCGCACAAGAGCCGTAGATGCAAGCGAAGATTTGCGAAACATGTCCTCAAAATAGGTACGAAAGTGAAGCAGATGTGTTAAAAAATGCGACTCATCTAAAATTTAATACTGCAATAACTATTTCTCTTTTATTTAAGGCATTTATTATTGTGCTATTCACTTTATCTATCGCATGTATTGTGGATTTGTGTTTTTGAAATCCATATTGTTCCTCAACTATAATGTTCAGTTTTTTAATGTAAGACTGTAATTGTTCTAAAAATACCCCTTCTATGATCTTTGAGTAACTACCACATAGTGTAATTGGTCTATAATTTTCCTTTTCTAACTTTCCACCTTTCTGTTTGTATATTGGTCTTACAATAACTTTTTTTTAGTGTATCTGGAAAAATTCCCTGTGTCAGAGAGGCATTTATAATATGGCTCAATACCTCTGCCGTTTCATCTTTATAGCTTTGACAATTTTATTTGAGATTTCATCCAAACCGCTAGATTTTTTAATTTTTTTTTAATTTTAACCTTTCAAGAGTGTAAAATTATCCCTAAAATATTTTGTTTTAATACACTGTGTTTATAGCATAAAGTTTCTTATGCATGCTTGCAGGTATTTAGTAACAATGACATCAACATTAATTGAAAAAAACTATTTGTAGCCGGTTTTTTAACATTTTGTCACTTATGTCTTTATATTACTGAGTAACTAGTAAAGTTCCTCAATAATATAAAAATGTAAGTGATGAAGTGTTAAAAAACCGACTACAGACAGTCTTTCATGAAAGTTTCTTGTTTTATTTTAAACTTGGTAGTTCAAGAAAACTTAAGCTAATTGCAGATGTTCCTGGAAAAATATTTATACATTTAAGGTTCACAGATACAGTAAGTTTGCTGTAGAATAAAACTTTTTATCAGAGATAAATAATACTAAGGTAAGATTTTCCTAATGAGTATCCACTTCCACAGTTAGTAATTTAAGGCATATGAAGCATTATTGCCTGTAACTTTAAAATCAACTCACCTTCCATGGTATAAGTTTTGCCAGTTCCTGTTTGTCCATAAGCAAAAATTGTACCATTGAAACCATTAAGTACAGATGACACAAGAGGCCTAACAGTTTCTTCATAGATTTCAGCCTGCAGAGAACTGAAATTAAAACAATAATAAAAATTTAATAATAATTACATTTGTATACCTCTAGAATGTGTTTCTAGTTTCTAAAACGACAAAAAGCTTAAAAATAATATGAATTAGTGAGCATTAAGGATTAAACAGCACACAAACAGTAATATTACTGAATCATTATGACTAGGAACATGATTTTGTCTAAAATTATAAATTTAAGGTTGCTGATGTCCCTGCCACACTCTGCCACCATGCATACAGCCAAGCTGCCAAGCATCTCCCTATATATCTGACACCTGATCTGATAATGAAGCCATAGCGGTAGGTATCAAAGCACATATTGGAAAAATTTATTGTTCTTTCACACTAGCCATGTGTAGGCTTAAGTATGGAAAGGTAAAGTCAGACTGAAAAATTCAATGCCATAGCCAGGATTCAAATCCTGGCATATATTGTGAACGCAGCATCATTAAATGCTTCCAATGTTTTCAGAATCCAGCTCTGTTTCTATTTCTGTTTGTTTTTGTCTAACGCTGTATATATAGACATTTTATATTATAAAGGCTAACTAATATTTACATCTGCTACTTTATATTCAATTAAGTAGAAAGTATTACTTATCATGTAAGTCTGTATTGTCACAATTTTCTTCACCTCTGTATTTATTTATTTCTTCTGGTGAGATAAATTGTGTAAATCATTTGTAACACTTTTAATGTATTTGGCACCTAACGAGCCTACTAGTCTGTCCAAAAATAGTTCAATTTTGTTCTTGTGTTATGCTTGTGGATATTTATACTTCTTTTTCTTTGTGCATTCTTACTATATGCTTGAGACATTGATATTATAAAATTAAAACAGGGTAGTGTGAGGATTCTGAGTTTTTAAAACTATTTTTGCATGCTTGGAATTTTTAAAATTATTCTAATTGCTATTTAATCTAAATATTGTTAATCTCTTTTTCTTTTCTGCTGTTCCACATAAGATGGTCCCAAAATTTAGATGTGAGTGTATAAAAGCATGGTATACTTTTAGAGGACTGACTTGTTTTACCAGTTTTTGCACATATATACTGTTATTAATTTTGTTGCTAACCTTTCTTTACATGTTTATTCCATTTAAATTATTATCTATAGTTAATCCTAAAAAACTTGTCTGCATTATTTGGCAAATTTGCTTGTTTCGGATTCCCGGTATTATATTTGTCTAGGTTTTATTATTTATTCCAATTTGCATCCATTACATATTGTTTGTGTTTAGCTACATTCCTAGCTCTGATAAGTACATTCTATCTATCTCTAATAATCAATTTGCTTTATTTTGTATATCCATTGTCATTTTACCTATAACCACTATAGTAATATCATCCGCATATCCAATGGCTAATACTCCCATATCTGTATTTTTTAAACAGTTAATTTATGTAAGGCATAATTAGATATAGCTCCAATTTTTTTTCCAATCCGTCATATCAGATGGTGAATGAATTGGGTGAAATGATGCTCAAATGAGTCCAGGGTCTTTGGAGCTTAGAGCTACCCGACATTCGTCTTGAAGGATAAGAGAAAACCCCTGAAAAAACCTTATCCAGATAACTCATCCTGACCGAGATTCAAACTCGGGACCTCTTGAATGTGAAGCAGACATGCTACTATCTACACTACCGAGGCGGGCATATAGCTCCAATTTAAACCACTGAGGTAATTTATTTGTTATATGTTTAAAATGTGATTTAATTTTTCTTGAATTTTCTTCTATTTCACATATAATCTCTACACACTACTCTCTGTAAAGAGGTAAAATTGGTTGAATAACATAGCAAGGATGTAGCAATTAAAAAATAAATAAATAAATAAACAGTCCAGAACATCACAATTTATAATGGTAGAGAGTTTCTAAATAATACCTACCACTAATTAGTAAATATTTGGCTATATGAAATACAACCAAATAAATGCAACGAAATGGATCAATACAATACCATCTATAGAAACATAAGTTAACCAAAAGCAGTACATAGTAGTAGCAATAATAAAGTAGTATTCAAACCAGAAGAAAACTTATCAATCTGAAACATTTTGAGTTTTCATAGATATAGCTTACCAATAAAACCTAAAACCTTAAACCTAAACATGACACTTACATGTTACCTTAATAGAATAATGAACACAACTTGCAGAATAGCAGTTTAGGTTTAAAAAAAAGTTAAAAATACAGGCAATCTAGAAAGGAAATGATATTATAAATGCAATACACAGAAAAGAACATATTGTTATAATTTTCTTCTATTTATCTGAGGCATTTGTGAAAATATTTAAACACTACTAGAAAATTAATATAATTTTGAGTCGAACTAGTACTCAATGCTCTATTTATTGCTAGTGTTTACCTAGTGTTGCTAGTGTATAATTTTGTGCTTCATTGTATCATACTGTACGACTACTACAAATACCCGAAAAATTATGAGATTTGGGGCACATCACTCATTTGGTTAAGCTCATATTTGCAAAAGAGAGAATCTGTATAAATAATGCACAATATAGTTGCAATTGTAACTAAAATCAATCATCATTTTAAAGACTACACACATGGAGTGCCATATGGCTCAAATTTAGGACATCTTATCACTATCAGTTAATTTAATCATTTTTTGTTGCATTTTATTTTTGTTTACATATTTATTCCTGCTATATGTTAATGGCTTATTTAAAACAAACAAGATTTGTGGGGAATAAATATTGGGTGTGCATATGGCACAAATGTGGTTGCAGGAAGAACAGAAATAATCGTACAAAAAAGAGCAAATGCACTACAAAATGCAATTAGCAAACTTCGGCATGATACTAAATATAAACAAAACAGATTAGATCCAAATTAATGATAGTAAGAGAACAATGGCCAACATTAAGTTAGCAATACAAAACGAGTTTATCCACTTTCAAGTTACAGGATCATTCTATAGGAGATAGCACCAAACACATCAATACTAAAAATATTAAAGCTGCAGAAAATAGCAACTTGTAAGTTAAGAATGCAAAAACTGACACATGTAGAAATGCATACAAATATAATAATTTGTAACTTAAAACTTCACTTATCTTATGAGAATTTATAAGAATTATTATCATTTCTCATAAGATAAGTGAAGTTTTAAGCTACAAATTATTATATTTGTATATATTTGAGGGCTTCACTGTTAATAGCTTCATATTTTACATATTTATGTAGAAATGCATGTAACATATTTGCTAAATCATTATCTTCATTATATGTATACAAATAATAAGTGAGTGTATTAAATTTATTGTAAAAAGCCAGAAAAATAATTACAAAAATGTAACATACACAGCCATAATACTACAAAAAAACAAATCTGTTTCACAGACAGATTAAGAGGAAATTTAAAACTTCAAATGCATAGAAAATAACACAAAAGTTATGTACAATAATCAAGTCATTTGCCTTCTTAAAGAAACAGATAATAAATCAAACAATAAAACCGAAAGCTATTAAGTATTATCTGACAGAAACTGCTTTCTATTTCTTTGAGCACAAAATAGTACATGAGAGTGCATTCTAAATTATATCTTTACATTTCTCACCACGTTGTATACAGTGTGTAACGAAAACATATGTCAAAACTTTAGGAAAACATTTCTCAAATACAGGCAATAAAAAGTTCCAGATGTAGAGACTATTCGTGCTTGTATTATGGAAGCCTGCCAGACAATACAAAATTCTCCTGGCCTAACTCAGCACATTAGGCAGTCCATGCAATGGTGGGTTGTTGGATGCAGGGCTAATGGAGGCTATTTTGAACATGTGCCGTGATTTCTTATTTTCCAATGGTTCTGTCATTGAGTGTTGTTGTATGGGGTTCAGCTGTAAGAAAAGGTCTCTAAAAAGGAAATAATTTCTGGACTTATGTTCATATTACATTTTTTATCCTCTATCTGCAAAAAATGTTTTCTCAAATTTTTGACATACCTTTTTGTTAAATCCTGTACACCCTGTCATGTTTTTCTGTATAAATATATATATTTCTTTTCTCAATATCTTTTTTTATTTCTTTTTCTTTAATCAGATCATCCTGTAAAATGTAATTACAATGGAGAAATACCATACAATACACACACAACATCAAGATTTGAACTTCATGTCTGCATCTTATAATATTATCAAGTTGTAAAAATATTTACTGTATGGCTATTAATATGCCCCAAAATATACAACTTACCATTAGTTCCCTTGTATAGTGTTTAGCTAGTGTTATTTTCAAAAGTATACCTACCATCCATCATACACTGCATCAAAGGTAAAGGCCTTTTTGGGTTGTCGAACATCTTTTCCAGGGGTTGGATTAGTTATTTCCACAACACCTCTATCCAAATAACAGTCAACAATACTGGAGAAAAAGGAGCAAAGAAAGTGTGTTAAAATCAGTAAAATATTCTCTGTCAAACTGCAGACTGTTAAAAATGAATATGCAAGTTTTGCATGTGGAGGCTAGCAAGTTTACCAGTTTCATGTTACTTTTTGAAATATCAAATATGTCAAAAAACTAGATAAAAATAAATGTCAATACTCATATGTGAATGCCTAAAGAAATAAAGATAATTAATGAACACTTCTAATGTTCTTTTTGGAAGTTACTAGTCTTTTTTAACTTGGTATAACACATGAAAGGTAGGAGATGAATTATAGATTTAATGGTTTGGGAAAATATATTTATTTTAAAAAATAAACATCATGAAATGAATTTTGAAATACCAGCAGTTGATTCTTTTTAGGTTTATTTCGTTTTCAGATTTTGGTAATACTGAAAAAACATAATAACATGGTAACTGGAATCCTTGACAATAACGTGTGTTGATGGACTGAAGATGCAAGCAATTTGTTTGTGAAATTGATCTCAATTAGAAAGAAGAATTAACATCATTTTCTTAAGATAAGTGAAGTTTGTGTTACAAAAGTTATATTTGTGTAACAGTAAATAATCATTCTTTTAGGACATTTATGCAAAAATATACAGAAAACTTTCCAGTGATACTACATTGCAAGCTACCTATGTAGACCGTTACTACAATGACATGCTCACTACTATAAGATGAATACAGTAAATGAGAAAATATGAGTTTCAGTGGATGAAAGATGGATGCTTTGGGAAGACACATCGGACATGTTGTTATAGGAACACTTCAGCCAGAGGGTCCAGGCAAATTCTCACTTCAGAACTTCTAAAAAAAGTAAATCACACTGCAATTGCAGAGTTATTTAACAATTCAATGTCTTTGTTGTAGTCTTACCTACCTTGCCCATGGCCTTCATATCCTATCTGAACAAATTTGACTATCTTACCATAACGTGACATTTTCATATTTCAAGTTCAAAAGATATTTCTGAAAGCCCATTTAATGGTTGTATCTTTAGGGGAATTGCACCTACTGTGCTTTCACTTCCTCAACTCGTGCTAACTCAGTTGAAAAGTTGGCTGAATGTTGCCTTTTATTATTGTCAACACTATGACGAAATATCTTCAGTTGTAAATGCACTTGATAATAAGGATGGTTCTTGTGTTAGAGTAGCAAAATTGCTACTTTCAGAACAACTTTAAAGTGCCTTGTCGTTCATCAACAACAATTTTCTAATCTTGCTTCCAATATTCAAAGCCTGGAATCATCAAAAATGAAAATGCATAATGCACTAGAGAAACCAGAAAGATTGCACTGAACATGCACTGAATCAAAACACAAATGACTCTGTTAAAAAAGTGAGAAAGAAATTAGAGATAGGTTGCTAGGCTGTGAAGGACCAAAAGGCATTCAACTACAATGTTTACAAGAACTGATTTTCTGTTGTTTTTTTTCCCCCCCATTATGCACCTGTTGTCATGTAGAGAGATCATTTTCATGATATAAACACTGTTTAAATTAGCACTGAAGGAACTTTTCCTTCACAGCATTGAGACGGTATATACAGTTGTCATTTTTATCTGTGATTTTACCGCAAAAATTTGACGTCATCAATAGCCACTGATGGAGCGAGTTTATATACAATTCCCCTAGTGGCTTGCAATCGTGTTTGATGTGCTGACAGCAGCTTTGAGGCCTTCCTCTACTGGCAGGAAGAAAAATTCAGTTCATTTTCTAAAGATAAGCGAAGTTCTTGTTGCAAATAATTGTATTTGTATAATATTTATTGCTTCACTGTAACTAGCTTCATTTTTTACGTAATTACTCCTTTTACTTATTTCCCTTGCAGTGAATTTATATGACTATGTCATCTTAAATGGAACTCAAGATAAATGCCTAAATAGTGTATTGAATTTTTCTGGCTTCTATTAAGATTGAAGTTGATATTTTCAGTTTTATTATTAATTACCAAACTATTAATATCACACCATTTATTTTGGAAGCAAGATATTGTCATGCAGAAAATTCCTACAGAAGAGGGATTAAGTGTGAGTAACTCTATTCCACAGCTTTTGTTTGCCAGGTAGGAAAGGCAATAATTTGTCTATCAAGGACAGTTGCTTTTGATGTCTTGAGCCAGGGACAGCACATGGCCTTTGTTCTACTGCTGCTGCCATTTTTCTAGAAAAATGAACTTCAAGAATTTTCTTTTAGACGAATTGAGAGACTTTGGCTACAAGAAATTTGTAGAAAATTCATCCATGACCCAAAATGTAAAAGGGAGTGCAAAAGCCAGCCTTTCGACCCTCTTGAAAGTGTTTGAGAGGAGTTCTCTGCTTGTCCCTGCTTCTGGGCAACACACAAACCATCCTCAACCATCAGTTCAGATTTCATCCTGAGCACTCAACCAATCAGCAGCTAATACTAGTGGTGCAGATGGCTGTCCTGGAGTTCCAGGAGGGTGCCTTCACAGCTGTGGTGCCTCTGAATGTGTTCTCAATGACCTAGCACACCGGTCATCTACACTAACATATCCAACTAGCACTATCTACAAAACTTTTAAATGCTCTATACAGCCTTCCCAGACACTGAACTTTTACAGTGAAAGTTATGGGGAAAACATCTAAACAAAGGCCCATATGAGGCAGTCACCAAAGGCTCTGCACTAACTACTCAATGCTACTCAAAAAGTACATGGCAGATTTTTCAACTCATCTGTAAGTCAAAATGGCCCTGTATGCTGACATGTTACTATTCTGCTAGGAAAAACATATCTTCAGTTGTAAAACTCCATAGCATGGCTTCCATCAGAAGACAAGTAAAGCCACTGATTCCATGTTGTAGATTTATGGCATGTAAGAGAATCTCAAGCCTGACAAAGAGGCTTCTGACTAAAACTAAGCTCTCTTTTACACCTGCCCAGTATCAAATGGAATGCTGAGAACCGCAGCAGTTAAAGAGCGTCCATACTTAAGAAAGTCATCATAGCCTTTAACCCAAGACATACACACCTCCACCTTGCCCAAGAGTGGTGTCAGCATTGGAGCATGTCCATTAACCCAGACAATGATGATGATTTGTATTTAAGGGCGCTCAACTCAATGGTCATCAGCACCCTTTCGAAAACTGTATTTCACTTTACTATTCTTCCTTTGATTTAACTTACCTTTAACTTTGCTTTGGCTCTGCTTTGGCTTTGCTCTGGCTCCACTTTGGCTTTGCATTAGTTTTGCTCTGGCTTTCCTCCAGCTCCGCTTTGGCTTTACTCTGACTTTCTCTTTCTCTGCTCTAGTTCTGCTCTGGTTCCACTTTGGCTTTGTTTTGGCTTTACTCAAGCTCTGCTCTGATTCCGCCCTGGCTTCTCACCAGCTTCACCCTAACCTCACTCTAACTCCACTCTAAAATCACTCTAACTTGGCTCTGGCTTTGCTCTGGCCTCACACTAACTACATTCTGTACCTTAACTCTGGCTTCGCTCTGCCTAGGCCCTGGTCACCACTTCGGTCCCGCTCTGGCTTCACTCAAGCTCTGCTCTGGCTCCACTCTGACTATGCTCTGGCTAGGCTCCAGTCATCACTTTGGTCCCACTCTGGCTTCCCTCTAACATTCTTTAATTTAACTCCGACTTGGCTCTGTCTTCGTTCTGGCTTGGCTCTTGCTAGGTTCCGACCCCGCTCCGGTCCCCCTCTGGCTTCACACTAACTCATTCTGTAACTTAACTTTGGCTTGGCTCTGGCTTGGCTCTGGCTAGGATTCAGCCACCACCCCGATCCCACTCTGGCTTCACTCAAACCTCACTCTGTATTCACTCTAACTTGGCTTTGGCTAGGCTCCGGGCTATCTTTGGTCCCGCTCTGGCTTCACTCTGGCCTCACTCTAACTTCATTCTTTAACCTTAACTCTGGCTTGGCTCTAGCCAGGTTCCGGCCCGCCTCTGGTCCTGCTCTGGCTTCACACTAACTTCATACTGTAACTTAACTCTGGCTTGGCTCTGGCTAGGCTCCTGTCCCGCTCTGGCTCCACATTGGCTCTGCTCTGGTTAAGCTCTGGCTTTGCTGTGGTTTTTTTCTGCCTCCTCTCGGCTTTGCTCTTGCTTTGCTTTGCTTTGGCTTTACTTTGAATTTAGTTTAATTTAGTTTATTTAACTTAGAATAGGGTCAAACACGGATCACCAATTCCCATACCTAACGCAGTAGGCCCCTGGGGGGAACCCAGACAAGTACTACATACTAAGAGCCATATGCTCGAATACTCTCCAACTTTTCACCTTGTAGGGAATAACTGCCTCACTGTACTGTATATTGGATTGCAATTCAATGCCTGTTCACCTTAAGTTACACCTCTTACAAGTGCTGAGTGCCCCTCATGCAGTATGCCTGTGAGATATGGGGCACAGAGCTAGCTACTGTGGCTATAACAGGCACAGAACAAAGGCTCTGATCTATCTACTCTGGTGGCTGCTTCTTCCCCTATTTTACAAAGCCTCATCTCTTCCACACATGTAGGATGAAATTAGGCACAAAATTCTACACTAGATTACCATAACATCAAAGTGTTCTCAATAGATCCTTTGGGTTTAGGACCCCAGAAAACACTCCTTTAGGCAAGCACCCAAAATGCAAACCATCACCCCCCCCCCCAAAAAAAACCCAACTTTCTTCTCTTAAAAAAATTTTAAAATGCAACAGTTCTTTTACATGCCATTTAATATGACATGAGGTGTCACTTTTAAGCACACTTAAAAACCATTGGTCTCAGCTGGGTTTGAACTCACGTCCTTAAAATCAATAGACCAGTGCTAGCCAAGGGAATTACCCAGACTGATGCTAACAGAACAGCACTACTAACTCAGATGCATTGCAAATAAGCAATATATACAAAATGGTTTACCTGTTGTAGCCGGAAGTAGTTTCCTTTTCACTCATAGGTCTACATCGCACCACAACTCGCACAGATTCATTGATGTCCTGACGAAGCTATGCAAATAAAAATGTACCATATTTGATTTAAGTTTATCGATGAAACTATTATTGTTATATTGTATGGGAAACAGATCTGGATATTTTACCTGTTGCTTTTTTTCAAATATCTCCATTGTTAGAATTAATTACATTAAGGCCAGTGCAACAATCTGTAACAAAGAGATAAAATTTACATCTCTAACATGAAACCTGTCAAACATCAAAAAAATTCCGTAAGTGCAATATACATAAGTTTTACTTCTTTTGAATATCTTGCGCAATAATTCCCCTCATATCTCTTCATGGTATGATACACAGATATGGGAATCACAATCCTAAGTTGCTTGGGGAAAGCATATTCTTACTATTTTCTCATCGGCAACAGTAACTCTTGGCCTGATTTTCTGTAATACTTACCTCCTTGAACATATTTTAAAAAGTCTGTTGTGTTATATTCATATGGCTTTCTCTACCCACTATCATGTATCTTTTACAAAAAATAAATCTTACAAACATTTAGTTTTCTTATGAGTAAGGACTATGATACAGTAATTTAGTTTTCTATCTGCTTCATTTTAATAAGGTTAAAATTTGTAGAAGTACCTACATAACACATTTTGCTATAGATAAAAAGGGAACAGCAATAGCAAAATATTTAAAAACTAAATGCCACATGCTGGCCTTAAATGAAGGTGTGCCTGAAAATAACTGGGGCCAAATAAGGTGGACACCAATGAATAAGTACTTAGAATAGAAATAAATAAAAAAATTATGTCTTTCGGTTGCATGACATACCTGATTTAAATGTTTCAAGATACTGTATCCATTAAGGTAGGAAAGAAAAGAGCGAGTGGGTGGATGAGTGAGTGAAGCCTTCAGGGCCCAAAGGAGACAGACATGTTCAGTAATGAATGGTGAAGGTGTTAGCCATATGGTGTTCAAGCTCTCTTTATGTGACTTAAATAGTGAAACAGATAAGTAAAATAAAAAAATTTAGGATGTATCACATAATTCCTAATCAAAACTACAGAAAAATACAAAAAACAAAAACCTTATTAAGATAAAACAAATAACACATCTCAGTACTGTAGAGACATGCACCATATTTAACAACAAAGCTCCTCCAAAATAAGACACTTAATTGTAACTTACGGTACACTTCTAACCTTCCTCCCATAAGCTACATGCCACTGGATCAACAGATTGAAGTGGTATGACTAATAAATTTGTATTACTCTTAAATTATGAAATAACGATTATGTAAATATTAAAAGCATAAGCATTATTAACAGTGAAGTGTTCTTCATATTTGAGTTCGATTTATGAGTCACTATGTTTACACTCAAACTTCACTTACTTGTTGTTGTATAACTGAAGAGTTTTCAAGATCATTCGATCTCATCCTCAGCTGTTTGGTGACTAAATGAACATTTCTCTTCTTCCGCTACTACGGAGCTCCAGTCACTCTGCCATCTGGTGTTAGGGGCACTAAGTTTTAATACTTCATTTAATGCCGGATTTTCAAAATTTATAACTGAAATGAAACAAAATATGACAAATCCAATGTACTTATGTCTGGAACTCACACAATGAGAAGGTATTCGGAATCCACAAAGGTAAAAAAATAGCATTCCAACACAAATTTGATTCCTTTTTTTAATGGAATATGTATGTTTAATCTACTGAAATGAAAACTAGAGCTACAATCACTGATAACACTCTTGGTTTCAAGTTTCTAAACTTCATACATTCTGAACTGCATGACTTTTAGAGTATGACAACAGCATCACAGATACTGATGTAATGCAACAAATGTACTGCACGACAGTGTTGAGGCATACTGACCTTCAGTGACCAGCACTGCAACCGTTTATCTCATTTGTTAGAAGAATGAAAAATTAGTAACTTGGCACATACGAAGTGACAAAACACAAATCGAGCACTTGCAAGCTGTGTGTCTGATATGATGCAATACGGGTATATAAAACCTTACCTTAATGATTATAAATAATTGCATGAAGTTTGTACTAATTAGTTACTACACTTTTGTTATTAAAAGACTATTTATTGCAACTATAGGAAGTGCATGGTAATATAACTAATTTTCTAGTGTGATCAATGTGTACAACAGGAATACCTAAGATGATTTAATCAACTGACAGGCGTTTTTTTTTTTTTTTTTTTTTTTTTTTTTTTTTTAATTTTTACGTCCTCCAACATTTAGTCATATCGGACGATGAATGAAATGGGTGAAATGATGCTCAAATGAGTCCGGGGTCCATGGAGCTTACAGTTACCCGACATTCGTCTTTCAAGATAAGGGAAAACCCTGGAAAAAAATCTTATCCAGGTAACTCACCCTGACCAACATTCGAACTCGGGACTTCTTGAACATAAGGCAGGAGGTCGTAATGCCAAACATATTATCAGCAATGTTCTGTCACTGAAAGACGTCTGTCATTGTCGCTATTATTGCATACAGATCATCAACCTCGAGCTTCTTATTTCAGTAAACCATCTCTTTTCCCAATAATTATCAATTATTTTAGTCTTTTAGTTACAAAAAAATAAATTCTGGCATTAACGGATAGCTTTTCTTATTAAATCATTTCTGTAATTAGAGGAAGTATATGTTAACTATTATTGCAATTACTAATGAACTAAAATCTCATGTTTGCTTAATAATGTTGAATCCGAATGAAAATATAAATAAAATGACATTAATAGTTTTGGTTTACATCAGGTTACATAAAATAAATCCCCTTCTCCAAAAGAATTACTGAAGATAAGCGTTATGCAAAATATGCTACGGAAATGAAAGAGTGAGTGTGTGGTGTTTTAGGGCACGTTGACAGCTAGGTCATTTGGGCTCGTGAAATGAAATGAACAATAAACAGTGGTTCTACTGACTTTGATTCAATGTACCTGGAGGATTAAAGTGCCATAGGTACAATCCCAGACAACTCATCAGCAGTATCTATTGAGGAATCACTAAGGGATTTTGATTCCCTCCTCTTTCTCCTTGCCAAAATATTCAGTCACGTTATATATGATTCCTTGCGCCTACAAATGTAAGACACATAGCTGTCCATAAGACATTATTGCATCTCAACTGGACTCACTGTGTATGTGCGATAAGCTCACGTAAACATCTCTATTGTTCGCATATGTTTGATATGCCTCCTCGCTTTGCCATGTAGTAGTATTGTGCTTAGAGCAGGGTTACTTGCAATGGCCTGTAGCCTGCTGTAAACAAACCAGTTCAGCATGTTCTAGCTTCAGTGTACTAGTAACTCCTGATATGGTCTACTGGACTGTAACATACATTCACATATGTTTCGAATATTGCTTTCCATATTGACATAATTAACCCTGTTTTCGTGTGGCTTGTTACATTTGCCATCATCTAGTCAATATGCTGTAGTTAAGAAGAACAAGTATTATTTTAATTTATAGCGAATGTCACAAAAATGCAACCACAGCTATGGCACTGAACGCTACCCAGATTGACAGTGTCCTTCACCTTGTACCACTGCCAACATCTGCATGAAACTCATGAAAACAGGAAGCTGCACTCCCACAAAATGACAATGTACATATTGCCACATGAATGGCAATGGATACAGAATTGCTGTTCTGGCTGCTGTAGTGCACAATCCTGAGGTGAGTGTACAACAGACTGCAGGAAGTTCTGGAATAAGCCGCAGTAGTGTGAGCTGCATTTTGCATAAGCATCAATGTCATCCCTTCCATAACTCACTGCACCGAGAAGTGTACAGGAATGACTTTGAATCCTGCACTGTACTCTGTCATTTTGCACTTCAGCAGTTGCAAGGTAATCCATTATTCTTAAATGATATGTTGTTTACAAACACAGCTTCAGTTACAAATCTGCAGAACAGGTGCTATTGTTCCATGCAAAATCTCCACTGAATTTGCCAAGATGCTCATTCGCAATAGTGTTAATTTGGTGCGGTATCACTGATAATCGTATTTTAGGTTTCTATTTTTATCAGGGAACATTAAATGGAGAGCAATATGGATCATTTCTTCAACACACTCTACCCCTCCTCATGGAAAATGTGAGACTGGAAACGTGTCTATCAGTGAGGTTCTAGCATGATGGGCTGTCCTGCACACTATGAACATGTTTCCAAAGACATTGTGGATGCAACGTTTCGAAATAGGTGGATAGGACAGGAGGCCCTGTGAGATGGCTAGCTCTGTCCCCCGACTTGATACCATTAGACTTCATTCTCTGGGAACAGTGAAACAAAGTGTATCAAGCCACTAGAGGATATGCAACATTGTATTACACCACAATGTGTGCAACACTCTTGTTACCTGTTCTCCAAACATGTATTGATGCAAATGGAGAGAGCTTCAAATATCCATTGAGGTGGGACAGTTTCATCAGATAATGCACTAAGGTTTATTTGTGTATGCATTTTCTAGGGCAGATGTAATGCATAACAATGAAATTTCTATAGACTATAGGCCACCAGCAGTGGATGCGCCATGGCTGAGTGGTTACACAGCTTGGCTCTCACCAAGGCGGCCCAAGTTCGATCCCAGGTGACAGCAAAGCGAGATTTATGGTGGACAACATGGCACTGGGGCAGGTTTTCTCCAGGTCCTTCGGTTTCCACCACCAGCATTCCACCAATTGCTCCCTCATCCTCTTTCCTATTACCTCTCTCTCTCTCTCTCTCTCTCTCTCTCTCTCTCTCTCTCTCTCTCTCTCTCTCTCTCTCTCTCTCTCTCTCTCTCTCTCTCTCTCTCTCTCTCACTTTCACTTCCAACATTGGGCTGATCACCCTTCTCGGAATCTCTCTGATCAGGAAACCTCTGATCCTCAACCCACTGCCTACTGGTCTAGAGGTTGCGTGATTCAGAAGGCCCCATGTTCCACTTAAAAGGAAAGGCAGGAATTCATTCTTTCATTCATAGGCCACTAGTAAATGTGATTAGAAAAGTGAAACCAATGTGTTATCACTAGTTGCAGCTCAGTTTTCATTTAGTTAGAATAAATATATATATATATATATATATATTCAATTTAAGAAAACAAAACTGTGTTGCAAGTGGTTTTGTTTACTTTTAAGGACTGTGCATATGTTCTCATGGCATAGATATATTCTTGGCCAATGGATTTTTCATATTTTGTTTCATTTAGGAGATATTTGAGGTCAGATGGGACACTCTGTATCAAAATAAACAATTCATATTGTGGCTTTGTGGGTTCGTGAAATGAAAAGTCCAATTGCACCACTCAAAAATGTTCTTTATTTCCACCGACTTACAGTTGAATACTTACCAGTTACACAGAATTACGTAATGCACAAAATTACAATTCACCAGTTCGTCCATTGCAGTTCCACTTGCACTCGCAATTATGTAAACTCCTCCGACGCACGTACGCAGTCTGTCCCCTCGCTGGGCGCTCCTCACAGCTGCTCACCAAGAACTAACTCAATTCACTCACTGCAGTCCTTTTTATAGGAATATCACCGTTTTCTCGAAGCCTCTAGTTTCAGTGAATCACTGCGAAGGTTCCAGACGGCAGGGGAGGGGGGAAGGGGTGGCCAGCGACAAGTGACACTTCCCTATTCAACCCCTCAGTTAGTGACTGAGATAGATGAGTGGGTGTGGCCCGTATGCATCTGGTCCCTTCTCAGCTGTCGTTGGTCTGGCGTTCCGATAATTGGGTGACAATATGATCAACCACAATGAAAAATAATGGGACTTTCATTCTTACAAAAATATGCTGTGTTACATTTATAAAACTTTCTCTTACCATTAATCTTTGTTTTTATACAGCCTCTACAAACTACTCTTGCAAAAGCTTATTGTTGTACCTACTTCAAGTTAAATGTGATAACATTTCCATAAATAATTTTCTTACATATTTTGTTACAAATGGAAAGGAGACAGCCATAACAAATGCTTAAAAGTCAACCACTGTGTGCTCGCCTTGGAATTCCATACTCTTTTTATACCATGTGAAACAGTTGAATAGCTACATAACTTTAAAAATTTGAAGTATCGAAAAAATCCAACCAACAGTAATGAATATCTTGGAAATATCTGATACCACAACAAATTATTTTAAATTACACTGTATATTTTACAGGAATATGAACATGTGGACACACATACATCAGGGCTGCCAGATCTGTGTACACTGTTCAGAATGTCAGGTTTGGAATGCACCTTCCCTTGGCTTAGGGAAAATTGCATTTAAATCGAAATAACTTGTAACAATAACAGGATTCAAATAGTTGACATACTACCACCTCCAACCATGTATATAAATAGTGACTCATAAATCAAACTCAAATATGAAGACTACTTCACTGTTAATAATGCTTCTGCTTTTAATATTTATGTATATAAATACTAGAAGTATTATTATATTAAGAAAATATGTGACAATGAGTATAATTATAATACAAAAAATATTGTTCAAACATGCAGAACTACACTTTTCAGCAAGTGTTTAATTTATGTTACCATTAAGTTATATAACATACTATCAATTCAGTTCAAAAACAGTGTCTCAGAAGCAAAATTCAAGCACAAACTTAAAACTGTATTAATGGAACATTGCTTTTATTCTATAACTGAGTTTATAGAATATTACTCTTAAATTATTTTTAGAGATACATGTAAATACTGGGTGTAAATGAATAAAAATATTACTGGTTATAGACAGTTCATAGGCAATCAATTTGAGACAGTAAACCTATAGTCTATTAACAGAAGTAAAGAGTTGTACCTTAAAATTGCTATGGCATTTGCAAGCCAATAATCATGTTCATTTTAACTGTAAAGTATTAAGAAAGAAGTGGACGAATTTGGAGTATTGTGTGTTTAACATAATGGCTGTTAACTCAAGCCGCAAAATCAGTTGCCAAAGGTAGGGATTGGCTTAGGCCTGTCTGGACTGCACTACACCACTGAGTGGTGCTTGTCAACTTCAGAGCGTCTGAACTGTGCCACTTGAGAATTTTCACTTTTGAGTGTGTTGGACACTATATAGGATGGTTAGCTTGTGCCTGGCAGACTGAAGGTTATGAAGTCTTCACTAGATGATGACAACAAACAGCGCCAAGTACAGCACGAGCTGTGATTCAGCAGCAAGTGTCCCATACTGACAAAATTCAATAGATCAGTTGTATTTCTCCTGAGTGTAACACTCAATTAAGTGCAACATTAATTCTACAGTAACCACTTTAAAAGACAAAGTGTGACAAACTTAGTGATCTCACTTGTTACATTGCTGTCATGAGTGAGATAAGATGCTGCAATGGAGGAAATACTTCAACATATATTAAGTAAATGAAGGGAAAGAAAAATGGAATTGAGAAGCTAAGGCAAAAATGGAATCCAGCATGGACAAGACGGGGAATGAAATGACAGTGAATTCCACAATGGAGAAAATGGAATCTGCCATAAAGAAGAAGAAGACAAAAATGTTTGAGATGAAGCTGGAGCTATCAAATACAATTAGCAAGCAACTGGCTGGGATGACAAAAGACATGAAGCAACTCGACAGAAAGGTGAAAGACCTTGGCCAACTGTTCACGCCTTGAAGAGCTCCAGAAAATGGCTTAGCACCCTGGAGGACATTGGGCAATGGCTTAGCGCCCTCGAGGGAAGAGTTTAGGGTAGCAAAACAGGACTGAATGCCATGATGGAAGGAACATTTAGTGAAAAACTCAAGAACTTGAAAGTCCACAAGACAGGACGCCATGCAACATCTGTTCGCGACAAGCCTGCCAAGTATGACGGTACATCCACCTCTGATCTTCCACCGACAATTCGCCGACGTCCTCTTCAAAAAATCAAGGGTCAGCAGAAAAGGAGTCGCACAGCGATAGCCAGCCTACAGGGATAGGTGGCAGAAATTTGAAAGCGATTCCGACGTTGGCGGTGTCCAGAGACATCTGCGAGGCTCTGAAATCTGATTCAGAAACCACTGTCTGGCCAAAGTCTATCATAGCCGGTGCAAGTGGAGGCTGCAGCAGTCATGGGAGATGCTGTAGGAGTTCGGCCTGGTAATTGAATAGTTGACAAATAAACCTCTATGGACCTCTGTACAAGTTAAGTGTTGCAGGAAGCTGTCCATTCCTTCATCGACAGGGTGCGCGATGTCGAGATACAGAGCACTTAAAGCTCTGCCAGTACAACACCTGTTGCTGACAGCATCAAGACAACACAACACAAGATGCTGACAGCCACGTTGAGAATGGAAGCGGACAGGGTAACAGCTGCTTCCAACTCGAAGGTAAGCAGCATCCGAAACAGTGGGAACAAAGGACCGGCCCAAAGGGTCCTAAGACTCCTTTCTAATACCCAGGAGCACCTGAGGCTATCACCGGAGCTCTTTCCAGTAGGCCAATACCTGAAAGCTAAAAAGATCTGTCTTTTGGAAGCAGATACGCCACTTACGCACGTCAACCCATCCGGGAAGACTGCCGATTATCTCGGTAGAGTCGCCAGTGACCTAGCACACCATGCTAATAGTTCTGCAGGCTAGTACATGGGACCTTTTAGGTGGCCCCCAACCCACTCTGACGACTGAGCCACCCAGACGTACCCAATAGCCCGTGGGTACCGAGAACCACTACCCCGTCGAGTCCAACACAATCCGAACAACTCCCATTCGGGAGGGATTCAAGGTGTGTCCTGTACAGCCGGCCAACGAGCAAGTCGGAAACGAGTGACATGTGGCACGTAGGGCCATCGACACCGGACTTTCGAGTGACGCTACGCCCCTTGTGCTGAAGGATTGATGGTAGTCTCGTCATTGATCGATGGGTGCAAAGAAGGCGGAGTACACAGGTCCGGTCGTGAAGGTGATCAAATCTGATATGGCAAATGTACTGCCGTCAAGGAAACTCAATCGGCCGTACCAGCTAGTAAGGGCAACGACACTTCACCTGTGGAAAAGGCCTTACGGGAGTTGATCTGTAACTTTGATGGAAGATACAGCAGTGCCTGCAAGAACTAAAGTGACCGTGAAGGGACGCTTGTACGCGTAGCGGTAACAGAACCTGACATTGGACCGGAAGAAGCACTTGGACATATTCTGCATTGCCAGGTCGTTGCTGCTTTGCTTGGAAGAAGTATCTGTGAGGCCGCAGGATCTGTGAGGTCGGATACAGATTGGGACACACAGGACGTAACGGAGCTGGGAAGTGCGACCCAGCTGCGAGTGTGACGTCGTGCGACGAACATGTACGGCCAGAACCATCATAAGACCAGGGCTCCCAGCAAAAAATACTAGAGGTCGGTCGGCCGGCAATCTAACCGAGGCTTAACTGGAGAGCGTCCGTATGTACTTGGACTGTGGTTGCGGCCGCACTGACATTGTTCCAAAACGTCCTTACTGGAGACGCCCGGCCTATCCGGCAATCGCCAAAAACGTCCCCTCTGGCTGAGCAAGCGAAGGTACGAGACATGCAACAGGACGTGAGATCCAGGGAAATCGAAGAACCCGACAGGCTTGGTGATCCATGGTGATGAATAGCGAAATGCGCTTCTGCATGGACTACATGAACCTGAATGCTATCGCCCGAAAGGATTGCTTTCCCTCATTCTTGGTTGACTTGAAACCGGGATACGGCAGTAGCTCTAGTGTTCAGACAAAAAGATGACCGTATTTTCGACGGGCCAAACTTAAACAGTCTCTGTAACGCGCCTAAAGAAGTCGGTGATATGGGGGCAGACTAACCATGCCTGCCAACTATACATGAGCATTATCGTGATTAGCACCACATTCGAGGACTATCTGGAGCTCCTGAAGAAGGTACTACAGAGACTGAAAGCAGCCAACGTGAAGCTGAGCGTCCAACGTTAAGTCATATCGTACGGTGAATGAATTAGGTGAAATGATGCTCAAATGAGTCCAGGTTTCATGGAGCTTAGAGTTACCCGACATTAGTCATGAAGGATAAGGGAAAACCCCGGAAAAACCTTATTCAGGTAATTCACTCTGACCCAGATTCGAACTCGGGACCTCTTGAACGTGAGACAGGAACACTACCATCCATTCTACCGAGGCGGGCAAACGTAGGAAATACCAGTTCTGCAAGAAGGTTCACTACTTGGACCACAGTGTCTCAACGAGGGTGGCCACGAATCCGGAGAAGGCGCAGACTGTGAGCGATTCGGCTCGCTCGAAGGATAAACAGGACTGGCACAGTTCTAGGATCTGTGCACCTGTTACCACCGGTTCCTAAGGGGCTACATAGCAAAGCCTCTTACTTGCCTGATGGAAGAACACCATTATTGTGGACGGAAGAGGTCAAGGTGCGTTCCACACTTAGTACTCTGGTGTGCTCCAGTTTTATCTCACAACCAAGCGACGATTTCATCCCGGATCCGAACGCTGTAGCCTACCACAAAAAGGCTTTCTCCAACCCCGAAAAAAAACTGTTATCCGCCGTAACCTCGTACCAGTAATGAAGGCGTTGGAACATTTCCATAAGTATCTGTATGGCCAGCCATTACCCCTGTGGACTGATCACTGCGGCCTAATTTGGCTATTGCGTTTCAAAAACTTGGATGACCACACAATCCGTTGGGTTCAGAAGCTCCAGGAGCACAACTTCAAATCAGAACATTGCAGGGAAGAAGCCACTACAATGCGAATTCGAGAATGATACCAGAATGCCTTTTCGAGAAGAACCTGTCCGGAGTTGTGCGGCCACTGCACTAGGATTGTTTCGGCGGTGCTTGTGCATGTATCGGATAATACAAACCTGAGGGAGAAGCTGGCGGACGCTAACTTGTTGCCGCTCCTCAAGGAAGCGGAAGCAGGGACTATGCCATGCTGGAAGAACAGTGCACCCAGAGGTAGGGAATAATAGTTCCGTTTGTCTGATAGAGGCAATAAATACCTGCTGGTGGTCATGGATTGCTTCACCGAGTTGCCAAAGATGTGCGTCGTCCCTAACCAAGAGGACAAGACAATCGCGGCAGATCTGCTCTGTCGCTGGAACGACGCAGTGATCAGAGCACAAACTTAAAAGTCACACTGATTCGAGAAACGCTATAGAAAGTCGGGTACACAAGAGGCAAACGCCTCTTCGCCCGCAATCCGTCGACATTGTCGAACGGTACATCAAGACTAAAAGAACATCTCAGCAAAATCGAGGTCAGCCACCAGAGGGATGAAATGTCAGGGTGCCGTATTTCTTGTTAACCTAACGTCCATCTCTCACGACAAAACCGATATGACGCTAGCTAGTTTGATCTTGATAGGGCGTGCCGCGCCGTGGCTCAGTGGTTAGACCGCTTGGCTCTCACCAAGGCGGCCCGGGTTCGATCCCAGGCGACGGCAAAGTGAGAAATTGTGGTGGACAACACGGCGCTGGGGCGGGTTTTCTCCGGGATCTCCGGTTTCCCCCGCCATCTCATTCCACCGGTGCTCCATCTTCATCTCATGTATCGTCAGTGTCATCGCCTGCGGTGCCGTATGTAGTAAAAGCGGGCGTTAAACACTACACACACTTGATAGGGCGTTGCGTCTTCCATGTCGCCTGATGCTGGAAGGACCCTGGGGCAGAATAGCCACAATCGACTACGTAGAGAATTTCCTGGAAAAACGTTGTTCATGATACGCACGAGATTGCCCGTTCACACATCAAGGTGGCAAGTGATCGGACGAAGATCCGGTAAGACCGGTAAGTCACCAAGGTTTCCAAAAGGGTGACCTGGAGTGACTTTTTTTTTAACGTTCTTCGAATGATGAATGAATTGAGTAAAATGAAACACAAAGTTTAGAGTAACAAGACTTTCATCTTTCAGGATAATCAAAAAGCTCGGAAAAATCTTAATCCCGCAACTCACCCTGACCGAGATTCGAACTCGAGACCTCTTGAACGTGAGGCAGACAAGCTACCACCTACGCTACACATGCGGGATCGTATAGCCCTATCACCCTATTCGGACTAAGGAGCATGCCCCAAGTTTCAAGAAGTACGACAAGGACCATACCGCATGAAGAGGGTCAACGACGTAATCTATCGCATCCAGAGGCTGCTATTGAAGATGCTGATGGTACACTTGGACCGCCAGGTCTGCTACGACAGCAGTGGTCGGGACGACCAACCCCGACGAGGGAGAAATGTCAGCCTTCTGCGAGGCAGGTTGATAAACGAACAGAGGTTTGAGCAAGCCGGCTAAGGCTACCATATGCCTACCTGCATTAATGTCCACTCCCCTAGCCTTCGCACTGTGCCACTCGAGAATGTTTGCTTTCGAGAATGTTCTGTTCAGACAGGGCACTAAATAAAACGACTAGTTCGTGTCTGGCGAACAATTAAAAGACTATGAAGTCTTCGTGAACAGCGCCGAGTACTCCTCAGTATGAGCTGCGATACTGCAGTGACATTCGGTATGGTCACGATTCGAGGGATCAATTGTGGTTCTTCAGAATTTATGCAATAATGACTAAGTGTAACGTTAGCACTACGCTAACCGCTTAGAAAAAGTGTGATTCGAGTAAACCGGTGTTCGCATTTGTTAACACTATTTTACATGAATTGTGTATAAATGCAACACGATGTCCAGTTCGAATCCCAACGGCCACATTTTCTCTGTTCTTTCTTTACTAATTTTATTTACAGGAAACATGAGTCATGTGTTGTAATTTTTCATTTACCCAATGATTAAGCTTTTTATTTCTAATTCTTCTAACTATAACTAACACTTTAATGGCCTAAATAGCGATAGGTACACAATGGAAACTTAATACATACCTAATGACATCAATACATAAATGATTCCTGAATCTTATTGAGAATACCCGGTGATTTGCGAATTTCATTGCTGGCTGTATAATGTGCAGAACAGCACCTGTTCAGAATCAGTGATGAATACAGCATAGTCTGAAGATGAACCCAGAAAAAGAAATCTCTGAGATTTAGATCCGGCAAACGAGGTGGCCAGGACACCGTAGGAATATCTCTTCTGATTCAGTTTTTTTTTTTTTTTTTTGTAGTTTACGTGCTCCTCATATCGGACAGTGAATGAATTGGGCGAAATGATGCTCAAATGAGTCCAGGGTCCTTGGAGCTTAGAGGACCCGACATTCGTCTTGAAGGATAAGGGCAAATCCCGGAAAAAAACCTTATCCAGGTAACTCACCCTGACCGAGATTCGAACCCGGGACCTCTTGAACGTGAGGCAGACATGCTACTATCTACGCTACCGAGGCGGGCTCATTCAGTGGTTGAGGAAGACTAAATTTGGATGCTCCCATACGTTTATTGCATAATGCGCAGGGGCTCCATTGTGCTGGAAATGCAGATGCGTTTGAAAATCAAGCAGCACTTGTTCCAAAACGCAGTCGAAGAGGATGAGAGTAGAAGGCAACTGCACCAGAGAAACAAACACAAATAATTGAACATTATTCAACAGCCCATCAGAAACCAATATCCAAGAATTCCTAAGCAATCTTCTACCATCTCCCTTATGACCAAGACACAATCTCCCATAATTACATGGCCTTATGGTTATAGACATTCAGCCTATTGCTGTAGCTCTCCAAGTCCCTGTACTACTAAGACAAAGCAGATCAAGAGCTAAGGGCCTTCCTGTGTAATACAAAAGAGCAGCTGTGCCATAACTGGGTTGACTGCTTAGATGTATAAGCACACACATGGCAAGCAAGTTTCTGGATCCTGAAGCAACAACCAATAGTGCATTGGGAAGGCTCCCAAATGATTGCTTTCAGAGCCAACTAAGCATCTGAAGTACATACATAATTCCATACCTTAGGCTAATGCATGCAGAGTAATGCTTCCCTGTGTACATTTACACTAATTGTACAAACAATGCTACACAACTAACCACATGGGTTTGCTAGTGGTAGATGTCATGTGCAATCCCTGGCACCCAATACTTGACATATTTACAAGCAATGCATGTCACTTCACCATGCATGCTAATAAGGGGGATGCTATGCAGGATCTAACAATACTTATGAATGATAATATAACATGTCTGTGCACTATTTGGGATACCTTACTAAAGCATGTGCATGGAGAGGCAATGCAGCTCCTGATGACAATTGCAGCCAGGAAAGCACGACAGGTGTCATTGATATATCAGTACCAAACTTTGAAAATTATGAGAAGAAAGTTACATAGTGCTTCATTATTCACAAGCGGCTGGCCAGCAATTAGTGCTGCAGCAGAAGGCAGGCTGCCGCCGCAGGAGACATGTTGCTGCCATGTGTATTACTTAGGTTAATCATGTACATTGTAATTACAATAATCACATAGCAATTACAATAATATAATAATCACAGAAGGTGTTGGAGACGATGTCCTTGTGCTGCCACGCATGTCTCACAGCTTCAACGAAAATTTCTGCTGACATACATTAACTCATCTTCTGAAACTGCAGCAATTTCAATTCTGATATTGTCTTTCAGTTCTTCCAGTGTATGAATTTGTTCCCATAAACTTTATTTTTTTTAAGTTCCCCCATAAATATAAATTGCATAACATAAGGTCTGGGGATCCTGGTGCCCATAATCCTTTACTGATGACCCTTTCTTCAAAAATTTCCTTATTTAATTGCAATGACAGATCAGCTGTATGTGTTGTAACAGAGTCTTGTTGAAAATATGCCCGTGTGCACTCAATGTCACACAAATATTCCAAGAATGGTTTGATTATTGCATCCCCATACCTCTATCCATTAACTGTTTCCTCAATGAATATAGGAATAATAATTTGGTACACATTCCAGGACACCAAACACCAATTTTCTGGTCAAGTAATGGCATTTTGTGCACAATATCAGGTTTTTCTACATTCCAATATATGTTATTTTGTGACGATGCATAATCATGGAATGAAAACCATGCTTTGTCTGTGAAAAAAAATTAACTTTAGTTTTACAGAGCCATCATTAACTTTACCGACCACCCAATTGCAGAAATTTACTCTACTCACAGTATCACGTGGTTGCAGTTCCTGGACTATGGTTATCTCATATGGCTTTAATTTCAAAACCTAGGTGGTTTTCCAAGACGAGAATTGTGAAACACCCATTTCCTCTGACAATTTACTCAGATTTTCTTGGGCTACATTCTAACTTTCGTCCTATCTCATCAATTTTTTTCTCTGCAAGCACATGACTAGTTCTTTTGGGTTTCTTATCAAGAATAAAACCAATTTCTCTGAATCTATCTACAAATTTATGAACTGTCTCTCTGTGAGGCAAAGGCATACCAGGAAATCAGTCAAAAAATAGCCATGTCATTTCTCTGCAAGATCTTGAACGTAAGAATCATACATGAATATACGGTGTGTTTAAATATACACACTTCTCGGCATATAACAGAACTAATCACAATTTGACCACAAAGAACACAACAAGAACCAGCACTAGCAATGGTCACATCTGCACTGACTCAGTGAAAGGTAGGTCCCAAAAATGGTGAGCACTGTACGTATGCAACTGCTCCCACCGGCCAACCACTAGTGAAAAATAAGGCACTGTAATATGAGTTACACAGGAACACATATTACTACTTTTTCCCCACACTTTTTCGAACTTTGACAAGATGTGTCAACATCATCATGGTCTATAACAGGTTTATACAAAAAGCTATATGTTTGCTCAACTTGTAAAACAGATCAATAATATTCACAATGAAAGTAGAAAAAGTAGGCATACTACCTTTCTTAGACCGAATAATCAGTTAACAAATATGCATAACCTTTGGCATTTCATAAAGAACAATAGTTACAATACCACAACACACAAAGATACAGGACTAAACAGCTTAACACACAGACTAGTACATACCCATCTGAACAAACAAGAATATCATGTGGAGTATAAACACATGGCAAACAGAACTGAATACACTGATTCAACAAATAAACAGACAATCAATACGGAAATTCCAAAATTCTTATCATAGAAACACATCACAGGCACTACAAATCTCATTCGAGATGAAAAACATTTGAAGTTCAAGAAATTCCCATATCATCGAAAAACATATTACAAAGTTAGGAAGATTTTCATGAAGTATAACATCAGCATAACCTAAAAGAATAAATAAACCTAGCATAGCATTTTATATATAATCAGCCCAGAAAGTATTCGTACACCACCTAAACGAAGAAACAAGTTGTGTTGTTTCAACATAATTATTTATGAAACTTAGTAAACTTGTAAAATGATATGATTTGTGTCTTTATTTACTTATTCCTACCGTAATTTTGCTGGATGTTTTCTAGAATCAATAGTTTTCTACAGTAATATTGGATGATACCGTAAATTTGGCACAAAAAGTATTTGTACACCAAAGGTATCTAGATTGAATACTGTGGTTAAATTATAAGCTAGCTCTTTCTGGATAGTATGCCTTCAGCTGTTTCACAGCAAGTGGTCTGCACACACCAGTCTGACATCGAACACAGTAGGTTGCAGAAGTAACATAAAATAGGCTGACGAGGGAAAGAAACTATGCCAGAAGAGAGAAAAATAGTAATTAAACTACACAATGAATTCAAAACACTTCCGCAGATATCTTAGAGAGTGGGGAGATCACAGTTAATGATTCAATCCGTCATTGATAGAATAGGAACCAGAAAATCTATTCTAAATACACCCAGGAGTATTCGACCTAAAGTCCTCATGGCTGAAGATGAAAATAACATTCTTCGCTGCATTAAAAAAGATCCACGAATGACTGCTCCTCAGATTTTTGCTGAGTTGCAGAAGGCAGAAATTAATGTTTCAGCGAGCCCTGGGAGAGCAGTTTACAATAAGAAAGGGTACAACAGCAGAATAGTACGTAAGAAGTCCTAGGTCAGCCCACAGAACAGGCAAAAATGCCTAGAATTGGCTCTTAAGGGTGTGGACTTACTATTTGTGGCTGAAAAATTGGCAAATTGATTTTATTTTTATAGAAGTGACATTTTGTTTGTACGTTGTTGCTATTTTTGTATAAAATGTAAATTATTTTGAGGATGCCTTCTTTTGAGTCAGTAAACTTACATTTATCATTTAAATACTCTCCATAATATTCATTTTCCTTAAGGTTTTAGTGTATATAGACAGAGCAAAAAGAAATCTGGAAATTAGGCTAAAGGAACACATGAGATACTTAAAACACAAGTAAATGTACAAATGTGCAGTCTCATACCATTTCCAGATGACTAATTGTTAAATCAACCAAATATTACCCTAATTAAACTGAACAGATATGCAATCAATTACACAGGGAAATGATCTTAATACTGAAACACAAACCAGCACTAGGATTTTGAGATTTGCTGTCACCAAGTCTCCTGTGAAAGGAGACCATGACCATCACAATACAGGATCACCAACAACTCGCACCAGTCTGATGCCTTCTGATGATGGGAACAAACTGCTCCCCAAAACATGTCATGTAAGAAAACCTAAGTGATGCGAGTTTAATTTTGACTCAAACCCTTAAGTAAGTTGCCCAAGTATTTCAAAATTCAAACCAATAAAAAAGAATATCTCAGAAATTGTAAATGTCACATGGATCCATTTTTGAGAAAATATCATTACATCATCCGTACAGATAAACAAAAGCATGCTTTTTTGTAGAAGATTAGTAGATTTGTTGTTGCTGCAGCTGCTTTAATCTTGCTGTGAGCAGCAACACACAAGGATAATCAAATATGTCATATCACAACTGTAGAGTACCACAACAAATCACAGTCTATACCATAGTGCAATAAGGAATGGCTTATACACCAATGCTTTGTTTTAAAGTAGAATTGTAATGTTTCAAGAGGAAGGTATGCTGGTGTGAACCATGTATAATACTATATTATACCCTTCACCAACAATAACTTATCAGTAATTAATATAAATAATTTTCTATTTACTATTAGTATTTCAAAGAAGGATAACATTACACATAGCATGATACGACCACCATATAACCATTTCTGTAGAGCAATTTTATATATTTAGAAATGTAACATTTGCATAATACAAATAATCACTTAAATTGGAGAAACTATGGGTTATAAGAACATTTTCAGTCCCTTCACTAAGGATTTATGTTACTCTGGAACACACTGTTTCAGTGGACTCAGAAATTTGAACATATTTGTATAGTTGTATAAGTACATTTCTAACAGATTTCATTAAATTTCCTGGACTATACAACTCAGCAGTTTACTTGTACTGTAGTTGTGAAGTAATTTAAAAGCATCATAATCATTAACTATATGATACACTAATATGTATTTGTGTTCTCCCAGAACACTGTTCACATTTTTGAATAACTGTCCAAAGCAACAAACAATCAACATGCCTATTTTTATAGTATATACATACAGAATTTGTTTACAGAATTTTTCCATAATGCATACCATACCTCAAACATTTAAAAACATTAAAGAGTGTGAGAGCCCCTTTTCTGAATTTAGAAAGAAACTCACAAGCTTTGGTAGAGTTCTTAATTATTTTTCTTAAGTAGATTCAAATCCACTTTCATAACAGTTTGTCTGGGCAGCCAAAGTTTCATTTTTGTAATCGCAGTTCATGCACAATGCTGTCGAATGAACCAGCAAAATTATAAAAACTGCTATACAAAATTCTCCTTTATTTATTTTTGGTTAAATTTTTGCATGACTAACAGAACTTAGGCAAGGACTGAAGTAGTAAATTGTGAAGGAACAGAAAATTGTAGCCGAAACATCAGCGTTACTAACACCAAATAATAGCAACTGCTCTGTATTAACTCGAGAATAATATGCATATACCCTGATATCCCTAATGTAAGTCTTTCTCAGGCTTTAGTACACGTGCGCCATACGGAACTGCAGCTCTATTTTAAATTAATTTACGAACGTTATTTTAAGCGAATTTATTTATCTAGATTTTAGGAAGAGTAAGATCAAGTAAATTTTAGAATGACAACACTGGCCATAAGTACTAAACATGCGCAGTTTCCTCATTAAACCTTCTTAACTACACCCTAAACTATTAGTTTATAGCCTAAGCCTAAAGCAATCTTAAATATTTAAGCCAAACTCAGATTCAACTGTCACTGCAACCATCTATAAAATAATTTTAGATGTAAGGCCCAAAAATTCATATATTTCAACGCCTTTAGTAATACTATGCTTGTTTATGGGGAAAGAATCCACTGAGCTTTTGAGGAAATGTACAATGATATGAAATTCCTGTTTATTTATTAACAGGACAACACACTATCAACAAGAAAACCTGTCGGAATTGTTTTCAGTTATACCGTTAGGTTAAACTGGTGGTGCTCTATTATCTCAAGTAAGATTAGTATAAGCAAATTATCTAATTGCTACAATTACTTACTTTGAAATATATATCCCTGTAATCCTAACTATTAGTATACACCAAACAACCTTACTACCATGTTATAGCAGACGACCGTAGGATACAGTGCTGGCAATCGTTGAATACTACTCAATTTTGACACATAGTTTCACGGACATGGACACAGACATGGATATACATTTACAGCTAGATCGCTTACCATATACCCTGGGTTTGGTCTCGACATCTCGATTGTTTCACGGGTCATTTAACCAACATTTTCACTCGGCATGTGTATAACAGGGAGGGGTATGTGTAGAGAGTTCTGCCTTTGTCACTCAACCAAGCAGTGGAGTGCGCATGTTTTTGTTTTTTTTTATTAATATTATTATTTCATGTATAACCCGCCTGTAACAACTATGGTCATATTAGCGGCCTTTGACTTTTGGAATGATTGCACATAGACAATGAAGTTAACTCGTTTTTAGTAAGTTGATACAAGTATCTGGTTTAAATTGCCGCCTTTGAAAGTAAGACACACAATTTATTTCATTTTCTCTTATTTTGCCATTAAAAACATTTCGTGTAGTAATTCTCCAAAGCTACTTAAAAAGATTACTATTATAAGTCACGAGGAGTAAAGTTGCTGCTCAAATTGAAATATTCATAGGCGATTAATCTAGAAATGTAGCGCAATGCAGATCGTCACTGCATGTGCGAAAACATGAAAACTACACACACCTCCTTCGTGCTATACATATTCAAAATGTGCACGCCCCTATAGCGTAAATGCTAACGTGTGTGATACATGTTCATGAAGTACCGAGTTCAAATAGCGGTCAGGGTATTCCGGAGTTGTTCCTTAATTGTTGTCGGATAACTCTAAGCTCTACGGACTCTGGGCTCATTTGAACATAAGTTCAGCTATTTCATTCGTCGTCCGATATGACTTAACGTTGGAGGACGTAAATTAAAATATATATTCAAATGTGATTGCCAGTAAAATGCCTTCCAAATAAGTTGACCAACTTTTTTAAGAAAATGAGGGAGGTACCTATATCCTTGACAAAAAAAAGTAAGGGGGATTAGGGGCAACGCAAATTTTCACAAAAAAAAATCATTGCAGTATTTGTAAACGATAAGTATTTAATTACACATCATAAATACTCACACGTATTTTGTAACAGATTTTGCGTAGTTTTATATCACGTTTAGAAAATCCAGAGAATTCATTGCATGCATAAGGAAAATTTATAGCAACTTGCAATTCAGATTAGATTAGATTTGTACTGCTTCTATTCCTTACATCTAATCACTTGTTATTCATAAAAGAAAATACTCTTGATGTGAGCATTACTTCCTGGTATACTCATAACATAATCTGCCAGCTTACCTAAGTTCTCAAAATTCATATTACTTGATTTCAAACTAGTGAAAACCTTTATCCACTTCTGGTTAACGCTACCCTCTAAAGAGACAGCACATTTAATTGCATCACTAGTACTACAAAACTCCTCATACAATTCACCTTCATTCACACTATCTAGCTTGGTACATTCTACAATTTCATGCATATCATTGAATTTTAATTGCCTTTTTAGACATAGTGGAAATAAACTTGGTTAACTAAGTAAGAACATAAATTTTCATAGAATTCAAAGAAGTTTTTCTCACCAGTGAATTTCAAAATTTAATCAAGAACAATGGCTAACAATTTACGAGTACCACTAACGAAAACTGTACAACTTAATGAGATTCCATAATACTAAGATAGGAATTCTCCAAATACTTTGCATTTTGAATGAAGAAAACTGCAATATTCACACAGAAACCAATATAAGCCCGAACAGTTGTTTCTGCTTCTGTATTTTCATTGCAAAGATACCGGAAGGAACTATTGGAAGAAAGGAAGTGAAGGCGTGGAGCAAGCATTCATTGCGTTCATTAGTTTGCAGACAAGAAGCGCCGACTTCTGCTGTCCAAAGTTTCAACGCATTCTGGCCGTGCGCGTGAAATTTAAATCCTTGAAAAATATTTGTACATATGTACGTAAAGGGACAAAAAGAGACATTAAAACCATAGGAAAGCGCACCATGAGCCTGAGAATACGGCAGCTGGAAAATTATGAAAAAATAGGCTCAAATACGGCAAATGCCGGGAGAGTTAGTCACCCTACTTCCAAAACTACAGCATAAATGATTGCGAGTGTACGAAGTACACGAATCATCGTCAATCACCTCCACCGCTATACTGGACAGATCAATCAAGAAATGCGGCAATAATCGTTCGTTTGTTTATTCGTTAGGCTCCATCATAAGAGAAGCCCAGGGATATTGAACACATTATATATTTATGGCATATGACTAAAATCTGGAAGAACTAACCTGGGGCTACACAGCCACATCACTCAGGCAGCTCATAAGGTGCAAATATGGAGGCTCGCTTTATCGTAATCAATCGTGTTACAAACATATCACATGCTTATCACGTGAGCAGAAATGTGTAGTCAACCATGTGGCAATATATGCGTGTATTCCTCATTTGTACCCGGCTTGTGGAAGCACTGGCCACTGACAGTGAGTGAAAAAGGCGGTAACGTTGCTTTATAGCGGCCGGTAGGCAGCTATAACGTCAAGCGCCAGGTCAGTTCTCCCATTTTTAGTAATAAACCTATCATCATAGTTAACTGGTACATCCTTTTTCTTACATTCTATATTAGCATATGAAAACTTGTAAGCATAAACCTCATAGCATGCATCACAGTAGGTAGCTACGTATGCTTTAAAACATTTCAATAGAAAGTTTCTAGTGGCGCTTTAATAGACGCACATATGCAGTTAACATCAGGCTAAGTACACGGAAAGAATCAACTTAGTTCGCCGCTTTCTTCTTGTTTAATACAATAACTTATCCTTAGCATTACGAAATTATAGGCGTATATTTTACAAGTTACAAGCACTGTTTCTGTTCAGTGCAAATTACTAACAAAGTCTGTGACAGTCTTACAACAGAGCTGAACTGTGTCTTCAGCATTTTACAAGCAAAGCAATATGCCCTTAACACGTGCCTGTTGAAAGAAATATAATTTTATACCAAATAATACGCAAAAATACAAGCTACATTAGGGTAAAATGCTCTTTGTTGGACATGTCTTCAGCTGTAAGGAGCTGTATGCCTAGCACCTTAAGCTGTATTGGTATAGCTTTTGCAAACAATTATTTGTTCCTTAATTTTGAGAACTATATCAGCAATAAAAGCAATGAGCTTTAGTTATGATTGTGCATAATTGTCTTAAATTAAAGGTCTTGTAAAAACCTGAATCCTAAATATTATGTTTAATTATTTATTTATATTCATCGTTGATTTTAAAACATCCTTGCACTTTGCGTTTGAAAGTTGAGTACACACGACATTAAAACTATAAATAGACTAATAAGTAAATGCGAATTGACATTAGGAAGTATGATATTCATATGTGCTATCAATGGAGTTATTATTCAACAACTACCACATAGATAACCCTGCCAAGGCAGAACACTCTCATCATTTGGAAATGATGTAAGTTACAAGGACAACCACCATGTGCCCTCTTTCGTATGCTACAAAAAACATTTTTAAAGAGAGGCAATGGAAGTTAATAAATCTAAATAAAATAATTCAGCCGTAAAGAAGAAGCCCTTCCACTTAATGGAGCTTGGATGATACCAGCAACGGAAAGGAAAGCAAAGGACAGGAACAAAAGTAATCTTCAAGACATAACATCAATTAAACGGTCCTATTAGGACACCACACGGAAGAGATTAAGTAAAACTGGTCATTTAAAAGGGACGCATTTTCCGTCGAAAACATAAGCAGACCTATCAACTCAGCCGCACAATGAAATGGCACAATAAGCTGAAGACGTGCTGCTGTTCTGCAAAGGCAGGCATATTCTCACAGCCTTCAACTCGATACACAGACACCTTCGTCTCACATAACAGTGGTGCCGGCACTGACAGATGTCCATTAACAGGGACAAAAGCCAAGCCATACTATAAACCCCCGCAGAGAGCTCCAACTTCAACTTCAGAGGTCGAAGAATAACCGTCCATTAAATACCTGGTACTCGAGATAGACAAAGATTTGACTTTTCGCCAACACATCAGGGACCTCTCGGCAAGGGTTCAGGAAGCTATTGCTTCCTTGTACCCTATGCTGAGTTCTAGTTCGATCGCAGTCTGCGTGAAGTTACACCTTTTTCGAACACTCACTGAGCCACGCCGTGGCTCAGTGGTTAGACCACTTTGCTCTCACCAAGGCGGCCCGGGTTCCATCCCAGGCGACCGCAAAGTGAGATTTGTGCTGGACAACACGGCGCTGGGGCGGGTTTTCTCCGGGACCTCCGGTTTCCCCCACCATCTCATTCAACCGGTGCTCCATCTTCATCTCATGTATCATCAGTGCCACCGCCTGCGGTGCCGTATGTTGTAAAAACAGGCGCTAAACCCTACACATTTTCATTTTTTCGAACATTCATAGTACCGTTGATTCTATACGCCTATGAGATCTGCGGCATGGCCGCAGACAGCTGGCTGTTATGGCTGCAATGTGCTCAGAATAGAGAACTTGGGTCCATCTATTCAGTAGGACGCTCTTTTCCAGAAAGTTTGCTTCATTAAGCCTCATTACTTCCATGTGTGGGAAATTGGGCACCGGGCAACAAAACTTTACGCCATTTACTTATACAGAGAAGCGCCCCGATTAGGTGTTTTGGTAATTCTGATCCAACTGGACGTCGGCTTCGACTCTTCCGGGACCTCCACATGGCTTGCGGGTACCCGAGATGACCAGAGAGCAAATAAACCAGCAGCAAAAGCTGAGCTCCTACATAATCAAACCAAGAGCTGTTTGCCTCAGAATTACCTTAAATTATTAAATTTAAACCCACCTTATCACAGGTTGCATTAGGCATAGCACCTGTCTTCCTTCAGAGGAGTAAATTTACTAGTTTACATTTTCTACCATCCTCAAACACAACATTCCCTTTTTAACCCATCATTAATACAAGAAAATCCTACCTGCGGTAAAACCAAATCCTGGGTGGGCAAGCAGCAAATATCTTCTGGCTGAACACAGCCTACCAGTACCTCTTCGTCGTCGTCAGAAACATAACTCACCACATATTAATAACCAAGAGCACAACATCTTAGACTACCATTTTGGGGAAAAATCCAATTTAACATTAAATGAGGTGTATGACAGGAGTTGGCATCAGATAACTTAACAGTGCTCCTAGAAGTTACACTTCACTTAAGATTAAAGCCAGGAACTCTCGCACTAAACTGCGTCCAAATAAATTGGCAGGACTTCAGAAATACAATTGAGCACCACTTCCACAGTGTCACAACATGACGAAGCTATTAATACGCTAGAGTTAGCTATCAAACTAGAAACGACTAAATGCCCAAAGCTTAAGAACAAACCGATGGTAAACGGTAGATATCCGACTGACGTTAAAATACTTCATCAAAATCTAAATTACCTATGGCGAAAATGGTAAAGAACCGAATATCCTTTAAACTAACAGAATTACCGTGAGGCAAGAAGGCAAGTAACTGCCCGAACATGGGAATATATAGCAAATGGATGGATTCATGCACTCAAAATACTCAATTCTCAATACAATTCGGTTTGTTGAATAGCCAAATGCCTCACTCCAACAAAAACTAATATCCCGCCACTAATGAATCGCAACAACGCAATTACTGAAGCCTCAAGGGCCACAACTCAGTTCTTCGACCCAACGCTTGAAGACTTTTTAAACCAAATCTTGCGGTGGAGCAAACGAAACGGAAATCCAAAGTATTGAACGCAAAGTAAACAATACGGACCATTCAATACGGTCTAACAAACTAGCAGATATAGAACTTAGGAATCTTCCACGAGTAACATTTGTTCCCTTAGCTAAAATATTCAATTGCACCCTTGACAGTGGTGGGCTTCCGCCACGGTGGAAGGAAGCAAAAATAGTGATGCTTCCATAGCAGCACAGAGGCCTATATTTAGCCACTAACTATAGGCCCATGCGCCTATTGAATGCAACCGGAAACGTTTTGTAGAGCACAACTCTAAAACGAATCAAACCCCACATCATTCAAAACAACGCGCTAATTGCAGAGCACTTGAGATTTATATCGCAACACTTGATGATGATACAGCTTCTATGCCTAGGGTAACAAATTGCTAAGGATACAACAGAAGAAAATCAGCTAGCATGATATCGTTAGAAATTGAGCGCGCCTTTGCAAGAACTGGTACGCGAGCCTAACTGACTAGCCTAATTGCTACAAACTTTCCGATTATACGATTGTCTTAGTTAAGGATTACATCCACGTACGTCGCAGTCCATACAGACTCGATTACTACATCTACGGATGAACAATTGTGATCTAAGTTATAAAAATGGAGAATAAAAATAAATACTAAATGTCAATTAATAATGTTCAATAAAATATTATAGCATCGACGCAACAGACATGCTCAGCCGTCTCTCTAACGTAACTACAGTGTGAAACAGTCAAACTCCACCATGGAGTAAGGTCATATACGGAAGATGATATATAAGGGCGCTCAACTACGGCGGTCATATACGGAAGAAGTAATATATATATATATATATATATATATATATATATATATATATATATATATATATATATATATATATAGCATAAGGGCGAACGCGAATGGCCAGCTAAACCAAATGGACTGGGTATATTACAACCAACTATGGTTCTTACATTATACCATGCAAACATTAATAATGCCAACTCTGATATGGAGTTCCCGTTTGGGGATAAGCTGCAGACGCGCATATAAACAAGTTACAAACATTACAGAGAAGGATAATTCGAATTATAGCTAACTCCCCACAGCAGCCCTATCAACTACATGAGGAGCTAAGATTACACCCATTTGAGGAATTCAGTAAACTACGAAATCATAATTCATGCGCTAGAATGTGCCAAAATCTAAATCCTCTCTCTCTGTCTCTCTCTCTCTCTCTCTCTCTCTCTCTCTCTCTCTCTCTCTCTCTCTCTCTCTCTCTCTCTCTCTCTCTCTCTCTCTCTCTCTCTCTCTCTCTCTCTCTCTCTCACGATTTAGGTATGTGCACCAGAGTGCAAAAGTTTTCCGACAGACCAGGATGTTGGAGAGGCAAGGGGAACAAAATTCTATGATCGTTTAGTTCAGCCTGGTGAGAGGAAAGGCCAGGTTTACCGGCTAATCTACAACGTTCCCCTCCACCGACCACAGGAGGCGAGAAAACAACAACAATAATAATGATGATGATGATAATGATAATGATGATGATGATGATAATGATGATGATGATGATGATGATGATGATGATGATGATGATGATGATGATGATGATGATGATGAGCTTGCAAAGAGAGCTACTTCAGATCTTCCAGAAATTTACACTCTAAGCCCTATTTCATATGCGAGGCAAACTTTGAAGGAGATTGTCATCAACGACTGGAATGAAAACTGGTTAAAAGTGATTGTGGTGCTTTCACTAAGGATTTATATTTCTCAACGGTTTCAGAAGAGGATAATTAATTAATAAAAGAATACCTTGCAAATAACGTAGTAGCAGGAAATACATTTTAGCCAAGGTCAAATAAAAGTGTTGGCAGTTAACGAAAAAGTTATGAATGACAAAGTGAGTAGATAAACATTGAAGCGGGATTATAATTAAATAACACACTAGAGGTGCACAGAAAGCTTTAAGGAAACATTGAATAATAAAAGCTAAACGTTGGAGATAACACGAGAGAGATCGAAACTGAATAAAGAGACAAAATAAAGCGGAAATTGATGGGGAACCTGAGCGCAGGATAGGATAAAGAAAAGGTTGAAAATAAAGATGCCCAAATAGAAATTTAAGATGGAAAAGTGCCACCATACACAATATAACCATGGTGTTGGACTTTATGAGACCGTAAGATAAATTAAAGTAGTCAAAATTTAAGGAAAATTGTAATATATGTAATATGTAATGATAATCAGGTGCAGTTAATTCAAATTCATTCATTCAACTGACCATAACATTGTACACGAACTAAAAATAGATTAGAAATAAAAAAAGCATATTAAGTGGCAAATCACTGTTAAGATTTCATTGAGACCGCGTAATCTGCCAAGCACACATACTTATAGAATATTGTTACATCTTGTTACCACAATAAGAGGCTCGGCTAGCTTCAGAGCTGTTCCTGGAAAGACTATTGATATTATCCATCATGTTCCAGAATCGCATAATGACATATATAGGATAGGAAATAAGTCTAGGTTTACAACCGGGAACACAACAGGAATACCTTCCCAAATCCCACACACAGAATACCCAAGAGCCCAAACAGGGATTTATTGCCGTCTGTTGAGTCGAACAGGCGTCTCTGCTTCACATTCAAAAAGTCCAGTTCAAATTTTGGTAGAGAAAGTTATCTCTATAAGGTGTTTTTCCGAGTTTCCCCTTATCCTGAAAGATGAATGTTCGGTAACTCTAAGCTCTTAGGAACCTGGACTTATTTGAGCATCATTTCACACATTCCGTTCATCGTCGACGTATCTTACGTTGGAGGACGTTAAAAGGGGCATTGGTCAAAGTTGCGTCCTGGCAGCCACTTTTCACCTGGCACAGACCATTATATCCTCACCAAGAATCTGAAGGTGTAATAGCGTTATTGCTTCACATCCACGCCAGAATTATCCCAATTTGAAATTTATAACTGCTTTTGCCATTCAGGGGAAGTCTACACTTCCAACTGTATTATCCTAGCACACTTGGGGTCAGTCCACTCGGAAAAAACAGCTAGCTGTTAAGAGATAGCTGGATACCAGCGGCACTTTTTTCTTCTGACAACCTACGCAGCAACACGGTACATTCAAGGAAGAAAACTAGCAAGTAGCAGCTAGTCAGCACAGTCACACCCAATACTGCAGAAAAAGATTACTAGCCGCCTCACTGTCGCTACAACATCGTGATTGACGGATTGGCCAGGGATCTGTAAGCGCTCTTTGTGGTTGTAGCAACCTAGCAGTAATGGTCTCAAGCAACGAGGGCCACATGAATCCTTTACCTTGGGGACCAACTTCGCTGATTCGTATGGCGCTTGCAAGCCACGCAGAAGTGAATGCTGCCTTGGCTACCGGTCTGAACTTGTTAGAGTGTGCTGTCTATGGAGGCGAGCAGACAGGACCACTTGGTTCACCACTACTGTGATTTGGGGAATACGCCGCCAAGCCAAAGCGCCACTACTGCCGGGCTTAACATCCGCTGGTTTTGCGCCACGGTTGAAGGGAACTCACACTTTACCGGCCATACGCTCTGCCTCCTGCAGCCTCGCAGGAAGGGGTCTACTGAACCGCCAGCTCAGAGTATGCAACTAAATCCGATCATTGCACAAGCAGCGTTATCACCGATCTATTAGCCACTGTGGCCATCCTCCCGAAAAACGTCAAATCTGGATTCTAAGCGACGCCGTTCAGAGCCTACATTCAGAGTTCTGAACGAGGTGGCAAGCTGTAATGTCTGGAGGGCCTCTACCAAGGCTTCCAAACCAAGGTCCAACTCAACACCAGAAAGACACAGAATTCACATTCGTGCTACTGAACACCATCAACGCTGCTCTGACAGCCTTGGACACCCAGCTAAGAACAGTCAGGTACCAGAACCAGCAACCACCAGACCTAAGCCGACGAGCAGGTCTGCCATCCCTGACCAGGTACCATCAACCAGCACATGACTCTTCAGGATTCCGATGAAAATCCGATCAGATCTAAAATTTTACCCCTGACCTTACCTGAAATTCTATAAAACGTACACCTACTCTTCATGAGGGTACAAGTTGATGTCCAGTCTCTGAGCTCCCAAACTTTAATTCAACTTGCTCACGCTACCAAACACTTGAGTATCACCTGGAATGTGCGCGCGCTTCAGGCGGTACTTTCGCATGATTTCCTGTTCCTAGTCAGCTGGAGGGTCTGTTTAGTGGTTTAGTGCATTTAGGCAAGGCCTACACTCTCTATTGTGTTCTCCAACACAGTAGAAGTTAATAAATGAATTTTGCTTCTACTTGAAAAAAAAGACCAACCAAATTCCCTACGAATGTAAGTCCCCCTCGAAAGGCAGCAGGGCTCTCTCAGCTGCAATATCGCGCGCCCAACGTCACCCAGAAAAGGACAGAGACTCTATCTACGAGACGATAAATGAATCGAAAATGGAAAAAGCAATGACAGCTCACTTTCTCTCTGTACTGGTGAAAACCCTTCGTAGTCTTTGCCACCCGTAATTTCGATATTGTTACAACTGTTTTCTTAACCTCGCAGGGCCGCGCCGTGCCTGAGTGGTTAGACCACTCGGCTCTCACCAAGGCGGTCCGGGTTCAAACCCAGACAACCACAAAGTGAGATTGGTGTTGGACAATACAGCGCTGGAGCGGGATTTCTCCGGAATCTCCGGTTTCCCCCACCAACTCGTTCCATCGTTGCTTCATCTTCATCGCATATATCATTGGTGTCAACGCCTGTGGTGCCACATGCAATAACAGTGGGCGTTAAACACTATACATTTCACTTTCATTTAAACTTACATGATATTCGGAAAACAACCGAAATAATTAGCCAGTTTTCTAAAGACTTCTACCTACCAGTGTTCTAACCTGAAATTGTGACCTTTCTATTACTGGACTTACTAGATTTGGAAATTAACTCGTAACTGGTGAGGTGAGGTTGGAGCTACCCCACAAAAGTTTTGAAGTTACTGTACTCTTAATCTAGATGGCTGATAATCCTAGAATGCAGTGTACCTTTCAGTCGCCCCCCCTAGCAGCTCAGAGACAAGTAGTTTTGCTATCTAGTGCAATAGTTTCAAAAGAGATTTAGCGTTTCTCACTGACTGGGATGGCACACGCCCCACCTCACCAGTTACGGAACATTTTATTTGGTGTTGCAGTTTACTGTTAAACATCATTATGACATATTCCACGAATACTATAAGGAGTAATGGTCCTAATTTTAGTGATTGATTTAATTATATTCTCAAAGACTTGGAAAGTGACTTCAGTGGTGAAGGTGATGTGCCACAAGAATTTTGCAGTGAACATACTAGTATTTCTGAGGAAAAGGCAGCAAAAAGTGAAGAAAGCAATGTCATAGGTCTTGCAGGAGAACATGATGCTGGTACAACTGGTCAGGAGCAACGCGTAAAAAGCACAAGACTTGAGCAAAAATAATTTGATGGTAGGAACAAATTCAAATGGTGATCTCTCTGAAAATGAAAGAAAGCTTGGCAAAGCAATACAATATGTTCTTCGTCTTGTGAAGCCCATCATAGGAACAAACCATAATGTGACAGCAGCCAATTGGTTTACATCCACTTGCCTGAGTTGCAAAATGAAGGGTTGACGTATGTGGAAGCAATGAAAAAGAGCAAACAAGAAATACCTACAGAATTTCTTCCCTCAAGAAATAAACCAGAAAATTAAGTTATGTATGGGTTCACAAATGATTGCACGTTGATATCTTTTGTACGAAAGAAACACAGTGCCGTTATGCGTATCTCATCTATACACCATACAATGTGTACTGACAGTGAAATAAAAAACAGAAATCGTACAGTTTTATAATGAAACCAAAGGAGGCATTTGATGCTTTGGATGAGAAGTGTGCAAATTATTCAACAAGCCAACGATCCAACCGCTGACCATTGATCGTATTCTTTACACTGTTAAAAATTAGCCTAGTCAATGCTTACATTATTTTTAAGTCGTATCCGGGAAATCCTGACCAAAGCAGACTTAGCGCGGCAAATGATTGAGCCACAGCTGAACGCAAGATTCCTAAACGGACTACTGCCTCGAGGGTTATGTCAAAATAAAGGGTGTATCCTCAACAAAGCTCTTCCACAGCAGCCAGAGAAAAGTTGCAGAAACAAGTGAGATATGGCATACTTCTTAGAATCAAGGACAGGAAGATACGAATTACTTACGCTGAGCGTGAAACTCTTATCTGCTTAAAGTGTGCATTGAGCATGTGTGAAAATTTGGATAGTTAACTGTGTTCAAAAGTACTCTAACGTATTCTCAGGGAAACAACATCTTATTATTGGTTATATGCATCATGCAAGTTGATATTATATACGAAGTTATCAATTTTAGAAATGTTTTCCGTCTCAAAAGTTTGAAGAATAAAGAGTTGCATTTTTTCATTCTTATTTATATTGTCCAAATGCGAACCATGTAAGTTCTGTGTTTGTTATGGTTTGCCAACAAATAAGATACTTTTATGTTCATTAATACTTCCATTCTTATACCATTTCATTATTGCATTGATATTTATAATCATTTCCTTGTCAACCTTAATTAAGCTCTGGGGTTTTTCCAACCCCACCTAACCAGATACGTTCCAAAAAGCTTACCTCACCAGTTACGGGTTAAGGACCTGGTAAATGATTAATTTTAACTTCACGTGCAGTGTATTTAACTGCATTTCTATTAAACAAGTTGTAAGACAATAAGCTAAACAACATTTATACAAGTAAAATACACGAATGTACCTTACCTGTTTATACATACATGAATTCCAGCCATCTTTCTTTATGGGGGGTTACATAATCTAAAAAAAAAAAAAATGATGTGACTACTCAATAAAACAAGTATATTGTTTTCCAGTGACTGAAGAAACAGCTTTCGACATTTCATTTGCTTGTTTGTAGTTTGCTAAGACCAAGGCCGACTCTACACAGGCCGAAATGCATAGAATCGGCAACACTGTGAAGACGGCTTGTTCTACTTTGATTTTAACGGGCCTTACGAAGTTTGCAGTTGCTAATTTAAAATATTTTTAGAATATTCTCTGCGGTGCGGTACTGTAAACGTTTACCTGATTTTCTATGTAGTTACATGTTAATACTGTCACCCAATTATCGGAAAGCACGACCAACGACAGCTGAGTAAGGGACCAGAGGCATCCGGCCCACACCCACCCATTTATCTGTCACTAACTGAGGGAATGATTAGGGAAGTGTCACTTGTCGCAAGCCGCCTCTTCCCCCTTCCCCTGCCATCTGGAACCTTCGCGGTGATTCACTGAAACGAGAGGCTTCGAGAAACAGTGATATCCCTATAAAAGGGGTTGCAGTGAGTGAGTTCGGTCAGTTCTTGGCGAACAGCGTAAGAGCGCCGTGCTAGTGTACGGACGAGAAGACTGTGTACGTGCATCGGAGAATTGTACGTAACTGTGAGCGTGCAGTGGAACTGTAAAGGACGAACTGGTGAACCGTAATTGTGTGCAATACGTAATTCTGTGTAATTGGCAAGTGTTCAACTGTAAGTCGGTGGAAATAAAGAACTTTTTGAGTTTGTGTAATTGGACTTTTAATTTCACGAACACACAGTCACAACTGGTGTGAGAAGTGGGATAACGGCCATGGAAAGGATTTTGGAGAAGATGAACGAATTAACAGCGAAAACGGAGGCGGCAAACTACAACCTGGCCGCAGAGTTTAAACAAATGAAGACGGCCAACGACAATATCACGAGAAGATGGAAGAAATGAAGGCCGAATTAACAGCGAAGACGGAAGAAACGAAGACCAAATTAACCACAGAAATGAGGGCAGCGAACGACAGTCTGGCCACGGAAATGAAGGTGGCGTACGAGGTACTCGCCGCCAAATTTGAGGAACAGTTGGCCGGCGTGAAGGATGACGTCGCGAAGCTGGGCAAGCGAATGGGTCAAGTAGACGAGCGCCTTAATAATTTAGAGGAAAAGGCCGACAATAAAGCCAAGTCCCTGAACGCCACGGTGGAAGACGTCGAGGACCTTGCGAACCGCGTAAACAACCTGGAGGGAAAGGCCGACAGCAGCGTCAAGTCACTGAACGCCATGGTGGAGGACGTCGTCCGCAGGAGGTTGAAGGATTTGGAGGCCGACGCGCCGGGACGCGATACAACACCGGCGCGCGTCAAACCTTCGAAATATGACAGCGCCTCAACGTTTGAGGTCTTCCGCCGCCAATTCGACGCAGTGGCCAAGCAGAACAAATGGTCGCCCGAGGAGTTAATAGCCAGCCTCCAGCTACGGGCCGCGTAAGTCCTAAACGCGGTGCAGACAACAGCGGCGCCCAAGGACATCTGGGAGGCCCTGGAGAATCGTTTCGGAAACCACCGCATAGCCGCAGCGTACCGCAGCCAGCTAAAGGCAAGGTCACAGCAGCCGGGGGAGACGCTGCAGGAGTTCGCCCTGGCAGTTGAACAACTGGCAAGCAAGGACCTAGTCGACCTCCCACCAGAGTTCGTGTCCCGGGAAGCTGCCTACACCTTCGTTGACGGGGTACGGGACACGGAGATTCGTCAGCGCCTAATGATCGGCGATTATAAAACAATCCACGAGGCGCTAACGGCAGCATTAAGGATGGAGGTGGCCAAGGTAACAGCTATACCGACGTCGAGAGCGAGGAGTGTCCGCTACACCGGAGACAGAAGACCAGCCGAGGGACACCGGCGAACACCTAGTGGCCTGTGTTGGGGGTGTGTAGAGCCCGGGCACCTGCAGAGACTGCCCACACCAGGAAGAGTAGCCGGAAAACGAGTAAGGGCCGTCGTGGAGAGGGGCACGTCGGCGCCATCGCCACCATCCCCTCGAGTGACACTGCGCGCCGTCAGCCGGCGTACGGATGACAGCTTCATCGCGGAAGGTTGGGTGAGAGGGAAGTCGTGCCGCGTGCTGGTGGACACTGGGGCAGTCGTGACCATCAGACCTGACGTGGCGAAGGGTTTGCCGACGAGGAAGCCGAGCCGACCATACCAGCTTGTGACGGCATCGGACGACACCTTGCCTGTGGAGGAGGCCCTGCTAAAGTTGACCTTAAAAAGGAGTACCGTCGTCTGTGGGTGTTCGTCGAGAAAGTGGCTGAAGAGGTTATACTGGGATTGGATGCCCTCAGGAGCCACGAGGCGACGGTCGACGTCGGCAAGAAGGTCCTGCGGCTCAACGGAGAAGAGGTTATACTCCGTCAACCAGAAGAGCGCCTTGGAATTTGCAGGGTCGTCTTGAACGGAGACGTGGCTGTCCCCGCGAGGAGCGAGGTGGTGGTGACGGCGCGACTGGAAGGCCAGAGAACCAGGAACATGATGGTGGACCAGAAGACACCTGTACAGGAACTGTGTGTAGCCAGGGCATTGCTGCCGTGCCGAGAGGTGCCAGTGAGACTGCTAAATCCAACGGACACCGATCACGTCCAGGCCGGGACGGAGTTGGGAACGTGCGAGCCCGTGGTGAGCGTAACAGCAATCGACAAGACACAGGAGCCGGTGCCGACGCAAAACCTGGGGCCCCGGCTAGAAGGTCTACTGGAGAGGGCGGCGGACCACCTGAACGCAGAACAGCTGGAGAAAGTTCGAAAACTGCTGAGGCGATACCAGAGTGTCTTCAGCCAAGGCAACAGTTTAGCCCAGAGGTTCTACTCCCAATAGTCCTGAACCCGTAGGAACTGGACCCGGACCTCCTTCGTCCAGGGAGTATCCGAGCTGTCCCAAAGGGCGCTGGGCGTCCTCCGTGGGGCTTTCCATGGGACAAGACCTAGAGACTAACAAGCCGCCCATCTGGTCCTATGGACTCAAGACGGGATGGAACTGGATACGCCACTTACGCGCGTCAACACTCTAGGTGAAGACTACCGAAAAACCTCGGTGGGGCCGCCTGGTGATCTAGCACACCTTCTACTAGCTTTGCAGGTTAATACCCGGGAGAATTAATGGCTTCCCTCAACCCCGTTCCAAGACGTACCCGATTCCCACGGGTTTCGGGAACACACTGCCCCCTCGAGTCCATCCCAATCCGAACAACTCCCGAATGAGGGGCTCGGCTGTTCGGCCATAGGTTCCTCTAGTAACGTCAGAGGTACCACGAGTGCTAAGGGTCCGCAGCGCCCGCACTTAGCCAAGGCGACAGTTACTACGGCCGCACGGATAAAGTGCTTCATCGCATCGACACCGGGGGCGCCCGGCCTATTCGGCAACCACCTAGACGCGTTCCGCTGGCGAAGCAAGGGGCGGTACGAGACATGCTGGAGGACATGAGATCCAGGGGAGTGATTGAAGAATCTGACAGCCCTTGGTGTTCCCCTGTAGTCTTGGTGACGAAGAACGGCGAGCTGTGCTTCTGCGTAGACTACAGAAAGTTGAACACTGTCACCCGGAAGGACTGTTTTCCCTTACCCCGGATTGACGACACCCTGGACACGCTAGTTGGTGCACACCCTGGACCTGAAGTCGGGCTACTGGCAGGTAGCTCTAGATCCGAGAGACAAGGAGAAGACCGCATTCTCGACAGGCCAAGGTCTCTGGCAGTTCACAGTTATGCCCTTTGGCCTCTGCAACACACCAGCTACCTTCCAACGCCTCATGGAGTCAGTGATGAGAGGACTGACTTACGACGCCTGCCTGCTATACCTGGACGACATCATCGTCGGTAAGACTTTTGAAGACCATCTCGAGAATCTGAGTAAGGTGCTACAGAGATTGCAGGCGGCAACTTGAAGCTGAACGCAAAGAAGTGCCAGCTCTTCCGCAAGGAAGTGAACTCCTTGGGCCATATAGTCTCAGCAACCGGAGTGGCCACAGACCCGAGGAAGACGCAGGCGGTGAGAGATTGGCCTCGCCCAAAGGATATGAAAGGGTTGCGCAGTTTCCTGGGGCTGTGCAGTTATTACCGCCGCTTCATAAAGGGGTTCTCTAAGATCGCCAAACCCCTCACCCGCCTGACAGAGGAACACCGGCCTTATGTGTGGACGGAGGACCCCGAAGACGCTTTCCAGCACTTGAAGACCCTGTGCAGCGCTCCAATTTTGGGATTTCCACAACCAGGTGGCGCCTTCATTGTCGACACTGACGCCAGCGAACATTGCATTGGAGGTGTCCTATCCCAGATGCAGGACGGCCATGAGTAGGTGATAGCCTACTACAGCAAGACGCTATCCAAGGCAGAGAAGAACTTCTGCGTCACCCGACGAGAGTTACTGGCGGTAGTAAAGACCTTGGAGCACTTCCACAAGTACCTGTGCGGTCAGCCATTCCACTTGAGGACTGACCATTCCGCCCTAACCTGGCTATTGAGCTTTAGCAACCTGGAAGGTCAGACAGCACGTTGGGTCCACAGACTGCAGGAGTACGACTTCACCTGGGAACATCGTAGAGGGAAGAGCCACGGTAACGCTGACGCCATGTCCCGAAGACCAGAAGAGTGCGGCCAGTGCACAAGACTGGAAGAGAAGGACCGTGCCCTAGCTTTGAGAGTAGTCGCGCCAGTCCCTGCGGATGACTGGGATAGCGCAGGCCTGAGGAGGGAGCAGCTCGCAGACTTGGGGCCACTCTTGAGGGAAGTGGAGGCAGGGACGAGACCAACCTGGAAGGACATCGCACCGAGGAGCGCCACCTACAGGTCGTACTAGGCCCAATGGGACTCGTTGTGGACCAGAGAGGGCGTGCTATTCCGGGTATGGGAGTCACCCGATGGGAGGACGCAGAGAGAACAGTTGGTATTTCCCCGGAGTAAGGTCCTGGAAGTCTTGGAGGCAGTGCACGGCGGTACTTCGGGAGGACACCTGGGAACGAGCCGAACGATTGACAAACTACGGTAGCGGTACTACTGGCTGAGACTCCGAGCAGATGCTGAGAGATGGTGCCGTCAGTGTCACGTGTGCGCGGCGAGTCGTGGCCCCCAGACTAGGAGCCGGGGTCGCATGCAGCAGTACAACGTCGGAGCGCCATTCGAACGGATCGCCGTTGACATTGCTGGACCGTTCCCAGTCCCCGACCGAGGCAACAAGTACCTAATGGTGGTCGTGTACTACTTCACCAAGTGGCCGGAGGTGTATGCCATCACAAACCAAGAGGCAAAGACAATCACAGACTGCCTCGTGGAGCAAGTGTTCTGTCGATTTGGGGTGTCGTTAGAGCTACACAGTGACCAGGGTACCAACTTTGAGTCCAACCTAATGAAGGAGGCATTACAAAGGCTTGGGTTGAACAAGACCCGCACGACGCCTCTAAATCCCCAGTTGGATGGCATGGTCGAAAGATACATCAAGACCTTAGAGGAACACCTGAGGAAGGTCGTGGCCAGCCATCAGCGAGACTGGGACGTCAAGGTGCCACTGTTTTTGCTGGCCTACCGCTCGTCTACACACGACACAACTGGGATGACGCCAGCCAGCTTAATGTTCGGCCGAGAGTTACGCATCTCTTGTGACCTGGATTTTGGAAGCCCTCCGCATCCGGTGACCGAGTATGTGGAGAACTTGGTGGACCATCTCCACGACATGCACGAGATGGCTCGCCAGAACATCCAGAAGGCCAGCGACCGCATGAAGACCAGGTATGACAGGCAAGCCAACAGCCAAGGGTTCCAGCAAGGTGACCTGGTCTGGTTGTACCGCCCGACCCGGACCAAGGGACGCTGCCCGAAGCTTCAGCAGCCATGGCAAGGACCGTACCGGGAGGTGAAGAGGATTAACGACGTGGTCTACCGCATCCAGAAGGTTCCCCGAGCGAAGATGTTGGTGGTACACCTGGATCGTCTAGCCCACTACGATGGTGCTGTTCGGGACGAACAGCTTTGAGGAGTGAGTAGTGTCACCCAATTATCGGAAAGCACGACCAACGAGAGCTAAGTAAGGGACCCGAGGCCACGCCACACCCACTCATTTATCTCAGTCACTAACTGAGGGGATGATTAGGGAAGTGTCACTTGTCGCTGGCCGCCTCTTCCCCCTTCCCCTGCTGTCTGGAACCTTCGCGGTGATTCACTGAAACGAGAGGCTTCGAGAAACAGTGATATCCCTATAATGGGGGCTGCAGTGAGAGGTCAGTCAGTTCTTGGCGAACAGCGTAAGAGCGCCGTGCTAGTGTACGGACGATTAGACTGTGTACGTGCATCAGAGAATTGTACGTAACTATGAGCGTGCAGTGCAACTGTAACGGACGACCTGGTGAACCGTAATTGTGTGCAATAGGTAATTCTGTGTAATTGATAAGTGTTCAACTGTAAGTCGGTGGAAATAAAGAACATTTTGAGTTTGTGCAATTGGACTTTTAATTTCACGAACCCACAAAGTCACAATACTACACTACTAAAATCAAGGATTTAAGGTAAGTTCTGTGATAGTTTGTAAAATAATTCGTACTATAATTCAGATACTACCATTTAGGTTAGGTTTAGAATGACAAACGAAATCATTCAAATGCCAAACATAAATGGTAAGCCCTTTGCTTCATATGCTTTCAGTTACTCTGGTACTAATGGTAACTACACCTGTATTCTTTTCAGATGCCTGATAAGTGCTGTGTTCCTGAATGCAGTAGCAATTACGAATCCAGTAAAAGAGGTTATGTTACTGTATTCAGATTTCCTTCAGACCCCGAAATGCACACTAAATGGGTAACATGTATTCCTAGGAAGAACTGGAATCCATCTAAAAGATCGGTTGTGTGCATCAATCACTTTGAAACAGATGATGTGATAAAATGTGATGTGCATAAAAATGCTGAAGGCAATGAAATTACATTTCCTCGTGCTCGTCCAAAGCTGAAAGATACTGCTGTGCCTCATTTGTTCCCCAATCTACCAAAGTATTTAAGCAAACCAGCTGGCAGCTTCAGTGGCATTGCTTGAACAAATCCAGACGATAGAAGGCGAAAGGCAGAGGAGGAACTTCAAAGAAAAAATGAACAGTGGTTGGCTGATGTGATAAGTGGTTTTAGTGATTTATGTGAAAGGTGTGAAAATAAAATAAGGGATCTGAACAAATGGCAAAAGGTTGTTTTCTCTGATTTTGTGTGCTTCTATCAAATGTGTTTTCAAGGCATACTTAAAGTTGTTAAAAGTGTAAAAGTAGATGACACACTTAGTATCCAAATTTGTGTGGGCAACTATATTGTAAGTTCAAGTGAATTGAAATGAATTCTAACATCATCATTAAAACTTACCAGATGGTTGCAACTGGAGAATATATTACTAAGGTATGTTAGCATAGACAGCATGAATGAAAATTCAAATGAGGATTCTTTAGTAAGGTTGAAGCAATGCTTGACATTTTTAGAAGGTAAATCATTTGTGGGTGGTACATTTGTGGGTATGTTGCTTACAAAAGTATCCTGTAAGCACTGTGTATCAATGATAACATCAGAATCCTGCAACAGTCTGTATTTTGACATACTCAACAAAGGTGGTTTAACAGCTCCCTCCTCTAATGCTTTTAGAGCAAGTCATTTAGCTTGGAGCATCATTTCTGCTCTTATTTCAGAAAAATTTGAAGTAGCTGTTTTGAAAGTGCGAAATCATAAACAACTATTTTTACAAGTTTTAAGACAGCTTGTTTCTTCAGATATTGATCTTTCATTTTTTGATCAGGATTATTGCCTTTGTGGGAAACCATTATCAGATATAAGAGAAATTATTTTAAATACAATTTCAAATATACTTATAAAAAACATAAAAATGATAGTTTGGTACACATACAACTGACAAATAAGAAGCGAAAACTTGAATTCAAGGAAAGAAGTAAACAATCTGTATTAAGAAAGGAATATAAATTCAGTTATTGTTAATGCTTTTGTCTCATGCCATTGCTATACACACTATTTTATGAAGTTTCGCAAAAACATAAGATCTGGTGCAGGTTTGCTGTTTAAAATAAGTTTACTTATTTTATGGATTACAAAATAAATTTTGTAGAATGTTATACGCAGACTAATTTATCTATGTGAAATAAATGTTGATGAACTGCAAGTGCTATCATTTTTTTATAAGCTGTGTTCCACTCCCTAGTGTATGTGCTACGAAATGTAGATATGTTGTGCTTTTAAATGTTGCTGTTATGATGCCTTTTAATATTATTATTATTATTATTATTATTATTATTATTATTATTATTATTATTATTATTATTATTATTATTATTATTATTATTATTATTATTATTATTATTATTATTAATCTGTCAAAGAAAAGTATATACGTTTTGCTAAGCATGTTGATTTTTCTCTTTCTGGGTTGAATTCATTTTGAGCTTTATTGCCAACGAACTTGAAATACAAGCTTTTGACATTGTCAAGATTATAAGGCAAAAAATAGGATTAGCAACTTAGTGGCATCTTAACAATACTAATATAAACAGTCATCTCTTAGAGAGATAAAGTCATTACAATTGCTTTAATTAGATACTTCCTCTAGTTTTTACTTTGAATTAAAATTTCTTATGTTTGGTCTAAAAATGCCAGTGAGATTAATAATAAGCTTTTAGCATTGTAAAAAATCATGAAACAAGACTAGCAACTTACTGCCATGTTTACAATAGCATTGTCAAAATTGTACAACAAGGAATGATATATGACAGTAATCTCTTGGAGAAATACAGTAATTGCAGTTCCTTTAAGTAGATCCTAAGCCCTCCAGTTTATACAATGGATTTAGAATTTAATATTCAAAAAATGTTACGCTTTGCTATTTTTAATTCTTCAGGTAACAAGTTGAAAAGTCTGAACCATTTATAACTGGGTCCTTTACTAGAAATTTTTTCATAAACAGAAGCATAGAAGTTGCACATTTTGAGTAAATGACAAGTTTGGGTTACATCTTTATTTCAAATTAACAACAAAAATTTGGAGACTATTCCGTTCAAAAGCATGAATTTTGGCGTAAGTATACAACAACACACCAGCTGTAAGTTTAAAAATTGGCAAGTTTTGTTATCAAATGCTGGTTTTAGTGGAGATCTGTCGAAAACATCGGCCATCTATGACACGCCCCTGCGACGCTGCCATATTGTAGGCTCTGGCCTGTGTAGAGTCGGCCTTGGCTAAGACTATGATATTCGAGTAACCCTGTAACTGAGCCCTGTAACCACAGACCTGCCTTAGTTTCTCTGGTCAATTTATCCTTAGGTTGCACATAAATAAGATTGGATTTGTTTCAAGGCTAACAAACTCCTTTCTGCATTTCTAGTATTAGAAGCAAATGTTGTAATCAGTTCGCATAGTTTATAAGTGTCACAATATATATTAACAAGTCCATTTGATTTCATATAGCTATTAATGATTTAGAGGGACCTATTAGGCAATTCTTGGCTGAATATAGCACTTTCAGGTAATTTTTCAAAGAAATAGAGAACAAAAGGTTCTCTCAGCACACATACCACAATTTTTGGAAAAATTTCATCATAACTCGCAAATGATTAAGAATCCAATAATACCAGAAATATCAACTGTTTCTACGGTTCGGACCTCAATTTAGTTGGAGTTGCAGTCTCCTGGACATCGCAATAAATATTCAAGTACGAAGAATGGGTTTCATGTTCACAACATTTTATCTTTCTATGTGTTTCTAAGTTATCTTCATTATTAACGTTTATATTTCTTTAATATCTGAGTTCCCAATATTTCTGTGTGTTAATAAATTCTTTTACTTTCTCTGTAGAGTAACAGATGTCCATGTTCTTGTTCTGTTAATTTTTTTTAAAAAAATCTGAAAATGGAAGATCATTACTAAATGGAATCAAGAAAAAGTTTGTTCCAGTGCTTAACAGAAGTCATACAAAACTTAAAGGCAAGTTGGCTTTTTTACCAGACCAGCACCCACGCTTCTCTTCCTTGAAGTAAAGAAACTGATAAGATGATTTCTATATTAATGAGCTCTGCTTACGTGCCTAAATTGCAAAATCCTATAGTGTATTTACGACACTTGGTATTTTCTTTCTGCAAAGGCTTCAGGAGCCTCTATAAATGAAGTGGAAAGTAAGGGAAAATGTGATTAAAGCATTAAAAGAAGCAAAGTATTTTATGGATTTCATAATAAAATGCAGAGATTGGGAACATAAAAGATTAAGTGAGTAACTATAACAGTGGATGTGTGTTTGGAGGAATTTAGTAACTGTGACGTCAAAATTAATATAAAAATTATTTGTGGTTGGTTTATTGACACTCGTCACTTACTTTTTCATATATTTATGAGAGACTAGTTTCAAAGGCCCTGGCCTCCATTTTCAATCTCTTCCCAACTGGCATTTGTTGTTATCTGCTCTCTCTGGTGGTGGAACTATGAACTTTTTTGTCAAATTATCTGTTGGCGGGATTTCAAAGTTCATTACGCGATCCTTATTTTTCCAGATGAATATGTTCTCCCATGTTGTCAATCTATTTTGGTTTATCACTCCTTTTAATAATTTTGGATTTGGATCAATGTCATGGTCCAAATCCAAAATTATTAAAAGGAGTGATAAACCAAAATAGATTGACAACATGGGAGAACATATTCATCTGGAAAAATAAGGATCGCGTAATGAACTTTGAAATCCCGCCAACAGATAATTTGACAAAAAGTTCATAGTTCCACCACCAGAGAGAGCAGATAACAACAAATGCCAGTTGGGAAGAGATTGAAAATGGAGGCCAGGGCCTTTGAAACTAGTCTCTCATAAATATATGAAAAAGTAAGTGACGAGTGTCAATAAACCAACCACAAATAATTTTTATATAACAGTGGATGTCTGTAGCAGCAACTTACTCAGTTTCAATTAAAGCCTGAAGTACATCAACATGTCAGGCCAGTACTGCACTACCTTTGAAAGATTGAGCATCATTTTTTAGCTTCTTAAGTATTTATAATTCTTTTTACATTTTCAAATAAATTACTGGCTGTTCGGTAAGTGAAATTTATAATTGTCATCTTCAACATACCGTAGAATAGTAAACAATTTAATTTTACTGGTGAAATTGTTATTTAATTGTGTATGAGTTCAATAAAGGTAGTTTTATCAATATATTATTTAATCTTATATCTAATAACACTGGCCACACTATCCATTAGGTCATTCTGTATAAGAACCGAGGTGCCTTTGAGAACGGTAGCTGTCTTTAAATACCGAGAGTGTCATATCATAATTAGCTAAATACTGGGGTATTTTTATGTAATTTACTTTATTTAATGACTCCTCATTTTCATTGTAGCCTCTGAAAGATCATCCCCGTTTTGCAGGAAGTGCCACTGAATTGGTTAGTCTGTTCAATACATTTCTATTCTCTTTAGCCTTTTCATTGTGCAATCAGTGAGCAATATTTTCCAGATAATTCAATGATAACTATCTAATGCATGCTGAAATTTGTCAATGCTGTACAAGATTGTATATAAATTGTTGATCTCTCATGTTTATCACAAACTATAATTAAATATCATAAAACTATGACTAAATATGAGAAAGCCGTCAAACTCCGGGACATTTTCCCAGTTGCAAACAATAACCATGGTCAGCAGTAAGGTTTATTTGATTCGCATGAGACACATAGACACACATAATAATCATAATTGTATATATTAAAATGCCTTTTGCAAGCTTTCGTATTACTCCCTCTGCTCACATTAAGTACGCAGAGCTGGGGTAGGCCTTCCCTGTCTTACTATCACTAACTTATATTTCACCTGCGGGAATGACTTCTTCACTAATTGTGTTATTACACATTGTTCATTCTTTTCAAATAATTAAAACTAATTATTTATTTAGATATGGGCCACTGTAATAGCTCAATATATGCACTGCACCATACAGACAGCTTCACTAAACGAAATCCATTTAAACCACACAGGCCGTCTATTCGTTCCCAGATATCAAATATACAGAAACCGGATTAAAGGAACCGCAATAGCTATACAAACTATCATTGATCAGTATAAAATCAGCTGCCCAACTTTAACTCACGCCGAAAAACGACAATCATATGTAATAACACATATATCGTTATATTGTCAGTTTACAATACAAGTGACACAGACGAAATCATGAACATAGGTCAGAAGGTAATTGTTACAGGAGATTACAACCGAAATCACTAACACTATCTCATATGGCACCAAATTATTGAACACTTAACAGGTCCGTCCGGGCCACACATTGTGAATCATGTTTCGTACATCTTAGAACAAGCACTCCTAAGTAACGCACGCACGCACACACACGCACGCACGCACGCACACACACACACACACACACACACACACACACACACACACACACACATAAATAGTGACTTTGTGGGTTCGTGAAATTAAACGTTAAGGTTACAAACACTAAAAATTGCTCTTCATTTCCGCAGAAACACTCTTTGTCAATCTTTACAGTAGCAGAATTATGTCACATACACATACAACTTTCAAGGTCATTGACCACAAAAGAGTTCACTTTTACAGCTACTCACTATTCCAGGAATTCACGGAATGTTCTTACACATTCAGGATGGTTTTAGAAAAAAGACGAACTCTCCAGATATCCGTCTCCGTCCCCCCCCCCCAACTTTCCGGCAAGCTTTTATCTCCGCACTGCGCTGCCAATCTCTTTGAATGCCTCGGCCGCGCCGCCTCGTCGCAACAATGCAATCGCGACACTGCTCCCTCCTCAAGGCTGGTCGTCCCGAACAGCACCATCATAGCAGACCAGACGATCCAGGTTTACCACCAACATCTTTCCTCGGGGTACCCTCTGCTGGAGCTTAGGGAAGCGTCCCTTGGTCCGGGTAGGGCGGTACAACCACTTCAAGTTACCTTGCTGCAACCCTTCGCTGTTGACTTGCTTGTCGTATCGGGTCCTCATGCGGTCACTCGCCCTCTGGACGTTCTGACGAGCCATCTCGTACATATCGTGGAGATGGTCCACCAAGTTCTCCACATACTCGGTTGCTGGCTGTTTCGCTTCTGGGGGTTCCCAAAAGTCAGGTCACAGGGAAGGCGTGACTCTCGGCCGAATATTAAGCTAGCTGGCGTCATCCCAGTGGTGTCGTGAAGACGAGCGGTAGGCATGCAGGAACAGGGTCACGTTGACGTCCAAGTCTCGCTGATGGCTGGCCACGACCTTCCTCAGATGTTCTTTTAGGGTCTTGATGTACCTCTGACCCATGCCATCCGACTGCGGGTGTAGGGGTGTTGTGCGGGTCTTGTTCACCCCAAGACTTTCCAGTGCCTCCTTCATTAGGTTGGACTCAAAATAGGTGCCCTGGTCGCTGTGGAGCTCTAACACCACCCCAAAACGGTAGAACAGTTGCTCCACGAGGCAGTCTGTGATTGTCTTCGCCTCCTGGTTCGGGATGGCATACACCTCCGGCCACTTGTTGAAGTAGTCCACGGTCACCATCGATGTGATGGTGCACTCGGTCCGTGCGGCCGTAGTCGCTGTCGCCTTGGCTGAAGACGTGCTGCTACCGTCTCAGCAGTTGCCGAACATTCTCGAGCTGTTTCGGGTCAGGAGGTCGGCCGCCCTCTCCACTAAACCTTCCAGCCGGGGCCCCAGGTGTTGCGTTGGCACCAGCTCCTGGGTCTTATCGATTGGTCTTACGCTGACCACGGTATCGCACGCCCCCAACTCCGTCCCGGCCTGGACGTCGTGATCGGTGTCCTTTGGTTTGAGCAGCCTCACCGGCAGCACCTTTCGGCACGGCAACAATGCCCTGGCTACACAAAGTCCGTGCACAGGCACCTTCTGGTCCACCACCAAGTTCTTCATCCGCTGGCCTTCCAGTCGCACCGTCACCACCACCTCGCTTCTCGCGGTGACAACCACGTCTTCCCTCAGGACGACCCTGCAAATTTCCAGGCGTTCTTCGGGTTGCCGGAGTATCACCTCTTCTCCATTGAGCCGTAGGACATTCCTGCATACGTCGACCGTTGCCTCGCGGCTACTGAGGGCATCCAGTCCTAGTAACACCTCCTCAGCCACCTCCGCGACGAACACCCACTGACGCACGGCACCCCGTCCCAAGGTCAACTGCAGCAGGGCTCCCTCTCCACGGGCAAGGTGTTGGCTGATGCCATTACTAGCTGGTATGGTTGGGTCGGTTTTATCGACCACATCAGGTCTGATAATGGTCACGGCTGCCCCGGTGTCTACGAGCACACGGCACGTTTTCCCTCTCACCCAACCATCCGCGATGAGGCTGTCATCCATTCGTCGGCTGACGGCGCGCAGTGTCACTCGAGGGGATGGTGGTGTTGCCGCCGACGTACCCCTCGCCACGAGGGCCTTTACTCGTTTTCCGGCTGCTCTCCTTGGTGTGGGCAACCTCTCTTCAGTTATCACGGCTGTCCACACCCCGAACGACGCCGAAGTCGCTTTCCAGGAGCTGAAGAAAACCCTGCAGAGCTCTTATTTTGGGTTTCCCACAACCAGGTGGCGCCTTCATTGTGGACACCTACGCCAGCGACCATTGCGTTGGAGGCGTCCTATCGCAAGTGCAGGACGACCAGGAGCGGGTGATAGCTTACTACAGCAAGACGCTGTCTAAGGCAGAGAAAATCTACTGCGTCACACGGCGAGAGTTACTGGCGGTAGTAGAGACCTTGGAGCACTTCCACAAGTACCTGTACGGTCAGCCATTCCACTTGAGGACCGAACATTCCGCCCTCACCTGGCCACTTAGCTTTAGGAACCTGGAAGGTCAGATAGCACGTTGGCTCCAGAGGCTGTAGGAGCACGACTTCACCTCTGAAAATCGTAAAGGGAGGAGCCACGGTAACGTAGACGCCATGTCCCGAAGACCCTGCCCGGAAGAGTGCGGCCAATGCACGAGAGTGGAAGAGAAGGAGCGTGCCGCAGCTTTGAGAGTGGTCACGGCAGTGCCTGCGGACGGCTGGGATAGTGCAGGCCTGAGGAGGGAGCAGCTGGCGGACGCCGACTGGGGGCAACTCTTGAAGGAAGTGGAGGCAGGGACGAGACCGACCTGGAAGGACATCGCACCAAGAAGCGCTGTGTACAAGTCGTACTGGGCCCAATGGGAATCGTTGAAGACCAAAGAGGGTGTGTTGTTCCGTGAATGGGAATTATCCGATGGGAAGACGCAGAGAGAGCAGTTGGTACTTCCACGGAGTAAGGTCCCGGAAGTCTTGGAGGAAGTGAACGCCGGTACTTCAGGAGGTCATCTGGGAGCAAACCGAACGATCGACAAACTACGGCAGCTCTACTACTGGCTGAGGCTCCGAGCAGACGATAAGAGATGTGCCGTCAATGTCACATGTGCGCGGCGAGTCGCGGCCACCAGACTAGAAGACGGGGTCGCATGCAGCAGTACGTCGGAGCGCCATTCGAACGGATCGCTTTCGACATAGCTGGATCATTCCCAGTGTCTGACCGAGGCATTAAGTACCTGATGGTGGCCGTGGACTACTTCACCAAGTGGCCGGAGGTGTATGCCATCCCGAACCAGAAGGCAAAGACAATCACAGACTGCCTCGAGGAGCAACTGTTCTGCTGTTTTGTGGTGCCGTTGGAGCTCCACAGTGACCAGGGCACCAATTTTGAGTCTAAGCTGATGGAGGCACTGGAAAGACTTGGTGTGAACAAGACCCGCACAACACCCGTACACCCGCAGTGGGACGGCACGGTCGAGAGGTACATCAAGACCCTAGAAGAACATCTGAGGAAGGTCGAGGCCAGCCATCAGCGAGACTGGGATGTCAAAGTGACCCTGTTCCTGCTGGCTAACCGCTCGTCAACACACGAATCCACTGGGATGACGCCAGCCAGCTTAATGTTCGGCCGAGAGTTACGCCTCCCTTGAGACCTGGCATTTGGGAGCCCCCCGGAGGCGAAGCAGCCAGCAACCAAGTATGTGGAGAACCTAGTGGACCGTCTCCACGACATGCACGAGGTAGCTCGTCAGAACATCCAGAAGGCGAGCGACCGCATTAAGACCCGATACGACAGGCAAGCCAACAGCCAAGGGTTGCAGCAACGTGACTTAGTCGGGGGTTACCGCCCAACCCGGACCAAGGGACGCTGTCCGAAGCTTCAGCAGCCATGGCAAGGATCGTACCGGGTGGTAACGAGGATTAAAGACGTGGTCTACCGCATCCAGAGGGTGCCTTGAGGAAAGATGTTGGTTGTAGACCTGGATCATCTGGCCCGCTATGATGGTGCTGTTCGGGACGACCAGCCTTGAGATAGCAGTGTCGCGAGCCCATTCTTGATCGAGGCGGCGCCGGTGACTAGTTCAAACCATAGGCGTGCAGCGTGTAGATGAAAACTCGCCGAAACGGCGGGGGAAGGGGACGGATTTCTCGAGAGTTCTAGTTCTTTGTTCTAGCCGCAACTCAATTGTTTGAGAAATTTCTGGAATGTGAGTAATCTATAAAAAGGCAGCCCGCCCGCCACAGTAGTCAATCAGTCAATTGTATTCGCGTGCGTGAACAGCTGGTGGGCTGTGTCGATGACCTTGCAAGTTGTATTGTGTATGTGACGTAATTCTGGACTGCTGTGTACAAAGGGTGTTTCTACGGAAATAATGTGCAACTTTTGGTGTTCATAACCTGGACTTTTGATTTCACGAACCCACAAAGTCACAATATACTCTTAAAAGCAGTAAGTGGTAATAACAACAAATGGCAAATAAGTGGAGCCCCAAAGTTATAGGTCTATTAACCAGAATGCAACCGGGATATATGAAATATTGTTTTTTGTATGAATGGAACTTCCAGAACAGAGTTAATCATTACAGAGTGAAGGAGTGGACTTTGAGACAAAGTTTAGTACCCGGCAAGAAAAAAGTAAATTTCAGCCACTTGAAGAGTATCAGAAAATGTTATTACCACTGCTCCATAAAAAACTCAGCTTAATGAAGAATTCCGTAAAAGCAGTGGACAAAAATGGGATATGAGAGACAAACTTCCTAGGTTAAGTGATATAAAAGTAAAAGAGGGCATTTTTATTGCTCCTCAAATCTGGAAAATCCAGCAAAATCCTATGTTTAAGGAAAAACTCACCAAAACAGAAAAAAGTAGAATGGTTGCATTCAAATACACATGTTCAAAATTCCTGGGAAATTACAGAGCAATAACTGATGTGGAAAATTTGTTAAGGGCATATGAGGGTAATGGGTATATCCTTTAAAATTCATTTCCTACTCTCCCTTCTTAACATATTTATACCAAACCTGGGAATGGTGGACGATGAGCATGGACAAAATATTTCATCACCAAATATCCCAAATGGAAAGTCTATATGCAGGAAAATTACTTCCTAACATAGTTGCTGACTATTGGTAGTTTCTTTTCTGAATGTTCTGGGCCCAGCCACAAAAGAATATCTTCCACAAAAACATTCTGAAATTGTAATTTTTAAATTATTTGCACATATTTTAATTTCTCTTTTAGTTTTTTTAACTATTTGACATTTTATTACTATACTGGTCGCCAAACTAGAATGTGATTGACAGTAAGCACATGGGAAAATGCTGTAAATAAATGGGAGGGGATGAGTACGTCATAACAGTTGTCATAGTAATCATTAGATGGACCAATTAGAGTCCAGATGTTTCCATGACGTTAGATGCTAAGCCTTGGTTGCCGATATTCTAACACGTGTGCTAGGCATGCCGTGCGGGTGAGTTACGCAAATGCTGCAGTAATCATAATACCTTGGTTTTTGTTTCTCCTCTGATAACGCTGCGTAAACAGAATGCCTTCATGTTGCTGTTTTTATTTTATACCTTCATGTTGCTGTTTTTATTTTATACCTTCATGTTGCTGTTTTTATTTTATATACTACAGTTAGAGATCCTGTACTGGCAAGTTCCTTTGCATTTTGTGACAATTTTCCTTGGTTTACATGTGTGCGAGTTCGTGTATCTGTGCGTGTGTTGTGATCATTTGCAATTGTGTTTTAATGAATGTTTAATTATGTCTAAAAATAGTGACAAGCGAAAACCTGAATGTGCTCAGGAGCCAAATAAAACTATATCTGTTAAAGGTATTCAAATTAAAGGACAGACGCGATAAATAATATGCTCTGCGAGAGAAATTGAAAGGGGAGCCTATTATGCCATTCTCTAAGGTGCTTAATAAGACTTCACATGCTGTAGGTATCAGTAAGGACAATGTGGTTAAGATTGGGAAAGAAAAGTATTTTAAAGAAGAAAGTCAGGCATCAGAGGCTAAATTAAAAACTCCCGGAAAAAAGTATGTAGGCGGCATTTCCCCACTTCATTAAGCATCCACATGTCACAGGTATGCTTCTTTGTTACGATGATCTTTACATTGATGTGTTCTTGCATGTTCTAGTGTTTGCATGTAGATCCACGACTTTACTATTGTCTTTTTGTACAGTATTATAAATAATTAATAAATACCCATTGCAATTGCAACTGAATCACCTTCACACGCGTAATCCTAACACGCTCTCCACGTGGCAGCAATAAGCGGCAACGTCGCCTTTTTCTCCATACGAAATGTCAATCACTTTCTAGATTGGCGACCAGTATAATCAACACATCCTTTTCAATGAAATTGGTACTTTTGAACGCTGAATGTAGTAAAAGTTTGAGCGTTTGACTACATTTATTAAAAAAATGTGAAATTTTAACCAAAATATTAAATATAATAGCCAAAGAAAACTGTATATGATACAGAATTTCTGACTTCAAATTCAAATTTAGGAGACCTGAATTGGTAAAAGTTACATATTTTCATTTCATGGCATGAAAAAAGTTAAAATTTTGTTGTACAGTGTAATTAGTCAAAACGAATTCACATTAGAAATTGAAATGAGGCTGAACAAACTGTCCAAACATGGACATACAACATACAAAATAACGAATCCATGAATCAAACACCTACCTATGAGAAAGGGTTCTGGGCCTGGACAATGTGCCTAAGGTTGTAGTGCAGGATCTCCTAATCAGAGCAATAAATCCACCAGCAAAGATATTCAGCTTCACTCTTGAATATGGCCAGTTTCTTCCTATCTGAAAGGCAGCGAAAATTCTGCTATTTCCCAAAGTGAATAAGAATTTAGCGCTATCTATCAATTATAGGCCAATTAGCTTTTCCAACATAAACAGCGAAATGTTGAGAAAAAATACTCAGGAGAATTAACAGACACATGCATAAACATAACATATCAGAGCACGATAAGCTAATGTTTTATTTTTGTTATTTCCGTGATAAGTTCGATAAAAACACAGAATAACAACTTGGTTTTATTTACTTTCTAGGTGAGACTTGATTGCAATTTGAATACACAGAAAGTTTAACTTAAATACAACTAAAAATAATTGAAATGAATTCAACTAACAATTTATAATGTCCACTTGTAAAAACTACTAATGAGATTTACGTAAATTTTCCATAGACAAAAGTTGTGGACCATTACTTGTACCAATTATTAAGAGATATAAGATGCTCATCGATCAACTTAAATCTGTAAACATTCTTTGTCTACTTCATTTTAGAGCATACTTTTTCACAAAGTAGTACCAAAAACAAAAAACAACCCACAAGCAAATTTAAGCAAATTAACAAATTGTACCAGTGGAAGACTTATAGAACCCCAACAGCGATGAGTTTTGATATTTGCTCTTAACCCTTTCACCAATATGGACGTCATATGACGTCCAGGTTAAAATGCCCCAAACCGATATGGACGTGTATAGACGTCCTGCGCATACATGCATTTAATGCTCATTTAACGCCAATTATTTTAATCTTGCTATTTTACAATAAATTTAAATTAGTTCTATACGGAATGTAAACATATTCTTAAAGTATTATTAAATTTTAGATGAGTCGTATTTTTTTTTTTTTTTTTTTTTTACACATCTGCTTCACTTTTAAATCTCGATATATCCTTAAAGGTTTCTTTTTGAATTGTACACCTCCAAACCTGGATAAACACCCAAGGGCACATCTGCAGATTCACACCAAATAATATTGGTTTCCTTGCGAACTTCTTTTTCGCAACACACTACACATTTTCGAAATGGTTACAAGTTTTTTGGTTGTGGGTGGTATACTTTTAGGAAAGTGTTTTCTCTCAAGTATGAGGGGTGATGTCGTGGTGAATTTCCTACCCCCTAGTATAAAGAGGCCTCTGAGTATTATAATACTCAATTAGGTTAGAAGCTCTTTATATGCGCAAGTACAGGTAGATGAATGTCTTGCATGAATTTACAGCTCTGAAAATTACTGAACAACTGTGCATAGTTACATCCAGTGGTATAAAAATACTTTTTTTTTTTACCGTTTAACTGCTTTTCCTTAAAGAGGGATAGCTAGTAACAGCTGATCCGCATCACCCATATTTGACCCGCCATTTCCCCAAACAATGGAGTAGCTAACATGCCATCTGTAGACCAGCACACGTCACTGCTACGTATGTCCTAAAGATCTCCTTCATAATCGTAAAACAAATCTTCCAGATTATCTACAGTAATATCAGAAGCCTGTACACATCATACCCAAGCTAATTTATTTGCTACATTACGGGGATAAGCCATGGTTAACATTGAAATTTAACAATTTCAAATGTGCCATTCATTTAGCTCTTGACAGCTATAAGAAATCACTCTGAACACAGAGTATAAATAACTAAAATACAGAGTGAAATCCGCTGCATAAGGCTACCAGAAACCTTGGTTGAGAAACACTGAATTAACAGATGCTGACAGAGTTTCCTTTCCAGTGTGTGAGTGTGTATCGCAATATATTCTCGTATGATTATCGCTTGGTATAGCATAAATAAACTAAACTTGAACCGGAGAAGTCGCTTGCGTAGCTATACATACATACATACATACATTGGCTCATATACACACAAAACAAAATGATTCACATATTAGGCGCGTTCGGCACAAAGAATGGCTTTTGCTACAGTGAAACAAATTAGTGAAATTTCAACAATTTATTAATGTAGTCTCTACTTTATTGTTACTGTAGATTTATACTGCCTTTAATGAGTTTTAAACCAGTTTTTGTTTCGTTTAAATAACTTAATAATTACGGAAGATACGGAATTGTATTTATGATGCATTTTTACAGCATTTAACAATTTAAATGTCCTGTTCTGTTTATTGGGTATCCGTTTCCGGCCCCTGAAGGGTTTAAATGGCCATCGGTGAAGCGGTTAATTATATCACTGCACTGTAGATAATTTCCATTTGAAGTTCCTGGACTAGGGTTTCAATGTCAGTATCAAAAGATTTTTTAAAAACCTTAATTTTATTAGCAATGACATTAGGGTCTGAAAAACGAGTATCACTATGTATCTTCAAAGCATCAATTGCAAACTGAAACCAATGTCAACACAACTGATGTCATGTTGTGGGAAGACAGTCACTTTTCATTATCAAAGATTGCAAGATTATAAATGTGCCTTATGGACAAGCTAAACACATTGGACGAAGTATTCTAGGAAAAGTGGGTGCCTTGTGTGATAAGTGATGAACAGAAGGCTCCCATTAATACAACTTCTGAGGTGCCATATCTCTCCTTTAATCTTTCTGTTGTCACATCGGTGTTTGCGTGTTGAGAGAGATTAAGTTGCCACTGCTGTCTGTTTGGAGGGAAAGAGTAGAGTCAGGCAACTTAGTTGTAATCACGAAGAAGTGGTAATAGCAGTATTGTCTTGTTGCTTATTGACTGGCAGAGTGGGAGTGGCACGCTTTCAAATCCAGTCATGAGCTGACATCATGAGGCTGGAGCAGAGCTGTGATAAGGAGGCAGCAGGTCAAAGGGTGAGTGCTAGAGACTTAAAGAATGGGCAGGAAGCAGTTCATGAGTCAGTAAGTGTGGCTCTGGGTGAGGGATTGCCTTTCTTTTGCACAAAAACAAAACTTTGAAATGTGTCTACAATGATACTTTTAAGTTTTTCTACACACCAATGACTCCCAATAGTCAGGGAATTCAAAACTTATACCTGAGTGAGGATATGCAATGAAGAGACCAAAACAAACTTTCATTATATTTTCAAATATGTCAACTGCTAATACGAATGCATGATCTCAGGAGAAATTAAACAAAAGAAAGAAATAATAATTAATAATAATAATAATAATAATAATAATAATTAATAATAATAATAATTAATAATAATAATAATTAATAATAATAATTAATAATAATAATTAATAATAATAATAATAATAATAATAATAATAATAATAATAATAATAATAATAATAATAATAATAATAATAATAATAATAATAATAATAATACATAAAAACCTAATAAAAATAAATAAAAAAATGTACCTTTTTAAGCCCAGAGAATTTAAATGTTAGAACATCTGGATGTAAAACTGTATAATGACACTCAGGGATGGAGGGAAAGACCTTCCATTTATTTCCCTGTATTTAAATTCAATATATTAATATATTGGGCTTTTCAAGGTGTTATTACTTTTAATCATGTTCCTGTTGACACAACAAACATTGCAAATTACTGCTCACAAATATTAAGAAAGAAATTAGCCCAAAAATTTATCAGAACTGATAACAATCATGAAATTCTACTGTCTCACTTCTCCACAATACTCCAAGATACACATCAGTAAGCATATGCTGCATGCACTGACTCATAAAATTCAGAACAATATAGTGTGCACAAGAGTTTACCTATTCTTTCACCGAACTGGAAAATCAGCTCTGAGGTCTGCAATTTATAATGCAAAATTACCTAAACGCCACAATGATCCAACATGTTTTGAAAGTTAAAATTCTAAGATTAGTTAAATAGCATCCAAAATCCACCACAATATTGAGAAGCAGTCATTAAACTTCATGAAGATTATTTTAAAGATTATTAACACAAGCAGATTGACAAAAATAAAATGTTTGGCAAGTAACTATGCATTATTTCTAGTTTCAGGCTTAAACAATATAAATCTTACATAATTTTAAGTTGTGCATGCATGCATACTGTGCCTAACACACGTTGGATGTGTATAGTTGCCAACCGTAAGTTTACCTAAAATGACCAGATTTGCTTTAAGACGGAGTAACATATCATATGCACACAAACCAGTACTGGTAAAGCAGTGTATGCAGTAGATTATCACTGGAAGAGTGCAAAAGGAAGTAAATAACGAATGGCAGATACACAAAGAACTACACTTAATAGCACACAAAACTTTAAACAACATTTGGTTTTTAAGTAAATAAAATGTACAATGCTAAAGGTTTAATAATATATTTACGCTATATCACTTTTCCAAAACAGTGACAGAAACAAATAACTTCACAATTAGGAATGCTCTAAACATAAAGGAAGTAACATCAAAAAGTAAAAAATTGATATGTTTAAATCAATTAAACCAGAACAAAGCAAAAATAAATGGAGCTGCTAAGTAATATGTTTTTATACTGAGTAACTTACTTTTCATACTTTCAGCAAAGCTTCACATAACATATTTTTAATATTAATATTCTTAAATTCAGAATCTTAAAATTCTACATTCTTTTGAGAAAATTGTCTTAATTTTAAAACAAAGTAGTTAATATATGAAATTTAATCTAAAGTCTTCATTTTTAAAGTACTCAGTAAGTTGATGAGATCAAGAAAATATACTGTTTAATTATGTGGAGCTTCAATGAACTACACCATATTTCACAAATTCAAACACACACATTTTAAGTGTTTAAATATAAAAAAGAAATATTTTGAGCAAAAACATCTGATCTTAGTTAAAAATAAGCAAAAAAACACTGCATGCTTGTGATACCAAGCTTAGAAAGACAAGAACATTGTGATGTACATATATAGGTAATCTGCAAAAAATGTGCATCACCAGTTTTCAAACAAACCACTATTCACCATGTTTCACATTAAGGGCGTCTCATTTATATTGCACTGCTATATATATTATTTATCACATCTGAGATACTTAAATTATCTCTCTTGTAGCAAAAGATATGTTTTGCCCTTCTTATTTGAAAAATCAGGAAATCCGGAAGTATAAATCACTGTATAAACTAATGGTACTATGCTTATATAATACTGCCAAGTACTTTCTAAACCTACCATGTTTGCACACACACACACACACACACACACGTGCAAGCGCACACACACACACACACACGTGCAAGCGCGCGCACACACACACACACACACACACACACACACACACACACACACACACACACACACACACACACACACACAAGACCAATAATTTTTCATCCGGCCCTACAACGGATTACATACAAAATGGAATGTTCATTGTTATTCTTAACACATGTTTCACTGCATTAATTCTTAACACATGTTTCACTGCATTAAGTTTGCAGTGCTGTCATTTACTTTGACTTAGAATTTTAATATCTTCTTTATATGCAAATTTCTTAGCACCATCATAAAAATATTTCTTGTGGAAACAAGAAAGATCCACAGCAAGTGGTTAGCTGCACGTTCATTCCATGATTATAATTTCATCATCTTTCCCATCAGCCTCTGAATTACTAGAAGTCCCTGCATGTTCAAGAGAGGTTTCTAGAAAAACATTTCCAAAGTCTTCTTCAGCTTCATTGCCAATTTCATACAAACCCAGTAATACTTCAAAATTCTGCTTCCACTTCTTATGTTCATTTTTGTACGGCAAAAGAGGAATTACAAACACAGAGATGTCATCACTTGTACCAGATCCACCGTCATCGAGTCTCCATCCCCTATCAGTTGATTTCCCCCTCGAACTTTGTACTAAATCTTGTGCAGCAACTGTGAGCCTGAAACATTAAGCAAGAGAATACACATCATCACTGGTTATCAGAAGCTCAAAAGCTGGTTATCAAAGCTGATATACTAAACATTACTTGTGAAGTATCACACTATTTGGGTTTATAGGCCACAGTTCAGAAGTAGGTAAGAATACCAGTTAATTGCTGGAAATTAATCATTTCTTCATACTAACCGTGTATAGGCTAAGGTGTTTGACAGATAAGAGTCAACATGAAAAATTCAATGCCATGGCCAGGATTTGATCACGCTATTTGGGTTTATAGGCCATAGTTCAGAAGTAGGTAAGAATATCAGTTAATTGATGGAAATTAATCATTTCTTCATCCTAGCCATATATAGGCTAAGGTATTTGATAGATAAGAGTCAACATAAATGCCATGGCCACCGTTTGTGGCGGCTTACTATCGTAAGTACTTGAGTCCCAGGTTTCATCATTTAACTCTTATGATTTCAGTTAATTGATGGAAATTAATCATTTCTTCATACTAGCATGGCCATGGTAGCTCAATGGGTTAGAGGGACTGGAAGGAAACCAGGAGATCTGTGGTTCAAATCCCGGCCATGGCATTGAATTTTTCATGTTGGCTGTCTATCAAACACCTTAGCCTATATACGGCTAGTATTAAGAAATGATTAATTTCCATCAATTAACTGAAATCATAAGAGTTAAATGATGAAGCCTGGAACTTAAGTACTTACGATAGTAAGCCGCCACAAACGGTGTGATGCGAGAGCCCCTAGTGGTTTACCAGGGAAATATACAAGTCAAATGGAGAATTTAATGTCATGACGGCACCTTGACCATGGTAGCTCAATGGGTTAGAGCAACTGGACGGAAACCAGGAGATCCGTGGTTCAAATCCCAGCCATGGCATTGAAGTTTTCATGTTGACTCTATCTAGGTAAGAATATCTTGACAATTTTGTAAAAAGACAGTGTTGGACAACTTCAGAGAGAACACAGGTTTACAGACGACAGCCTGAGTAGTAGTCACTTTTAACCAGATGTTTCTATAAGGTAGCATCCATCTTAACTCAGGCAACACTAGTAACATATCTCTCCCTTACCTTCTTATGTATGGAGTAATTATTTGCTAACTGATGTTTATGCTTGAACTCCTTATAGGTCACAGATTTCAGATTTTTTCTTAGCACTGACTGTTAATCAGAGGACAACAACCTGGTCAACATGCAGCTGAAATATTTAAAAGCCATTATTATGGTGTAACTTACCATGTTGCAAACCGGTTATGTACACCTCTGTACAAAAATAAGCTTTTAAATGAACTCACTCAGTTCATAGGTACTCCTTTATGAACTGTTTGCATGAAATTGTATACTGCTGACATATGAAAAGCAGCCTGGCTATGATTGTGACTGGTGCAAACCATATTATCCTTAAAATGAACTATTATGTTGATTAAACTAATAATATAATCAATTTGAATGAGTAGAGCCAGACTGAAAAATTCAATGCCATAGCCGGGATTTGAACCACAGATCTCCCGGTCTCCATCCAGTTGCTCTAAACCACTGAGCTACTATGGCCAACATGCCGAAATGACATTAAATTCTCAAACTGACTCATATGTTTCCCATTCATCCCAGAATCTCTCTGATTAAGAAACCTCTGATCCTCAACCCGTTGCCTATGGGCCTCGAGGTTGCGCAGTTCAGAAGGCCCTATGTTCCACTTAAGGAGATACAGGAATTCATTCATTCATTCACCACTGTCACATTTATTTCACAGCATTCAGTCTGAGTTACTTATGTATATTGCTTTCACTGTAATTACATAGAGCTTTTATTTACTAATACTGCTCAGTAAATAATTATCATTTGATCTACAGACCTCTGGCAAAAGACACACAGCAGACTCAATTTATTCCTCCAAAAAACAAGGTAGCACAACATAAAATATAATTATTTGTCACAAACTTATCTTTTAAGAAATTTGTTGCTTCACTGTTGTTAGCTTCTGTTTTTTACGTATTAAGGCAGCACAAGCTTCAAATTAAATACTATCCATTCTGAAAAAAAACATGAGTTGAAAGTTCTGATCCCTGAACTACTACTGGTTCAGCCATTCCATTGAAACAAAAAGAATTTAAGTTTTGCATTCTTTATGAAAAGGATTTGGTGACATTTCTCACTACCTATTGCTTTTATTCATAATTTTTATACAATGCCAACATTGAATAGTATTAATAAATTATAACAATTAGTGACTAAACTTCATTTGTTGTATATATATAAACTGGCTGATGATGCAAATGATGGATATGTGAAACTATTGTTCGCCAATGTTAAGAAAGTCCCTGACAGGAATGTGCTACCCTTACACAGTGCATCAAGGACAGTGGATGTGCCAGAGAATGCACGCTACACAAGGAGTAGAATGTTAAAAAAACATGCACACTATTCACTCAGTACACTAAATCCGAGAAGGTTTATTCAGAAAAGTAGAAGGCTTCAGAATGTTTTTGAATGGGCTGTAACTATACTGACCCAAGTGTCATAAAACTACCAGACAGGGTGTCGGAACCGTGTCTAACTCCCCTTGCACCTCATTCCCCTGGGACTTTCTTAGCTGTGGCAAACAGTAGTACCGTTACAGACTAGCTGAACTTAAGGTTTTCTGCTTTTATTTGAACAGTATTTCAAATAAGCAATGGACTTGTGCTTTGTTAGGACTGGTAATAATTTTCAATAGGTTGAATGTTTTCTTCCAGCTAATGTTAGTAGTCATAAAGATAAATATGTAAATATAACTCATTACTATACCAGATAAGTCAGCTGCCCCTATTTATTTTTATCTATGCAACCCACAGTTTATAGTCTAATGTGAAAACATTGACCCTTTTAGCACAGAAGTTGTTATTGCAGCTCTGACCTTCCATTCAGTACTATACGTACACAGCATTAATACTTACAGCCCTCAATGAGAACCAAGAAGCTGCAAAAAGCTTAAATGACATCTTTTCATGCATACAGTATAGCAAGGGGATAAATGCATGCTTTTAGTGGGTTTAACTGCTGGAATACGGTGATGCAAAGGCTAGGTTCGAAATGACATCACATTGTTTTGTGTTTTGTTTTTCGTTCTTCTAGTCTTTACTGTCTGTAATTAGTTACTAATTTATTGTTGCTATTGGTTCTTTTGTGAGTCAAAGGCACAGAATTACACTCCGATAATTAGGGATCATGTTTAACTTTGTGACCCTTATAATTTGTACCATATCTGGTGTTGTAAACTATGCTATGTAGTTGGCTTTCATTGTTTTAGGAGCATGTCAATGACATTAAATCTAATAGCTTTTGTTTCATGCTTAAATGTTATGTTTCACTTTGCATTTGTGAAATGTTTGAAATTTGGTTGAACGGCTCAAGGACAATACTGACAGTAATAAAATATCTACTACAAACTATAAATTTATAAAATTCTGCCATTGGAAAATATGGCTATTATTGTATTTTGTGAACACCTATAATGTTATGAAAAATGTTATTTGTATCATATCAAATTATAGGCCCCAAGAGGTAAAACAAAGGGTAATACAATTTTTGAGTTGAACACAAAGGATTTGAACTCAATTTGAAGTGGCAGAGTGGTGAAATAACCTGTACAATACCATTTAGCCAACACTACCTTGCAAGGGAAGGTTCCTATACAAATAAGTAACCGCAGACCTCAAACCCCCACCTCAGATCTTTACATGGCTTTTACACCTTCATACAGAGTTTTGAGCTCGTTTTGGTAGTTTTAACTAAAATGAAAAACTTCATCTGCCATTACAATTCATGTATGAACTAAAAACTGCCGTAATTTGTGACAAGTGAAAACACTCTACCTAATTCTTAACACTTTTTGACATGGCTGTACAACGAGCACGTGTTGGCTGAAGATTTAAATCCAATTGGTTCCACTGTGTAGATCTGCCATTTTGTGTTCCAATGTTATTGTCATCTTATGCATATAATAGGTTGTTCCTTCAGGGGATGTTTACAGCTGTGTGTGAACGTACATTATTGAATGAAAGTTTGTAAACTTGCCTAAAATTGGTACTTCAGCTCTTTATGTCGAGGTATTATGTTTTTGGAATCAACATAGTGATTGTTTTCTGTCTCATACAACACTGAGTTATCGACCTCTCCTCCCTAAACTGTTCTGCAAATCATGAAGAAAGGCATAAGTCACATATCGCTTAGCACGTTGCATAAATTAAAAAACAAGGTGACTTAACTGACATATTCTTGCACATTCATGCATTCATTATACAAGGATGATGATGATAACTGGCAACATTTTTGTTTTTAATGATAATTGAGAAAGTTGTTAAATTAAAAAAAAAAAAAAAGTTTTCAATGTACTTCACACAATTCTGAACTGTTCTTAGGCTCACTTTTCATGTTCATATTTTCAGGATTAATGTGTATTTTTAGTGATAAATGAGAGAAAAATATAATTTCTTTTTATTTTGCTCAGAAAAAATTCACATTTATTTCAAGTTACAAAAATAAAAGTTTAATAATGTTACATTTTCATAACACGAAGTTAGAAGTTGTGATAGAATGCTTATGATTTTAACGAAAAGAAGTTGGCAGTTACAATAAAATAAGGTACCAAATAAAAAAAAATGCTGTAACAATAAACTGACACCAGCACACGAGTGGTCCTTGATACCCCAGAACTGTATGTCTAATCGGAAGTTTTATTGTTGAAATACCCCTGGTAACTATATCCAATGACTCCTATTATGTTGTCTTAAAGGTATTATGACATAGTATTTTGAAAGCAATTATCCGACATTGAATTAAAGTGAAAATATCATCTTTGGTTTTGCAGACTACTTGCAAGTACTTACAGGTGAAAGATTAAAAATGGGAAGACATAGTGAAATTAGTGCCACCTCCTGCTTTGAACATCAAGAACAAGGATTTTATGCAAGTGTTAATGATGTTGCAATGTGTAACATCTGTAACACAAGAATTCAATGGAAGAAGTGTAATGTATGTGAAAGCATATAAAAATCAAGGGCTATATGAAGGGCTGGAGGATGCAGCTAAAACCAGTTAAGTACTTAAAGAGGTAGCTCAGTATACCAATGATCCATTTCAAGCTCAGAAAAGCAAAAAGTGACAAAGCGGAGTTCATTATGGACAACGGAAATGTTTATGAAGGTAAGACTTGCTGCTATCCTCAATTTCCTGAATTATGTTCTTATTAGTGACTTCATACCTACATCCAGTTCATTATGCACTTCTAAAGCACGTGCTCTTTCAATGTTCATGATTTGTTTCCTAACTGCCTTATTTATTAATTATAATCTTTGCAAAAATTAAAGGTATATGGAAAAATGAAATGTGTAGTGTTTAACGCCCACTTTTACTACATACGGCACCGCAGGCGATGACAATGATGATACATGAGATGAAGATGGAGCACCGGTGGAATGAGATGGTGGGGGAAACCGGAGATCCTGGAGAAAACCAGCCCCAGCACCGTGTAAAGGCATATGGAGGAGGGCCGTACTGCAGACTCCAGCAAATCCTAAGCTTGCCCCTCCTACCAGCACTGCCAGATGTGGTACATGCATCTCATGCACCTGAACTGAGAACATTACCTTTATGAATTACACTTGGATAAATATTTGAAAATGACAGATGCCAATCTTATAAATAAGGAAGAATTTTATTTTCTGATCATTACTGTACAAAAATCCTATCTCTATGATACTTAGAACGTGAGCAATGCACATTTTATCTTCACATGGTTATGGTTACCCAACATACATTCAACACAGATAAGGCTGAAAAACAACACCATTCTTTCCTCACAACACTTCTCAAGCATAAATAAACAGGGAACTTACTATGAAAATAGAAGTCACGCAGTGTAAAACAGACTGAGTTAATGTTTAGCTTATTTTCAGAGTAGTGTGTTTTTTTGTTAAAGTGAATGGCACTGTTAAGTCGTGTGTTGAACTTGAGCTGATATATAGTTAACGTTACATTAAATTATTATTATACAAATATCTTTTCTCCAGTGTTTGTGATCCGTGTGTGTGAACATGTCCCTTGAAGCTGGGACAAGTGATTTTTCAGTCAACAAACGTGAAGTGATTCATTCTCCGGGCAGGAAAACTACAATTAATGTGAACAATATTTTATGGAAGCTCTCCAATCCAGAATATAGGACAACCATAGAGCTTTCAAAAACTCTGCAATTAACTGTGGAAGCTAGTGGTTTAGGTAATATACAAAGAGTCAGGAATTTGTAGTGAAGCAGCTTCAACCTCTGAAAAAGGGAGCGTGCCTGTATTTCAGTCTCCGGGAAAGACACACAAAGTTGGAAAGAGAGTTACTGGATTAGAAATCGTGCTTGCTGTTCCGACTGCTGTGACATGTATCACAGTAAGATTTTGTTTTAGGAATATTAAATGTGTTTAATTACGGGAAAAATAGGCAGAACCTTTGCTGGTGTAAAATGTCATGTACAGAACCTCTGCCGGTACATGCACCATGCTTGACAACAGCACTCTGCTTGAGCACTGGCCAGTGTTCATATGCCTTTAAGTTTTGCGAGCGGTATAATAATTATATTTAGAAAGATCCTTCAATGTTTGTTTGGCACTATTAAAAATGTTAGAAAAGTGAGCATAGATACTGTTTTATAGAATATTTTTACAATTATAGAATTAAAGGGAATAACTTAATTTCTAAAGTTAAGCAGAGACCATATAGAGTACCACAAATGTTCTAACAAAAAGCACTTTAGTTTAGACTAAACATTTCTCTTCAGAAAAAAAGCAAAACTGCTGAGAGATTGTGGGAAAACAAAATATATTCCTGGCTCTGGGAATTTACCTACTGTTGACTAGTTGAGGGAACAATATCTGCCAAAGTGTGCAGAAGTTAGTTAAAAATCAAGGACTCTCTTGTTGACAAACCAATTGCCATATTTTGTGACAAAACAACACAGTACACTAGTAACTGTGTTTATGCAGTCATTTTAGAAACTTTGTATGGTGATACATGCCAGCACCTGCATCTTGTTCACATACTTTTCTAGAAGCAGCAACACATCCACATGTCAGACAGTTTTGCGAACTCTAAATGACCTCAATATTGATTTTAGTAATGTTAATGTTATGCGTGATTGGAGGAATTTAGTAACAGTGACTTCAAAATTAATCGTAAAAGCTATTTTATAGTAAAATGTAAGTGACGAAGTGTCAATAAAGAACTACACATAGCTTTTATGATTAATGTTAATGTTGCCTGTATGGACAGCACCCCTTATGTGCTAAAATGTGGTCACTTAAAGTAGCAATTGGGGATCTCATGCTGGTACCATAAATTTAATTCATTAGATGAAATATGGCAGAAAAATTTGAAGGAAGTAAACAATGTGGTCTCAAGGTTTAAGAATGTATCTGAAATGTACGACGTTAAATGAATTCAAAACAATACATCAGTGAAAACCACCCTAAGCCAGAAGCTAAGCTTTACCCATTGCCTGTACTGACAAGATGTCTAGCTAATTTAATTCAGTAGTTTCTAGCCAATTTAATTCAGTACTTTATCTCCCCAACTATTTTGATGCACATGTTGATTTCGATCATTTAACAATGTCAAGCACTGCAAAATTGTAAAAATACAGATAGTATTTGTTTCTGAAAATTGCAGGTTGTTTAAAATTTCAATCTACAGAAAAACCTGAAAATCACCTTGTTTTATCCCAAATTAAATTGCTGAAAGCCAAATGTGAAATAGCAGAGAGCATATTCAATTTAGTCTGGTTCTGAGTTTGTTTTAAACGAATATGATTATTTGGCCAAACACTTACACAGAATAGTCCAAATTGTCCTCTGTGAAAAAAAAGAAGAGGAAATGACTGATGAGCATCTTTTAACCTGTGAAGCCCTACCTGCCGGACCCACTACACAGAAATATTGGAGAGCAAGAGAGCTAATGGCTTCATTGCCAAAGCCTAGCATTTGAAAACAACTTCTGCATTGGAGTATGGCAGAGTTAACACTGAAAATGCAAGTGAGACTAACACTGCAAGAACACTTTTACCCCTGGCATCTCTATACAGACCAACTCTTGCCAGAATTCGGAAGTGGATGTTTGATTTATCAATTTAATGTATCTAATATTTCACCACAGGTTTTCCATTTTGTCAACATTTTTCACAAAACCCATAGTTAACACCAAACCAGTAATAGGTTGTTTCACTGTTTTCAATGTTTCTTTGACACTTAACTACAATAATTTGTGTAATATTTCAAAGTTATCTAGAAACCTGTTTTGAAGTTCATGAACTGGCTTTTTTTTTTGTGAAATACACACATCTGTCCCATAGTTTTCTTTGCATTATGGGACATACTGGAGAAATTTAGCTCATTTTCAACTGTGTAGCCGAGTTATAGGGATTTATCAATATAATTATCCATACCACTCTTGAGGGGATCAATTTTAGCAGTGGGATTTATTATTCTGCCACTTCTGGACCAAATTAAATTGGCTAAGATAAATGTACATTTAAGGAAACTGGCCACGCCATGGCTCAGTGGTTAGACCGCTTGGCTTTCACCAAGGCGGCCCGGGTTCGATCCCAGGAGACCGCAAAGTGAGATTTGTGGTGGACAACACGGTGTTGGGGTGGGTTTTCTCCGGGACCTCCGGTTTCCCCCGCCATCTCATTCCACCGGTGCTCCATCTTCATCTCATGTATCATCAGTGTCACCGCCTGCGGTGCCGTATGTAGTAAAAGCGGGCGTTAAACACTACACATTTAAGGAAACTGGCATAACTATTTAACAGCTTAGTGAAATCCACAGTTTCAGATTCATAAGCCCCCCCCCCGTAGTTCAATAAGAATACTCTAAATGTGTAGGCACACCTTATTTGCTGGATCCATGTACAAATTGGGTAAAAGTGCTGCATACTTTGAACTTACTAATAGTAGGTTCAAAGATTTAGTGGAAATCCAAGTGTTTCAAATTTTTGGAATGTTTTGTGGTTCATGTTCACCTTCACAGTTTCAATTGTGATGTATATATGTCTATATTCTAAGTGGCACTGAGAACATGTAAACCATTTATGGGTTTCATGAATAAAAACAACAATGTTTTGGGGCAGTTTCCTCTGTAGCATAAGAAAATCCACGCCCTAGTGAATGACAGACACACTGCATGAGAACAATAGATTTATTCTCAAATTCTTTTTTCATTTAAGCATAGACCTCATTACAATTACTTTCTTGGAAGTGTTGAAAACAGTGTTGTTATGATAAATTAACTTTAAAGAGAGTCGATTAAAGACACTAGACAACACTTACTTTTAAATTTTTCCGGAACTAGTTTCAGAGGCTTTGCCTCTATCATCGGCCGGCTCTCGACTGATTCTTGTTGGTGTAGCTGACGATACCTTGTCACAGGTCTCCTCTGGTGGCGGCTCAAGGAACTTGCTGAACAAATCCTTCTGGGGGATGTCGAAATTGAATACTTTGTTCCTATTTTTTGAAATGAAGATTTGTTCCCATGTGGATAGTTCTTGTTTTCCTGATGTATGTTTCAGTAGTTTTGGTTCTGGATTTATGTTGTGGTTTTTTTCCCAAAAATGTGTGGCAACTGCTGATTTTTCTAATTGTTTATATTTTATGTTTCTAAAGTGTTCCTTTGCTCTTGTTTCTAAATTTCTTTTTGTTTTTCCAATATAAATTTGACTACAGTCATTGCATTCAATTTGATATATACCAGATTTTTTGTTTGATGGAATAGCATCTTTGATGTTTGAGCAAATTAGGTTTTTTAAGGAGAAATGGTTGACTGGTGCTAGTTGAATATTTTGTTTTTTGAAGACTTTTTTGAATTTATCATAGGCCCATGGATGGTAAGTGAATTTTTTGAAAATCATATTAGTTTCTGTAGATGAGAGAGTTGTGGTTTCCTTTAGTAGCTTCTTCTTTTTTGCTAAGTTCACTTTTTTGTCCACTAATGATTTGGGAAAGTTATTTTTTTGTGCTATTTCAATTATTTTGTTGTATTCTGTTTTGTATTCTTCTGCTGTGAGAGGGATGTTTACCAGTCTGTGTGCTAAACTATTGAAGATTGCCTGTTTGTGGGATCTTGGGTTGTAGCCATTAGCTTTTATGTAGTTGTCTGTCTGTGTTGGTTTTCTGTAAATGCCAAAGTTTAGTCTGTTTTTATTCCTCATTATTTTTAGATCCAAAAATGGTAAATGCTCGTCTTTTTCTATTTCTACAGTGAATTTGATGCTTTTTTCTTGGATATTTAAAAGTTTTAGTGCATCACTGATGTGTTTTTTTGGTACTATTGCAAAGATGTCATCTACATATCGTTGCCAGAGTTTGAACATCCAAGGGAAACCTTTGTTGATCCTTATTTCTAATGCACTCATGTACAGATCGGCCAGGAAGGGTGATAGTGGGTTGCCCATTGCTAACCCTGAAGTTTGGTGATAATATTTTGTTTGAAACTGGAAGAAATTTTGTTCTATACATAATTTGGTTAGTTCAATGTAGTCTGAAATTTCAGATGATGCCATTCCAAGTGATTTGAGCCATTTTTCTATCAACGGTGGGAGTTGATTAACTGGTATGCTGGGAAACAGTGATTTAACATCAAATGAGACTAGTGTGTCCTCTTCTTTTAATTCCGTATCCTTAATGTGTTCTATAAGTTCATAGGTGTTTTTGATGCTTTAGGCTGTCGAATTTTGGAAATGAATTGAATTTGTTTGTTAGCCACTTTGCAAGTTTGTATGTTGGTGAATTTATACTGCTAACTATAGGTCTCATTGTTATGGATGGTTTGTGTATTTTGGGTAAGCCATAAAGTCTAGGTAAGGTTGGGTTATCCGGTTTAACTGCATATTTGTTTGGTATTATGCTTGATTTTGCTATTGTTTTTTCATATGACTGTATGCAAGTTTTTAGAGGATTTTTGTTAATGGTTTCATATTCATTGTCAGTTAGCATTTTTTCCATTTTTTCAATATAATCTAATTTTTCCATTATGACAATCTTGTTGCCTTTGTCTGCCTTTGTGTAAATAACGTTTTTCTGTTTCAAAGAATGGATAGTATTATGTTTTCTCTTCTGAAAGGATCTGTTCTCTATTTCCTCCAAAATATTTTTACAATGGCTTTTTACTGAATTTTGTATGGATACTGGTAGAATTTGTGTCGAAATGTTGATATCTGCAATGTAATCTTCAATTTTGTTTGAGAAACTGACGCATGTTTTTAATCCATTATTTAAAAGATCCAATTCTTTTGTGGAGAAATTTTGCTTAGATAGGTTTACTACGTTTTCAAAGATTTGCGTGCTCGATTTTTCGTTTACGCAACTTATTTCACTATTGAATTTAGCATGTGTGACGATTGCTGATCGACATACTTTGATATTCCGGATGTTTTTAAACTTTTTCCCGGTATTTCTGTGTGAGGACATGTTGCACAGATTGGCCAATTTGTGTTTAAGTCGTACGGTCTTTTCTTTCATTTTCTTGCTTAGGATTGCCAAATAATTATGTTCAAAGTTTTCCCACATCACGTTTCCCAGCGCTTTCGTTAAAACTGAATGAATTTTGTAAAGTTTTAATTCTATCTCATCCAAATTTTTGTATTGTTTATTTCTAATTTTAAAACCTTTCTCTCCGCCGCCCTTTGTTGTGGATTTCCATTGCCTTGTTTTACTATTTTTCGGACAAATCGGGGTGTTACTTTGTTTCGTAAACACAGTTTCAGGAACTTTATATTAGCAAAAATGTTTCTTTTCTTCTCTTGCAGTTTTAAAAATAATTTTATGTCATGTTTATTTCCAAAATGTTCATTGAATCCATCATGGGTTTTAAATTTTAAAGAGGTTACCTCGTCCGTCGTTAATAGACCTCATTGTTAACAACAGCAGATCATGCTGGTGTGTGTTCTGAGCCCCTGCACTTTTAAGGATCAAGTTTCAGACTCGCCAAAAGCTGTTTTATTCCTTAAAAGTACAGCTGCAGCTATACAATACAATAGTTCAGCAATACCCAAATATGTGAACTATTTCATTAATTTGTGCGCTATGGTATAACAGCAACAACTGCTAAAACAACTGCTGAAAGTCAGATGATTCATCTATAATAAGATTGCATTTCTGTTAGCCTCTATCCCTCACTAATAGATCAGTGAACTATGAGGGGAGTATAATAATTATTCCCTTACATTTTGTCCTATGCAGATGAAGATTGACTGTTTTGCTGTAGCTAAAAGAGGATGTATTTATGCCTAATTGTAAGAAATGGTCAATGTTCATTATTGCAGAATGTGTTGCAATGTACAATGTTAATCTAGCTTCAGCCTTTTTTGCTACCGATGATTTCAGCTACTGTTTTAAATGTGATTTCAGTTATGATATTTGCTACAAAATGGAACAGATGCTGAGATGATGTTTTTAGAACTTAAGTGTTATTTTAAATCATGTACTTTTGCCTTTATTTCTGCTTTGCAAAACCTACAAAATGCTTTACTTGTGTCTGCTACAACTAGTTGTAACCACTCCTTAAAGTCCATCATATTCTCCCATTCCTTTCTGTAAGTTTGTATATATTGTAGCTTTGGCATGATGTGATACCAAGGGGGTGTCAATTTTTCTTCTTTTTTTTTTCCATTTTATGTGCCCACACTTGAGATTGGTGTTGGCAGTTCTGGAAAGATCTGATTTTGTGTAACATAGTACCATATACTTCGTTCACCTGGCGGTACACAGTTGGAGGGAAGCAGGGAAAGTGTACAGTGCCTTTACTGTATCCAACATGGATCTCAAGTTGCACCAGCATGCCTCAATTGGATTTTGTGTTCTTCTTGACAAAACTCAATCACAAACATTGGAAATGTTGCAGTAAGCCTACAAAAGGCAAGCCAAGGGGAAAACACAAACTTCTGAGTGGTATAACTGATTCTGGAAGGGTCAAAATAACCTAGCAGATGCTCCATGTCCCAGAAGGCCCTCAACTTCAAAAACTAAGACCAATGTCAACCAATTGATGTCATGTTGCATGAAGATGGTCGTTTATCATTAACAAACTTCCAACAACTTTATTATCTCATAGTTCTGGCATGGCATCCGGCTTTCTACAAGAAGGGGAATAACAAAGATGTCATATGATACAGGAGACAACAGTGTACATTCTGATGTCATTGCATGGGTAAATGCATGTGGAGATTCCTTTCTTGGAAGTGTTGAAAACAGTGTTGTTATGATAAATTAACTTTAAAGAGAGTCGATTAAAGACACTAGACAACACTTACTTTTAAATTTTTCCGGAACATGTTTCTGAGACTTTGCCTCTATCATTGGCCGGCTCTCGACTCAGTCGAGAAAAATTTAAAAGTAAGTGTTGTCTAGTGTCTTTAATCGACTCTCTTTAAAGTTAATTAAAGCATGTGGAGATGTCCAAAGTTGATACACAACCCATTTGTACTAACTATTGAACCACGGAGGAAAACAAATGTTAATGAAATGTTACATTATTTTTGCATTTTTATTGTGAAAATTATTAACTAATAAAATAGCCAAATAATACCACAAAAATAAGTAAAAATGCCAGCAGTATCTTTTTATAAAAAACAGTGGCTACTTGCCAGTTCAAAAGGTCTAGATCTGGCCATAAAATGGCTAAGTTGGCAATACTACTTTTATGCAGTATTATAAATCTAATAAATAAATTCATGATATAGAGTAAAATGAAATACAACCATCCCTTTTGCATCTATTCCTAATTGCAGTAAACTTAACCACTAACCCACTTTTACACTAATCTTAATTTTAAAGAGGGACACTGGTCCCTTTATATATATATATTGTCACGAACCAATATCTACGATCGCGTTGCTTATTTACACAAAAGAAACTGATAGGAGGGCAGTATGAAAACCAAGAGCTCGCGGACAAAGATAACAGGGGTCTGTCGAAACAAACAAACTGAGATAAATGGAAATTTCTAGTTACTTCTGGACTGATAGAGATTGTTCGCGTTCTGGTTTAGAAATTATCTGTGAAGTATTTAAAGAGGCGATGATTGGCCAAGAGTGAGTGAGTTGCGAGTTGTGTAACAAGAGTGTTGTTGTAACAAGAACTAATGTAATCAGCTGTCATGGTTTGTTATTGTCATTGACCTTGGAAGATTGTGTTAGTATGTGATGTAATGTTGTTACATGAGAATTGAACAGTGTATCTCTACGAAAATAAAGGAGATTTTTAATTTCTGCAACTCGGCCTTTTAATTCTACGAACCCACAAAGTCACAATATATATTGTCACGGCGATGGCAGGTGCCTGCCGTGGAGAAATTCAGTATCAGACAAATCATTCCACCACCTTTGATGTTTGCTGTTGACAGAAGAAAAAAGATGCAAAGGTGATGCAATGGTTTGACTGATAATTTCTCCATAATAGGCACCCACTGTCACCGTAACAATATGTATTTGTTGCACTAAAGCCTTTCTATAACAACTAGCTAAGCAAATTATTCAGTAAATAAGCATATGGAGCAACTGGTAACTTCATGCATGCTGACTGATGTCTGCATAGTTGCAGACAGAACATTTGGGAACATGAAGGGTAGGAAGCCTAGTACATCATGAAAATACAGCCAGGTCATTCCCACCTTCTTTTGGCGGGGAGGGGGGTTAACTGCTAAGTACAAAAAGCTACAAATGAATTTCTTTCACACCTTTTATGATTTTTTAAATGAAAATAGTAATCTGAAAATTACTCAGTTATTAAACACAAGCTTATAAATATGCTTGTAATATTCAAGACAGAATGACATGCAATACTTTCAAGTTATCCACTAAACTGACAAGAGTGCATGTGTGTGTGTAGCCCAGAAGGCAAAAGTAAGCTGGTTTATAATCTGTAAGGCAGTAAATTTTTTTTATTGCTCCACAAGATTATATGTCAACTACGTGTATGTATCCTGAAAAACCAATATTTATAATAAGGGTAATCTAATGAATAAATTATTTACCTGTATTTATCTGTAAGTGTTTGATTGTTCAAATCTTTCTGGACAATATCGGAGACTTTCTGATTGGACACTACATCCCATAAACCATCTGTGCCCATAACTAATACAGATGTCCTATCAATTTGATCCCCAAGTTTCAAGGTAGAAACCTGAAACAAAAAAAAGCATAATTAATATAATTTTGAGTCAAACTGGTACTCATGCTCCACACATAGCAGGTGTTTATCTAGCAAGTATTTTGTTAAGACCTTTCTAATCCACTCAGCTAATGTCGACTGCTGAATTTTGACTTGGTGAACTCCTTGGAGGTGATTGGGGCATCTGTGTTGGTGTCCTGATGAACTTGAAGGTTGGGTTCTCTTCAAAAATGGTGTCAAAATTGAAGAGTTTTCCTTCATATTTCTTAACCACTTTTCCAAAGTGGTTAATGTAGCTGGACCCTGAATGCATTTTAGTAAGTGCATTTCTTGTTCTATATCATGATTATCATTTCAAAAATGGTATGCTACTGCTGATTTGTCCGTTTCTTTGTTCTTGAAGTTCCTAAAATGCTCTTTAAGCCCAATGTTTAAATTCCTTTTTGTTTTGCCAGTATAAAAGTTGTTACAGACTTTGCTATGGTACACACCTGAGTTTTTTTCAGAGAAAGAAACACCATTCAGGTGTGCACTAGATAAATTGAAAAGGCTGTGACAAAGTATAAACATTCTAAATAAAATCACAAGTAAACATACATAGTTATGGCAAAACCCAGAGGTAAATTTAAAACAAATAAATAAAAAGGCCAAAAGGGTTTAAAAAACCCAGTTTCTTCACTAAATCCTACATTTTTACCACTGAAAACAATTGCAAAATCTTTTCCACTACTTAGTTTTCATCCGCCAGTATCTCTGGAAAGCTGACCAGTAGCTGCACAGACCCCAGAAGATGTGCTAGGCAAAAACACTCTAGCAACATGTGACTGACACAGAACTTTATCACAAAGTGGACATGCTGGGACAGAGTCCCCCTTGAACAAGTGACTATGTGTAAAATTGCAGTGGCCAATATGCAACCGAAACAAATTCACTTGCTCCAGATGAGATGAATGACAGGAGGTTACCCAGTTAATTGGAAGTTCTTTCAATGATCAAAGCTTATTTCCAAAGAGAGTGGACTACTCTTCGTGTCAGCAGGAATGCACAGCTCTCCACACAATAAGTCTAAAGTCTTCCGAGATGACAAACAATATGCTAACTCTGGGCTCTGCGGTTGTCGCCTTAGCTGCTGAATCTGCCATTTCATTTCCCGGCAAGCCAACATGACCAGGAATCCATGCACACAAATGAAGAAAGGTATGTTATATGCAAGGAGCCAGAGAGAATATTCCACTGCTTATCAGAATGTAATGATACAAAGAATTAGAGGGAGTATAAAATGAGGCAAATTACACAAGGAAATTATTCCAATATATACTGATATAGGGACTAAAAAATTAAAATGATTGGATAAAATTTTGAAAACACAAGAGAGAAATGGAGCAGGGGAGACAAAGACAAGGAAATATTCAACCAGGAAATCTAAAAGGTGGGAGGTCAATTACAAAATTAACCAGAGGTTAAATTAAAACACTTATTGAAGCATGTTGGGAACAATCCCAAAAACGTTTGTTTTTAATAGCGATGTGAATGAAGTTTTAATAAAGTATGACTCAATTAGTCTTTTAATATTGTGACTTTGTGGGTTCGTGGAATAAAAAGTCCAATTACACCACTCAACAATGTTCTTTATTTCCACCGACTTACAGTTTAACACTTGCCAATTACACAGAATTACTTGCTGCACACAGTTACAATTCACCAGTCCGTCCGTTACAATTTCACTGTACTCGCGGTTACGTAAGCTCCGGTACACATTCAAAGTTACGTACAGTCTTCCGTTGCACAACCCTTTCGTTCATTAACACGTCACTGACTAACTCTTACACCAAGAACTGCGACTGTCTCCTCACTCACTGACAAAACCAACTCACTGACTGACTAAACCAAAACCAACTCAACTCACTAACTAACTCCGTCTGTCTGTCACATTCTTTATATAGGAATATCGCCGGTTTCTAGTGACCAGGAGAATGTTCCAGATTACGTAATTTCTGGAACCAGGTGGACAGAAAAACAGACGCACAGTTATGTTTCTTTCCGACCGCTGGCTGTCACCACTATAAGACAAACGAGGGAAAGGCGTGGCTAACCGAGCCTCCCCTGTCTTCCGTTGCCAGCTGCTCACAGGGTGTTTCAACGCTCCCCGTTACACTGCTCCCTTCTCAAAGCTGTTCGCCCTCGAACAGCCCCATCGTAGCGTGCGAGGCGGTCCAGGTGTACCACCAGCATCTGCTCGGAGTCTCAGCCAGAAGTAGCGCTGCCGTAGTTTGTGAATCATTCGGTTCGCTCCCAGGTGTCCTCCTGAAGTACCGGCGTGCACTTCCTCCAAGATTTCCGGGACCTTACTCCGGGGAAGTACCAACTGTCCTCTCTGCGCCTTCCCATCGGGTGACTCCCATACCCGGAACAGCACGCCCACTCCGGTCTTCAACGAGTCCCATTGGGCCCAGTGCGACTTGTAGGTGGCGCTCCTCGGTGCGATGTCCTCCCAGGTCGGTCTCGTCCCTGCGTCCACTTCCCTCAAGAGTGGCCCCAAGTCTGCGTCCGCCAGCTGCTCCCTCCTCAGGCCTGCGCTATCCCAGCCTTCAGCAGGCACTGCCACAACTACTCGGACTGCTGCGGCACGCTCCTCCTCTTCCACTCTTGTGCGCTCGTGGCCGTCCTGGATCTGCGATAGGACACCTCCAATGCAATGGTCGCTGGCGTCGGTGTCCACAATGAAGGCGCCACCCGGTTGTGGGAAACCCAAAATAGGAGCACTGCACAGGGTCCCCTTCGGGTGCTGGAAAGCGTCTTCGGCGTCCTCCGTCCACACATAAGGCCGGTTTTCCTCCGTCAGGCGGGTGAGGGGTTTTGCGATGTTGTCGGCCTTTTCCTCTAAATCATTAAGGCGGTCGTCTACTTGACCCTTCCGCTCGCCCAGTTCCGTCACGTCATCCCTCACGCCGGCCAACTGTTCTTCAAACTTGGCGGCGAGAGCCTCGTTCGCCACCTTCATTTCGGTAGCCGGACCGTCATTCGCTGCTCTCATTTCCGTGGTTAACTCGGCCTTCACTTGTTCCATCTTCTCGGCGATGTTGTTTGCCGTCTTCATTTGTTTCAACTCTGCGGCGATGTTCTCCCTAGCCGTCCTGATTAGTTTCAGTTCCGCGGCCAGGTTATTTCTAGTCTCCAGCGTCTCTGTTAATTCGGCCCGCATTTCTTCCATCTTCCTGATGATGTTGTCTTTAGCCGTCTTCATTTCTTTCAGTTCCGCTAAAATCTTTTCTAATGCTGCCTCCATTGTTGTAATGTTCGGTGATGTTGTTTTCCCGCTTCCTGACACCAGTGTGACTTTGTGTTATCCCACTTCTTGACACCAGTGTGACTTTGTGGGTTCGTGGAATAAAAAGTCCAATTACACCACTCAACAATGTTCTTTATTTCCACCGACTTACAGTTTAACACTTGCCAATTACACAGAATTACTTGCTGCACACAGTTACAATTCACCAGTCCGTCCGTTACAATTTCACTGTACTCGCGGTTACGTAAGCTCCGGTACACATTCAAAGTTACGTACAGTCTTCCGTTGCACAACCCTTTCGTTCATTAACACGTCACTGACTAACTCTTACACCAAGAACTGCGACTGTCTCCTCACTCACTGACAAAACCAACTCACTGACTGACTAAACCAAAACCAACTCAACTCACTAACTAACTCCGTCTGTCTGTCACATTCTTTATATAGGAATATCGCCGGTTTCTAGTGACCAGGAGAATGTTCCAGATTACGTAATTTCTGGAACCAGGTGGACAGAAAAACAGACGCACAGTTATGTTTCTTTCCGACCGCTGGCTGTCACCACTATAAGACAAACGAGGGAAAGGCGTGGCTAACCGAGCCTCCCCTGTCTTCCGTTGCCAGCTGCTCACAGGGTGTTTCAACGCTCCCCGTTACAATATGAATAAGCTGCACTTTTAACAATGGCTTTATTCTTAACTTTCAATTAACCCGGGATGATGATGATTATTATCTACAAATGGTCTACAAATGGATAAACCCCAAATTAAGCACTTGCAAGGACAAGGAAAGGAAATCCAAGGAGGCAAGCGTACAAGGAAGTAGGCAGATGCAGAACGAAGATTCAAAAAGTGTGTTGGTTTTTGGTGACTCGATTATAAAAAATATAGAGGTAAATAGGACAAATGTAAAAGTGAATGTATTAAGGGGAATAAAGGCAGAATATCTCCCAAACTTCTTTGGCAGAGAAAGCAACAAAAGTGAGGTTAAAACGGTTGTGTTACACGTGGGCACAAACGATATAAAAAGGTCACAGGGGCCAAATGAAGTTATGGCTGAGGTGTATAGTGCAATCAGAAGTGCAAAAGAACATTATTCGCGTGCAACAGTTGTAGTGAATAGTGTAATGAGAAGAAGCGATGTAAGTGAAAACTATATAAAAGACCTAAATGAAGAAATAGAATGGGCTTGTAACGCCTTGCATGCAGTTTATGTAAATACAAACAAGTTCTTAGATGTAAGCTGCTTGGGCAGGGACAGGTTACATTTAAATAGGAAGGGCTCAAAGCTCTTAGAACAGATGATTAATAAAGTTGTAAATATGTGCATGGAACAGAAAAACTAAAATTTAAAATGGAGGGTGGGAAAACAGAGCAGCAGACAAAACAAACAAGGGAAACAAAAAATCACAAGTTAAGAAAGGATATAGAGAAAACACCATTTAAAACAGGTAGAATTGTGAGGGAATTAAGTTTCTTTCATCAGAATGTCCAGTCAATAAGTAATAAAAGGACATTAATAGAATTAAGCATAAAAGACTTGGAACGTAACATAATGATATTTACAGAACATGGTCTAAACCAGCAGGAAGTAATAGCAAATAATTATCAGGGTTATAATTTAGGAACATATTACTGTAGACAACATGCTAGTGGGGGAGTAGCCATATATATATATATATATATATATATATATATATATAGACAATGAACTGAGCTTTAGAGAAATAGATTGTAGTAAATAAGTAGTAGAGATGGCATGTGAAATGGTAACGCTGGAAATTAACTTAAAGACAAAAAGTATAATACTTATTGGGGTATACAGAGCACCATCTGGAGATAAAAAAAATATTTTTTGAGAAGATAGAAAAATTATTAAATTCAGTACAAGAAAGCCAGATTAAAATTTTAATGGGAGACTTAAATATCAACCTATTAACAGATAATGCAGCTAAGCATACATTAATGGGAATACTAGATAGGCATAACTTAAAAATAGGTATAAAAGAACCCATCAGAATTACAAAGCGATCTAGAACATGCATAGACAATGTTTTCATCAATTTAGAAGAAACTAAATGGAAATCATCCATAACAAAAGCAGGAATAGGAGACCACTTTGGACAGGTAATAACAGTAAACATAAATAAAGTGGTCATACCAAATATATTTGAGTATAAAAGGTCAATAAAGAATGAAAATTTAAAAAAGTTAAGAAGTGTATTACAGCAACAAAATTGGAAAGAAGTTTATGAAGGGGAAACTATAAATGAAAAGTATAATCGCTTTGTAAAAATTTTGCAAAAGGCAATGAATAGTACAATACCTGTAAAAAAATTCAAAGTAAAAAAGGACAAGGGGGCCACAAGTATGGAGTGGATAACAAAGGGGATAAAGATATCATGGAAGCGGGTAAAGTTTTAAACTCGATAAAACATCCAAACATGAATGACAGATCATTAGAATATATAAAGATTGCTATTTTTAGAAAGGTTATAGAAAATGCAAAAATGAAATACAATAGTGAACTTATACAGAAAACAGATAATATAATAAAAGCAACATGGAACATTGTCAATAAAATTCGTAAACAAGGCAATAACAAAAGCATAGAAAATATATTGATAAAAAATAACAGTAAAGAAATTAAAGATCCATATGAAATTTGCAGTATTTTTAATGATCACTATCTAAATATAGTAACATTAGTAAAATTGAACAAACATCAAACAAAAACATTAGTTTTACAAAACAAACAGGTAGGGTTAATAGCATGGCAGTTCTAGAAGTGACGGAAGAAAATGTAATAAATGAAATAAGCTAAAACCTAAGAAATCAAGTGGGTTAGATGATGTCTGAAATGAACTATTAAAACAGATTAAATAAGAAATTGTTGAAATTTTAACACACATTATAATCACATTACTTATGCAAGGAATTTTTCCAGACTCAGTGAAAAAAGTTATAGTCAGACCAATATTTAAGCAGAAGGGAGATAAGAAAGACGTAGAAAACTATAGGCCAATTACCCTGTGTTCCGCCTTCTCAAAGGTGATGGAAGGATTATATTTAAAACAATTGGAAAGCTATGTAAAAAAATTAAATATTATATCGGAATGGCAGCATGGCTTCCAAAAGCAGAAATCTACAATAAAAGCAATACAGGCGGCTAATAATATTATATTAACAGCTCTAAATAACCGGGAATCTGTAATTGCAATTTTTATAGATCTATTAAAAGCGTTTGACTGCATGAACATAAAAACACTAATTAACAAATTAGAAATTTATGGCATTAGAGGCCTGCCACAAAAGTGGTTATCGACATATCTAGAAAACCGAACACAGTGTGTGGAAATAAATCATCTAAATGCAAGTGGTATAGTGCAAAAAATAAAGTTCGATTTCAAAACTGTACACCAAGGAGTTCCGCAAGGTTCAAAATTAGAATCCTTTTTATTCTTATTATATATAAATGAAATATTCGAAGTGATAGGGGCATAGCAGTTGGGTATGCTGATGATATGACAGTCATAATTAGAGGTCAAACAGTTAAAGATGTAGAAAATAGGGCAAACTGTTTTGGAAATCATAAGACAATACTTCTCTAACCTAAACATGGTAATAAATATAAAAAAGACAGCCTGTATTAATTTTGAGATAAGAAACCACAACTCAGATAATATCAAAGTAAACAGAGGGGGAAAGTATATGCGAAATAAATTCCACAAATTTTCTTGGAATGATCATTGATAAAAATCTAAACTGGAAATCCCATGTAGTACACATTACTAAAAAAATAAATAAGGGCATCTTTATAATGAGAAAAACCAGGAATACAATGGACAGAAAAACAATGAAGCAGGTTTATTACGCATTTATACTCTCGCATATAAGTTATGGCATTACACTATGGGGAAATATTACACTAAGAGAAATGGGAAAAGTGCTGAAACTACAGAAGAAAGCCGTTAGAATAATAGCAAAAGTATATAATAGACAGACATGTAGAAACCTATTTAAAGAACTAACGATTTTAACAGTTCCATGCATATATATCTATGAAAGCATAAAAACCATTATACATAAAAGATACCAAAGGAATTGCAATATACAACAGTTTGAGAAATAATGAGGACTATTACAGAACAACACTAAGAGGAACACTGAATAACCGAGCAGTAGAAATGGTAGGGAGTTATTCAATAAGTTACCAAATGAAATAAAAAACATAAACCAAGTAAAAGAAATGATGAAAACCATAAAGATATACTTAACTGAAAAGGCATTTTATAGTATAGAGGAATTTAAATATGGAATATGTAACTAAGATTAATTGTATATAATGCAAATAGTTGATATTATGACATGTCCCTTAAATTGTAATTAAAAGGATGAAAATAAATTGAATTGAATTATTATTAATAACAATATTAACGGACTCCTATATGGGTAGACAACTGATCAATTTAGGTACGAAAGAACTTTTGCATGTTTTATATTGTAACTATGAAATAAGAAATAAACTATTCAATAAAATAATTTCAAAATGTCATTTCTCTAGTTCATTCTAGTATATTTTTGCAATTTTAGTGATTGGTGCTTAATGTTGATTTTTGTCTGAATCAGTTACTTTTCTATGCTTCCTGTGTAGCAATGGCGTATGCTGATAACCAGCAGTTTTATTTACTTTTACTTGTAAAACATATAACAAGTAATAACTTCAGTCTAAGTGAAGTAGAATTTTTAATCCTTGAAGACATAGAAACTCAGGACCATCTTGAACAGCCACCTGAGCCTAAAATGAATCCTTTTGGTACCTCAAAAGGAATGAGGACAGAATATTTTGCCTTAGGAAGGGTTGCAAATCTCTCCTAAACTCCAAAAAGGAGGCTCAACATTCTATTTAGGGAGGACCAGAATCTTGTGGAGAGTTTTCACAGTGTAATAAAAATATATTTTAATGATATCCTTCATTACGACTAACTTAAAACTCAGTATCGCTGCCTCTAGAGTACTATGTAATATCATCAACAAGGCAAGACACGAAGTCACCAAGAGCCTTGACTTAGGCAAGGCCACATCATATTGTCACCCGAACGTCGGGACTTCCTGTGGAGCCGGCCGGCGGTGGGGCCGGACGGGAGGCGTTCGCCCACGCCCACCCATTTGTCTTATAGCGGTAACAAGGGGTGGCTGGAAAAACATCACAGTGCCGTCTCTTTCCCCTCCCCCTGAGTTCTCGAACATACAGGATATTTCATCTAATCCGGAACCTTCTAGATTGGCCAGTAGGCAAGACGCTATCCAAGGCAGAGAAGAACTACTGCATCACCCGGCGAGAATAATTGGCGGTAGTAAAGACCTTGGAGCACTTCCACAAGTACCTGTACGGTCAGCCATTCCACCTGAGGACTGACCATTCCGCCGTAACCTGGCTATTGAACTTTAAGAACCTGGAAGGCCAGACAGCACGTTGGGTTCAGAGGCTGCAGGAGTACGACTTCACCTCGGAACATCGCAGAGGGAAGAGCCAAGGTAACGCAGACGGTATGTCCCGAAGACCCTGTCCAGAAGAGTGCGGCCAGTGCACAAGAGTGGAGGAGAAGGAGCGTGCCGCAGCAGTTCGAGTAGTCACGGCAGCGCCTGCGGATGGCTGGGATAGCGCAGGCCTGAGGAGGGAGCAGCTGGCGGACGCAGACTTGGGGCCACTCTTGAGGGAAGTGGAGGCAGGGATGAGACCAACCTGGGAGGACATCGCACCGAGGAGCGCCACCTACAAGTCGTACTGGGCCCAATGGGACTCGTTGAAGACCAGAGAGGGCGTGCTGTTCCGGGTATGGGAATCGCCCGATGGGAAGACGCAGAGAGAACAGTTGGTACTTACCCGAAGGTCCCGGAAGTCTTGGAGGAAGTGAATGCCGGTACTTCAGGAGGACACCTGGGAGCGAACCGAATGATAGACAAACTACGGCAGCACTACTACTGGCTGAGGCTCCGAGCAGATGCTGAGAGATGGTGCCGTCAATGTCACGTGCGCGCAGCGAGTCGCGGCCCCCAGACTAGGAGCCGGGGTTGCATGCAGCAGTATAACGTCGGAGCGCCATTCGAACGGATCGCCATCGACATAGCTGGACCATTTCCGATGTCCGGCCGAGGCAACAAGTACTTGATGGTGGTCGTGGACTACTTCAGCAAGTGGCCGGAGGTGTATGCCATCCCGAAACAAGAAGCAAGGACAATCACAGACTGCCTCGTGGAGCAAGTGTTCTGTCAATTTGGGGTGCTGTTAGAGCTGCACAGTGACCAGGGCACCAATTTTAAGTCCAACCTGATGAAGGAGGCACTACAAAGGCATGGTCAAAAGATACATCAAGACCTTAGAGGAACATGTGAGGAAGGTCGTGGCCAGCCATCAGCGAGACTGGGACGTCAAGGTGCCTCTGTTCTTGCTGGCCTACTGCTCGTCTACAAACTACACAACTGGGATGACGCCAGCCAGCTTAATGTTCGGCCGAGAGTTACGCATCCCTTGTGACCTGGCTGTTGGAAGCCCTCTGGAAGCGAAACAGCCAGCAACCGAGTATGTGGAGAACTTGGTGGACCATCTCCACGACATGCACGAGATAATTCGCCAGAACATCCAGAAGACGAGCGACCCGCATGAAGACCAGGTATGACAGGCAAGCCAACAGCCAAGGGTTCCAGCAAGGTGACCTGGTCTGGTTGTACCAGCCTACCCGGACCAAGGGACGCTGCCCGAAGCTCCAGTAGCCATGGCAAGGACCATACCGGGTGGTGAAGAGGATTAACGACGTGGTCTACCGCATCCAGAAGGTTCCCCGAGGGAAGATGTTGGTGGTACACCTGGATCACCTGGCACGCTACGATGGTGCTGTTCAGGACGACCAGCTTTGAGGAGGGAGCAGTGTCACCCGAACGTCGGGACTTCCTGTGGAGCCGGCCTGCGGTGCGGCCGGATGGGAGGCGTTCGCCCACTCCCACCCATTTGTCTTATAGCGGTAATGAGGGGTGGCTGGAAAAACATCACTGTGCCGTCTCTTTCCCCTCCCCCTGAGTTCTCAAACATACAGGATATTTCATCTAATCCGGAACCTTCTAGATTGGCCAGTTGGTCCTATATAAGCAACGTGTCGGGTTGGAGGAAAGTTCAGTTCTTGTCGAGCAGCAGTGACGAGCGCCCAGTGAGGGAACGGACTGTGTACGTACATCGGAGGAGTGTACGTAACTGCGTGCAGTAGACCTGTGACAGACGAACTGGTGAATTGTGATTGTGTGCATTACATAATTCTGTGTAATCGGCAAGTGTTCCGATTGTAATTCGGTGGAAATAAAGAACACTTTTGAGTGGTGCAATCGGACTTTTAATTTCACGAACCCACAAAGTCACAATATGCACATCTACCTTCTATCTACCTTCTTTTTAAAAAAATACTTCTATGAATTCAGGATACCTAAAACCAACATTCCCAATGAAATCTCACTATAAAATTTTTGGGTGTAGTACATTACTACTTCTAACTGCCAGGTACACGATAGAGGGTATTAATATTATTAATCATAAAGAAACCAAATGTCATTTTCAAAAACAATGTTTGAATAACACTATAAATAATAAATAGTTTTTGGGTCTTCATCTTAGTTTTGCTATACTGTAAGATGGGGTAATATCGGACATAATTTTAAGGTAGCTTTGCAAAGAATATTCAATTCACACAACAAAAGGTGTCATATGTTTGGGATGACATTGAAGAAAAATCTGATCAAACAACATGATCTGTAAATTTTATTTAAGTATCCAGTTCCTAATGATTAAAACTATCTAATGTTACTCCTATGAATTGAATTTCCAAGTTCCATATATCCCTCTAATGGAGTAATTTTGGACATTAACTATCTTTTTAAAAAGTACTCATGCTTAAAAATTCATTTTAAATGTATGGAAAATGTTTTACCAATGGTTACAAAGTATTCTAGATGTTCTTTGATAGTAGAGTCAACATGAAAAATTCAACGCCATGGCCGGGATTTGAGCCATGGATCTCCTGGTTTCCGTCCACTCGCCCTAACCCATTGAGCTACCATGGCCAACTTGGTACATTTTTCTGAGTGTACATTTTTCTATAATAATAAATTTGTTTGTATTTTTTAGCACAAGAGGATACTTCATATTTGTGAGCAGAAGAGCCAGCTTCATAAGCTGATGAGTTGCTATCACTCTCAAATATGCTGGTTGTATCTTCCATTTTATCATTTAAATCATCTAATGTATTTTCATATTCAATCTTCAGGTTTGTAACCACTCATTGAAATATCAACATTAGCATTATACTGATTTTCTATAATCAATAACAGTATCTCCACCATTATTTAATCTTCTCACACAGGAATTTTTTCTGCTATTTATTTGGACACAATTACAGGATTAATGGTTCCAATTTATTGACAAAACACAGTTTTCCACATAAAATACTATGAGTGGTGTTCAAATGAAAAGATACGAAAGGTCTTTAACAACCAAACCAGATGAAATTTTAATATGCCGCTTTGGGATAACATAATGAGACATCTAGTGATGCAAATGAATTGACAACTCAGTGAGAGTCACAGTCTCCCCCGTATACAGCCATCATTTGGTGATGAATATCGGCTGATTAAATACTTTACGCAGTCAGAAATCTGATAACACCTTGCTGTTCCTCAATTATCAAATTTTGCAATGTGAATGACAGGATATCCTCACACGCACTGCCGTGTCAATTGGACAGAACTCACAACTGCCTGCTTCTTTTCTGCGTCATGTGCAGTCACCTATATATGCGCACAACCAGGCTGAACACTACATTCACGTCACTAGATGTCTCACTACATTATCCCAAAGTGTAATATTTAATACATAAAATATGAAGCTGTTAACAGTGAAGCAAACAAATATATACAAATATAATAATTTGTAACTTAAACATTTCACACCTTTTCACTTGAACATCCCTCATAATTCAGTTATACCATTTTTACTACAGCAAATGGATCACAGCTATGGTTCAATGACAGCTAAATTCTCTAATAGAGTTATAAGAAATAAAGTTTCTAATAAAACTGGGATCATAGGTTGCACTCATTCAACTACTAATCAGTATTAATGCAGACCTTAGACTGTTCTTGAATATGTGGCAGGTGTCATTCCTCATAAACAAGTAATGAGTAAGTCACAACCAGCTTCAAAAGGGAATTGAAAAATGAAGGACTATAACCATGCAAATAAATGACCCAATATAACTCAATTTTGTAACTTAGGCTAATTTCCTTGATGGAAAAATCCACTTACCTCAGGTACTGCTGACAAAAAAGGCTTTATTGGCACATTTGTGGAAATTGCTTTTAATTCATGGTCACCAAAACCTCTCGTTACACCAATGGTTTGAAGAACCCTACTCTGTAAAAAAAGAAAAAAGAAATGCTTGCACATTTTTCTGTTCAAAGGGGCACTTAATTTAAGTGGAGAAAACTAGAAAACAAAAACAAAACAAAAAATCATTGAAGTGGGAAACAAATATAAATGGTATTGAAATTTATTAGTGAATATTATAAAGAAAGTTGCAAATGGCCAGAGTGTAATTGACTTTGTTTTCTGGTCCAATAATATTAGACATATAGTGAGTAATTTTGAAGAGTCAAACATAAGTACCAATAGTGGTCATTTCCCATTAGTAACATGTATTAAAACCAAATCACAAAGTGTGGAAGCTGACAAAATAAGGGACAGAATAGCAGCTAAAAGAGAACATGTTAGATATAGATGGAAGGAAGAGCACAAGGCAAACTTTGAAAATCTTTTAAATTCCGAGCGAGGGAAAATATGTCAGTATGGGGTACTATATAATTCGGAAACCTTTGAAATTGAAAAGGCGATGAATATCTTAAATTTCATATTGCAATGGGCAGGGGAACAGATGAAAGTTAGAAACAGGCAAATTATTGAAAGTGACATGGTTTGATGAGGAGTGTAAAATAAAGGTATTGTAAAAGCGGAGTTGGTAAAATGGAGAGAATCAGGGAATATCAAACTGAAAGAACAATATCTGCTAAGCAAATATTATTATAATAAGTTTTCCTCAATGGAGGAAAAGAAATGCCAGCAAACTAATCAGTACTATTACTGAAAATAATGTAAGTAAAATATGGAAAGGTATTAAGACATTATACAAAAAATATATTGTCAAATCTAACATAACTCAAGAAGAATGGTTAGGGTATTTTGCAACTTTATATACATTTGAAAGCTTTAGTGTAGGGAGGGTAATCCCTGAAATAGAAAATAATTTCAATGAAATCTTGGACAGTGTCATAACAGATGAAGAAGTAATGAATCAAATTAAAAAAATTAAAAGGAACAAAGCACCAGGTATAGATGGTATACCCGGAGAGTTCATTAGGGAATGGAGCAAAGACGTGAATCGAGTTAAAGTTCTAACATCATTGTTCAACTCAATGAAAACCAAAGGGTATATACCTAAGAGTTGGAAAAAAGCTATTATTCAGCCAGGGGATATGGATGTACCCAATAATTACCGAGGCATAGCACTGTTATCGAATGTGGGAAAAATTTATACGGGTATCTTGGCAGAAAGGCTGCAAGTGTGGGTAGAGGAACATAATATTCTTTCAGAATTCCAAATGGGCTTCAGAAAGGGGAGGCGGACAGTTGATAATGTATTCATCATAAAAACACTAGTAGATAAATACCTAAAAAATAAGAAAGGTAAATTATATATGGCTGGGTAGAGCTGAAACTGTTGTGGTATAAGCTGTTAATGAAAGGAGTGAGTAATCAAATGGTAACTATACTAAAAGAATTGTATAATGAAAATACATTTTGCATAAAATATGAAGAAGGGGCACTAACTAAAGAAATACAACTGGAGGGAAAAGGACTAAGGCAAGGGTGCAAGCTAAGTCCAATTTTATTCAATTTATTTATTGATGATGTACTACAAAATATAAGTAAGAATAATAGTCTCATACCAGTAATAAACAACTTACAAGTCCCAGGTTTACTTTTTGCAGACGATTTGGTAATAATGTCCATTACCGTTAATGGGTTAAAAATATCTTTGCAAGAGGTGGAGAAATACTGTTCAGAGTGGGGCTTAAAGGTAAACAGCGAAAAAACTCAAATTGTGGTATTTAAAAAAGGAACTAAATTGAGAAATATGAAAAGTGGAAGAAGGGAGAAGCTGAATACAAAGTAGTGCGTGACTGTACTTACTTAGGACTAAAATTAGATGCAGGAGGCAAATGGGAAAAACAAAAGAAATCAGCACTGGCAAAAGGGAAAGCAGCAATGATGGCTGTGAGAGGGTGTCTATATAAAATGCCAGAGATGGAGATCAAATGGTTGGAAAGAGTATATAGTTCTGTAGTCGAGGCCAGAATCCTATATGGCATTGAAATATGGGGGCTTGAGAATGGGTGGGAAGTTCTGGATCAGATGCACAGGATGTTCTGTAAGGAAGTTTTGGGGCTGCCAATGGCAACAGCAAACGAAGTTGCTCAAATTGAAATGGGGAGAGTAACAAGGAAAGGGTTAATAATGGAAAGAGCCTTGAAATACTGGCATAGGATCTTGAATTTAGATGAAGGCAACAATGTTTAAAATATCAAGAAGCAAGTCTGCAAAGCTCGGGCTTGGCAAGCACTCTACGAAACAATTTGGAAAATAATGGCTTAGGGGATATTTGGAGAAAAAGAGATAGAAATTATAAAAGTTTCTGGAGGGGTGTTAGAAAAAGATTTGAAGATATAGAGATTCAAAAACTGTTCAGCCAGTTAGGTGAAAAGAGGTCATTGGTATATTATGTTGAGTTATATTATGTTGAGTTAAAAAGTGGCTGGGGAAGGGAGCAGTATATAGATAAAACCATTAATGAAGAAAGGAAGGGGATAGCATGGCTGAGAGCAGGAGTGTGGAGGCTAAAAGGGCAGCGGAATGGGTTTGTGCAAGACAAGTGCCCATTGTGTGGGGTAAGGAAGATGTGGAACATATCCTTTTTGAATGCAGGGAAACAGAGATTTGGCAAAAAGAATACATCTGGAGAAAAATTAAGCGAACTCCTGATATATGTAAAATTATAGATAAAAATCTCAAGAATGTAGGTCAGTTCTTAGATAAAGTGAAAAATAAATGGAAGTGGACTGTGAAAAAAGGAAATGAACAATAGTGTGTAAGCAATAGTAGTAATGGTAGTAATGTTAGTAGTAATAGAAATGTAAGTAGTGTACTACACATTTTGTAATTCAACGGGCTGCCCACCAATTAATGGCCTGGGCCAAATACTGGTGATCAGCTCAACAATTGTAATAGCTTAGTACACAAATAAATAAAAAAATAAAAAAATAAAAGATAAAGAAAGTGAACAGTGAATACTTTTCACATAATTTAGAAAGCAATCATAATTATCCCAAATGATTTAGCTAAATAGTTTTAAAAAAGCAACAAATAACTACAGTAAACATTTCAACTACCAGCTTGCATTATCCAGCTAGTTTAAAAAAATATAGTAATGATTTTACATGATACATACTGTACTATGTCATTGTAATCTGGCATCTGCTACAATCTTCTTACATGACATGTACATAAAACCATTTAAAACAATCAAAGCCTATATTTCCTTGCCATACTACCTGTTCTTTGCTACATTAATTGGGTACAGGATGCCTGAAAGCGCAAAATATAGATGTGTGTCACTATAAATTGTTATTTGGTAAGCTTTGTTGTACTTTTATTACAGATTATGAAGTGGATGATAAATGAAAAAAATATGTGCTACATTCACACGACTTTCTCTGGCCTCTATCATTTATTAGTGAATATACACACTAATCTTACAAAAGCTTCTATCTACTTCAATTTAAGTGAGCTAAATCTTTGCAGAAAATCTGTTAGAAAACTATAAATTCATTGTACATACAAAGGAAATAGTAATAGTCAAATGTGTAAGAACTGGCTATTACATATGATGGCCTTAAAATTTCATACTCTTTCCATGGAATTGCAATATACACCTTAACATCAACAGAACTTCAAAAGAATAAGGCACTGAACAATTCAAACCATTAATAATGGATATCTTGGACATGGCATATGCTACAAAAAAGTTACTTGACATAAACGGAGCGTTTTAAAGAAAACTACACTTTTTGAGTGGTACATTTTCGTCTGTCATTTAAGATGCACCACCATATTTGAGATTCTACAAAATTCCTTCCAAAAATTAAAGGTATAATATACACATTTTTTAGATAATAAAAAATAATTAAAAATGTTCAATGTAAGGTGTAGTTTGGGGTGAAGGAATTTCCTTGAAAATTTATTTACCTCAAATTTTGGTTTATGAATTACTTATACACAAGGACTTTGGAAAACCATATAATAAGGTTTGACTGTATTATGCTAAATGCTAATGGTCTGACTTTGCCTTAGAAGGGGAAATTCCAAAACAATTATACATCATATATAAGAATGAATACTTAATTAAATGTACTGCCAACACTGAAACAAAATATTGATTGATTATTAATAAATATTAATATCCAAAGAATAAAGTAAGTGCAATTCATTATAACACTAGAAATGTTTTACAGTCCTTATCTTAAAAGATTACTGCATAGTGAAATAAGAGATGATAAAGTTGTCCAACAGGTTAAATTGATGAAAAGAATACAGCACCAGAATGGAATCTAACCAGACTTTATAAAGAAATGGTGTAGTGATGTTAAAAGAATTAAATTACTATAGTTCGGCCGCTCTATCTCCGGCTCTGACATTTCTCGAGAGGGGGAAGCAGGTTGTTGCCAGTTCTTTAGCGGAAATTTCAAGCAGAGCAACATGCGTATTTGAAATATTTCACGTATTTGCGTATTTCACGAACCAGTAGCCATATTATTATAATAGCGATAATAATAGGCTTACGAACACTAAAAATCGGAATTCACGCACGAAAAATATACCAAAGAAAGTTTACCAGCCCAAGTAGCTAAAAGGCCACGTGGCTCAAACCAAGTTAACCTGGCAACATGGTGTTGGGTTCGGAAGCCACGCCTATACCTTGTTTCTCATAAGCTTGCCCCGTATCTCTTAACGGTCACGTGACCTAATCACCTCTCATTGGCTGCTGTTGTAGTAATGACTGTCGTGCGGTAAAAATTAGTTCGTTATTTAACATGGTGATATATCTTTATATGTTGGAAGAGAATTGTCAAATTTATATTTTCGTAACTGTTTGAATTAAAAATATTACGCAATAGAGTTGATTTATCTGAAATGCATGTTAATTCTTAAACTAAGTAAAGAGGAGGTTCCTTTGTTCTCAAGCACGTGTTTCACATGGCACGATAGCACGTGATTTAGCAGTAGTGGTGACATTTGTTTATATTACTTATCACTGACCTTGTTTTGAACTGGATTAGTCATATATCGCCATTTGACGGTGTGTTGTGCTCAGTGCGAGAGATAAATTATTGTGACTTTGTGGGTTCGTGGAATAAAAAGTCCAATTACACCACTCAACAATGTTCTTTATTTCCACCGACTTACAGTTTAACACTTGCCAATTACACAAAATTACTTGCTGCACACAATTACAATTCACCCGTTCGTCCGTTACAATTTCCTTGTACTCGCGATTACATAAACTCCGATACTCATACACAGTTCGTACAGACTTCCGTTGCACAATCCTTTCGTTCATTAACACGTCACTGACTAACTCTTACACCAAGAACTGCGACTGTCTTCTCGCTCACACTAACCAACTGATTGACCAACTCAACACAGCACAACAACTGACTGACTCTGTCTGTCTGTAACCCTCTTTATATCGGAATATCGCCGGTTTCTAGTGACCAGGAGACTGTTCCAGTAAACGAAAGATCGAGAAACAGGTGGAAGGAAAACAGACGCACAATTATGTTTCTTTCCGACCACTGGCTGTCACCACTATAAGACAAACGAGGGAGAGGTGTGGCTAACGCGGTCCTCCCCTACCTTCCGTTCCCAGCTGGTTACAGGGTGCTCCAACGCTCCTGTTACATTATTTTATTGATCGTTTATTGCGCGTGTACTTATTATATGTATAATAGCAGAGTCTACCGCCAGTTTTTCGCTGAAGTATCGCAAGGATAATTCTTTAAAAACAGGCGAAAAAGGAATTGCAGTGCATGTGTTTAATGCACTCACAGAGAAGAATCCGTCTTTGTCAGTGAGAGAAGTCGAACAGCTGTGCTCTGAAGTTACAGGTGTGAGTGTTAGATCCGTAGGAACATCGTGATGTGAAATAGAGAAAACAGGAAAACTTGCCACTCCAGGCAAAAGCAGGAATAAACAAAAGTGCGTGCTCGGAGAAAATACGTGAAACGTGTTGTGTGTCGTCATGTGCATAGTTTTTTCTTTAGAAACGAGCTCCCTAACATAAGTAACATTTCGTCTGCTGTAAATGAGGATGCAGATTTACCAAACATCAGCAGATTACTTATACAGCTGGGGTTTGTGAATGAAAAAAGAGGCAAGAAAAATGTGCTAAAAGACAGAGGCGATATTGCTATGTGGCGAAGACGTTATTTAAGGACAATCAGACTGTACCGAGATACAAATCGCAAAATATACACGAAGAACACAAAAAGTAAGGTATGGCATGACACGACTTTTAACATTTAGTTTCAACTTGCTCAGTTTCATTATAAACTTGTATTTTTGCATGCCTTCATATCCTTATTTGTATGATTTTATTTATCTTTCCATCAATTATTATGACGTTTGCTGCACGTTTAAATGTGACGGGAAGGCACCGCTATGGCATTAGCCTACGGCACGAAAGCATTAGCCAATTAGGTTGAGGGGGAAGGTAGTTGAACGCGGAGTGATACATTTCAGCGGAGCAAGGTTATATGAAACAGAGATTAGCAGCGACAATGCTGATTGGCGCTAGCAGACAGTTTTAACCTCCTGATCAGAGCACCGGATGTAGAGACTCCCAGTACCACCAACAGATGCAGTTAGTGTGCGTGAAAGGTGTGAACGAAATATTCTAATAGAGTTTTGTTGTAATGAATATCTTGCATGATAATGAAATTTCAAGTTGGATTTTATTGTTTTAAAGCTAATATGGTCCTATATTTTCATTTTAAAGATAATTTTGACAATATGTTTTCAATTGCTCATTATTGTATGTTGGTACTATGAACCTTCCCCCTCCACCTCTTGCAGTAGCAAAACGTCAGAGCCAGAGATACAACGGCCGGACAATAGTATGTTTAATTCAATTAAAGAGAAGGGATATGTAGTACAGTAATACGGAAAGCAATAATCCACTCAATTTATAAAGGCAAGGAGTATACACAATCCCAATAATTATACGGTACTGCACTATTATCAATTGTAAGACAAATATTTAAAGGAATTTTATTTCATAGAATACAGAAATGGACAGAGGAATATAGCATTTTATCTGAATTTCATACTGACTTTTGCAGGGGGGAGGAAAACTGGATAATTTATTCACAGTAAAAACATTAGTGAACAAATATTTAAAGGAAAAAAGAGGGAAATTGCTTGGTATTCATAGACCCTCAGAAAGTGTACCACAGAATAGACCAAAATTTGCCATGGTATAAACTTTTGAGCAAGGGTGTGTATCATCATATGGTGAACCTTCTTAAAGCCTTATACAGGGATAGTACTTTTTGCATAAGAGTTGAGAAGGGGTGGGTAACAGAGGAAATAACTCAAAAGAAGGGACTATGGCGAGAGTCCAGTAATATTCAATCTGATGATATTCTAACTGAAATAGGAAAGGATAGCAATTTTTTGCCAGCAATAAATAATGACAATTCCAGGATTATTATTTGCAGAAGATTTTAGTAGTACAATCCATTACGATAGGCTTAAGACAGTCCTTGCAGTAAACAGATAAATATGTTAATGAATGCAATTTGAAAGTAAACCAGGTAAAGACTCAAATATTAGTATTTAAGAAAGGGGCAAAAATTGAGTAAATTTTAAAAGTAGAAGAAAGGAAACCAAGAATACCAAGTAGTTAGAGATTGTATATTCTTAGTAGTTAAAATGGATGGGGTTGGAAAATGGGAGAAATAGAAAAACTTTGTTTTTGCAATAGGAAAAAGTGCACAGGCAACAGTTACAGGGTGTTAATACAGAATACCGGATATTAAAGTCAGTTGGTCAGAAAAATATACAATATGGTAGTGGAAAAAGCAATATTATATGGGAGTGAAGTATGGAGAGTGGATGGGAAGTTGTGGATGCAGTACACAGGATGTTCTGTAGAGAACTTTTAGGACTAACAAACATGACAGCAATGGAATTTGTGGAAATGAAATGGGTAGAGCAGGAAGGAAAGGTATGATTGAGAGAGCACTTCAATTTTGGTTTAGTTTTAAATTGAATTGAAAAGAATCTGCTAAGACTATGCTTAGAATATCAAGAAAAGCACCGATAAGGACCAAGTAATGAATTTTGAAATTCCTCCAGTAAATAATTTGACAAAGAAGTTCATAGCTCCACCACCACAGAGAAGAGAGCAGATGACAGCAGACAATAGTTGGACTGAGGTTCAAAATATATGCAATGGCTTTTGAAACTAATCCCTCAATAATATAAAAAAAATAAATGACAAAGTGTTAAAAAGTGACTAAAAATAGTTTTTTCAATCATGAAAAGAGTTCAAAAGGTAATCGAAGGTGCTATAGTATACAATATAACGTGGAAAGCATTACTCCGAGAGAAATTTGGAAAATGAGGGAAAACAATGTAAAAATTAAATCTCGATGTAATGTAAAGGGTTTTAGAAAAGAAATTAGGAGAAGATTTGAAGACATGGAAATGCAAACACTGTTTGCTGATATAGCTGGAAAGAATTGTTAGAATCATATATTACAATAAAAGCTACATGGGAAAGAGAAGTACATAATGATAAACTAAATAACGAACAAAGAGAGCATATAGCATGGACAAGAGTGGGTGTATGGAGACTGAAATGGATGAGAAAAGGTTCTCCAGTACCCAATATGCAGGAGAAAAGAAGACAATGAGTACATAATATTTTAGTGTAAAAGGTCAGAGTTATGGAGAAAAGAATATATGAATGACAATGGCTCAAAGTGGATGAAAAGATTGCATTAACATTTTTAGTAAGAACTATATGAAAGCTGGTGAGTTTTTAAATAAAGATAAAAAGAAATGACATTAGTCATTAAAAAGAGAAATAAACAAGGTATAATTTTAAGGAAAATCTGTATAGCATAGTGAATAAGTTAACAGCCTGTGCTGAACACTTAACCATATGTACAAAAGTGAACCATATTCCTTGTATTTTTTATTTGTAACAAGCTTAGTACAAATAAATAAATATTAATATATTGAAAATATATATATATATAAGGATGCTATGTCCCCATAATTATTATAATTATTACACAGAATGGCACCTCAAATGAAATAAACCACATTTTTTGTCACATTCATGTTTTTGCATCTGGTATATTTACCTTTATGTTCAGTCTATTTGTCAACACATTAATAAGCTGGAACAGTTTGTATATCATTATGCTTTGAATACTATTACAAAGATTAATTAAAATATGTTTGAAAAAAGCTTTTTGTTGTCCAACACAACTTATGTTCTCTGAATTCAACACATTCAAAATCAATCATATTTATCACAATGTTCTGTTAAATTACATAAACAAAAACTGGTATATATTGCTATTGTATTTCATAACAAAGAACAAAATAACATGACTTAGTGCACTTGTCATGTTTTAATAACGGCAACTTTTAACAACATCAATCTTTGCCCACGATTTTAAAGTGTTATTATAAAAAATAATATTTAGCTCTGTGGCACTATGGTGTTTCTGGTTTATAGTTAAAACAAGTTAATCATTAAAAGTAGACCAAATGCAAATATCTAGTGATTATTTACTAATCAACCATAATTCAAGTTTCCTAAACTGTTACAATTAATTTCTTACAATTTAACCAGTGATCATATTTTGTGTTCTGGCAGGCAGATAATAGGTAGCAGGATATTATAAAAATGTTAAATGGCAATAAAAAAGTCATGAAGAATTACAATCAATGTGCTTAGTACTTACAGAAAGAAAACTAGAGAAAATGGGAATGTGGAATACAACTGACAGTACTCTGGAAGCACTGATCACTACAGTGGTACTGTCTGATATTCCAGCTTCCTAATTAGAATTTTGTTCTAAATATTCAGAATTCTACTACACATTACTACACATTAACACAGAAAATTGAAGTACTTTAAGGAATTAGCTGATAATTATAAACTTGAAAAAACCTTTTTAGTTAAATGATGGAAATTAATCATTTCTTCATACTAGCCGTATATAGGCTAAGGTCTTTGATAGATAGTCAACATGAAAAATTCAATGCCCCGGTCGGAATTTGAACCACGGATCTACTGGTTTCCGTCTAGTCGCTCTAACCCATTGAGCTACCATGGCCAACGTGCCGTCCTGACATCAAATTCTCCATTTGACTCATATATTTCCCAGACCACTAGGAGCTCTTGCATTCGAGATACACTGTTTGTGGCGACTTACTATCGTAAGTACTTGAGTCCCAGGTTTCATCATTTAACTCTTATTATTTTAGTTAATTGATGAGTCAAATGGAGAATTTGATGTCAGGATGGCACGTTGGCCATGGTAGCTCAATGGGTTAGAGCGACTGGACGAAAACCAGTAGATCTGTGGTTCAAATCCTGGCCGAGGCATTGAATTTTTCATGTTGACTCTATCTATTGAAAAAACCTTATTTTTCTTCCAGTTCAACTACGCAATAATAATTTCATTCGGTAAACTTTTATTTTCTTACTCAGAAAACTAAAGCAACAGGCCTGTCCAATGCTTCGTATGTGTTAAGAATACTTAATATTGATGTTAAAATTTGAAACATGGCAACATGCAGGGGCGAAGCATGGTATGATGTTTATGGAAGCCCTAACTGTATACAGGCAACAAGTTTCAAACCCAAGGCCATGAGTTGCAGATATACAGGAGCTACTTCCCTAAACATCATATTACATCACACTTTGCTACTTACATCTAAAATGTATCAAAAAGCTTACCCGCTTCATTTCACCACTAACTACCAGTGGAGCCAAGTCGGCTTGTGTCAGCATTTTTTGTCCCCAACCTTTCATCAATGGACTTCGGAAAAGGACTGTTTTACCCAAGTCGTCAGGTCTTGGCCTTTTTTGGTATTCCAAAGGAGTATACAAGCCGTTTGTAAGTTCTGGCTTCAGCAAAGCCTACAAAACACACAAAAAATAATTAAAATATTACTTTTCTGATCCTTAATGTCATATAATAAAATGGAGGAGAACCTATTCTTAACCATTATCAAATAGCAGCTCCAGTAAAATATGCTCATGTATCTGCTTTGTGAATATATGATGGGCTCATACAACAAAATGGTTTACATATTATTATTGGTACTACTTTTCTTATTACACATTTATCTTGTATATTATAATTAATAATAATAATAATAATAATAATAATAATAATTATTATTATTATTATTATTATTATTATTATTATTATTATTATTATTATTATTATTATTATTATTGTCATTAAGCTATTACACAATAGACGTCAGAAAACTATATACAATACCACAGCCCGCTCACATCCCCTAAAGCCTCAGCACTCAGTCGGATTCCTACGCATTTAAGCGACCGAGCGGTGTTTGCCTTTTTTGCCGCTTGGAGCTCTCAAAGCTGACCCCTAAGTGGCCTTGCCGACATTTAATTTTGTGGTGACAGTTGAACAAATTTTATGGTCTCAATTAGTATTGAAAGTGAATTTTACATAAAGTGCTGTTGACACCAATCTAAAGTAAGCGAACAAGAAAACTGGGCATAAATAAGAGACAATAAGAAAACTGGGTATAAATAAGAGATAATAAAAGTAATCATAAGTATGAGCACAACATGTCATTGTTTATTATTATTACTTTTACTGTTGTGCCGTAAATGATGGCAGTTCATTTAGAAGGTAGATTTTCCATGACAGCTTTATAGTACAAAAATTTACAATAGACAGCACTATATTTCAAAGCTCTCCGTTTTTCCAAAGTCCAGGTCTTCGAACCATACATAGCAGTGCTCCAAATGTAAGAATTACGTATTATATTATTTTTATTATTTTTATCATCATTATAACAGCAGTAGTAGCAATAATTACAACAAACAGCCTAGCAGCAATTATGAGCTCAATACTTTGTATTTCAGATGGTGTATTGTTGCGTACCTTTCTGTAAAAGTAAGAAAGGGAAATCAAAAGGGATCAGTTTCCATCAATTTTCAGTAGAAGAAGAACTATGTAATCAATGGCTAAAAGCTATATGGCGCTCTAATTTCGTGGTAAATGATAAATCTAATTCAACAGTCGTGTGTGAAAGCAGGAAGTATTCCAAGCATTTTTTTTTTTTTGAACTACCCAGATTATAAGTGAGTGAAGAAAGCAACAAAGCTACAAATTTAAAAAATACGCTTACACACAGAAAACAGAAAACGGAGATGCAGTTCCATCAGAGAAAGTCTTAACAGTGCTGCTGATGTTAATGCGCTGGATCATGTCACAGATGCACATACTTACAACTGCGCTGCAATTCAGATTGAGGAAGACATAATTTCCAAATTAAAGAGATTGGAAAGGGAGAATAACACCTTGAGATGTAAATTATGGGGAGCAAATAAAAGGCACAAAGAATTTGTAAACAAGCAGCAAACAAATGAAGAAAGATTACTTTATTATGAAATCAATAGTTTTCATAAATCAATTCAATTATTGATAAAAAGACACACAGCTTCCAGACACAATAATCGCAATATTGGGCATATTGAGCAACATTAAAGGTAATGTGAATTTTCATCTTATAAGACCTACTAATGTATATTGTTAAACTGCTTTTAACTGTTTACTTAGTTATTTTTTTTTTCTTTTCTTCCTAGACAACGTTTCATGCAACAGTCCACTTATCACTGGCATATATAGGAGGTTTTATAGTTAAAAAAATAGCGGCCGAATTCTCTTGTGCCATCTGTCTTACTAAAGTGTCTACCGCCAGGTGTACACCATCCCTTGTAAATCTAATATTCAAAACGGACGAAAACTCCACTTTCTATTACCCATCTCCAGAGTTTGTTTCTCTTTTGGCAGTTATAGAGAAATTTATAACAACTGCTGTACCTAAGCTACCTAAAGTATGTGTGAGAAAAAGCCTAAAGGAAGACATAATGCCAGCAATGCAACATTGTTCTTATCTCGTGTGTGCAGTGAACTGAAAGCATTCAGAACTGCTAAGTGAACTGATATGCAAACATTATATTCCTGTGATATTAAGATGCATTGCTTCTGCTACAACGGAAGTGTTTGAAAAATGTAAATTCCTAAACTGTAAACCACTGCATCAGAAAGTTCTGCGTTTGTAATGTCAAAACATTGCAGCTGTAAGCTGGAATAGGGTTGCAGAGGGGTCATCAGTCAGCGCCATACGGTGGGTAGTGGAGAAATCTGTAACTTTTAGTCATAACACTCTAGCTGGCGAGTGCCGAGGCTTAAAGGGATGTGAGCGGGCTATGACAATACAATATACAGCAGTGATTAGGTAACAGAAGCTAAGCTAATTAGAATTCTTATTGACAACAAAATAGAACCAATTTGAGTATAAATACATGCTCAGTACAAACTGATAAAATAAACTTAAAAACTTACATACTAAAATATATTCATGAATATGAATACAAAAATAAAGAAAATGGAATATATTGTTGGTAAAATACAATGGTAATAATAAAATAAGCTGATAAAATGAATTAAAAACTATTAAAACACAATTAAAAACTAGTGAAAATAAAGTAAAATACATACAAATTTGAAATTAATTAAATTTAGGTATTATTTTCAAAGTATTCTCAAACACAATACTATGGGTTACCGCAATCTGTTAAAAACTCTTCAAATCTGTTGTAAGGTAATTGAATTAAATCAGTTGGTAAGGTGTTATACAACTTTATACCGAATACTTCAAAGCTATTCTGCGATATGGATAATCTGTGATGTGGTATATCAATTAAATTGTTATTCCTCGTATTATAACTATGCACATTCTGTCTATATTGAAGGGCAGATAAATTTTCGATAAATTTTCCTTTATATAAGTGAGTACAGTATAAACATTTACTACATTCATTATTCTCAATTTAATGAAAAGTGGCTTGCAGTGTACCGACTTGTCTGACTATCATGATATGGATAATCTTTTTTTGCTATACAAGGATACTATAAGAGAGCTATTACCCCAAAGTAAAATTCCAGTGGAAAAAAGAAAAATATAATAAATTTGATAAATCTGTCAAGTACACAGTTTTTTAAACTTCTAATCTGAGAAATGACTCTATAGAGAGCTTATCACTAATAAAATTGATATGAAGTACCCAAGATAGTTTGTCGTCCACCATTATACCTAAAAACTTAGCTTAGTAATAATGTAACACTTAGTTTGGTTTAAATAAGTAATATGAAACACGAACGACAGTTAATGGATTTTGATTTGTCACCAAGTCCCATCTGGAAGTATATTTCACCACCACATGATGCTGCCATAATAGATGACCCCACAACAGAAACACCACCATGAGCCAGTTGGACACATTCTGATGATGAGAACACATGTTCTCCAAGCATGTTAACAGTAAGTAAAATAACTGATGTTAGTGTTACTGGTGCCGACTGATTTTAATTCCACCTTAACACCTCACTGTTTCTAGCTTCTTTCATATATAAAAGCTAATTTATGTTTCTCTTTTATTGGAAGTCATGTAGTTCAAATTAATTTTACATCTTGAAAAGTCACTTTCTGCTTTGTTAGTAATGACTACATATCAATAAGTATTCTGCAAAATAAAAGTGAATCGAGAAGATATTGACACATTGCTTCACTAACACTGTTTTTCACAGGACATGTTTCAAGAGCTGTTGCTCCCATCTTCAGCTGAGTCTCCATTCACTTTTATTTTAACTTGTGCTTCAATGTCTCCACGCTTCTTTCAATTTTTATACTTTGAAGTATTCTGCAGTTTTACATGTACACTGCCATACAAAGATTCTATGAGTATTGAAATATTCCAGTAGTAACTATTATTTATTTAGAATTCATTTATGTTCATAACATGTTTTGTTCAACAGATTATCACTATCCTGAAGGTATTACACAATGCAACAAGACAATATGATTTTAGTTAAATAATGGAAATTAATCATTTCTTCACACCAGCTAAGGTTTTTGATAGAGGCAACATGAAAAAAATTCAATGCCATGGCCGGGATTTGAACCACAGATCTCCAGGTTTCCATCCAGTCGCTCTTACCCACTGAGCTACCATGGCCAACTTGTCATGAAATTAAATTCTCCATTTGACTCGTATGTCATGATGGCAGGTTGGCCATGGTAGCTCAGTGAAAGAGCAACCGGACAGAAACCAGGAGATCCGTGGTTCAAATCCCGGCCATGGCATTGAATTTTTTTCATGTTGACTCTATCCATAAAAAACCTTAATCTATATACGGCTAGTGTGAAGAAATGATTAATTTCCATTGATTAACTAAAATAATAAGAGTTAAATGATGAAGCCTGGGACTCAAGTACTTATAATAGTAAGTCGCCACAAACAGTGCATCTCGAATGCAAGAGCTCCTAGTGGTTTACCAGGAAAATATACGAGTCAAATGGAGAATTTAATGTCATGACAGTAAGTTGGCCATGGTAGCTCAGTGGGTAAGAGCAACTGGACAGAAACCAGGAGATCCAATTGTTCAAAACCCGGCCATGGCATTGAATTTTTCATGTTGACTCTAAGACAGCTTGGTGCCTGGAGGCAGCCACTATTTTCTGATTTCTTGATATGCACGGTTAGTGAGTAAATTTCTATGGTGGTTAAACAAATCTAGTATAATGTTAAAACAAAACAATATATTTAAATAATTCTAGAATAGAAAAGATGGTTAGCCATAATTTCTTAGGTACACGAGTACAAATAGATGATCAACTTACTTGGAATTCTTTATGCAAATAAACCAGCTCTAAATATTAAAAGCAGAAGCATTATTAACAGTGAAGTATTCTTCATATTTAAATTTGAATTTATGAGTCACTATGTTTACACTCAGTCTTCACTTACTTGTTGTTGTATAATTGAAACGTTTTCAAGATCATTCGATCTCATCATCATCGAATTATCTTGAAAACGTTTCAATTATACAACAACAAGTAAGTGAAGACTGAGTGTAAACATAGTGACTCATAAATTCAAATTTAAATATTAAAAACCAGCTCTACTTTACATATTAAGATATCTTTGACATATCCATATGATGAAGGACTTAACTTAGTATTCAGATGTCTCATAAATAATGTTGTTTTTTATGCAAACTTTATTTGAAATATATTATACATTATTCTAATTTTCAAAGTAAAGGCCATTAGATTCTATAGTCCTGAGCTATCTTTCAGAGAGGTTTGCTATCCTCTGAAGGTACCAGTTTCTGGTTTTTGAAGTGAAGAACTTGTTGATACCCATTTCAACTACTTCAATGTTTTCAAAATTTCTTCTATATAGGAAATGGGCCACTGATCTAAACAGATAGTAATAGCACAAGATCTGGGCTATATGCTGTATGTGATAGCAGTTCGGTTTCTTCAAATTACTACATTTTGTCCATTGTTCACCGAGCTGCATGAGGTCTCACACTGTCTTGCTACAAAAGAAATCTATTTCTATTAACTAATACCCGGTACCTCTGATGGATCCGTTCCAGTTGTTGAGACAACTATACATCCATTTGGAACAAATTTCCAGTGAATCACATTTGAAAAAACCACCGCAAATGTATCATCATTTTGGGGCAAAACCAAATTTTTAATGGCATTTACAGATTGACAGGTATCAAGTCACTGTTTTGAGATATTAGGGTTGTGGTAATACATGCATTTTTCATCATATTAGACCATTCCCCTGATAATTCTATCATCCCAAGGATTATTGATAAGCTCTATGTTGAGCTTGATCATGTGTCAATTCATGTGGTACAAATTTGCAACTTTTTTCAAAATTTTTAATTGTCTTTATGGTGATGTATAGTATCTTTAGAACCACACAGTGCTGAGTGCTTGCCTGTGGATTTTCTTTCAAAACTCAGCACTTATAGAATATTCATAATAACTTGAGTTTTCCAGAATTACAAAAATGTTTAATGTTTTTGACTCCATTATCAAAACACCGGAACCATGATTGTGCTACTTGCTCATTAATGACATCTTCACCTTCTATTTCATGTATCTTTGAGCCACAGCTACAGCTTTATAATTTTGTTTCCAGTATTGTTTTAGAAGGACTCTAACCTCAAAATTTATCACCTCCATTTTAAAATCTTATATTACCAACTGCTGGCTGCTAACTTATTAATAATAAGGAATAATAACCACAGCATTCTTATAAATGGTATTGACAAAAATAAAAGAATCTATACATATGGCATAAACCAAATTAAAAAAACCAGCATTACTTACGAGACTACCTAATAGTAGTACACCCATATTTCGTTTATTAATATGGTTTTGAATTTTGGGAAATCCTGGTATTACTAATGTAAAAAGAACTAGCAGTGCTAACATAGCAGCATTTTAGTTTTGGGAAAATAATAATAATACAATGTACTAATGTTGCACCTCTGTGGTGTGGAGTGAGTGAGTGAGTGATGTTTAAGGGCCCGTCGACAACAAGGTCATTTGGGCCCTGTGGTGTGGAAGTAGTGTCTTAAATTTAGGAGGTCATGAGTTCAAATCTCAGTTAGGCCAAGTTACCCTGATAAGACAATTTTCTGGGGTTTTCCCTTGTCCTAAAATGATGCCAAGTAACTTAAGTCAATGGACCCTGGGTTCATTTGAGGAGCATTTCATCCTTTCATTCATCATCTAATATGACCTACAAATTAAAGGACAATCAACTAAAAGAAAGGGAAAATGATGTATGTAGGGATTAGCTAATAAAGAATCAAGCAGAAGAGTAATTAGGGAAAAAGGAATAGTTACGGTGAATCCTTATCCTAAATGTATATATGCTAATAGTAAAAGCTTTGAGTACAGCAATTTACACCACAAACTATGACATATATAATTGTAATAATAGAGGAACAGATAATTTCTAATTTTATATCAATATCTGCTGTTAAAAAGTATGTTATTGTACAATAGATCATCAACAATAATTAGGGCACTTAAAAGTAACAAATTCAAATGTTCTTACATTTTGTTGTTACCTTTGTTATTTAAATTTTGTAACCTTGAGATTTAATCCTAACTATGTTAAACCTGACATGAGTCTAATGACAATAGGTGCTATGTTCTGTGTATTTCAGTACGACATGAGGTGTGAAGTGACAGTGTGAACTAGTGAAGTATCAGAAGCTAAATGAAGTGACAATTGAAAAAAGGTGGATGAAGTTGTAATGTTTTTCTTAAAAACAAAAATACTCTTATTTCTGGGGTTTGAACCTGGCACCTTCAGAACAGTGTAATAATTGTTAAGCTAATATAGCATATCCTCGTAGGGAAAGCAGTAGTTTAAATCTAGTATAATAATTGCTATACTATACAGCCTAATGGTTTTAGAAGGTATGTGAGCTGAACCAATACATGCACAAAGTGGCTACCCTGTTGTAAACTGATGTGCCAGAGAGTGGACAAGGAAAGTAACATTTGTCGTCTGATAAATTGCCAGAACGTAAACTTACACAGCAAAGGCTGATAACATTATACACTGTAACATTCAATTTAACATGCTCATTTACTGAAAATAACATATATGGATTTCTGAAAACTTATTGTAGCGGAGTTGCTAGCATAAATAAAATAAAGATTCACCAATTTATGTGCTAGAAGTTTTGCCCTGTTTCACAATATGTGACACAGTAACCACACTCACATTGCAAGCTCTGGTTGCGAGTTCCTGCTTTGTGAAAAATTGATCCGGTCATGCACTTCTCAGATGACAATTCCTTAAAGAAATTGTACACTTTAAAAATAATATTTCTGGCCTGGGAGCAGAGTACTTTCCCTTAGTACCTGTGTCACTGGTACCAGGTTTTGAAAGCGACAGTGTTAACAGTTCACAAAACACAATGTAAACACATGAAATATCTGCTTATTGTCACAGTAACACAGAGCACCTTACACTCTATTTGCATTACTCACTGGACTTGTACCAAACTCCTGGACTGCAATGTTCCATGGTCAACTAATTGATGAATAAATATAGGTAGTTCCTAATGACACTTCACAATGTCTTACTCAATATTTTTATACAAGCAATAACACACGGGCAAGATTGGAAGTTGAAGCATACTATAAGCATAAACACTGAGTCAGGTGTTTATCTTGAGGCAATAACTCGAGAACCATATGCTGTAGAAAAATGACCTTTGTAGAGGCAGTCTTGCCATATATCAGGTGAGTCACCTGACCCTATTTATTTTTAAATTTATACAACGTGCTATGCGAAATATCTGACTTGTCTTTGTGAATGTCTTTTAATGGATGATATGCTCAACAGTTTACAGAGGGGTAGATAACACAGTGCATAAGTGTTGTATGGGACAGAAAGCAATCACTATGTATGTCAATTCCAAAAACATCATACCGAGATACAGAGAGCTGCAGTAATAATTTAGACCAATTTACAAACTTTTTCCAATGTGTAAGGACTATGATACAATGAAGCACAAAATTATATTAGTGTACATTCACACACACCTTTAAACACGCCCCTGATGGAACAACCTATCACATGCATCAGTTGACAATAATAATGGAATACAAAATGGCAAATCTACTCAGTGGGACCAATTGGATTTAAATCTTCAGCCAACACATATTTTCGTTCTACAGCCATGTCAAAATTACTAAAAATTAGGTCGATTATTTTCGCTTCTATCACAAAGTAGGGCGCTTTTTAGCTCATATAGTAATTGTAACGGTGAATGCAGTTTTTTTTATTTGTGTTAGAACTACCAAAATGAGCTCAAAACACTGTATGGAGCTGTAAAAAGCGTGTAACAATTCGAGATGGGCCTTAATTTTGCAGTTATTTATTTGTGTAGGAACCTTCTCTCGTAACCTAGCTTTGGCTAAATGGTATTATACAGGTTGCTTCATCACTCTGCCACTTCAACTTGGGTTCAAGTCCTTCGTGATCAGTTCAAAACTTTTATTACCCTTTGTTTTACTTCTTGGGGCTTAAAACTTGATATAATACAAATAACATTTTGATAACTTATAGGCGTTTACAATAATAGACATGTTTTCTACTGGTGCATAGTTATAAATATTTAGTTTGTACTAGATATTTTATTATGGTCGGTATTGTGCTTGACACATTCAACCAAGTTTCTAACCTTTCACAAGTGCAAAGTGAAGCTAAAGATTTAAGCATGAAAGAAAAACTATTAAGTTTAATGTCATCGACATACTCCTAAAAAATGAAAGCCAACTGCGTAAAATGATTTACAACACCAGATATGGTAAAGATAACAAGGCGCTCAAAGTTAAATATGATCCCTCATTGAAGATTAAGATAGCCTGTAATTTTCCCTTTGAAGGGCAAGGGCCTCTCCAGCCTGACTGGAGGGTGAGCTCAGTACAACTTATTTGGTGAGTTAATCCCTGCATATTTGGCTCACAAGAGAACCAACAGCAACAATAAATAAATTAGTAACTAAAATACAGACAATAAAGACTTGGAGAAAGAAAACACAAAACAAAACAATGTGACGTCGTTTCAAACCTAGCCCTTGCATCACCATACTATGACAGCAGCTAACTAATACACTCACACAGCTGTCACGTATTCTATGTCGTTCTTTGGGCAAGCACAATTTATCACCTTGCTGGTATTGTATGCATGAAAAACCGTCCTTTATTTAAGCTTTTTCACAACTTCTTGGTCCTCATTCAGGGCATTAAGTATTAATGCTGGTTGCAATAATACTGATTAGAAGGTCAGAGCTGCAATAACGGCTTTTGCGCTAAAAGGGTCAGTGTTTTCACATTAGACTATAAACTGCGGGTTGCATAGCTAAGAATAATTAAGGGCAGCTGACTCACCTGGTATCAAGGCACATTATGTCAAATTTCCGCTAGTAATTTTGGGCACTTGAAAAAGAGAAATCTCTGTTGCTCATGCTTGTTTTGTGCATTTCGAACTAGGCAATGCTGCACACCTATGATAGGACAGTCGCTCTAGGCAAGTCCTCCCTAGTTCTGCCTCATATGCTTTCAAAGAAGTCTATACTTTTTGTTTAAGACATTCTGTTTCCTTAAGTATTACTAATTTTACAAAATTATATGAATACCTTATGTGTGACCTTCTTAGGCTATTCCAGAAAATCAAGATATACATTTTTTCTTTCACGTAAGTATCCTTGATATATAGTATTTTATTTAATGAAAACTGCCAAGAACTTTTTTTGAGAAAATAAAAAATGCTCACTGCTGTTCCACATAAGAGTACAATTTTTTTCAAAAGCTTTACATCAAATCTTTACAAGACATTGAACTTCAACACCACGTGGTGTTTATCCAACACTTCACAACTGAGTAATGCACAAGCACACATGCATGCAACATTTTTCCAAAATTTGTCTTCTGTTGAAATACTGCCATGAATGTTGGCTGAGCCAACTACCTCTAGGTACATGGTAGTGAAAGTGAAAGTATTTCACTTTGTGGTAGTCTGACTACATGATGTGAGAAATTTACTAAAAATTATCAAAATTTCATTTGCAGATAATGTTGTACTCATGAGTAGTATTTTTTCCATCTCTTTCTGAAGTTTACCATAATAATACTATTCAGATCATACCAAACACTGCCCACCTAGGTAGCATAAATGGTAGCGTGTCTGCTACACGTTCAAGAGGTCCCGAGTTTGAATCTCAGTCAGGGTGAGTTACCTGGATAAGGTTTTTTCAAGGGTTTTCCCGTATCCTCAAAGATGAATGTCAGGTAATTCTAAGCTCTATGGACCCTGGGCTCATTTGAGCATCATTTCACCCATTTCATTCACCATCCATTATGACTTGATGTTGGAGGATGTAAATAAAAAACCTAAAAAACAAAAAAAAAAAAACTAACAAACACTAAATTAATGAAATGTACATTGAAATGAGCTACAGATCTGAATGTGTAGCAATAGTACAGGGTTTCATGGCACCCATATTTGTTATCAGTGATCACTAGAACATATAACATTTATGATAGCTGTGTTAAGGACTGAGATAAAACCTTGAATAACTCAGCTAGGAAACTGGGATTTTAATTTTGGTCTTATGTGCTTTAAAATCCCCTTATTAAAGCTTTAAAGGCACTGATTAGTTCTATGTACTTTCTTGCAAGTCAAATAGCTGAATTTATGATTTTGTGTGATAGTAAGATCTTTAACAACTGCCGTTATACAGCAATAAAAAATAATTCTCATGAATTTTAGCAATAAAAAGAAACAAAATAGTTTAAAACAGATTTGCTAAAGGCTACAAGCATATTCAAACTGGATTCCACTCCTGTATTCATTTAGCTGGCTAAGTTTCAAAAGTCTGTTATGAAACAATGCTTCTTACAAGCGGTTCTCCTCAACTACAGTATCTTGCTTAACTTACCAACTTTCTGATCCTGAGTCTCTCTCTTTCAGGTGTAAAGTCCTTAGACAAAGGCATTGGCTGAGTATGTGCAGTACAAAATATAGCTCTGGAGTCTCCTGCATTGGCCACATAGAGCTTGCCTAATATAAACAATGCCACAAGAGCTGTGCAGCCTCCTTTCAGTTCATATTTCTGTTTATCTTCCCCAATCTTCTTGTCCTAAAAAAATATTAAAATCACCCTTATATAATTTGATAATTTCTAAGTTATGATTTTAGGGAACATGTTTTTCCTAAATTCTCTAACATAGTAGATTCTCACTTTTATCCAGAAAAGTTGTAAATATACAGAGTATTTCCATAAATTTGGAACAGAAAATTCTCCAAGATTCTACGGCACTGCAAATTGGGAATGACAAGTTTATGATGCTCTAGTTCACAAATTATGGGCACAAATATTAAGCAATTAGATAGCAGAAAATCACATGCAAAGTTTGCTGCTGGTAACAACCATGCAAGCTGGCCAAGATAATGATTAAAGCTCAACTTGCTCCTGTTCCTCTAATTCCCTTCCATATTGTCTTTAGTTTAATGTGGTACAGGCGAGTTGATTGAGGGAAATTGTAAGGGTAGTGATAAATAGTGGCAAGCTGACTTTTAGCCAGTTCACAAGGGACAAAATAAAAAATATTAGATTAGTATAATGAAAAATATTGAATTAGTATGACTTGTTATATAGATATCATGATTTTAGAATTTAAATACTTTTAAACTAAAGATAATGAATGCAGAAGGTAATACTGGGTACCAGTATGATCCACTGGGTAATGGCAACCTTGATAGTAGGCAGTGTAGAAAAATTTTAACTGGCTGCCAGTCACTGTTACTAGCTATAAAAATTACTATAATTACAAGAAAAGTTATATAGCTAGATAACATTTAATAAAAGATAATTTTATACAAAAGTGATATTGAATTGTGTGTTATTTGTTAACTATATTTATTTGAAGGTAGAATGATTAAAGAAATTAAGTTTAGTAAATAAAAGTTGCAATAGAATAGGGTATTTTTAAGGTAATTTTGTAGGTGTAAAGGTAGACTAATTGTTGTGTTTATAAATTGAGAATGATAGGTATTTTGATCAGTTTCTAAATGTCATTAAAATTAAAATTAAAAAATTTCATAAATTTATTTGTATGGGGGGGGGGGGCGGTTGTGGAGGTGAAGGTGCAGGCGATGCTAGTGGTGGCAGTATAATTCTCTGTAAAATTAATTGTAATATGATTATGTATTTGGTTAATTAAGTTTAAAGTTTGTGATAGGCATTCTAGTGTAAGTAATAAAGCACCAAGATTTTATTTCAGATTTTTATTTATTTATTTACTTATATTAGTTTACAAGGGTGAAAGCAACAGCTGTATGGCAGGTACTTAGTGATTCTATATCTTGCCTTTACAAATTAAATTTTTTTTTATATCTTTAACTTATGAACTGCTACATACATTCTAACTTTTTTTCTTAATTAAATGATGGAAATTAATCATTTCTCCACACTAACCGTATATAGGCTAAGATATTTGATGGATAGTCAACATGAAAAATTCAATGCCATGGCTGGGATTTGAAACATGAATCACCTGGTTTCCGTCCAGTCGCTCTTAACCTTTGAGCTACCATGGTCAACGTGCCGTCCTGACATTAAAATCTTCAGTTGACTCGTATATTTCCCTGGTAGACCACTAGGGGCTCTCACATCCGAGATACACTGTTTGTGGCGACTTACTATTGTAAGTACTTAAGTCCCAGGCTTCATCATTTAACTCTTATTATTTTAGTTAATTGATGGAAATTAATCATTTCTCCACACTAGCCGTATATAGGCTAAGATATTTGATGGATAGAGTCAACATGAAAAATTCAATGCCATGTCTGTCTGTGTTGGTTTTCAGTAAATGCTAAAGTTCAGACAACTACATAAAAGCTAATGGCTACAACCCAAGATCCCACAAACAGGCAATCTTCAATAGTTTAACACACAGACTGGTCAACATCCCTCTCACAACAGAAGAATACAAAACAGAATACAACAAAATTTATTGAAATAGCACAAAAAATGACTTTCCCAAATCATTAGTAGACAAAAAAGTGAATGTAGCAAAAAATAAGCTAATAAAGGAAACCACAACCCTCTCAGCTACAAAAACTAATATGATCTTCAAAAAATTCACTTACCATCCATGGGCCTTTGATAAATTCAAAAAAGTCTTCAAAAACAAAACATTCAACTAGCACCAGTCAACCATTTCTCCTTATAAAACTTAATTTGTTCAAACATCAAAGATGCCATTCCATCTAACAAAAAATCTGGTACATATCAAATTGAATGTTGTGACTGCAGTCAAATTTATAGTGGAAAAACCAAAAGAAATTTAGAAACAAGAGCAAAGGAACACTTTAGAAACATAAAATATAAACAATTAGAAAAATCAGCAGTTGCCATGCATTTTTGGGAAAAAACCCACAACATAAATCCAGAACCAAAACTACTAAAACATACATCAGGAAAACAAGAACTGTCCACATGCGAACAAAACTTCATTTCAAAAAATAGGAACAAAGTATTCAATTTCGACATCCCCCAGAAAGATTTGTTCAGCAAGTTCCTTGAACCACCACCAGAGGAGACCTATGACAAAATATCGTCAACTACACCAATGAGAACCAGTCAATGGCCGGTTGATGATGGAGGCAAAGTCTCTGAAACATGTTCCGGAAAAATTTAAATGTAAGTATTGTTTAGTGTCATTAATTGACTCCCTTTAAATTTAACCAAGTTTTTGAGTTTGATTTATGAGTCACTATGTTTACACTCAAACTTCACTTACTTGTTGTATAATTGAAATGTTTTCAAGATCATTCGATCTCATCCTCAGCTGTTTGGTGACTAAATGAACATTCTTCTTCCTCCACTCCTACAGTGCTCCGATCCCTCTGCCATCTGGTGTTAGGGGCACTAAGTTTTAATACTTCATTTAATGCCGGGATTTCAAAATTTATAGCTTTATCACGGTTTTTGGTTATGTGTACTTTTTCCCAAATATCCAATTCTATGGATGCACTTAAAGATTTTAACAGTTTTATGTTATGGCCAATGTGGTTTTCTGTCCAAAAATGGTGTGACACTGGAGGAAGAAGAATGTTCATTTAGTCACCTAACGGCTGAGGATGAGATCGAATGATCTTGAAAACGTTTCAATTATACAACAACAAGTAAGTGAAGTTTGAGTGTAAACATAGTAACTTATAAATCAAACTCAAAAATGAAGAATACATCACTGTTAATAATGCTTCTGTTTTTAATATTTAACCAAGTTTGTTATTTAACCTAAATTTTGTTAAATTATGTTGATCACAGATATACTTTTTTCTAAGAATGGCTTTTATATTCAGGAGACCTCAAAATATATATTTCCATTGAAATCTTGGTCTTGCATTTTTTGGTGGAATGCAACACTTTCCCTATTTATTGTAAGTAGAAGAGAAAGTAAAAATAGTGACAGGCGAAGTTTTATATTGACACTATTAACTTATCACTCACTATTCAATAAAATGCTGTTGTACTTATGTTACTAAAGCACACTGGTACAATACAACTTGCAAACCTGTACCAGACATCTCATGCTTATTAAAATGTTACTTAGTTCTTAGTACAAAGTTGCTTTTGATAATCTGATGTTTACATCTGTATTTCCTGTACATCTTGCATACGTCACAAGCTCAGAGCATTATAAGCAATTTCAAAGCAATTAACAGTAAGCTTTTGATCACGGTTGGTGCTTCAGCCATAATAAACCACAACCATGGCAAACCATAAAAAAATGACTAAACCACAACCAAGGCAAACCATAAAAAAGTGGCAAGAGGTGAATGATCCTGAATTGTTTGGATGTGTAAGTTAACACTGCTAAATATGCTAGTTTTGCAAATCTTACATGCACAAATGTAGTGTCTAACACGTGGCAAATGGAGTCAGCTCCACCTTGTTGTTTACAGGACTAAAGTACATGTTTGGGCTTTCATGACCGGCATAATCCAGTAGAACGTGGTTTCTAGGCACCACCAAGCACAGCATAAAAACCTGCATCAAGGAACACAAAAGCAACTGCCGAATGGGTCACACTGAGAAATCAGCAGTAGCTGAACATGCTTTGCTAGAGGGCCACCATATTAAGTTTGAGGAAACTGAAGTTCTCAACAGTACAACCACACACAGCTGTATTGAGGAGCCATTAAGATCTACAAAACACAAAAATAATTTAAATAGAAAAGAGGAAGTAGCACACATACACAAAGTCTGGATGCCAGTTCTGGGCAACACCAAACCAAAATGAACCAAACAGACTAATCACATGGCAGCCTCCTCAGCAGCACATGGATTTGTAGAGGAGCAATCAATTGGAGACGAGGGGGAGTTTGTTCCCGAACTATATGTAGTTCACGATCTCCACCAAGCACCACTCTAGTTGTAACCAGCCAGAAGTCAATTCTCTGAAGATGCCCGATGGAGCTATGGGCAAAACGTCAGATGCTTTCTCATCAATTGGACCTTGGCCTTCATTCCAGAAACCACATTCTACAGGACTGAGGTAGACCAAGAAAGATTACAACAAAAAGTGAGTTCCAGAAGTGCTTCCAAGATTGGAAAAAGCACTGACAAAAGTGATTGTATCTGAAGGGGACAAAGTTGATGTTGAATACATAAAGACTCTAATAAAAAAGAAAATTCTTGTTGTTTCTTTTATCACACCTCGTATCTACATATAAAAACTACATGACAGCTGATCATTTTGAGGGAAATAACACTTATGCTCAGAAATTTGCAAAACTTGTAACTATTAATGCTGATAAAATAACAAGTATTATTTAATACCTCACAAGTATCACAGTGGCTTGACTGTTTAATTATATCATTCATTTATGAGCATAACTAAGAATGTATTATTCTCACAAGGCAAAGCTGAAACCGTTAATCCTTTTGCTGCCACATACTTTGCACAATCAGAAACAAACTAGTGTACACCCAAAACTGCTAAGCTTATAATATAAATAAAATATTTAGTGATTATTTTCCACTTATCTTAAGATAATTAAATTAAATAGAAATAAAATTATAAATAAAATAGAAGATAGAAGCATTGTCATCAACTTCTTAAGTGGAAAATAATCACTAAATATTTTGAGATCTAACTGTATTGGAACACCACAGTGAAGCGAAATAATTATTAATTTATAGATGAGTCGTATTTATTACACATCTGCTTCACTTTCATACCTATTTTGAGGACATGTTTCGCAAATCATTGTTTGCATCTTCGGCTCTTATGCGACTCATGCGAAACATGTCCTCAAAATAGGTATGAAAGTGAAGCAGGTGTGTAATAAATAAGATTCATCTATAAATTAATAACTAAATATTTTATTTATATTATATTTATTATTCCACTGTAACTAGCTTCGTTTTCTGAGTAACTGCTAAACTTGTTTCCTCAATGCGGAATACTTTCTGTTCATTTTGAGAATGCATGCTCACACAAGTATGGCTTGTATCATTTAAATAAGCTGATTAAGTCTACTAGCTCTGACTTTCTGTGAAAGCTTGTCATCTTTATCCTACACCAGGTGTCGGGTACCTGTAATTGAGGAAAAAACATCATGACCAACCCATTCCACTTTCTGTGTGAGTAGAAAACACTTGGTCAGTGTACGGTTGCTCCACTTCCACACAGCTATAGATAGCTATATCAATGGAGTAGCTGCCAGCCTCGGTAGCGTAGATGGTAGCATGCCTGTCTCACGTTCAAGAGGTTCCGAGTTCAAATTTCGGTCAGAGTGAGTTACCCGGATAAAGGCTTTTTCCGGGGTTTTCCCTTATCCTAAAAATGAATGTCAGGTAACTCTAGGCTCCATGGACCCTGGGCTCATTTGAGCATCATTTCACCCATTCCATTCATCGTCTGATATGACTTAACGTTGGAGAACGTAAATTAAAAATGTAACTGGCAACATTTAGTGAGATCAAAATAACTATCCAAAAAGGATATTACAAATACATTTCAAAATTAAAGGGGATTGTCTCTTGTAAATAAAGACAAATAAACTGGCAATATTTAATTTAAATATGCTTCAACACATAAGGTCTTATAAATTAACAAAAATACAGCTTTGGTAAAATAAGAGCTGAAGCTTTCCTGGCGACGAATATGCTCAATTTAATCTCGGGCAGCAAGCCAGGTGAAAAGATGATTTAGAAATCTTAGATTAGATTTCTAATAGTCTTTTCACCTGGCTTGCTGCCCGAGAGAAATTGAGCATACAGCTTTGGTATTTAAAGGAATTTTCATGTTTTTTTGAATGATACTAGATTTTACATCTTCTATTTTCTAATAGTATCTGTATGTCTGGTTATGAAGTAGTGTTTGCCAAATGTACAAAGGAAAGTAAATGGTGAATAATTTATGTTGTATTGCTAGGTTGTTTTAATTTGATACATTTTGGAAAAATAACTGCTTGCAACTATAGGTTGAACCAAACTTTGGAATCATACGCCCTCTACATTTCTGTATTTTTCCACAGGTAATATTGAATACAGATTAATGCCATTTCTATCTAGTGCTTTTAAGGGTGTGATCTTTTGTAGTTCTAATTGTAAACTAATGGGACCTTCTATGGCATTTGAAGATTAGTATTGGAAAATTGGAGAATATCTTTACTCTTTTGTTTTAATTCTGCAAAACTGGTTTCAAATACCAAATGGACTTTTTCATTGTGAATTGCATGCTTCCTAGGCGCAATTTAATTATAAATGCCCTAATGCTGTCTGTCATAACAGCAATTATATGACTGTTTTCCCTTGCACTTGTAGATTAAGAATGTGTGTGAAAAAACACACACACACACACACACACACACACACACACACACACACACACACACACACACACACACACACACACACACACACACACACACACACACACACACACACACACACACACACACACACACACACACACACACACACACACACACACACACACACACACACACACACACACACACACACACACACACACACACACACACACACACACACACACACACACACACACACACACACACACACACACACACACACACACACACACACACACACACACACACACACACACACACACACACACACACACACACACACACACACACACACACACACACACACACACACACACACACACACACACACACACACACACACACACACACACACACACACACACACACACACACACACACACACACACACACACACACACACACACACACACACACACACACACACACACACACACACACACACACACACACACACACACACACACACACACACACACACACACACACACACACACACACACACACACACACACACACACACACACACACACACACACACACACACACACACACACACACACACACACACACACACACACACACACACACACACACACACACACACACACACACACACACACACACACACACACACACACACACACACACACACACACACACACACACACACACACACACACACACACACACACACACACACACACACACACACACACACACACACACACACACACACACACACACACACACACACACACACACACACACACACACACACACACACACACACACACACACACACACACACACACACACACACACACACACACACACACACACACACACACACACACACACACACACACACACACACACACACACACACACACACACACACACACACACACACACACACACACACACACACACACACACACACACACACACACACACACACACACACACACACACACACACACACACACACACACACACACACACACACACACACACACACACACACACACACACACACACACACACACACACACACACACACACACACACACACACACACACACACACACACACACACACACACACACACACACACACACACACACACACACACACACACACACACACACACACACACACACACACACACACACACACACACACACACACACACACACACACACACACACACACACACACACACACACACACACACACACACACACACACACACACACACACACACACACACACACACACACACACACACACACACACACACACACACACACACACACACACACACACACACACACACACACACACACACACACACACACACACACACACACACACACACACACACACACACACACACACACACACACACACACACACACACACACACACACACACACACACACACACACACACACACACACACACACACACACACACACACACACACACACACACACACACACACACACACACACACACACACACACACACACACACACACACACACACACACACACACACACACACACACACACACACACACACACACACACACACACACACACACACACACACACACACACACACACACACACACACACACACACACACACACACACACACACACACACACACACACACACACACACACACACACACACACACACACACACACACACACACACACACACACACACACACACACACACACACACACACACACACACACACACACACACACACACACACACACACACACACACACACACACACACACACACACACACACACACACACACACACACACACACACACACACACACACACACACACACACACACACACACACACACACACACACACACACACACACACACACACACACACACACACACACACACACACACACACACACACACACACACACACACACACACACACACACACACACACACACACACACACACACACACACACACACACACACACACACACACACACACACACACACACACACACACACACACACACACACACACACACACACACACACACACACACACACACACACACACACACACACACACACACACACACACACACACACACACACACACACACACACACACACACACACACACACACACACACACACACACACACACACACACACACACACACACACACACACACACACACACACACACACACACACACACACACACACACACACACACACACACACACACACACACACACACACACACACACACACACACACACACACACACACACACACACACACACACACACACACACACACACACACACACACACACACACACACACACACACACACACACACACACACACACACACACACACACACACACACACACACACACACACACACACACACACACACACACACACACACACACACACACACACACACACACACACACACACACACACACACACACACACACACACACACACACACACACACACACACACACACACACACACACACACACACACACACACACACACACACACACACACACACACACACACACACACACACACACACACACACACACACACACACACACACACACACACACACACACACACACACACACACACACACACACACACACACACACACACACACACACACACACACACACACACACACACACACACACACACACACACACACACACACACACACACACACACACACACACACACACACTCTCTCTCTCTCTCTCTCTCTCTTATCTGCAACTGCAGGAGTCAGGAGTAGCATATTACTTCTTAACCCAAGTCCAAAATGATTAAAAGGTGTGATAAGCCATAACAAACTAACAACATGGGAGAACATCTTAATATGAAAATGTAAAGACCAAGTAATTGAAATCCTAACAGTTGATAGTTTGATAAATTTCAACTACCAGGGAGCAGATTGCAGGCAACAACAGATGACAGCTGGACTTCGAGGTTGTAAATGGAAGCAACAGCTCCCGAAACTAGAACCTTAGAATTCAAAATTTAAATGATATAGTGTGAGAAACTGACTACAGTCAATTATAAAAGATGATTTTCTAGGTAGATCTGTCAGAGGAAGTAAGATATTTGTCATAATTGTTTGTGAAAATGATTTTCAATTACTCTTTTAACAGTTTCATAGAGGATATTTTGTTTCATTACTTGAGTAATTTTGGAACCCTTCTTGGCAAACATATTGCTTGCTCATTCCCAGAAATTCCACAGTTGGACAGAGCCCATTGGAAAACCATTAATTCATTAAAATTTTTGAGATGTTTGGACATATTATGAATTTCATTTATTTTTTCCACTTTAGGGCAGTCAGTTGAAATAATAGCTTTAATAGCTCTTTGGAATCCGATAAGGAAACTATGTAGGCAAGCTTATTTGTCCAGGCAAATGGATTATGTAGATTAGGAATGTTGAAATATGCCATTATGTCTGCATAATATCTATTATATTTCATCTAGTCCACTGTGGATCAGATACACATTAATGTTGAAATATGCCATTATGTCTGCATAATATCTATTATATTTCATCTAGTCCACTGTGGATCAGATACACATTCCCTACAAAGATAAAAAATGAAACGATTTAATTAGGTTTGTATACAAAACATTCAAATATTAAACACATCCCATTTACAAATAGTAATCTTTGATTTTAAGAATGTCTGCTATATCATTACACAATAGGATTGTATTTTTGGCATTGTTCCTCTTCTTAAACATCTGACTATGCAATAATAAGGTAAGTCTAAATATTCTGAGTGAATTCAATAAATTATAATTAGTAACTAAACTTCACTTAACTTTGGTATTAACATATATCACAAGAGGACTAGTTTCACGTATTTGTTGTTTGCCATCATCACCTAATTTGTTAGTTTACTGTTATCACTATTAATTTGACAAAATCAATTGACATACTTTGTAAATATTTTTTCCCAAACCCTGAAATCTATAGATGCATTCAACTGCTTCAATAATTTAGTCTCTGAATTTATTTCATGAAATAACCAAAAATGATCTGCTGTAGCCGATTTATAAATCTGTTTATATTTACTAGTATTTAATACGAGTAGTTGTCCTGCGCTATGACGTAGCAAGCTAAGGCAACATGCCTTGGCTCCCTGCCATGGAAAGCAGACTGAGATCGATCCCACCCATTGGGTGCAGATTTTAAGTCGTGGGTACAGGACTGGTGCCCACTCAGCATCATGAGGAAATTGAGGAGTTTACGATAGGTACGCAGACCTGGTCATGAAAGCCAACATTCCAACTGGGGGATGCCAAGATGCTGAGCACATCTCCTCCCCGTATTGGTTAGATGATTGCCCACCTCTACCTTGCGTATGTGGGCATGAGGCCGGCAGTCGGGTTGGTAGGTCCTGGCCGTACATGGGCTGTCACTCTGGGTTACTTAATAGGAATAGTTCTAAAATGTTCAATCATTCTGGTTTCAAAATGTTTAGTTTTACCAATAGAAACCCTATCACAATTCAAACAACTAAATTAATAAATGCGAGATTTTTTTTATAAATTGAAATTTTATCTTTTTTATAAAAACATGGCAGATCCGTTACATTACAAAAAATATATATTTTTATTTTGAGGAATTAAAATTATTTCATGATCCTTAAAAATTTGTAAATTATTTATTAGTCTGAGGATGAAAAGCAAATGTTAAAATTACAATCATCTTTTATTTTCTTCAGAGTAGAAACATATATAAAGTTATATATATTAAAATCATTAACTAACAGTGTTAATAGTATGTTTATATTCTCTAATAAATTATTATTACTCTATAAATGAAACTATTAAAATCAGCTAATTGGTGTGAAAAAGGGTAATAATTTATTTTTCATGTATTATCAGTATGAGCTCGTTTTATAGAAATGCCAAAATTCCATTTAAAGGCAACAATTATTTATTATGATGTGCACTTTATAGCTTTATCTTGTAAATTTAAAAGTTTTGAAGATCATTTATGTTTCGCAAAAGTATAACATATCTATGTGGAAGTTTTAAAAATCAAAAGAAATGCATTATTTACTTAAATTGGAGTTGCCTGCCAGACGCGAAGGAAGAAGGACGCGTAAGCACACGCGCTCGCGACCGAAGATGATTGACGCGCAAATGTATAGAATTAGGATCGGCGCTTTTAACGCATTTAGAAAGAGCCAGAAAACTCAGGAGGGATCTTCTGGTATATGTTTAATAAGTGTATGGTACATCTTAGTGATATGGGCTTTGTTAATTATTGGGGGAGTGGAACTAAACCCCAGACTGACAATGGAGCAACTAGCCGCGATGCTAGAAAATATCACAAAAGAAATAAAAGAAGTGAAGGAGATGGAAAATAGAATTAACAAGAAGATTGGCGAACAGTTTAACGGGATGTTAACAGCAGTAGAGAAATTTGATGAGGAAGTAAAGGAAGAAATAAAAGAATGTAAAGACAGACTAACCCGATTGGAAAATTTAGAGGAAGGGAATCGGAAACTAAACCTGATAATATTTGGATTAGAAGAGAGAAGAGACCGACGAGTATGGCAGGATGTAGAAAATATATTCCAACAAAAACTGAAACTAAATATGGTAGGTTGGGAGATAGTGGGTTGTTTTTGAATAGGAAGATTTGGACTGAAACCAAGACCAATAATAGTGAAAGTAGCATCAATGAGATTCAAATGGGAAGTGTTGAGGAACAGTAAACAGTTTAAAAGACACTAAAATATTTATTGAGCAAGATTTGGGTAAGAAACAGCGCGAATTGAAATCTGTAGCTTTATTGGAAATGAAGAAAGCAAGAGCAGCAGGAAAACGGGCATATTTAAAAGGTGTTGATTTGTGGATCGATGATGTGAAGCAGGAACTTTGTCAGCAGTATGTTACATGGGAGGGCAACTATATTTTGAGGACAAAAGACGACAGGAATGTCCAACTGACACGTAGTCGAACTATGGAAACTGAGCATACGTCACCTGCGAGGAAGCCAGGGTCAGCGGTGCTGACGAGGGAAAGAGAAGATACGTCACCTGTGACGTCACACATATGGACCGAACACAGGACCGAGCGAGTCGAATCACAACAGCTAAATGACACGCAAGGAGATCAGCTGATGGGGGAAGCTCATACCGCGTCAAGTAGTTTGAGAACGGCTGAGATTGAGCAGAATTTAGGCGACTTACAAGTGGTGTCAACGCCATCAGGAAGTATCCTGGAAGTGAAAGACCGTGTGCGCACCAGGAGCCAGATGAACTTAGAAAGATGGAGGTTCAAAAGGAAAGATGAAGCATAGGGATTCACATTATACATTGGGGGTTGGAATGCAGACGGGCTTTGGGAGAAAGTGTGCAGTGGGGAAATCTATAATGTGCTAAAAACTTGTGATATATTAATGGTTGTGGAAACCTGGATAGAGAAAAAAACTAGTGTAATAATTCCAGGATTTGACTTTTATAGCATAAGTGGGATGAAGAACCAAAGGAAAGGCAGAGCTTCAGGGGGTTTAGACTGTTTTATAAAGAAACATAAAATGTCTTAAGGTGAAAGAAGAAAACTGTCAAGCAGATCAGTGTTATGCTGTATTGCTACAGTGTATAGCCCACCTACTGTATCAGAGTTCTATGATCCAAATGTGTTTCTAGGTTGGGGTATAGAAGTGTTGGAAAATAAGTATGGGAAAGTTGAAATAATAATTATAGGTGATTTAAATGCAAGAATAGGGGAACACCAGGTTAAGTGGATTAATCCAAGTGATGAAGCTAAGAACGAACTTGAAATAGAGATTAGGCATAGTAAAGACAAAGTTACCAAAAATGAAGGGAGGAAACTTTTAGATTTCTGTGAGGAGAATAATCTTATGATCTGTAATGGCCTAAAAGCGGGTGACAAAGAAGGGGAATTCACATTTGCTAATAAAAATGGCCAAAGTGTGGTAGATATTTTAATGTATTCTGTAGGAATTGATGAATGGATACTAGATTTTGAAGTTATGAATGTTTTAACATCAAGCTGTCACTTTCCATTAAGATTAGAGTTAGGGGAAGGCAACAAGCGTATGAAGAAGCTTGATGAAGAATATATCAGTGTGGTGGAAGTGTATAAGTGGAAAGAAGAGTTGCATAAAACATTTGTTAATGAATTGAATTCAGAGAGTAGTAAAATCTTACAAGTGAGGGTACAAAGCTTAACTGAGAATAAAATAGAGCAAGTATGAAAATGGGAGTTTCTAAAGGCATCAGTAGGCAGTGGTTTGACAAGGATTGCCAGGTGGCAAAGGCAAGAGTAGCACAGGAATTAAAGAACTGGCGGCAATCAGGGGAAAAAGAGGAAAGGGAAAATTTCCTGATCTTGAGATGGGCATACAGGTGTCTAATGGAACAAAAAAAGAGGGAATGGGGTGAGAAAATAGGCAGAATGCTAAATGAAGCAGCAAGAATACATGACACTAAGAAAGTTTGGTCAATAATAAGAGGGCTATATAAAGATGTGGGGAGAGATGAGTATATAGGTGCAGATCAATGGTGTGCATACTTTGAATCACTGTTAGGACAAGATAATTGTATCAGAGTGGAAAGAAGTTTGTTAGGGGGTCCGCAAATAATTAATGAATTAGATAGATATATCTCGGATGCTGAATTTTGTGAACAAATAAGAAAGTTAAAAGCTAACGAAGCTAGTGGTATTGATGGTATACCAGGAGAATTTTGGAAGGCATGGGCACTCAATGAAACTAGGAGAAAAATAGTGATAAAGTTATTCAATAAAATAATGGAAGAAAAGAAAATTCCTAGGAAATGGAGGACAAGCATGGTATTGCCAATTTACAAGGGAAAGGGAGATAAAAATAACCCAGCTAACTACAGAGGGATTAGTTTATTGTCTATTCTAGAGAAGATTTTCACTGGAATTCTAGCAAATAGGTTGCAAAATTGGGTTGAGAAGGAGAATAAACTATCGGAGTTCCAAGCAGGTTTTAGACCGGGCAGGAGAACATCGGACAACATCTTTATTATTAAAACAATTGTACACAAATATCTGAGCAATAAAAGGGGAAGGGTATATATGATATTTATTGATCTAGAAAAGGCATTTGATTCTATTAATAGAGATGCATTGTGGATAAAGTTAAGCAGTAAGGGGATAAGTCAGGCATTTATAGAAGTAATTAAAATGATATACCAAGAGAATGAGTTGTGTATAGGGATGTAAACTTAGTCCAGTATTATTTAATCTTTATATCGATGGAATTTTAGAGGAGATATCAAGTTGTAGGGTGCATTCACCAGTTATTAATAATAAAGAAATACTGGGGCTATTGTTTGCAGATGACCTAGTAGTTGGGTCCATTTCAAGTGGAGGGCTGAGAAGAGCAATCGAGGCAGCCAATTCTTATTGCAATAAATGGGGTTTGAAATTGAATGAAAACAAAACAAAGATTATGGTCTTCAAAAAAGGATACAGGTTGCATAAGGATGAGAAATGGGAGGTTAATAGAAGAGAAATAGAGGTAGTAAGGTGATTTGATTATTTGGGTACAAGGATGAGTTCAGATGGCAGCTGGAAAGAACAAAAAAAGATGTCTGTGGCAAAAGGTAAAATGGCCATGAGAGTGATAAGATCATGCTACAGTAAACTGCCAGATATAAATGTCAAATGGTTGGAGAGGATTTATACGGCAGTAGTAGAAAATAGAATGTTACATGGATCAGAGGTTTGGGGAATAGCTGAGGCTTGGAGAGAGACTGATAGAGTGCATAGATCCTTTTGTAAATACATATTGGGATTACCAATAGCATCACCTAATGGGGCAGCACAATTAGAACTAGGCAGGCATTCTACTAAAATTAAAATCTTGTCAAGGGCAATGAAATATCTATACAGAATCACTGACTTGGAAGATGGCAATATAATTAAAGAATGTTTTCATATTCAAAAGAGAAGTAACTAGGGTGGGTCTTGGGCACATAAAATGTATGACTTGTTGAAGCAGATAGGTATGGGTCATTCTTGGATAAATGCAGAGTATGGGTATAGAGGCTTCTGGAAAGAAGTTAAGCTAAGATTAGAAGATATTGACAGACAAGACATTTTTGCCAATACAAGTAACAAAAGCTCACTGAGATTATATAGAGAAATAAAAACAATCTGGGGGAGGGAAGGATATATAAATATATGTAGTAAGTTAGGGCGAGAAGATTTTGCTTGGGCGAGAACAGGAGTGAGAAACTTGAAAGGTATAGGTCAAGAGAGGGAGCTAGATAAATGTCCATTGTGTGGAGAAGAGAATGCAGATTTCCATTGTATATTAAATTGTAGTCAAAACAAAAATATGGAGAGAGCAGGCTTGGCTACGTAAACGGGACAATTTGGGGGGTGAAGTAGTAATTAGAAAAATGTTGTCAGTAAAAGGAGAAAAGAACAGGAGAAATATAGGGAATTATTTAGGGAAAGTTAAAGAGAGATGGCTAACAACAATTAAGAGAAAAATGTAGAGTGGGATAGGTGAAATGGCAGAAAGTGGAAAAAGGAGCAGAGGGCCTCCAATACACAAAAACCTAGGGTTAGGTGTATGGGGACCAAATTACTATTCAATGGTGAGCAACATGATAACATGATAGGATTTTCAGGATTTAGGAATATATGGCATATTTCAGTATGGATTTTATAATTGTAATCTTGATTTTGTATTTCCATTTGTTGATGTAAAAGGAAATAAATTACTACTACTACTACTTAAATTTCAAAAAATCTCATGAACAGAACAGCAAGAAATGGTGAAAGTAGCTTACCCATTGGTAAGCTAGAAGTTAATTGAAAATATTTACCTAAAAATTGAAAAGAAGTTTTGATCCCGAAGATCTGAGTAAAACAAACTGCCACCTAGCAGCAGTACTGATAACAGTAAACAAGCAAATTAATTGATGCAAATAACAAATTTGCAAAACCAGTCCTGTTGTATATATATTTCAACATAAATGAGGTTTAGTCACTGATTATTACAATTTATTGAATTATATTTGCTTCACTGTAAAGGCTTCAGTTTTTTACTTTAATTGTGAATGATGAACAAGATAATTAAAAAACTCAAGGAACTGCTTATGGTGAAAGGAATGAGAGATAATGGACACAACTATTTTGTACAAACACCTACATTCTCTCAGTGTATCATACAAGTATGACTTTAAAAACACCTTTAAATCCACACCTGTTTCATCTAAAAGTGTTTTCAAAAATTGAGCAAAACCATTCCTCTTTCCCCATCATTGCAGATGTGCTGTCAGTAACTACGATGACACATTTTTTCCATGGCAGTTCAAATTTTGCTGTAATATGCAAAATTGCATAAAAAATATCATAGCCACAGGTTTGATCTTTAAGGGGTGCTACATCTAGAAACTCTTCTGTGCCATGTATGCATCAGCTCCCTGATAAATATGGCTAATCGTGCAGTATTTTTACCTGTACTTTCGTCTACTGCCAAGGAGTACACTTCAAAATTTTTATTTTATTCACTGTATCTGTAGATCAGAACTAACTTCCACTATTCTTTCAGCAATTGTGTGAGGAAACAGTCTGATGCATTTTAATTTTTTGACAATGTTAGAGCAAATATCTTCTTCAGCTATAATTATAGTTTTTTATTTCTCCCTGATTGTGTATGGTTTCATTTTTTCTGCAATATATTTAGAAATGTGACAGCTAAAGCAAAGCAATTTGTTAGCCAAGATTTGTTCACTATCTTGTGCAAGCAGCTTTGTTTTGTCGCCTGTAACAGACCACAATTTACAATACTAAAAAATAATCATGATGATGATATGGTTAGTTAATGATGGTAGGGTTCTGCTTCCAAGGACCTGTAGCTGTTGCCAGTATGCCAGAATTTTTCTTCGGAATATTTACATGCCAGTAAATCTCCTGACAAAAGCATGTAACATTTTAAGCTCATTTAGCCAAAATCAAACATGCAACTGAGACACTGAATACGACTGATAGTAACACAAAGTTGTCTAGAAAATTACATTACGCTGCTTGTTTCATTCATTAGTGAGCAATTATTTGCCAAAGCTAAACGTTAATGGGCAAGTTAATTTTGCAATTTATTACAATGTACAAGTTAAAATGCATATGATACTTCTCCAATACTTTATTTTGAAGTGACATCTGATGTTAAAACACCCAATGAAAAATAAAAAATAAGTAACTTTCCTTATGGAAAGAGCATGTTCTCTTACAATGTGCCTTACGCTCTGAAGGTAACATACATCATTCACTGTTTCCACATCTATCCTGTTGCTTATAAGGCGAGAAACCCAGTTTGAGTAAGCCAGGGTAGTAGGAGGGGTAAAGGAAGGGAAATGCTTGCTACACTCATTGAGGCCCAGTTCCCAATTCCATCCACAGAAAGCCAAAGGGAGCCACGTCAATATTCTGCATAGCTAGTAGCTTAACAGTTAAAGAACCCATATGTTTATGTATGATAGATAAACACAGGCACTAAATGTAACAATGTGTAAATAGCCAAATTCAAAATTTTATCAATTTTTTTAAGGCTGAAATTATAAATAGGTAAATCAGAAGAGAGAGAATATATCCCAGAGCTTACAGATGTCAAGGTAAAAATCAAAACAGAAAAGAAGACAACCATATTATCAGAGCACTCTGATGGATGTGTTAGAAGGTTAAATTGAAAACATATTTCAAGGATGTCTCTAAAATGGAATTTGCACTCTACACCAATATTAAAGCTCTTCTGAAACAATGCTGTAATGCAGCATATTACAACAAAGCATTCATTTTAGTTAGGAAAACTTAAAATTAAAATTTTAATAATTTCTTAACATTGTTGGTAGCAGTGGGTTGAATTAAATGTCATCTATTCAATTCTTGAACGGATGCTATATTCTGCATTCAAGAATAAATGAACTTCTCAGGTGAGCACCATATACTACAGAGAAAATTACTAGAAGAAAAGCATCTCGTGATAAGAATATTAGTGAAGAATAAATATTTCACTGCTTATTGTAACAGACAGTGTACTTTCTATTTTTGGTTGTGACATCTAATGGAACAGATGGTATTTTTTTACATGTGAATACAGTTGCACATCTGAATTGAAATGCAATAGTGTTGTCTACTGTACCTTTTTCTGGATAATATTAAGAACATGCTAGTCAGAGCTCTTTCCTGATGCTTAGCATGTGTTGTCATTTACAATTTGATGATGGAAGTTCTTATTACATTATAGCATACAATTACTTTTATAATATCAAGAAAGATTTACGCAGTATTTCCTTCAAGAATCTTTGGAACTTTATAAAATTCTTATATTCAGAATAATCTAGTAAGAGAAGATGCTGTTGGTAAGCTATACCCTTAGAATTAAAAGACTTCTTGAGTTACACTTTACTAAAACTTAAAACTTCACTCACATCACTATTAAAAACAGCAATATTTTTGGGACCATTCCCATCCCATCCTCAGATGATTAATGACTGGGTTTTAAGTTTTAATAAAGCAGGCTCAATAAGTCTTATGACATAAGCTTCACTTTTAACAACACTTTTACTCATAATTTCAATTATAGCCTTAGTTAGAAAAGGTAAAATCAGACTGAAAAATTCAATGCCATAGCCAGGATTTGAACCACGGTTCTCCCAGGCTCCATCTGCTTGTTCTTAACCTTTGAGTTACCACAGCCAATGTGCCAGCATTACACTAAATTCTCCAACTGACTCGCATTTTTCCCGGTAAACCACTAGGAATTCTCATCCACACATGAAACAACTACCTTAATGACGTCCTACAATATGTAAGTACTTGAAGTCCCAGCCTTTATAGTCCAACCACTATTAGGACAATTACAAGAAATTAATTGAGGCACTTATAACCACAAGGACCTAAAGTACAAATCATTGATTTTGAGATTTTAGCATTGTGGCGGCCGGCCCAGGACGTGCACTTCACACTTCAACGCTGGTTAAACTGGTAAAAGTTGTTTGGCCCTACTTCATTTACAGGCATAACAGAGGTCCAGGTTACGGGAATGGCACACAGTGAACCGACTCTCAACTGCCCCAGTTTACAATTTAAACTTTAATTCAATACTGTAAAATTTTACAGATAACAGAATTTTACATTGGCCATGGTAGCTCAATGGGTTAGAGCGACTGGATGGAAACCAGGAGATCCGTGGTTCAAATCCTGGCCATGGCATTGAATTTTTCATGTTAGCTCTATCTATAGATAACAGAATATTCAACAATATTGTCATGAGGCATTGTTGCGGCAGGTGTGGCCGGCATGCGCCAAAAGACAGATAGTGCAGCGCAGAGATAAAAGCTTGCCAAAACAGAGAAAGAGACAGATGACTGGAAGGTTCGCTTTCTTGATTGTTACAGGATGTTCCACTAATTTCTAGAACAATGAGTGCAGATATAAAAGTGCCGCTGCTGTCAACGCAGGGGGATAGTTGTAACTGGACTTGTGTAGAGAGTTGAAAGTGGAGAACTGTTAATTGTGGACCTTTGAAGTGTACCACGAGTGATTTTGTTCGTTTGTTTACGTGTGCAGAAGCCACGAGAGACTGTGTTGGTATATGTTATGTCATTCTGTTGCCAAGGGTATACAAACTGTCTTTCTATGGAAATAAAAAGCATTTTGAATTTCTGCAAACTTGACTTTTAAGTTTACGAACCCACAAAGTCACAATATGTCTTATCTTAAAGCAACAAAGGGAAACAGCATCACAGTCATTTAAAAGGTTACTCTATCATATAAACAGTTTTGCTAAAATACAAAATTTCTAAGGTATAAGGTTAACTAGGATCTTGGAAAACATTTATCATTTACAGTGACGATAGCTTATAGTCACAGCTATCAACCCAGAACTTGAAAATACAGTAACTTCTGGTACCGGAACTGACAGAATTTAGCCCATGCAAAACAGAACAAAGCTCCCCAGAAGGCAATCAGAAAGACCACTAAGACAAAATTTACAAAAGCCAACAGGCAAAACGGGAGCACTTACACAGGAGATAAATTTGCCCTGGAAACCAGACACTGACACAACTCGTGCTTCGAGATGGCACCCCCAGGAAGGCTTTGGAGACCGCAGCACTCAAAAGAAGCAGCAGAGGGAATCCGAAGCAATCCCTAGGAAAGCAGCGCCTCGAAGTGGAAAGACCAAAACATAGGTGCCAGGGAGAGAGAGAGAGAGAGAGAGAGAGAGAGAGAGAGAGAGAGAGAGAGAGAGAGAGAGAGAAAAGGCACAACATGTATGTATGCTCCTGAGATTTGCTGACCTTGTGGTCAACTAACTGTAGCTGTGCTTAAGGCCTTTGATTTAATGAAAATTACATAAGCTGTCTTGCCAGTATTCCTGATCTTCAGTTACAAAAGAGCCCAAAGCAAACAGGATCACTTTATTGCTCTGTGCTACTCAACTTTTATCTAGTGTTGCCAACATAATTTACTCATTACATCACGTTTGCAGGCAGTACTTCCTAATGGGAATTTCTTGTGTAGAAGTTCTGATTTTAACAAACATCTGTTTTTCGCAAAACTAGGTTTCTGTGCTTAGGGCCCTTATGGTTTTCAGTGCCTCAATTGTTCTTTCACACTAACAGGAGATCCATGGTTCAAATCCCAGCTATGGCATTGAATTTTTCAGTCTGACTTTACCTTTTCAAACTTTGGCCTACACACGAATAGAGTGAAAGAACAATTCATTTCCATTATGCCCTTAGTGTTTGTAATGGCAGAGTCAATAAAGTAAGGACTGGCTGCACAGTGCATAAAATGGTGCAGATATAACCATACCATATTTTTAAAACTACATTTTTTAAAGGTTTTACTTACCAACATAATGAAAAGAGATGCTGAAACTGAAAAATGTCTTTGTCCATACATTTTTGGCCCTCTTTAGGAAACTATCTTTCGCTACAGTTCAGAGTGAGAAATGTTAGCAATGTTAGTTGGAAAATTTGCTTTAATTCTTCCAGGATGTGCAGGTTTATCTTGTACACTATATGTGATAGAGATAGAAATCCCAGAGAGAGACATCACAGGAAGTTAGGTTATGGGACCAAGGGGATCAGAAATTGCTACTAACAGTTCTGTTCTCAAACACACTTTCAATTCTTCACATCAAAATATTGGCTGTATGAGCTGTTGCAGTTTTGAAAAAAGGCAAAATCATGCTACATGTTAGTTAATTTGTGCAAAAAGGGGGAGGGGGGACAAAAATGAGTTTACATATACTCACTGTTGACTTGACAAAATTGGGCCTGTAACACTTTCTCCACCCATGCCACACCAGGTTTCAATTTTTTCAACACTGAGGGATACTTCATGAACAATATTAGGTTTTTCAGAGCTCCAATAATGATTACTTTGTGTAAACACATCCATGAAGATGGAAGCAAACCTCATCTGCGAAAATATTAAATATGAGTATATTTTGCTACTGTGTACACCAAACGAGGCCAGAAAGTAGCTCTGTGATGTAACACTGCTGTGCTCTAGCTCCAGTTAAACAGCTGTGAGAAGTTTGTGAAATGTAGACAACAGGTAACAGGGATGAAGAGAGGAGTGTTAGTACTGTAGGAAGCAGAGATTTTGAATGTACGTAAGATATTCTTTTGAAAGTAATAGCAAAACTAATTTTTGTCCTAGTTTATAAATTAATGGCATCAGAGTATTTGCACAAATTATATATAATATTTCTTTTCTCTATACTGTGAGGAAACTACCTATAATGTTTAACACAATATTAATTCTATATCACTTGAAAGAAAATACACACCACTCATATGCCTATAATTATTTGAACTAATTTAATTCAATACAAAAAAAAATAAATACTAAATAAAATAATTATTATGCACATACAAATGTAACAAAGATTACAGCGACAACTTTCTTACTTTTCTCTGGAACAAAGTTATCAATATGGGAGTAATATTTAATCTAGGACTACTTGGGCCGCGCCGTGGCTGAGTGGTTAGACTGCCTGGCTATCACAAAGGTGGCCCAAGTTCGATCCCAGGCGACCAAAAAGTCACACCATCTCTTTCCACCGCATCTTCATCTCATGTATCATCGGTGTCACTGTCTGTGGTGCCGTATGTAGTGAAAGCGGGCGTTAAACACTACACATTTCATTTTTTAAGACTACATATTAGGTTGGCTGCACCATGGCTGAGTGGTTAGACCACTCGGCTCTCACAAAGGTGGCCCAAGTTTGATCCCAGGTGACTGCAAAGTGAGATTTGTGGTGGACAATATGGCGCCAGGGCAGGTTTTCTCTGAGTCCTCCGGTTTCCCCCACCAGCATTCCACCAATTGCTCCATCATCTTTCCTAACATCTCATCTCTCTCATACTTTCACTTCTGGTGTTGGACTGATCACTCATCCCGGAATCTCTCCGATCAGGAAACCTCTGATCCTCAATCTGTTGCCTATGGGCCTCAAGGTTGTGCATTTCAGAAGGCCCTATGTTTCACTTAAAGGAAATACAGGAATGCATAAATTCATTCATATGTTAGGTTGTTATATGAAATGCACTTCTTGATTTTGACTTTGCAAATTTCATTGGTGAAAAAAATTATTCACCAACATATGCCAATCCAAACTTTCAAACATTTTAGCAGAAAGTGTATACAATCTTGGTTTCAGAGAAAATTTTGTAGAAGTTATTCAAGTTCACTTTACAATCATATTTGTTCTTTAACAGTTTGTCACATTGCAAATTCAACAGTTCCAATTGATAGCGGCTAAGAATTTCTTTTACATTAACTGGATATGGAGTGGCAAACAGTTTAAACATTGACTGAGTCAACCACAGAACTGACGATATGGAAGAGGTTCCCAGAAACTAGCCTTCATCAAAAAATTTGTAAGTGGAGAAAAGTATATACAAGTTTGACTCATTTGCCTAATTTTAGTAACAATGGCACTCCACTTTCTGAAATACTTATTTTTATTCTATATAGTTATAGAGGGCCACATTTGGCATACAGCTTTGATATATGTACTGGTTTGCCAAAAGATCTGAATACGAAGGCTCTAAGAAGAGGAGAAATACAGGTGTGTCAGCTCACACTCTTGACACATGTTGCTTGGTAGGACAGGAAGGCAGTTACAGTATTATCCATTACAGCTTTAAGATTTTGATGATTGATACTGAAAAAATTGATGCTCATAACAAAATGTCAATTTTCAAGACCGACATTATCCAGGAATACAATATGCACATGGGTGGTGTGGATCTCGTAGATTAGGTATTACAGACATATCCCTCTTTGCAAAAAAAAAAAAAATCAAATGGTATAAAGAAGTATTTTTACACCAGCTGGATATAACCATATACAATTGTTTAGTAATTTGGAGAGCTCTAAACCCATGCAAGACAATGACCTACCTGGACTTCCGCATTTCAATAGCTCGCAGCCTAATTGAGCACTGTAAAATTCAGAGACCTATCCATATGGGGGAAAGAAATCCACCATCCCAGCACCCATCAGACTTGAAGGAAAACATTTTCCTAAAAAGATACCACCCACAACAAAAAAGTCGTGTCCCTTTAGAAAATGTCTGGTGTGCCACAAGAAAGGTGTCTGAAAGGAAACTAGTATGATTTGCCATGAATATGCAGATGTGCCCTTGTATAATTTATCCCTGTTTTAAGGTGTACCATTCAAGAAGAAACTTTTAAAGGCAATGGAGGCAATGGCTTCCGAAACTAGTCCCTCAAAAATATAAAAATATAAGTAATGAAGTATCAAAAAACCAACTACAAATGCTTTTTTTTTTTCAATTATAACATTAGTTATAGGACATGGAAACATAACACACATCTCCACAGACTCAAGATTGTTAGCAACCCCAAGTATTTATGCAGGAGAGGACCACAAACTATGGAACACCTACTGTTCATTACAGTGAACAGTGCAAGAGAAACTCTAATAGATAGTGTTCTTAGAACAGATAACTGGCCAATTCACAAGTCCATCCTAATTAAAAGACATTTAAAATCATTCACAAAATCTGTAAACTCTATAGAATTTTAAGCACTGAAAAAGACTAATGTGTAACACAAGCAAAATATTTACAGGTTTAAATCAAGACCCCCCCTCCAAAAAAAAAAAAAAAATATATACATATATATATATATAAGTAGGGGAGAATGCAGGGATGATGATAACAATAGTAATAATAATAATAATAATAATAATAATAATAATAATAATAATAATAATAATAATAATAAATATATTTTGTCGATATCCCCAGAGGCATATGTCTCTATTGAAGAAAGCGTATTACAGTTATTTTATATGGTTTTAACTTCAACAATTTATTAGCTCACTGCTACAGCACCATAATAAATGTCTTCCAGTTGTGAAAGAATGCTTAACTGATTTAAAAGGGAAGTCCCCAAATAGTGATTGATGTTGTCTAATATTACTTCGGTAAGAACCTATGTCATTAAGGTTTCTTAGCCTGAACATTTCCTGTGGCCCAAAATTTATTATGTTTATGAATTGTTGTATGAACTTTTGCACCCAGAAACCTTTCTGCAAATCATGTTTTCATTTGATGAGCTGATTGAATTAACTCATACAAATCATAAATACACATTGTGTAGTAGAGAACATAAACTGAGCCATAACATACTCTGACTAAGAACAGGATAAAATAATAAATAACTCATAATAAACTACATAATATTACTGTCAAATCAATATTACACTTCCAGAGTAAAGCAAAACTGTCAGAAGTGTGATTTTATTTACAGCAGCAGTAAGGAATCATGAAACCACACGCCAGAGAAAAAACGTAACAGGTATGGTTCTTAGTTCACTGACTCTCCTTTTAGTTATAAAACCAGAGTATGACACAGTAATTTATATGGTACATATACAATGCTTGTCATTCTGCAGCAGTATTTGCAAGGAGTGGATATGTCAGTTACAATGATGGCAGAGTGAATCAGCAATTCTCACAATAAAAACTTGCATTTCATGTTTATTTCTGTTCTTCTCAGTCTTTCCATGAAATTGCAAGCTTAATAGTGAGAAGTCTTGCACATTATAGACAAGTGGTATTTCATTACGTTTACATTAACAGCACTTTTTTTGTTAGGTAATAAAATTAAATTGAAAAGAAGCTTTAATAAAGTTAGGAAATTCCTAAGTTCCAATGTTAAATGCCTGCATTTCTGGCTCCAAGACAAAAGCTGCAACAAAAGCTTATTCTTTACAGCAAGAGCAACTAGGTGACTACTTGAAGGAAGTAGCAAAATTGCAAAGTATTAGTTCTGTTACTTTATTACTTCTTGTAGTAAGGGAATATTCAGTACGGCATGACTCCATACTCAGTGTGCTTTTATTTTTCTCATGCACAGCTACTTTTGCTTGATCTTGAGTACAGTAACAAGTATGTAAGAGCAACCCTGGTCACATGTTTGGTGACTTCCACTTATAAAATAATTTATTAATTATTTTAAGCAAATTCTTGTAAGATACCATCTTAATAAGATATACATTAGACTGTATTAAAATTGCAGAATATAATTATGTAGGATAAAATTATTTTGTTTAGTCAAAGAATATTTGAAAATCAAAGTTGTTTTACTTAAAAAAAATGCTTACATATTTCTAAGAAATTACAGTTTTATGAATGATAAAAAGTGGAATTTAATTGAAAGGATATCAGAGCAATAACATCTTGAAGTTGGGAATATTAGGAAGATATGTACAATATCGTGCAATAATTTTAATTACAAAATCATGATGTTCAGATACAGGATAAATTGCAAGGGCTGTGACAACTTTTACATTGGAAAACAAACAAAAAGGAACTTGAACATTAGGCTTAAAGAGCATTTTAGGAACATCAGGAACAAAGAAATAGATAAATCAGCGGTAGCATACCACTTTTGGAAGAAGAATCATGATATAGAACGAGAAATTCACTTATTAAAGAGTGTCCAAGGTCCAGCTGCATTAACCACGTGGGAAAAAATCTTCATAAAGAAACATGAAAGAAAATTGTTTAATTTTGACACTACCTTTGAAGAAAACCCAAATTTTAAGTTCACCAAGATACCGACAGATGCTCTTATCACCTCCGAGGAGTTCACCGAACCGACGTCCATTAGTCGACAACAGCTGATGATGTTAGGAAGACCCTAACAAAATTCATTCTAGGTACATACTAGCAATAAGTGGAGCATTGAGTATTAGTTCAACTCAAAATTATATTAATTTTGTGCTTCATTGTATCATAGTCCTTACACAATGGAATTGAGCATATGTTGAAAAAAGTACAAATACACAGCACAACCATTTTCATGACAAATACAAAAGTTTAAGGCAAACCTCTTGTGTTGTTTTTGCCACAGTATGCTAAACAAATGAAGATGAAGAAAATGAAGTAGTAAACTTGGAATCAGTTGGTCCAAAGTAAGGATATCACCTTCAGTGACCTAGTTGCATTGATGCTGACTGATACTTGGAACTATTGAAAAACTCTACAGAAGATCTATGGAGCAAGGTGAAGAGGATGACGACGATGTGGATGATGATAAAAGAGCAGGAGGAGAAAGAAAAAATGGGAAAAGAGGAACTGATGATCCATCTTTTTCAATGCACCTTTTGGCAAAGCTGTTGGCTCTCTAAATGCTATGGAATTATACATGTCCTACAATCTGGATGAAAGAAAGCATACAAAGACTGATAGAACTAGAGAGAGTTTCTATTTCTCTGCAAAACTCCACAGACCACTTATTCAATGTTGAAGGAGTACTTCAGAAGTTAATATTTGAACAGTAACTGTTTTTCTGAAATACTACCTATTTCTTCACAGAATGTAAATCTAAATTTTACAACTATTTGTTTCTTTTTTAATATTTTCATACTTGAATGCAAGAATCATTCAGAAACCTTTAGATCCTGTGGAACATTAATTTTGTTTAGTTTTCACACTAAAAGTTGTAATCCCTTTAAGTTTTTGATTTCAAATTAATGTAATACTTATTGCAGGAGTTGTAATTCTGCACTTCTTGAATACCAAATGAAAATTCTGCATGAAAAGTTCCCTTTAAATTTTCATTCTAAGTTTACCTAAATGTTATCATCTCTGATGATCCCTGAACAAATGTTGAATGTAATTTAACTGTAAATGTTTTGCTATTTAATAATACTGTTAATTTCTTTCCACTTTTGCCCCAAAGAGACAGTATTACTCAAAAAATATAATTCTGAGAAATTGTAGTAGCTTACCATTTCTTCAAACGCAGTTTCTAGGGCTCCAACAATTAAGGTTTCCTCTGATACTTTGTGTTCCTCAAATATGTTTCCTCTTGTCTTGCTCTCATTTACATGTGGGAAGAGATACTCCAACACATCCATTAGTTTTTGCTGTAACATTAAAATCATTATCATCACTATCTTCCACTTCTCGAGGTATGAGGGCTATTTAATAACAACTGGCAGTACCATTATTTAACCCTTTAAAAGTTCCTTGAAAATAATGGCATCTCTAAAATAGTGCATCCACCTTACAGCAGAATCTAGATCAAATGTGTCTTTTTCTCAACACAAATGCCAAAAGGTAGCTTGAAGGATATCAATTTTAAAATAAAATCTCTGTTGTACAGCCTTACAAGCAATTCTCAAAGAATGGTTTTTGCATGTTATCCAAGCTGGCAACAGAGATAGAATGGGGTGTATTGTATCAGGCGAAAAATACACTGAAGGGTACTTAAGTCCAAATTTTTAAGCTTGGCTGTAAAAATAAGTAGCTATCTTTAACGAAAAGACCTCATATATTGTCTGGGTTAATTCCTAGGGTTATTCTTATAGTCAGACAAAAATCAAATATACCTAAAGACTAATAGCAATGTACACACATATGATACTACAACCAAAAGTAGTATGTATAGGGAAGGGAAAGGAAAGAAGTTTTTTTGACAAGAATGCATTTGTGATTGGAAAAGTATTATACAGTAAATTACCACTTATTATTAAACAAACATCAGACCCAGAGTTCACTAAACAGTTAAAAAATTATTTAATCAAAGGTGCTTTTTATGACATATATGAATATTTGTAAATATGCTAAATAAATAAGCTATGATGTATATGTGATATAGGCTATTTAATTTTAAAAATATGAAATAACACTAATCCGAATTTGTAAATTGCTTGTTATACATATTTGAGACCTACGTGCTGAAACAATAAGGAAGATGATGTGGACGCCTGGACCTGCTTCACCCAGTGGGATATTTATGTCTTAGAGGCTGTGTGTCAGCCTTCAAAACATAATTGTATTTATCACACTAATTGTTAAAAGGACTAATGTATATGGAATTGTAACCAACTGTATATATTTATATTATTTTGACAAAGCCCAAAATTCTGTATGAATTCCTCTGGTGAATAAATACGAATATGCATTATACAAATATAACAATTTGTCACAAAAGCTTCACTTAACTAAAAATGGTGTTAATTCTTCTTCCTGATTGATGTCGATTTCATGAACTCTTTTGTCCGCATCTTCAGTAATGACAATGACAATCCAGTAATGACAATGACAATCTTCAGTCAAGAAGATGCGGACATGAGTTTGTGAAATCGATATAAATTAGAAAGAATTAACACCATTTTCTTAAGTGAAGCTTTTGTGACAAATTGTTATATTTGTACAATATTCATTGCTTCACTGTAGCTAGCTTCGTTTTCTACATAATGAAAATGCATATCAACAGTTAATGAGACAAGGTATACATATTGCAAAATATTGCTAAATACACCACTGACTTTTTCTGCTATTTGGAAGTGTTTTCTGCTGTACTGCAACAACCAAAGGGTAACGCAAGACTTAGAGGACCTTCTATTTCTACAAAACAATCTACCTGCTTAAGTCTTAAAACCAGTATTCCCCAAGAATGTTTTATTCTTACAACCCCCAATCTGTTCCAGTCTTTGAATTAAATCCACAATCTCAATTGTTTATCTTTCATTGCTGCGTGAAAATTTTTTAATAAACCAACACAAACTGTAAAATACCTTAAAACAATTCTTAATGTTCAAAATAGAAACTTCTGGCACTAGAAAACATCTTGTAACTGACATCAAAAGTAAAGAGAAAATATGTGATGGTGACAGTGATCATCCCCCACTACCAGTATGGAATTTATTCTAAGCCGTTCAGCAAAAAGACTCACTACCATCAGCACATAAATGTATCTCTTCACTGAGTTTTCAAATGTAAATTATAAGGCTTTGACATTCAACATTTTGTGAAATCATGAACTGAAAAGTACACCTTAAAAATATTTTAGAAAATAATAATCAACATTCATATTTAATTCCTGAGAATCTAAGTAGGCAGAAAAAGTTTGTCTTTATAATAAAGTGGTTGAGACAAACTAATACTTTAGGAATATGGAAAATTCATATGCAAAGACTCCAAATTTTTGCACAAAAATATCCAGTAGCTTCACCCTGTTTCCCCCAAAATATATTTCAACATTGAAAAAATGTTGGCATTCAAATAAACCACAAATTTATGTTAAATATTTAGCCTTTGAGAGGCATAACCTACCGTTCACAATATTGTACCAATTCTACTGAACATACAATATAATTAGTTACAACCTAAATACAATAGATTAAAAGAAGTCTTCACTGTTTTCAACCACATATTGAGGTTGGTAGAATCATTTCATCCACAAAATGTGGAAGTTAGTGGTTTTATTTTATCAGAGGAAAAGTCAGGCATTTACAAGATTAAGTGTAAAGATTGTGAAAAAATTTACATAGGGAGGACAAAAAGAAACATAGGCACTAGAAAGAAAGAACACTTCAGGCACTTAAGATACAAAAATATTGATAAGTCTGCAATAGCAGCTCATTTCTGGTCTGAAAATCATGAAATTGAAGACAGCACCGAATTACTAAAATACGTACAAAAAAATAGTCAACTCGTCATATGGGAGAGAATATACATAGAAAAACATAAAAACCAACTAATGAACTTTGAAATCCCGCCAGAAGAGAATCCCATATTTAAGTTCATCACTAAATCAACAGATGGCAGCAGCAACTCCAGAATTACCCACACCACTGGATCAAGCTTTAGTCGCATAAGAGCCAAAGATGCAAACGATGATTTGCGAAACATGTCCTCAAAATACGTATGAAAGTGAAGCAAATGTGTAATAAATATGACTCATCTATAAATTAATAATTCTCCAACAGTTTCTGTGCAACGTTGGTTCTGAAGTCTGTGTAGCATGTTTTTTTCCTTCCAATCAGCTTATGATACACAATGAAAGTATTAAAAATACACATATCAAGAATATAAAAGAATATTTCCCTGTATACTTTTACAGTGCATTGCATGATAAGAAAGAGAGCTGTCACGTGATCCTGAAGGTCTACACCACCCGTCCCTCTCTGATATTCAAGTGCACATTTAGGTTTCATCACTTCCTCTCCAGGTGACTGACTTTTCTTTCTTAGTTTGCCTGTTCCTGTCATGTCAGGATTTTTCATGTTTACTGGTTAAAAAACAGCCGTCCTTGTTGTGCCACCTCACACACAGTATGTTGTTAGCAGACCATCTCTCATGCTCTCCCCTTTCAGTTTAGTTTTAGAGATGTTGGAAGGCAAATGTTTTCTGTTTTCTCTTACAGTGCCTATAACATTTGTTTGTCTGTCTGTCAGCCTTCTAAATAGGCCAGGGGAAGAATACCGGTTAAATATACAAGGTATGATCCTTATCCATCGATGGTTCACACATGTTCAGCACATTTGTGCTTGCCAGCAGAGTAGGGTTTGTCACATCATTAGCAGTATAAATTTGGGAAACCAGGCAATAACCAGAACTGGATTCACGAATTTTGTACAATTTTATTTCCAAATCTTGCACTTTGGATCTATTGCACTGTACAAATGAAAGATGACCTCTGAATTTCATTAGACTTTTGTCTAGGCATATGTACTGGTAAGGAGAAAATAATTTGGCAAATTAAGAAGAAAACTGTTCAATGACAGGCCTAATTTTTTTCAGTTTATCATGCTGATCTACTTTATCATCATTTACAAAATGTAGAAATCATGAAATTGGAGGAATTCTTCTCTGCTCATTGTCTCGTGAAATACAGGAGACCTATTTTTACTCCAGTATAATTGGTTCTAGAATTTTGCACTTGTGACATCAAAATAACCAATGCAAAATATGGCCTAAACTCATATGGTGTAGCTTCAAACCTTTTACTTTATTAAAAAATATAATATTAGGCTATATTCACTGGCGAAAAGGGTCTAATAAAGTAGAGTTTCTTGTCACCTTTAGGTTTCTTTCTGTCTTTATTGTTCTTTTTTTTTTTTTTTTTTTTTGCATAGGCATTGGTCTCATCACATAATCACCTCAAACAATGGATCCTTATAGTCTAAAAAAAATTTGAAGTTCAGACAGTGGCTGTGAATTATATTTAGCCAACAAAACTTTAAAAATTCCACTATAAACATTGCACAGAAAGATAGGATTATGAACACTTAGTTTCCAGTTCAAGTCACTTTGTTGTAACACATGCACATTTCGGTGAACCCAGAGCACCGTTATCATCAGCCTCACTTTCATCACTCATATCACTACGAAGTACTGCTTGGAGTTCTTCAGAATCTGATTCACTAAAAGATAAATCACTTAAACCATTATCAATGTAGAAAACATTATCAAAAAGCTTTTGCAAACCCTCCTCATCATAAACACACATTACTCTCTTTGCCTTGTTTACTGAGATACGCAGCACTATGCGATGTGGAGAAATGTTTTTAGCAGGAAAACACCATGTGAAATGCAAGGAAAAAATATATATCAAGCATCTTGGTATGTAGATTGCCTTAGAATACAAATTAGAGCCATCTATTGCCACAATTTGAAGTCTGTGCATTTATGTGCAACAGCGCACATTTGCAAGTTGAGCTTGTCATACAATTTAAATGACACAAAGCATCATGAGAGTGTAGCTGGTCATACGATGTGAATGGGTTAGCTATCAATATCATTAAATATTACTGTAAAAATAGAACTTCCAGTAAGCAGTATTTAAATAGCTATATTATTAACCTGCAATATTAGATGCAACTCCTTGGCAGCTGCAACTGCAGCTCCTGTTCCAGCATGCCCATCAAAAATGCCAAAATAAACAAATGGTACGCCCAAGGTGTGTTCAGTTCCTTTTGGATAATCTAATACTCCATTGTAGATGCATGCCTGATCTTCATTATATCTGGATTTTCCAGCGTTGACTGTCCTGGTAAAAGAAAATAATAATTAATAAAAAATATTTAACTGGTAGAGTCAGACTGAAAAATTCAATGCCAGAGCCAAGACTTATCAGTCTGACTCTACCTACCCAAAACAAATGGAAGCTGGAAGTACACAATGTTCAAGCATCTTCTTAAACTAATATGTTTCTTTTTAATTTAGGGTATTATTCATCAAGGATACTAATTTTAACTCCTTTATGAATAAGGATGATAAACGTAGCTTTATTGTTAAGAATAAATGCTGTCTAGTGTACTGAACAACAAATACATAGGAAATGTATTATTACAATTTAACAAAAATAATGAATGTTTTAATATTATGTTGAATTCTTTTTCAGCATATAACTTGCTTTAGCCTCCCTGTCAGTAAAAGTTGCATATGATTTCATACCCAATGTTAAGTAAATTTTCATTGAAATTCCTCTTTCAAATATGCTTAGTTCATTATGTTATGTTTTTATTCTGTTGTACCCAGCTTCACTACATACATTTTTTCTAATCTAAATGACAAAAATACATAATTTTTCAACTTACCAGTTGCAACAGAAGTTAACATTTTGTAGAAGTACTCAGAGACAATTAAAAAATACTTATGTTTTAATATCAAAATGTTCAGGTAAAGAACAGTATGAAGTGGCATCTTATGCATCCAGAGGATGTGTTATACTACTAATTTTAAAAGTAATAAAGATACTTAATTTTAAACGTAAGTAACACATGGAATTTGAGATAATCCATTCATTAGTATCACAGGTATGAATGTTTTAGTAACAATTTGTATTCAGCTTCCAGTTCAATAAGGTTTAAAATATAACAGCCAAAAAAGAAATCACCACATATTAAGATTTGTGGTCTACTATATTGCATTGAGTTGAGTATTACTGTATGGAAAACCTCTGCTGCAACTATGAACAAATAGAACTGAAAAAAACAAAGCTTTAATTCACATAGGCTGTCAATAAATAGCTTTAACCTAACCTCTTATTTTAAACTGATACAAACTCAACCGCTTTGCCAATGGCCATTTAAATCTTCAAGGGTCGGAAACGGATACCCAATAAACAGAACAAGACATTTAAATTGTCAAATGCTGTAAAACTGTTTCATAAATACACATTTGTATCTTCCGTATTTATTAAGTTATTTAAACAAAACAAAAACTGGTTTAAAACCCATTAAAGGCAGTGTACATATACAGTATCAATAAAGTAGAGATAATATTAATAAATCGTTGAAATTTCACTAATTTTTTTCACTGTAGCAAAAGCTATTATTTGCGTCAAATGCAACTAATATTTGAGTTATTTTATTTTGTGTGTATATGAATGAATGTATATACGTATAGCTTTGTAAGTGACTTCTCTGGTTCAAGGTTTTAGGTTCTAGTTTATACCACCAAACTATAATCATTGTATATGTTGTATGAAACACATGATGGAAAGCAACAAACCTCTCTGTCTGAACTTCTTATTACAGTATTTAAAAACTAAAGTTTCTGGTAGCCTTATGCAGCTGTTTTCACTCAGTATTGTAGTTATTTATATGTAATCTCTGGGTGTTAAGAGAGATTTCTTATAGCAATCGAGAGCTAAATGAATGGCACATTTGAAATTGTTCAATTTCAGTGTTAACCATGGCTCATCCTAGTAATGTAGCAAATAAATTAGCTTGTAGGAAGTGAACGAACTTCTGATATCACTTTAGAAAATCTGGAAGACCTCTTGCTGTTTGACATGATTTGAATATTCAAAGCAATTATGAGATAGGTGTTGAGGATAAAGGCAACAGTGAGGAAGAAAATGACCCACTTACTTCAGTTGCTGATGAAGAATCAACATTATTTAGTGGTCAAAATAACTCAAACATAAATAACATATAGGCAAATAGACACATAGACAAATATAATTATTTTCTGATGTACAGCTTACTTCTAACATCCAACCAACTGACATTTAAAAAAAAAAAATTATTGTTGGCTTAATGTCTCTCATTGTTACAGAAACAAACATATATGCAAGTAGGATGAGGGAAGCCCTGACATCTAAAAGCAATTTAGGACCTAAGGGGAGAATTCAGGAGTGGACAGTGTGCATGTTATTTGTAAACCTACATTAGACGTGTACTGGTCTACAGATGGCATGCTAGCTGCTCCATTGTTTGGGAAATGACGGGTCAAATATGGGTGGGGTGGATCAATTATTAAAGCTATTCCTCTTTACAAAAACCAGTTAAATGTTAAAAAAGTATTTTTATACCAGCTGGATGTAACCATACACAATTATTAGTGATTTGCAGAGCTCTAAATTCATGCAACACGATGACCTACCTGGACTTGAATTTCAATAGCTTGTAGCCTAATTGAGTACTATAATATTTAGAGGCCTGTTCATACCGGGGGTAAGTTTCCACCACTGCAACACCCCTCATACTTGAGAGAAAACACTTTACTAAAAGGATAACATCCACAACCAAAAAAGTTGCAACCATTTTGAAAAGGTCTAGTGTGTTGCAAAAAAGAAGCTCGCAAGGAAACCAATATTATTTGCCGTGAATCTGAAGATGTGCCCTTGTGTGTTTATCCAGATTTTGAGGTATAGTATTCAAAAAGAAACCTTTAAGGATTAGTTTTCATTCCTTAAAGAACTAATTTAAATTGATTGTAAAATAGGAAGATTAAAATAATTGGCATTAAATAAGCATTAAATGCATGTATGTGCAGGATGTCTATACACTTCCATATCAGTTTGGGTCGTTTTAACTTGGACGTCATATGATGTCCATATCAGTGAAGGGGTTAACTGCTTCAGTGATGGCCATTTAAACACTGCAGGGGCAGGAACAGATACCCATTAAACAGAACAAGACATTTAAATTGTTAAATATTGTAAAAATGCTTCTTAAATAGGCATTCATATCTTCCGTATTTATAAATTATTTAAATGAAACAAAAGCTGGTTTAAAACCCATTAAAAGCAGTATACATTGACAATATCAATAAACTAGAGAGTATGTTAACAAATCGTTGAAATTTCTCCACTTTGTTTCACTGTAGCAAAAGCCATGTTTAGTGTCAAATGAATTAAGTCATTTTGTTTTGTGTGTGCATGCGAACGATAGTATATATGTATAGTTGCGTAGGTGACTTCTCCGGTTCAAGGTTTTACGGTTTAATTTATCCTACCAAGCAATAACCATTGTATATGTTGTGTGAAACACATGCTGGAAAAAAACAAATCCCTCTGTCAGTATCTGTATGTATCTCTTATTACAGTATTTCACAACTGAAGTTTATGGTAGCCCTATGCAGCTGTTTTCACTCAGTATTTGTTATTTATACTCACTCGGTGTTCAGAGTCATTTCTTATAGCTATCAAGAGTTAAATAGAAGATTTGAAACTAATGTTTCAGTTATATGTGTTTGGAGGAATTTAGTAACAGTGACGTCAAAATTAATCTCAGAAACTATTTTTAGTTGGTTTATTAATACTCATCACTTACTTGTTTATATTAATGAGACACTAGTTTCAAAGGCATTTGCCTCCATTTTCAATCTCTTTCCAACTGGCATCTGTTGTCTGCTCTCTCTCTCTCTATCTCTCTCTCTCTCTGGTGGTGGAACTATGAACTTCTTTGTCAAATTATCTACTGGTGGGATTTCAAAGTTCATTACGCGATCTTTATTTTTCCATATGAATATGTTCTCCCATGTTGTCAATTTATTTTGGTTTATCACTCCTTTTAATAATTTTGGATTTGGATCAATGTCATGGTTTTCATTCCAAAAATTAAAACCATGACATTGATCCAAATCCAAAATTATTAAAAGGAGTGATAAACCAAAATAAATTGACATAGGAGAACATATTCATATGGAAAAATAAAGATCGCGTAATGAACTTTGAAATCCCACCAGTAGATAATTTGACAAAGAAGTTCATTGTTCCACCAGAGAGAGAGAGAGAGAGAGAGAGAGAGAGAGAGAGAGAGAGAGAGAGAGAGCAGACAACAACAGATGCCAGTTGGAAAGAGATTGAAAATGGAGGCGAATGCCTTTAAAACTAGTCTCTCATTAATATAAACAAGTGACGAGTATTAATAAACCAACTACAAATAGTTTCTGAGATTAATGTTTCAGTGTTAGCTATGGCTTATCCTAGTAATGCACCAAATAAATTAACTTGCATAGGATGTGTACGAGCTTCTGATATCACTTTAAAAAATGTTAAGGACATTTTGCTGTTTGACATGATTTGGATATTGATGGCAATAAAGAAGGTGTTGATATCGGTCACAGTGAGAAAGAAAATGACCTGCTTCCTTGAGGTGTTCATGAAGAATCAATATTGTGACGTGGTCAAAATAACTTGAACACACATAGACATAAAAACACAAACAAAAAGACATACTTTCTGGTGTACATCTAACTTCAGGCAGCCAATCAACTGATATTTTTACCATTTTTTTTCTGCTGACTTAGCGTCTCTCATTGTTACAGAAACAAATATATATGTGAGTAGGGTGAAGGAAGCCCTGACCTCTAAAGGCAATTTAGGGCCTATGAGGAGAATTCAGAAGTGGACAGTGTTTGTGTTATTTGTAAACCTATAAATGGTCTACAGATGACATGTTAGCTGCTCTATTTTTAGGGGAAATAACGGATCAAATATGGGAGGGGTGGATCAGTTATTACAAGCTATCCCTCTTTACGAAAAATAGTTAAATTTTATACAAAAAAGTATTTGATACCAGCTGGATGCCATACACAACCTACCTGGACTTACGTGCATCAATAACTCATAACCTAATTGAAACATTCACAGGCCCCTTCATACTGGGGGTAAGAAATCCACCGCTACAGCACCCCTCATACTCCAGAGAAAACACTTTCCTAAAAGGATACCCCCTACAACCAAAAAAGTTGCAACCATTTCGAAACTGTCTAGTGTCATGAAAAAGAAATTCGCAAGAAAACCAATATTATTTGCCGTGATTCTGAAGATGTGCCCTTGTGTGTTTATCCAGGTTTACAGGTGTACTATTCAAAAAGAAACCTCTAAGGGTAAGTTTTCATTTCTTATAAAACTAATTTAAATTTATTGAAAAATAGGAAGATTAAAATTGGCATTAAATAAGCATTAAATGCATGTATGCACAGGACGTCTATACACATCCATTTCAGTTTGGGACATTTTAACTTGGACGTCATATGACGTCCATATCAGTGAAAGGATTAAGAGACAAATCTATGCACATCCAGATGACTTTGTCAAGTTACCTACTAATCTCAACACACACTATAAGTGTACAAATATATGAATTATAATAATAATAATAATAATAATAATAATAATAATAATAATAATAATAAAAAGAAGAAGTAGAAGAATGTATTATCCATTCTTGTACATAGCTTTTCCATTTTTCTCCATTTATTTGTATCGTTTCTTTTAATGAAAATATATCTAGTTCCTTGCTTATTTCTTCATTTCTAACATGACTTCGTCTTGTACATCCTTTTAGTGCTCAGAGATATTTAATTTCTGCCACTTGTATTTGGCTCCAATTTTTCTGTTTAAAAGTCCCTATCTCTGATATATATAGTAAAACCAGAACAGCATTTGTATCCTTTCAGGTTTTTCTTTTCAAGGTAGGAGCTATTATTCCTCAAATATATTGGAATTTACTCACCTTCTTACTTATTTCTTAATATTTTGGTTTAAGTTACATTACAGCCCAAGTAATTAAATTTTCCCAACTGTTCTAACATTTTATTATTTAACATTGTCTTCTATCTTTTTATTTATTTCCCTATAAATGCCACAATCTTTAACTTTTCTAATGATATAATATTTAAACCATAATGTTGGATCAATTTTTGTAACTATCTATTTGGTTTTCTAGTAATAACAGCCCTGTGATTATACTTAAGACATTTAGGGGTTTTGTACACAATTTGTTCAGGAGACTTATACCTCTGTAATTATCACTTAAGTTTCTTTAGCCCTTTTAAATATGTTAATTACATGTGTGTCACACCAGCTTTCAGATATTCTAATCATTTTCCAGCATTTGTTGATAAAATTACATAGTCATACATTTAATTTTATTTCTCTATACTTTATTAATTCTGCATTTATTCCATCTGGTCCTGGAGCCTTTCTATGTTTCATATTTTGTAAAGATAATTGTAATTCTCTCTCAGTAATTAAATTTATAGATGTTTTAAGATTACCATGTCCTCTATTGACTTCATTTTCTTCTGATTTATAATTACTTGTAATATTTCAACCATTCTTGTTCAGGTATATTGTTTAGTCTCACTTTCTCTTGTTTCGCTAATGTCTTAATAGCTTTATAGGCAAACTCTTGTCTATCATGTATGTTGCTTTTTAACTGGATAATAAAACTCTCCCATAAATCCTGATGTCCTCTTCTTGTAATTGCCTTTGAGATGCTTCTTTTTTCTTCATAATTTTGTCTTGCCTCTTCTGTTTTATTTTGCATAAATCTTTTACATGCTACTCTTTTACTGTCAATAGCTTGCTTAATTTCTTCATTCCATATTCGTAGATCAATGTTTCTTCTGTATTCATTTCTGCTTCTGATTGCTTCTTCTGCTGCTCTTTAATTGAATTTATACTATACATGATGCACGTACCTACTTTCAATGCAAAAATGAAGGATACAAAACACTGCAAGCATGTATTTGATATAGCATAGCAGTCCACTAACAATGGTCCATAATTTCCAGAGATAACCTCAGTACCAAACAAACTTATTAAATTCCAGTACAGACCTTACTGATACAACACCATTTGCCAGTGAAGAGATAATACAAACATGGAGAAATATACTTGGATACTAGAAAACCAAACTGAATGTTACTAGCAGCAAAGGGACCTAACATTTGTAGTCTAGAATGCTCCGTTTCTGCTTCCCTTTCCTGCAAAGCTTCCACAGAAATAACCACTGCTGTAGCATCATTACTAAATAATGCTCTCGAATACAGCAGAATTCTTAATAAAGACTGTGATGTTGACAAGCAATCTCAAACTCGGGTAAAACCGTATTAAAAATGCAATGAGAACATAAATGATAACATTTTATGCAGTATTGCAGTGCCACTTGAATTAATTACAATTTACAATTAATGGTAAAATAATCTCACAGCTGTACTCCCAACTTACTCCAACTTAAAAGTTATTATTTTGTAAATACTATAGACATTACGATATAGGATGCCTGGCTCCCCAATACACATACAGTAAGTAAGCTCTTCTGAGCACAAACCCTATTATCCCAAGTATAAAATTTAAAATTCAGAAAACTGCTGCCAGTAATCACCCTGAAGATGCAAGTTTATATACATGGCAAGAATAAATATAAACAATCCATAATGACAAGAATGATAGATGATTGAAGTATTTACAAATCCAAATAGTATTTTGACATAAGGGGTATTATGTACATTATGCACATAAATATGATCCCATAAAGTTGTGGTATTAAATATTAGCAAACACAGACTTTTGTATTAAAAAAATTGGAGGAATTTGTAAGTAAAATTCAGTACCAAAAGCCATGACAAGGAGTCCTACAAAAAGTTTAAGATAACAATCAGCAGAGATGAATGTACAATGCATGTCCTATCAGCATATTGTATGAAACTGTATCTTTATCATTTACAGTGCCTACAAATGTTACATGATAAGTAATATAAAGTTCATTTCAAATTTTAATTCATGATGTGCCAGCAGACTGAAGATGATAGCTTCTTAAATAAACAAATTATTTATAGATGAAGAGCAAAAATTCACAACTGCATTATTTGGGCAAGAAAAAATCTGTATGTCTTCTGCAAGTTTGAAAAATCAAGTTTAAAAGTAATATATAGTGTGGTGTGAGATGCAATAATAGTAAGTGCCATTCTTCATAGCAGGAAAAACAGTACACTATCACACTCACTTTCTTCTTGGGCAGCCAGCCAGGTGAAAAGATGGGAGCGTGCACCATAGGTTTCGTCTTTGTTTATAGTTGTGTTATATCCAGTGTTTCATCTGCGGTTATAACATTTTATAAATATCCTGATGATGGGAGAGATGCACGTTCCCGAAACGTTGATATCTAATCATCTTTTCACCTGGTTGGCTGCCCGAGAAGAAAGTGAGAGTATTCGTCGCCAGGATAGCTTCAGGTCTTATAGTACACTATCAATCTTATTTAGGAATGTTGCAGTTGTTTCTGTTATCACAACATGAAGAAAAATATGAACATTGTATTTCAGCGAGATAGTATACCCCTCACTTGGCAAGAACGATTAATCATTTTCTATGGACTGCTTTAAATTGTGTGTGTTGTAGGTAAGCCAACAACTAGACCAATTTCTCCTTGTTCTCCTCCTTTACTACCACTACCACCACCACCACCACCACCACCACCACCACCACCACCACCACCACCGCTACTACTATTCCAGCCCGCTGTTATATACATTTAATAGAAATTACATGTCAGCCAGCCACCTAGCAGGTTACAGTGAAACAAATAAAAAAGAAATCTTAATGCAAGAAAATTGATTCATCTTTGACCATATGTTTCATGGTTTCTTTACTTTTAATAGTGAAACAGACTAGTACTGAGAAAAGTGCTAAGATTATTATTTCTAATATTGTTAATAATGAGATTAAAAAGTAACCCAACTTTCAAAGAAACTGCTAATCATATTATTCGCGACAAAATGGTAGAAAAGTACTTAAGGTGCTTAACCCGAACCAAAGTATAAAGTGACAACATTTTCTTGAAATTTGCTTTGCTACAGTTCATGCACACTCATCTTGATACCTATGTGTTAAACTCAAATACATACACCCTGTTTCTTCCATTGGATTTTGTATAAAGTTATTTAACTGGGAACTAGACTTTGGAAAAATGCAAGTTCGTAAGTTATATGACCACAAAAATTAAACTGCAATGGGGCATTCTTTGATCACATGTTTGCCCTGCCCTCACTCTACAGACTGTAAATTCTATATGAAATCATCCAATCTAATTCACTCACTCTGTGCTAGAACAGACTTTGTTTAACAGTATCTACATGCCATACAAATCTGCACCACCACGCCAGAACACCCATTGTTGTAAATTGTTATTCTAAGACGTCATACATCAGTAGCTGTGCAAGCCCGCCTTGGTAGCATAGATGGTAGCATGTCTGCCTCACGTTCAAGAGGTCCCAAGTTCAAATCTCGGTCACCTGGATAAGGTTTTTTCCGATGAATATCGGGTAGCTCAAAGCTCCATGGACCCTGGGCACATTTGAGCATCATTTCACCCATTTCTTCACCGTCCGATATGACTTAATGTTGGAGGACGTAAAATTACAAAAGAGTGGTACATGCTTTATCCCTGCATTATTCTGAGGAGATGCTTGATTAACTACTCAAAGACATAAGCATCTTTATACTCAATTGAATCAGAAACTGTACTTCAAAATAATGCAAGTTTTAGATAAATTGATAGAAATTAACTGTTCTTCCACACACTAGCCATGACAGTGCTGCCTATCCAAAGAATCCAAGTAGTTGAATATAATGGTCATGAAAATTAAATTAGGATGATAGCACTCTTTGCCATGTCTATCCTGCCCATTCCCCATAGGCTCCATTAAGAATGAGTAAAATCAGCCAATCACAACTTGCAACTTCCTGAAAAAGCAATGTATAATCCTATTATGAAACCTTTTGATGAAAAACTCCATTTTAACAACATTTCAATTTGGTTTTAAAAAGGAATTGTCTACCAACAATGCCCCATATAGACTTCCTATTGAAGTATTAAATACAATGAATAACAAGATGTTCACATTAGTTATTTTCTCTGACACAGCAAGGCCTTAGACATTAGTAATCATGAGCCTGGATAAACTTTCAATTTCCTGGTTTGACTCCTATTTAACATATAGAACACAAAATGTTATTGTTAAAAATAAAGAACCAGATCCTGGTACAACCAAACTTGGCAGTCAATAATGAGTCCTTTACTCTTTCTTTCCATAAATGACTTACTTTTTAATATCAATGAACATTCCATAACACTTTTTGCAGTTGACATCAGAAATGGTAGAGAAATTACCAGAAGAACTCGAACTTACTAACAACCACATTTAAGGAGTTGAACATTTGGTTCAAAGCCAACACATTAATTCTAAAGTTATGATAAAACATCATATATTCATTATTAAATTTTACATGAGTCGTATTTCTTACACATCTGCTTCACTTTCGTACCTATTTTGAGGACATGTTTCGCAAATCATCGTTTGCACCTACAGCTCTTATGCGACTGAAGCTTGATCCAGCGGTGTGGGTAATTCTGGGGTTGCTGCTGCCATCTGTTGATTTAGTGATGAACTTAAATGTGGGATTCTCTTCCGGCGGGATTTCAAAGTTCATTAGTTGGTTTTTATGTTTTTCTATGTATATCCTCTCCCATATGACAAGTTCACTATGTTTTTGTACGTATTTTAGTAATTCTGTGCTATCTTCAATTTCATGATTTTCAGACCAGAAATGAGCTGCTATTGCAGACTTGTCAATATTTTTGTATCTTAAGTGCCTGAAGTGTTCTTTCTTTCTAGTGCCTATGTTTCTTTTTGTCCTCCCTATGTAAATTTTTTCACAGTCTTTACACTTAATCTTGTAAATGCCTGACTTTTCCTCTGGTTTTATCTTATCAGTATTATTACCGTGAAGTACGTTTTTAATGTGTAATTGTTTTTTGGTGCCAATGTTATATTGTATTTCTTGAATATTTTTTGGAACTTTTTTGTGGCCCAGGGGTGGTAAGTAAATTTAGCAAATCTAATTTCTTGTTTTATTGGTGTGAGAGCTGTGATCTGTTTTAATCTCTTTTGAAGTTTGAATAATTTTAGTTTTTTATCTACAAGGTTTTTTCCATATCCATTTTTAATTGCAGTTTTTAAGATTTGATGGTATTCGTTTTGATATTCTTGCTGGCTGAGAGGTAGATTTACTAATCTGTGTGTCAGACTGTTGATGGTTGCATGTTTGTGTGGAATTGGGTTGAAACTATTTGCTTTGATGTAATTATCTGTGTGTGTTGCTTTTCTATGGATGCCAAATTCTAGTTTTTCATGGCTTTTTTTGATTTTAAGGTCTAAAAAAGGTAGAGTACAGTCCTCTTCAGTTTCCACTGTGAATTGTATGCTGGGTTCTTGCAGGTTGAGTAGTTTCAAAGCATCATCTATTTGTTTGTAGGGCACTATTGCAAAGATGTCGTCTACGTATTGTACCATGTTTTAAACATAAGAGGGAAGGCTTTAGTTATATGTGTTTCGAAAAAGCTCATGTATAGATTGGCCAAAAATGGTGATAGCGGGCTTCCCATAGCTAGTCCTGAAATTTGTTTATAATATTTTCCATCGAAGACAAAATAATTTTGATGTATACATAATTCAGTCATTGCCAAATATTCTTCTATTGCATTGGCATCTAGGTTTATAGAATTTAGCCATTTTTTCAGTTGAATCAAAAGTTTGTTTAATGGAATGCTAGGGAAGAGGGAGCGGACATCAAAGGATACTAAAGTGTCATGAGGTTTTAGTTTAAGATTTTGAATTTTTTCTGCCAGGTCTAAAGAGTTTTTTATACTCAGAGTATGGAATTGTGGAAAGGACTGAAATTTTTTGGATAGCCATTTTGCCAGAAGGTAAGTAGGAGTGTTTATATTATTTACAATGGGTCTCATGGGTATGTTGGGTTTGTGTATTTTAGGCAAACCATATAGTCTTGCAAGGGTAGGATTGTCCCGGTTTGATAGTTTTTTGTTCTGTAGTTATTAAAATTTTACTATTAATGATGGTTTTTTTTTTACATCTTTTATGCATCGGTTGAGTGGATTAGAATCTATTTTCTGGAATTCTTTTTGTTGTAGTAACTCTAACATTTTTTCTTTGTATGTAGCTGTATCTAAGATTACTATTTTGTTCCCTTTATCAGCCCTTGAGAAGATTACATCCTTTTTCCTTAAAGATTCAATTATCTGAATTTGTTTCAAATGTTTTTTTGGCTTTTTATTTATTAAGTTTTCCAATATAGGAGCTGATTTTATTTTTTAGACCTTAAAATCAAAAAAAGCCATGAAAAACTAGAATTTGGCATCCATAGAAAAGCAACACACACAGATAATTACATCAAAGCAAATAGTTTCAACCCAATTCCACACAAACATGCAACCATCAACAGTCTCACACACAGATTAGTAAATCTACCTCTCAGCCAGCAAGAATATCAAAACGAATACCATCAAATCTTAAAAACTGCAATTAAAAATGGATATGGAAAAAACCTTGTAGATAAAAAACTAAAATTATTCAAACTTCAAAAGAGATTAAAACAGATCACAGCTCTCACACCAATAAAACAAGAAATTAGATTTGCTAAATTTACTTACCACCCCTGGGCCACAAAAAAGTTCCAAAAAAAATATTCAAGAAATACAATATAGCATTGGCACCAAAAAACAATTACAATATTAAAAACCTACTTCACAGTAATAATACTGATAAGATAAAACCAGAGGAAAAGTCAGGCATTTACAAGATTAAGTGTAAAGACTGTGAAAAAATTTACATAGGGAGGACAAAAAGAAACATAGGCACTAGAACGAAAGAACACTTCAGGCACTTAAGATACAAAAATATTGATAAGTCCGCAATAGCAGCTCATTTCTGGTCTGAAAATCATGAAATTGAAGATAGCACAGAATTACTAAAATACGTACAAAAACATAGTGAACTCGTCATATGGGAGAGGATATACATAGAAAAACATAAAAACCAACTAATGAACTTTGAAATCCCGCCAGAAGAGAATCCCACATTTAAGTTCATCACTAAATCAACAGATGGTAGCAACAACCCCAGAATTACCCACACCGCTGGATCTAGCTTCAGTCGCACAAGAGCCGTAGATGCAAACGAAGATTTGCGAAACATGTCCTCAAAATAGGTACGAAAGTGAAGCAGATGTGTAAGAAATACGACTCATGTAAAATTTAATAATTTTTCGCTTCACTGTGGTGTTCCAATACAGTTAAATCTCGATATCATATATTCAATTTAAAACTAAGAATAAAATTACTCTACAGTTAAACATTACTTATCACAATGTTATATTAACCGCTTCGCCGATGGCCATTTAAACCCTTCAGGGGCCGGAAACGGATACACAATAAACAGAACAAAGACATTTAAATTGTTAAATGCTGTAAAAATACATCATAAATACAATTCCGGATTTTCCGTATTTATTAAGTTATTCAAACAAAACAAAAATTGGTTTAAAACCCATTAAAGGCAGTATACATCTACAGTAACAATAAAGTAGAGACTAGATTAATAAATCGTCAAAATTTCACTACTTTGTTTCACTGTAGCAAAAGCCATTATTTGCGCCAAACGCACCTTTATATTTGAATAATTTTGTTTTGTGTGTATACAAACCAATGTATATATGTTTAACTACGCAAGCGACTTCTCCAATTCAAGTTTAGTTTATTTATGCTATACCAAGCGATAGTCATACGAGTATATGTTGTATTACACTGAAAAGAAAACTCTATCAGCATCTGTTATTACAGTGTTTCTCAACCAAGGTTTCTGGTAGCCTTATGCAGCTGTTTTCGCTCAATATTTAAGTTATTTATACTCTCTCTTTGTTCAGAGTGATTTGTTATAGCTATCAACAGCTAAATGAATGATACATTTGAAATTGTTAAATTTCAATGTCAACCATGGCTTATCCCCGTAATGTAGCAAATAAATTCCCTTGAGTATGATGTATACAGCCTTCTGATATTTCTGTAGAAAATCTCGAATATCTGTTGTGCGATTATGAAGGAGATGTTTAGGATATAGTTAGCAGTGACGTGTACTGGTCTACAGATGGCATGTTAGCTACTCCATTGTTTGGGGGAAGTGGCAGGTCAAATATGGGTGATGTGGGTCAGCTATTACTAGCTATCCCTCTTTACGAAAAACAGTTAAATGGTAAAAAAAGTATTTTTATACTACTGGATGTAACCATGCACAATTGTTTAGTAATTTTCAGAGCTGAAAATTCATGCAAGACATTCATCTACCTGTACTTGAGCGTATAAATAGCTCGTAACCTAATTGAGTATTATAATACTCAGAGGTAAGGGGTAAGAAATTCACCACAACATCACCCCTCATACTTGAGAGAAAACACTTTCCTAAAAGCAACCACCCACAACCAATAATGTCGCAACCATTTCAAAAATGTATAGTGTGTTGCAAAAAAGAAGTTCGCAAGGAAACCAATATTATTTGGTGTGAATCTGCAGATGTGCTCTTGGCGTTTATCCCGGTTTGGAGGTGTACAATTCAAAAAGAAACCTTTAAGGGCATGTTTATGTCCCATATAGAACTTATTTAAATTTATTGTAAAATAGGAAAACTAAAATAATTGCTGTTAAATGAGCATTAAATGCATGTATGCGCAGGACGTCTATACACGTCCATATCGGTTCGGGGCATTTTAACTTGGACGTCATATGACGTCCATATCGGTGAAAGGGTTAAACAAAATAAGTTGTATGAAACTTTTAGGGTTAAAATTAATGAAGAAATGAACTGGAGAGAGCAATACTTAACTTTATTTCCTGAACTCAGCTCAGCCTATTTTGCCTCAAGGTTTATACCTATATGACTTCATGACCTCCTACACGAAAGTGTGTAGGATACGTTATGCTAACAAGTTGTATTTTGCTTATTTTCATTCCATCTTGAACTATGGTACTTTTCTTGGACAGTAAAAGGATTTTCATTGTACAAAGAAGAACACTACAAATTTTCAGTGATGTTGGATGTCAATCATGCTGGCCATTGTTCAAGAGAATGGACACCCGCCTCAGTGGCATAGATGGTAGCGTGTCTGCCTCATGTTCAAGAGGTCCCTAGTTCAAATTTTGGTCAGGGTGAGTTCTCTGGATACAGTTTTTCTGTTTTCTTTTCTTATTTTGAAAGATGAATGTCAGGTAACTCTAAGCTCTATGGACCCTGGGATTGTTTGAGCATCATTTCACCCATATCATTCATTGTCCAATATGACTTAACATTGGGGGATGTAAATTTAAAATAAAATAAAAAAGTGGTGGGAGAATGGATATTTTGACACTCACAGGTCGAAACATATTTTCACTTATGTGTTATTTGGTTGATAACTACAGCATCTTTCAATTTAATTCTTAGGTACATAATCACAATATTAGATACAGAAATGACTCCTTGTATGTTTATCAAAAAGGTCCCTACTACTTTGCCATACAAGCAAATAATGTTTTTTTCCTTTTTGTCCTCAAATTATTGTGTAAACTTAAGATTGCTTATGACTTACAAAAGAATTTAGAAAGTTCTTGCTCATGCATACCATTTACAATGTGCAATACTATCATACAGCTTCTGTATCTCCCAAAGTTCAATTTCCTTTATTGTAATTTGGGTTATACTGCAGATCAATGGCTTCATCACTGCAGAAAGCAACAACATAACAAGCTGTTGCCAACTGTGGAACTCTGAAGTATGCTGAGAGAACAAAATGTTGCAAAACCATATTTTTCTTGTCATTCTTGTTCCACTTCTTCTTCTTCTTCTTCTTCTTCTTCTTCTTATTATTATTATTATTATTATTATTATTATTATCATCATCATCATTATAATACAAGATAAAGAAAAGATATGGAAATTTGACTGCACTTTTAAAAGTATCAATACGGTTAAGTGCCGATTTTTCTTATTTGATATGTTACAGAAACTGCATTTGCTTATAAATTCTCAAGTTTTAATTTTAGAAAACATTGTTTCAACAATACTTAATGTATTAAGGACTATCACAATATTTCAAAACTTGTGTTATTGTTTGAAGCTTTGTTACTTATTTACCCACTCTAGTCTCGCCAGTTTCCTTACGCATTAGTGATAGTAATGAGTCTTAGTCATTAGAGCCAATAATTCAAATATTGAGCAAACAGATTACATAACAATTTTTTGAAATTTTTACTGACAAAAACCCATAATGCAATAACCATGCTGAGTAAAAACTATGCACTAATATATATCTGTTAAGAAAATCATCAACTCATATAGAAAGAGAAACACAAAAGTAGTATATTGTAACAGGAGCGTTGGAGCACCCTGTAACCAGCTGGGAATGGAAGGTAGGGGAGGACCGCGTTAGCCACACCTCTCCCTCGTTTGTCTTATAGTGGTGACAGCCAGTGGTCGGAAAGAAACATAATTGTGCGTCTGTTTCCCTTCCACCTGTTTCTCGATCTTTCGTTTACTGGAACAGTCTCCTGGTCACTAGAAACCGGCGATATTCCGATATAAAGAGGGTTACAGACAGACAGAGTCAGTCAGTCAGTTGTTGGTTGTGTTGGTCAATCAGTTGGTTAGTGAGTGTGAGCGAGAAGACAGTCGCAGTTCTTGGTGTAAGAGTTAGTCAGTGACGTGTTAATGAACGAAAAGATTGTGCAACGGGACTGTACGAACTGTGTATGAGTATCGGAGTTTATGTAATCGCGAGTACAAGTGAAGTTGCAACGGACGAACTGGTAAATTGTAATTGTGTGCAGCAAGTAATTTTGTGTAATTGGCAAGTGTTAAACTGTAAGTCGGTAGAAATAAAGAACATTGTTGAGTGGTGTAATTGGACTTTTTATTCCACGAACCCACAAAGTCACACTGGTGTCAGGAAGCGGGAAGATAACATCACCGAACACTACAGCCATGGAATCCGCATTGGAAATGCTTTTGGCGAAGATGAACGAGTTAACAGAGAAAACAGAAGCGGCAAACAACAACCTCACCGCCGAGTTGAAACAAATGAAGACGGCCAACGACAACATCACCGCGGAACTGAAACTAATCAGGACGGCTAGGGACAACATCGCCGAGAAGATGGAACAAATGAAGGCCGAGTTAACCACGGAAATGAGAGCAGCGAATGACGGTCTGGCTACCGAAATGAAGGTGGCGAACGAGGCTCTCGCCGCCAAGTTTGAGGAACGGTTGGACGGCGTGGGGGATGACGTCGCGAACCTGGGCAAACGGAAGGGTCAAGTAGACGACCGCCTTAATGATTTAGAGGAAAAGGCCGACAACATCGCAACACCCCTCACCCGCCTGACGGAGGAAAACCGGCCTTATGTGTGGACGGAGGACGCCGAAGACGCTTTCCAGCACCCGAAGGGGACCCTGTGCAGTGCTTCAATTTTGGGTTTCCCACAACCGGGTGGCGCCTTCATTGTGGACACCGACGCCAGCGACCATTGCATTGGAGGTGTCCTATCGCAGATCCAGGACGGCCACGAGCGCACAAGAGTGGAAGAGAAGGAGCGTGCCGCAGCAGTCCGAGTAGTTGTGGCAGTGCCTGCTGAAGGCTGGGATAGCGCAGGCCTGAGGAGGGAGCAGCTGGCGGGCGCAGACTTGGGGCCACTCTTGAGGGAAGTGGACGCAGGGACGAGACCAACCTGGGAGGACATCGCACCGAGGAGCGCCACCTACAAGTCGCACTGGGCAAAATGGGACTCGTTGAAGACCAGAGTGGGCGTGCTGTTCCGGGTATGGGAGTCACCCGATGGGAAGGCGCAGAGAGAACAGTTGGTACTTCCCCGGAGCAAGGTCCCGGAAGTCTTGGAGGAAGTGCACGCCGGTACTTCAGGAGGACACCTGGGAGCGAACCGAATGATTCACAAACTACGGCAGCGCTACTTCTGGCTGAGACTCCGAGCAGATGCTGGTGGTACACCTGGACCGCCTCGCACGCTGCGATGGGGCTGTTCGGGGCGAACAGCTTTGAGAAGGGAGCAGTGTAACAGGAGCGTTGGAGCACCCTGTAACCAGCTGGGAACGGAAGGTAGGGGAGGACCGCGTTAGCCACACCTCTCCCTCGTTTGTCTTATAGTGGTGACAGCCAGTGGTCGGAAAGAAACATAATTGTGCGTCTGTTTCCCTTCCACCTGTTTCTCGATCTTTCGTTTACTGGAACAGTCTCCTGGTCACTAGAAACCGGCGATATTCCGATATAAAGAGGGTTACAGACAGACAGAGTCAGTCAGTCAGTTGTTGGTTGTGTTGGTCAATCAGTTGGTTAGTGAGTGTGAGCGAGAAGACAGTCGCAGTTCTTGGTGTAAGAGTTAGTCAGTGACGTGTTAATGAACGAAAAGATTGTGCAACGGGACTGTACGAACTGTGTATGAGTATCGGAGTTTATGTAATCGCGAGTACAAGTGAAGTTGCAACGGACGAACTGGTAAATTGTAATTGTGTGCAGCAAGTAATTTTGTGTAATTGGCAAGTGTTAAACTGTAAGTCGGTAGAAATAAAGAACATTGTTGAGTGGTGTAATTGGACTTTTTATTCCACGAACCCACAAAGTCACAATATTATGATTTCAAACATTTGCACATAACATATGGTACTGAAATAAGGGAAGCTACTGGCAACTTAAATTTAAATAGGATACTAATTTTGCAGAAAAAAAAAAGTTTAAAAGTACATCTTCACTCTCCCAAGCTGAGAGTAAATGAAAGAAATATTCAAAAGTCAGACAATTTTAATCATTATATGTTTATAAGGTTATCTTACTAGTCCAGTCAAAATGCAAATTTACGTTTCTAAAGAGAGATCATTATCACTACAACACCAGAAGAATAAATAACTACCCTGTCTAGTATAAAACAAAAACTTCAAGTGACAAAGATCCATACATCATAGGTATGATCATGCATAAAAATATCTTTTACATATTAAATCACAAGGTAATACTTTTAAATATCTTCTGAAAAAAAAAAAAACTCATTGGCAAATGTTATACACTGTAAATGAACTATACTTAAAAAGATTATCATTATTGGTAGAATTATTATTTAGTTCATGTTTAATAGGCAAGTGTTGTAATACATATGTTAAACTGTACGTATACAGCAGTTGTAGTTACATTGTGAACTATTATGTAAATCTGTCAAATACTTGTAATCTACAAGCCTGACAATAATTCAGCATTACACTATCGCTAGTTTGGTTACGCAGTGTTCCTAACTTCAGCGAGTGCATCTTTCAACTGTTAGCAACGTTCCAGCCACCCGCCACGGCTGCCTTTCTCCTAGCAGGCAACAGCCCCACTGATCCACATATAACCGTTATTTGTGCCCGCCTCGGTAGCGTAGACGGTAGCATGTCTGCCTCACGTTCAAGAGGTCTCGAGTTCGAATCTCGGTCAGGTTGAGTTACCTAGATAAGGTTTTTCCGGGGGTTTCCCTTATCCTTCAAGACGCCGGGGGTTTCCCTTATCCTTCAAGACGAATGTCGGGTAACTCTAAGCTCCATGGACGCTGGACTCATTTGGGCATCATTTCACCCAATTCATTCACCGTCCGATTTAACTTAGCGTTGGGGCGGAAGTAAATTAAAAAAAAAAACGTTATTTGTGCCTAGATGCTTGGGAAAAAATTAATACATTACATGGTTATATGGGGTCCTCTACATCCCTGAACCGAGTTCATTCTATGATCCAAGGTACAAATATAACGCAATACAATACAAAGTCACATTCCCCACCACTATACTCTACCCGCATTATATCTTAGGTTATGTTATGCCGGTATGATACAGATGTACTTACTCAGCATAACCAGTGTTCCAAGGCAGAAGCTTCCTTGGGACAATGATAGGTCGTGATGACTTATCCGCAGATACAGACAGTTCATCCACATTAAATTGCAAAAAATGAGGTCTGCTGTAGGGGTACTTGGGTGCTGGCTTCCCTTCCTCTAACGCATTCTCTGCTCCTGGCAAAGCGTCACTTCCACTCACTGCATTCAAAAGTACAAGCTTGAATCGGTTCAGCATTATTTCATACGGCTAGGGTACATTATAAGTGTTCCGTACTAAATAATAAACCTACGTCTAGGGTCCATTATAAGAGTTCCCGGTAACTAAATCATAAATCTCCACGTATCATACACACATTAAATAATAATCCTAATAATCCTCCACGTATCATGGACAAATCAACAGCACCTAGCAACATCGCACTTGTCTCTGATCTGAGCATCTCCTGCACAGATGCTCTCCTGTTTCACTAACAGGGTAGCCATTCTCCGTCAGTGAAATAGCTCTGTAAAAGGCTTAAACATCTCTTTAAAATTTCAAAATATCCTAAGTTGGATTTCATTATTATCTTTATTATCGTTATAATCATTATTATCATCATCATTAATATTAATTATTATTACTAATATTAATTACTATTACTAATATCAATTATTATTAATTAATAATTATTATTTCTAATTATTAGTATTAGTATTATTATTATTATTATTATTATTATTATTATTATTATTATTATTATTATTATTATTATTATTATTATTATTATTATTATTATTATTATTATTATTATTATTATTATTATTATTATTATTATTATTATTATTATTATTATTATTATTATTATTATTATTATTATTATTATTATTATTATTATTATTATTATTATTATTATTATTATTATTATTATTATTATTATTATTATTATTATTATTATTATTATTATTATTATTATTATTATTATTATTATTATTATTATTATTATTATTATTATTATTATTATTATTATTATTATTATTATTATTATTATTATTATTATTATTATTATTATTATTATTATTATTATTATTATTATTATTATTATTATTATTATTATTATTATTATTATTATTATTATTATTATTATTATTATTATTATTATTATTATTATTATTATTATTATTATTATTATTATTATTATTATTATTATTATTATTATTATTATTATTATTATTATTATTATTATTATTATTATTATTATTATTATTATTATTATTATTATTATTATTATTATTATTATTATTATTATTATTATTATTATTATTATTATTATTATTATTATTATTATTATTATTATTATTATTATTATTATTATTATTATTATTATTATTATTATTATTATTATTATTATTATTATTATTATTATTATTATTATTATTATTATTATTATTATTATTATTGTTATTGTTATTGTTATTGTTATTGTTATTGTTATTGTTATTGTTATTGTTATTGTTATTGTTATTGTTATTGTTATTGTTATTGTTATTGTTATTGTTATTGTTATTGTTATTGTTATTGTTATTGTTATTGTTATTGTTATTGTTATTGTTATTGTTATTGTTATTGTTATTGTTATTGTTATTGTTATTGTTACTGTTATTGTTATTGTTATTGTTATTGTTATTGTTATTGTTATTGTTATTGTTATTGTTATTGTTATTGTTATTGTTATTGTTATTGTTATTGTTATTGTTATTGTTATTGTTATTGTTATTGTTATTGTTATTGTTATTGTTATTGTTATTATTGTTATTGTTATTGTTGTTATTGTTATTGTTATTATTGTTATTGTTATTATTATTATTGTTATTATTGTTATTATTATTATTGTTATTATTATTATTATTATTATTATTATTATTATTATTATTATTATTATTATTATTATTATTATTATTATTATTATTATTATTATTATTATTATTATTATTATTATTATTATTATTATTATTATTATTATTATTATTATTATTATTATTATTATTATTATTATTATTATTATTATTATTATTATTATTATTATTATTATTACTGACTGCCTTGGTAGCGTAACGGTAGCAGTCTGCCTCACGTTCAAGAGGTCCAAAGTTCGAATCTCGGTTAGGGTGAGCTACCTGGATAAGTTTACTTCCGAGATTTTCCCTTATCCTGAAAGACGAATGTCTGGTAACACCAAGCTCCATGGATCCTGGAAGCATTTGAGCATCATTCCACCCTTTCCATTCAACGTCCTATATGACTTAAGTTAGAGGATGGAAATTTGAAGGGGGGAGCTAATACTGCTACAGTAAATGCAGCTGGACAGAGACCACGAGATTGCTGGTTGACATCCTGGCTATGGCATTGAATTTTGCAAGTTCGGCTCTACCTTTCCAAGTTTTGTCCTGATTCAGATTCAGATGATTTTTTGGCGGTAGGAGTCAACCAGGCTCACGGCATTGTCAAAAATACACAATATTTTACAAAATATAAAAGAATATGCATTAAAATATAGTTGAAAATGTTATAAACCAATATGAAATCTAATACAATACAGTAACCTATTTTAAAATACATACATTAAAATAAAACTTATATTACGATTTTATATTTTAAAATTTACTCATTCTAAAAGGTAAAAATTTTAATAATATCATTTGTGCAGATTGCCTAAACCTTCTGCTAGTGGGAAAGAACAATTCATTTCCATCAGTTGACCTAATGGTGGTCCAAACTATGAAGCAAAATACATATCTCATTGTATATAAGATCCTAATGGTTTACCGGAAAAAATATGAGTCAATTGGAGAATTTAGTGTCATGATGGGATGTTGCCATGGTTAAGAGCAACAAGCCGGTGACTGCGAGATCCGGGATAAATTCCTGGCTATGACATTGGACTTTCCAAGTCAGGCTCTACATTTTGTAACCTTGTGCTGCGTACAGCTAACATGAAAGAACAATTAATGTACATTATTGTGGTTGTTGTTGGTTGTGCTACTGTATGTATATTATTTACTGCTATTGTTACATTTTTATTAACAAAAGTTTATAATGCACTCATTCCAAATATCACAAAGAAATGTGTCCCATATCGTATTCTACCTCTTCAACTACTAGAAGACTAGTAATTTATTCTCCCTCACAAAAACCAATGGGTAGAAATACGTGTTACTTGGATTAAAGGGCATAAACCGGGAACATTAGTGCAGCGCTCCGGAGCTTTTATATCAGCATAGAGCAGATTTCGCTAAGCGTAAAAAATTCATGACGCAAATGTGTAGTGGTGAAGTGTTTAACGCCCGCTTTTACTACATACGGCACCGCAGGCGATGACACTGATGATACATGAGATGAAGATGGAGCACTGGTGGAATGAGATGGCGGGGGAAACCGGAGATCACGGAGGAAACCCGCCCCAGCGCCGTGTTGTCCACCACAAATCTCACTTTGCGGTCGCCTGGGATCGAAACCGGGCCGTCTTGGTGAGAGCCAAGCGGTCTAACCACTGAACCACGGTGCGGCCTTCATGACGCAATACAGATTCTATCTGCCACACACAAAATGCAGACATGGATGGAACGCAGTATGTGAGACGTATTGAACGATTGAACGCAGTGCTTGTGGATGGACACAATCATTACACATACTACATAATAGTATGCATAGCAAAAAGAAGTAAAAAAGAATGAAGGATTAAATCCTGTTTAGGATGTCACATTTTATCCGTGTACATTTACTATATTTCCTTTTTTATTATTATGCTATAGTGACTACACTCTAAAAATTGTGGTGGTTTCATAAGAAGCTAGTGTTAATTGTAGTACATGAAGGCTGACAGAATCTGGCAGCAAATGATCACCGCATGGAAATTTATAATTATGAATATATCTAAAGCAACACTTAAGCTCGCTTTTGAAGAAAATGCATTTTTGTAGATCAGCAGCCTCAAACATCAACTCTAGCTACACTTTTACAATGGGAATGTTAAAAGATTTACAAAAATATACAAATCATTTTCCATATTTGCAAATTCACAAAATCCTCTATCCACAAACTTTCCAGTAAAATGTAGAAAATCATATACTTGTGTGATTAAGACTCAGAATGATTTGAGAATGACTTCAGACAGGAGAGATGAAACTTAATTTTTTTAGTTGCACATTGTAAACATATGATAGTATGCGAAATGATTTTACCTCACTATGCATGTCAACAGTTTAATAATTACAACTTTGAAGTTTGCAGTTCAGGCCAAAATTATCAGTTCTAAAACCCAAATGGCCAACCTAAACATCGTCTTCTCTTCTACACCCAAACTTAGTCCCACTGAAAGAATAGCATAAATAGCATGAATAATTCTAAGCACAATAAACATCTAACACTTTCTGATCACAACATATATATTTCTCCTCCGATTCAGCCCGTCGGCAGAACATGCACCAACCAGATAATGGATTAAACCACCGTTGTTTATCATGCCTTAGTCAGAGGAGCTGATTAAGGAGAGGGAAGTGCCGTAGAATGGCGGCAAAGTTCAGGCGCCATCTCTCGAGACAAAAATCTGTGATGCCTCACATTTAGCATGGATGTTGAGTTCTTTTTTATCGAGTCTCAAGCAATGATTCCCTTTAAGTATGGGAAAGTGGGTGCGACATTTGATTGCAGAAATATAACTTTTAAGCAAACATACTTTATCTTATTAAATTTTAGATGAGTCATATTTTTTACACATCTGCTTCACTTTCGTACCTATTTTGAGGACATGTTTCGCAAATCATCGTTTGCATCTACGGCTCTTATGCGACTGAAGCTTGATCCAGCGGTGTGGGTAATTCTGGGGTTGCTGCTGCCATCTGTTGATTTAGTGATGAACTTAAATGTGGGATTCTCTTCTGGCGGGATTTCAAAGTTCATTAGTTGGTTTTTATGTTTTTCTATGTATATCCTCTCCCATATGACGAGTTCACTATGTTTTTGTACGTATTTTAGTAATTCTGTGCTATCTTCAATTTCATGATTTTCAGACCAGAAATGAGCTGCTATTGCGGACTTATCAATATTTTTGTATCTTAAGTGCCTGAAGTGTTCTTTCTCTCTAGTGCCTATGTTTCTTTTTGTCCTCCCTATATAAATTTTTTGGCATCCATAGAAAAGCAACACACACAGATAATTACATCAAAGCAAATAGTTTCAACCCAATTCCACACAAACATGCAACCATCAACAGTCTCACACACAGATTAGTAAATCTACCTCTCAGCCAGCAAGAATATCAAAACGAATACCATCAAATCTTTAAAACTGCAATTAAAAATGGATATGGAAAAAACCTTGTAGATAAAAAACTAAAATTATTCAAACTTCAAAAGAGATTAAAACAGATCACAGCTCTCACACCAATAAAACAAGAAATTAGATTTGCTAAATTTACTTACCACCCCTGGGTCACAAAAAAGTTCCAAAAAATATTCAAGAAATACAATATAACATTGGCACCAAAAAACAATTACAACATTAAAAACCTACTTCACAGTAATAATACTGATAAGATAAATCCAGAGGAAAAGTCAGGCATTTACAAGATTAAGTGTAAAGACTGTGAAAAAATTTACATAGGGAGGACAAAAAGAAACATAGGCAAGAGAAAGAAAGAACACTTCAGGCACTTAAGATACAAAAATATTGACAAGTCCGCAATAGCAGCTCATTTCTGGTCTGAAAATCATGAAATTGAAGATAGCACAGAATTACTAAAATACGTACAAAAACATAGTGAACTCGTCATATGGGAGAGGATATACATAGAAAAACATAAAAACCAACTAATGAACTTTGAAATCCCGCCGGAAGAGAATCCCACATTTAAGTTCATCACTAAATCAACAGATGGCAGCAGCAACCCCAGAATTACCCACACCGCTGGATCAAGCTTCAGTCGCATAAGAGCTGTAGATGCAAACGATGATTTGCGAAACATGTCCTCAAAATAGGTACGAAAGTGAAGCAGATGTGTAAAAAATACGACTCATCTAAAATTTAATAATTTTTCGCTTCACTGTGGTGTTCCAATACAGTTAAATCTCGATATACTTTATCTTGTCTTTTATTCCTTTGCACATTCGACCAATTTATATTTTGCCTTAAAAATGCCAGTTATATTCTTTTGTCAGATATTTTATTTGATGTATATCATGCGGTATGGCACAACAGATATCAGAGGATAAACATATTTTATTGTAACTGAAAAACAATATAAATATTAATAGACAATAAACAATATAAGTAATTTATAGACAATATAGTGTTTTCTGTAGCTAAAACACTATATGTCTCAAACTGATTCCTTAGAATAGAAGCAGATTCAGTAATAAATGGAACTAGAACCTAATTATGAGGTAAGCTATTTATAGATTCTTTCGATCTTTTAGCCCACTTTCCTTAACTGATTCAGCTTTATTGTTCTCCATAAATCCATTTCTAAATACATTTTAACTAAATTTTGTCGTGAACTTTAATTTTTAAGCGAAAGAGAAAGTATAAAGTATATGATTAATAATGATGATTGTTAATGGAAAACAACCAGGGCCTCCTTCAGGATTGTCAAAACAGGAAATGTACTTTATGCTGAGAAATAAATTCTAAGGGACTAGTGGACCCCAAAATGTAGTGATGTACGAATTACAATAATTCATGGTATCTTCTAGAGCATAGAACATAAAAGACAACGGTACATACCTGGTTTAAATAGATAACACACAAATCAATAAGATGCATAACTATTTTGAAGATCCTAAAATATACTAATTGATAACAGGGGTGGTTCCTCCATAAGGTTGCAGGTTTGCGCTACACCCACTGATTCTGAATATACAACAGGTGCATTTGGCACATTAAAGCTGTACTTGTTTGCATTGTTTTATATACAAATGTGTTTCAATTACGCTTATTGTCTGTAGCTGTCCATGACAGCAGAAGTTGAAATAAACAGAGGTTAGCTGTAGGAGCCGCCAGGTTTGCAGCGAAGTGTTAACCTAAGATTTCGCCCAAATGTTGGTTCTCTGAGGGGGTTGCGGGAAGGTGAAGAGATACATTGCTTAAATGGAGGTTTATAAACCTAGCTCCTCCTACTCTTAGCAACAGCTATAGCGTGACCTTCAGGCTTAGCTTCTGTGTGCTCTGCTTTTCGAACACAGGGAGATTTTAATTAAATGCATGGAGGTTATTCAGAAGAGAGCTCTGTTAAACAATAATGCCTCACCTGTTCAGACTTCTGGGTTTATGGCCACTTTGAAAGATTATAATTTTGTATTCTGGCTGTCTTTCTTCTACAAGATCATGCCCCATTGTACAATCAGCTGCAGAAACGAGACTGCAATGCAACATTTGCCATCGCCCAGCTAAACGCATTTGAAAGGGAAGTGCAAAAGGTAAGAAATAGTGTGGATATCGAGAAACACGAAGAAACTGCAATTAAGAGAAGAATAGAAGATCATGATGTGAAAAGAAGAGAAGCTCTTGAAGAATGTGACATTCTTAGAGAAGCAAAGGGCAGATTTAGCTTCACGGAACATCTGGTAGCCTCCACTTTGTTTCATCAAGAAAATTTCTAAGACATTTCCAGAGGATTCCCTTAGAGAAACAATAAGGTTCTATCCTATTATCATTGGAACAATAAGGTTCTATCCTATTATCATTGGAACAAAAATTCATAGAGAACTGACTGTAATTTACATTCGAGAGGAATTTCGTGGAATGTCAGGCGCTTTGTGCTTGATGGACTTCATTAAGGAAAACAATTTATAAGCTACATTCAGCGAATATGTCAAACTCCTCCAAGTACTGTTAACTATGCCAATGTGTACCGCTGAAGCAGAATGCTGTTTCTCAACTTTAAAAAGAGTAAAAACTTTCCTTAGGAACACAATGTCACAGGACCGATTGCCAGCATTAGCAATGCTTTCAATTGAGAGAGAGTTTGTTATGAAGATCAGCGACTTCAACGCAAAAGTTATCGATAGATTCGCCAGGTCTAAGGAGAGTAGAGCAGAGAATCTGTATAAATAGGTGAGTCATTACTGCTCTGTATTTTATTTTTCATTTGTGCACCACCAATAATTTAACCCACCAGCCGGTTTCTTTTGACATAGCAAGTGTGTTTCCACCAGATATTCAGTTTTGCATTGGATTTTGTCTTACTCTTACAGTGCACATACTGTGCAAGAGAAATCCAGAATTAATAGGACTTGGAGGATGCAGCCTGGAAGCTGTATTAAAATGGTGTCTGCCAAAAGATCTTCATTATTTAAATGAAATGATGTGTTTTACTTTTCTGTATTAAGCTTTCGTTTATTCCTGTTTCATCAGGTTGAAATTATAAAACATTCACTCCGAATGAAAAGAACTTAGCCTTTATTTGCAGAAATTGCAAGTTATTTTATTTATTAAACTTTAAATATTTTTTTGGAGTGTTTGGATGCATTTTCAAGAGAGTAAAAGAAAAAAAGAAAAAAAACAACAACAACTTAGATTTTACGTTATATATTAAGAAATCTTCCGGTTACGTGTTTGTGTTTGGAAGTTTATCTGATCCAGCTTTTGGTGTTTGAGTCCAGACAAAAATAGTTCATGGTTTCATATTTTTTAAGCTCCCAAGATATACATAAATTTACAATGAAATTTTAGTGCCAGATTTTGGGTTGGGACACATTGCTTCCTCTACCTTTACATATAGGTATGTGGTAAAATAAATCAAAACACCTTTTTCAGAATCTCTTGCACAGCAGCGATTCATTTCAGTGCCACGTGATTATTTGTTATTAAACGAGAGCTCTTACGGGACAATGACCTCACAAATTTGACAAACCATCATTAAAGTTGTATGGCGCATTTAATTATGCACGATGTGGTATTGGCAATAAAGATGTTTGTCATCTTACAAGTGGCTGTGCCATGGCTCAGTGGTTAGACCGCTTGGCTCTCACCAAGGCGGCCTGGGTTCGATCCCAGGCAACCGCAAAGTGAGATTTGTGGTGGACAACACGGCGCTGGGGCGGGCTTTCTCCGGGACCTCCGGTTTCCCCCGCCATCTCATTCCACCGGTGCTCCATCTTCATCTCATGTATCATCAGTGTCACCGCCTGCGGTGCCGTATGTAGTAAAAGCGGGCATTTAACACGACACATTCACTGTCATCTTACAACTATCAGTGTTTCCCTTACCACGCATACATCTTAGGTAAAGAAGGCATTACATTCTGTACAAACATTAAATACCGAGATTTTGGTCTAAGTATATCTATAGATTTCCTGGAATCCAAAATGGCTTTGTTAGAAAGAGGTATGTATGTGAGGGTGTAAAAGCAAAATTCGGTTGAATACCAACCTTGATATTTAGGATCATTATGATCTAATTGTATGACACGAAATACCTGCGCACTAAAACTACGGTTTACACCGATAGTTTCATATATTTTTTAAATGTAGGTTTAAAACGAATAGGTACAGAAGGGTGAGGCAATGCCATCTTTAAAGATCGTGAGGGCTTTGAAATCTTTATTCTTTTGTTTTAAATTGGTACTTACTATGGGCAACAATTGCATAAGCTGTAGTCATTTGTTTGTAAACACGTTCTTGATATGATCGTTTTCTCAGTAATTTACAATTTCCTTTAATTGAAAAAGCAGTTTGATGAGTGTTTCAGAAGATGCAATAAGTCATACAGTATTGTGGCTATTTCCAGCACTCTTGTCGTATAAGATAATTGCAGGTGTTTCTCACAGATTCCTTTTCTGGACAACAGCAAATATGTTATAGTTCAGATGGAGTGGTTCCAAATGGGACATTGGATTACTCCACCTCTCTCAAATTAGTATGGATGTACATTGTGTTGACATGAGTGACGTGCAACAAGAGTTGAATCCTCTGCGAAGGTTGCAGAATTATCTGTAGGTCTGGTGTGACTGATACCGGAGGTAGTGTCCTCAGAAGTATCCTAAGACACATGGATTCATCCTGCGATTATTGTCAATCAAGTGCAAATACTTCACTCGACGCTCCATCAAGTATTCTTCTTCATCATCTACGGAGATTTTCGGCCACAAGTGAGCAACAGCAAAGTTACATCGGCCCTCAACTCTCAACCATTTCTCTGTGGCTAAGATCTTCCGTAAGATACGTTAGGAATGTTTACCAGCCTCGTCATTTCTGGTTCATTGCATTCTGGTTCTTGCGTTCATTGCATTCTGCAAGAAACGTCGAGGTTTTGTGAATCACCCTTCAAACCTAATATGACGATTGGCACGAGAGTACCGAATATCGCAGAAACAAGAAGGCAATAAAAAGAGTGCTTGGAGGAGAATATTTCATCTAGAAGCTGGGCAACTATTGCTTCTAAAACACGCCAGTCATATCACATCTTAGTAGGTACATAGAGGATATTTTGTTTGTTCACCATGAGACAAACTGTACCTTTTGAGTACTAGAATGATGGCATATCCAGCTGTCTTGATGACAATTTACCTCTCATAGTCACCATCCTGGACATAACGTTCTATAAATATTTTGAGGGTGTTCACCGTTGTAAGGTGCCACAAATTTCTTAGGACTGAGATTACCGAAATGTTTGGAAAAAGTAACAGTTCAGAAAGTCTTTCATGATTTAATTGCATAAAAATTATACATCAATTTTACTCAAGATAAGGACATAAAAATCTACATTCAGAAGTATTAACAGATCATTGACATTAAATTGATCTTGCCTTAAAAATACTCATGTACAACAAATACAAATAAATTGTTGCTCATCACGGATGCCAGAAGATCCTTGTGTGTTTTATTTGTTATGACCTTTCCTACCCTATAGAGTAAATTAGAAGTAGTGCAAAGATTTGTTATATAGCTTATTGCTTTGCCGATCGCATACGTAGTCGGTAGAGAAGGTAAATAAGGTTTTGTGTAGTATGTATGTATGTTTTGTGTAGTAAATATGTAGTATGTATGTATAAACGACTTAGAGGACATTAAGTCTTTCTGGAAGCCATTTATTTATGAGCTTTTCATTTATAGCAAAATCATGGCATGCCACATTAAGGATATTATAGGTGCTTAAGTATGAATACCAACTGAAGGCAGGAAATAAAATCAATTAGTTTGTTGAAAGTAAAGGTAGTGTTTCTTTTCTATTGAGAGAAAAGAAATAATTGTTTAAAGGATAAATTGTGTATATATATATCTGTGTGTGTGTGTGTGTGTGTGTGTGTGTGTGGGTGTGTGTGTGGGTGTGGGTGTGGGGGTGGGGGTGGGGGTGGGGGTGTGGGGGTGTGGGGGTGTGGGGGTGTGGGTGTGGGTGTGGGTGTGGGTGTGTGTGTGTGTGTGTGTGTGTGTGGGTGTGTGGGTGTGTGGGTGTGTGGGTGCGTGGGTGCGTGCGTGCATGCGTGCGTGCGTGCATGCGTGCGTGCGTGCGTGCGTGCGTGCGTGCGTGCGTGCGTGCGTGCGTGTGTGTGTGTTTAATGCTCAGGATTTGATAATGAAATCATTGTCTTCCTGCTTCACAGTATTTAGAGTTTAGATCTTCTAGATTTTTGAGAATTTCGCATAGTTTAGTGATCAATGTTCATTAAATCATTTTTACTGCATAGAAAGATATTTAGTGTAATAAGAAATGTGACAGGTACCACTTATTGAGCTGCCTGAGGAGAACTAGGTCCCTCGGAGACGTACTGTAACTTACACAAATGTGTGTTTTTCCTTCATTATTATTATTAATTTAATTTTGAACAAATGTCCACTCAGACAATCATGGCTTATAATTGAGCTGAATACTACAACAGATGATTTTCTAGGTAGATCTGCAATTATTTTAAGTTATTTTGGAGATCTTAACAATTAAGACTTTCGGAGGAAGCAACAAATTTGTAATAACTGATACCAAAAATGTTTTAAAATAATCTTTTAACCGTGTTATACTGGATTGCTTTTTGTTTGAGTAATTTTTGAAACTTCTTGGCCAGCATATCCACTTGCACATTCCTAGAAAGTCCACTGATGGATGGAATCCATTGGAAAGCTATACATTTATTATAATTTTGAAAATAATTAATCATACTGTGATTTTTATTTCTTTTTTCTACTTTAGGGCAGTCAATTGAAATAGTATCATGAGCAATTGCTTTAGTATCTGATAAGAAAAGTATGTTGGAAAACTGATTTGTCCAGACGAATAGATTTTGTGACGAAGTAAAAGTTACATTAATTTCTCCTTCAAAGCCTATGAAATAATTTCTAATATGGTTATAGAAAGAAAAGAATTTACAGGTAGCTCCTGCTCCTGCTGGATCTTCCTGGTTGTAAAGTGAGCCAACTGTATACATGTGAGTCCATTCATTATCTGGATATGTTAATTTAATGGTTTCAAGGGTATGTGATTTAGTTTCTCTTCTTTTTAAAGTCTGCAATTAAATCAGTGCATTGATTAAAGCTTCACAGGTGATCAGCTATGTCAAAGAAACTAGGTTCAAGCTTTCTGGAGCGTCATTCTAAGCACTATGGCCTTCTTTGTATTATAGTTCAAAGATGTTTAGTGGGGTTTTAAGAGGCATGAGGAGTTCTGTTTTGGATGAGTGTTCTAATTCATTACACAGCTTTCTTTATAAGCCTAATTGAGTTTTAAAATTGAAGGTAGATTTTGTAGAGTTTTACTCATTTTTGTTCTCTGGAACTTTCAAGAATGTTCATGTGTTAAAGTGGCTTGCTTTTCTAAATCTGGCATTATAGATCTTTTACATGTAAATGGTTGTAAGTTCATTGTAGGAATGGGTTTAATAGCCCCTGTAATTAACCTAAGAGCTTGATTTTGTGTGCGCTCAAACATCATGGAAGTTGAAGATAATGTTGCTTTCAGTAGAACTCCACAGTTCTTAAGAACTTGGCTTATATATGTATTTAATGTAGACCTTGAACAACCCATCTAGTTCCTCAAAGTGTTTTTGATATCTTAAAATACTTGGTTGCTTTATCTTTGACTTTTTCAACATGTTTTTTCCAGGTTATCTTTTTGGCCAACAATATTTCAAGCTATTGAGAATTTTCAGTTTTGGTTAATTTGGTGTTATCATAGCTGAAGGTAATATTGGGTTGCTCCTTTTTTTTAGGGAAGAGATCCTGGAAGTTACTTTCACTTTCATGAGGTCTTTTTTGTATTTTTATAATTTCTGTAATTTTGCTTGATTAAATCCTTTTGCATTCCAATTCAAGATCTTAAATTTTTCAACAAAAGATACTTACACTTGGGATCTGACAGTGAGTATTTTACCTCTGGAACATCTAACTCTGGAGCCCATTATATCAAACAAAAAAGTAACAGTTGTGAAATGGCATCAGTTTTTAAATTTTGTCAGTTACATCACCATACACAACCCCCAAAATGAATGGAAGACTCACCTGCTGTTGGTAAACAGATCCACTGGACTTAGCTGAGAGATCAAAGATCATACACCTTTCCTCTCAATGGCCGCATTGAGGTACTAGAGTGCCACACTAAGACCGCTAAAATATATTATCTGACGGGTGAGCACATATATATGTAAAGGCAGTTCCTCCATTATAGGTGTAACAGTTATCCACTGTGACTCCTTCCTCAGAGTCTCATCTGTTAAAAGCAGAGTGTACCAAGGGTAGGAAGAGAAGGGGAATTGGTTAGGAGAGACTATACAAGGCGCCTTTAGAAAATCAGGCTCTCAGGCTTAATACATGGGAGTAAAATCAACACCTTTAATGGCTCTTAAGTAGCTACTGAGAATATACCACTACAACATGAAAGAGAAAAACAAAGTGTACAAATGCAAGAAAAACTATCTCGACTACTCTACTGGAATGTTCACAACCTTCCACTAGCATATAAAAGTTATATTAACCAAATTAAGAAACTGCAAGAAAAATACAACCTAACCACACATTATGTGGAGCAATAATAGAAAAACTACTTCCCCGCATATACCCACTAAATCAACTAATCATTGATTAATAAGAACATCTTTTGGAATACATATACTCAAAAACATGTAAAATAATAAAATTCTAAAAATGGCGGCTTTAGGAACAATCCATTCCTGTTACCCAGAAAATGAGTGACTACATATTTATATATATACTAATGGATTCCCAGTTGATAAGAAAGGACAAATGACGCTGGCATATACTGCAGGGTTTTTACCTTTTTCACTTCCCTAGGACCTCTCACATCTATTTATGATGGAGAACTAGAAGGCATAGGAACTTCCCTGATGCAATTGTTCTGCCATATGAATACCTTCCAAGAAGCTGTAATTTTAAGTGGCTCAAGATCAGTCATTCAGGCAATAGGCTCCCCATTTCCATCAAACATCAATATATTATAGATTCTACACTCATTTAAAATTTACAAAGAAAAAAAAAATTGTTTCAACTGGATCCTGGCCCTTTGTGGCATTACAAGAAATAAAAAGCTGTAAAGCAAGAAGGGAACAAATATAAAAATGAATTCAACTAAACTTTCTTATACTATATCAGAATTAAATATAAATTCAGAAATCCATACACATTGGCAACATAATTATTATGAAAAATGTACAAATAAATCATGGAAAACGCTTTTGGAAAATACTAATGCCAGACCAGAATTTCCAAGAAGCGCAGGAGTGAACCTTTTTTCTTGATGACTGGACATGATTGTCTGGCTGCCCACCTGTTCACGATCAATATCTTCGATTCTCCAAGATGTATACTATGCAACAACCCACAGACGTAATAAATAGAGACCATGAACTCCAGTGTGTCACAACTCAGAAATTTATGCCAGTGTTCCTGTTCAACTTTGCAAATATTATTACAAAGTCCGTAGAAAAGTGGAGAAAATCCAATTAGAAGAGCATTAACAACAAACAAACAGCATATTTCATAAGGTTTTTAGAAAATCACTTTTTATGTGTGTGTGTATCAAGTGAGTTTTGAAAATTTGTCTTTAGAATTTCAATTTTCCCTAATTTCAGTGACTTCCAAATTGTTAAGTTGTCTTAATGTAACACAGTAGGAACAAGTTAATATTAGGATTATTATTTGCAGATGACTTGGTAATAGCATCTATAACAGTGATAGGATTACAGAGAGCAATAAATGAAATTAGCAGCTACTGTACGGAATGGGGAATAAGAATCAATGTAAGTCAAAAATGGTAGTGTTTAAGAAGGGCGATAATAAAAGAAGATAAGTGTTGTTTAAATGACCAAAATGTGGAGGTGATAAATGAGTTTGATTATTTAGGAATGAGACTGTGCTGTAATGGAGGTTGGGGAGCATATCAGAGAAAGATAAGAGTGAAAGGGAAGATAGCAATGTATAGGGTAAGCCAGTAAAGTGGCTTGAAAGAATATATGAAGTAATAGTAGAATAAAAAATAATATGGTGCAGAATTATGGGGATATGCTGAATTATTTGGCTATGCCAAATGGGGTAGCTAAGGTGGAATTGGGTAGTCCCTGGCCAATATTATGAAAAATAAAATACAGTTAGGTATCCTCTAGGAGTTTCACTGTTGCCTGAAATTGCCCTATGATAATGTTTAGTATTTCCAAAAATAAATTTGTATAATGATAGGTTACGCACTAGAATAAAAACATGTAATTTCTGTAAAAGTCCTGTGCCGTGGCGTAGCGGGCTAGGCAGCATGCCTTGGTCTCTGGCCATGGAAAGCGGCCCGGGTTCGATTTCACCCATGTGGTGGGGATATTAGGTCCCGGGTATAGGACCGGTGCCCACTCAGTATTGTGAGGAAAGTGAGGAGCTTACGCTAGGTAAGCGGCCCTGGTCACGGAAACCAACATTCTGGCTGGGGGATGCCGAGATGCTGACCACATCTCCTTCCCGTATCAGTTGGATGATCGTCCACCTTTGCCGTGCGTAAGTGGGCGTGAGGCTGGCAGTCGGGTTGGTAGGCCTTGGCCCTCTAAGGGCTGTCGCGCCATGGGTTATACAATTTCTATAAAAACATCCTTTTGTCCTCTATCAAGTTTAGAAAAAAACATCTCTCATATATTGACCTATGCAAGAGATATGAGAGGGAGAGTTTAACTTGGTTAAGGACAGGAGCTTTATTTGAGAGGGTTCACCAAAGGAGTGCATTTTATGTGGAACGAAAATCAACATAGAACGCTATGTAGCAGAATGCAAAGAAATAGAAAATTGAAAGAAATCAATATGGGATAAGAACTTCATGAGCAATGGATGAGAAGGGTAAGAAAGTTAAGAGATAGAGAAATGGAAGATAAAATGGAGTAACAGGTGAAGGACTCAAAGGGGCTAGAATAGAGGTACATGTCCAGGGAGCCAATACTACTACTAGCCTGTAAATATCAGCAGCTGACTAGTTTGTACTTGGAATACAATTGAAAAATTGTAATCAGAACTGTAGGAAGTATTATATTTTTGATTACAAATAAATTAACTAATAGAATACAGTGTTGACACCTGTTTTGGTAGATCATTTACATAGATAGTGCATAGAATGGTATTATGTACTGCACGCTGAAGATACCTTAGTTGGGCTTTTTAATCTTGATAATTTTGTACCATAAGAAGTTGCAGAATATCTTTCTGAGACAAATTCAGATATCCAAAGAAGCATATTATCTTTATTTTCCATTTAGTTGTTAAGATTACATCTCCATATGGTCTCATATATAGATTTCAGATCAATGAACATGACTAAAGATATCTTCTTTTCTATTAAGTCCCCTTTCAATGTTTAAACATGCTTTAATTATTTGCTTACTGGGCTGTATGATTATTCTAGAAGGGTGATATCTTGCCAGGGTGATAGAAGATTGTTTTGTTAAAGATACTACGAGGGCTGTTCAATAAAGAATTATCATAATTTGTTTACGGTCATAATTTTTTGCACTAAAATTCAAACTTATTATATTCTGTTAGCTTAATGTGAAACAAACACGCTGTAGTAGTTTCATTGTTGGTGCTCCTGGTTCCCGCCTGTGTAAACCAGGCAAGTTCAAACATGTTCAGTATCGCCTACCGCTGCAATGGAGGTAACATGCACTTAAAGTTGATGTTAGAAGAAGATCCGGAGTTTCTTTCAAACGTAATCACTACTGGTGAAACTTGGCTACATCACTTTCATCCTGAAAGCAAACAGCAAAGCTCAGTGTGGAAATCTCCTTCATCACCAAACCCCAGAAAGCAAAAGTAGTTGCTTCTGCTGGGAAAGTTATGGTCACCTCATTCTTTGATATTCATGGAATGGTTTATCAGCATGTTGTACCTGCACACACATCAGTTTCAGGACAATACTACAGGGATGTCCTGAAAACATTGCAAGTCCATATCAGGCGCAAAAGACTACATTTCCGTGAAGCAGGCTGGATGCTGCACCACGATAATGTGCGGCTGCATATTGCCAATGTTGTTGCTGAATATCTTGCATCCCTCACCCCTCTTATAGTCTGGATTTAGACACATGTGACCTTTTCTATTCTCTAACTTGAAGAAACGCCTTCGTGGGAGGCATTATCCATCATCAGAAGCAGTGGTGAAGGCCGCGGAGGCAATTTTTGAAGGATCTCTCAAGAAATGGTTTCCAGCATGTCTTTGAAGACTGGCAGAAATGCTGGGACAAGTGCATCACATTCAGGGGAGACTATTTTGAGAAGGACCATCAAAATTATGAGGATGAGTAAAGGTACGTTGTCAAAAAAATATTGTGATCATTCTTTATTGAACAGCCCTCGTAGTTTAATCTGATGCAAATCATTTCCCTAGATTTTCCTAGTTTCTTATTTCTGTGTAAGGAAACGTTTTTGCTTTCTTCCATCCACAAACATTTTCAATGCATTTGTTCATGCTGAGCGTGTTCAGTATATCGACCACTAACAAACAGAGTAGGTAACAAAATAATTTCTTGTAAGGATTTATGCGTACGGAAATAAATATGGTGTTAGTTCCCAAAACCATCACAGCTTTTTGGCCTTTCAAGGATATTATTCACTACATTTTCAATGGGCTATATACTCTAGACCAGAGGTGCCCAGGGCTAACCGCGTAAGAGGAAGGTGTTTTTACCTCTACCCACAGTTCAAGCAGCTATGACGTAAAGCATTTATTGATAGCAGTCACAGACCTCGCTAACATTGCTCTTAACAGTGGCGCCGACTTCAGTTACTTCTACTGTTGTTTTTGGTGTAAGTAATATCAACACCTCCGGAGCGCCGTTTTCGTTACTGACTCTTTTGGCGCAGTTTATTTTAATCAGCTCATCAATGTTTGCCTACAAGGATGAGCAACAGAGTCTAAAAAGATCGACCAAATGATCATGCAATATTTTACTACGATACTGACTCTTTATGTGATTCATTTTCGAGAACATCTGCTCACAAGTATATGTAGAACCAAATATTTACATTAACTTTGCAGCGAACTTTCACAACCTGGGAAATGTTTCATTGGGAAGAGCTTTAAATGAGTTGCAACCTTTTTCCTGAGAATATTTCAAGGCATTTGAATTCTGCAAAACAACTAATTCCATTTGCAGTGCGTAAGGAGCTTCTTTGCAAGCAAAATTAAATGGATTATGAAAAAGACCGATTTCCTTGTGTGTAGTTTTCAGGTCTCGTAATTTGGATTCGAAAGTGTATTACAGTTCCTTCAGAATTGTTACACATTTTGCTAATAGATTGACATTTATGGTAAAAATTGATTCCATGGACTGAAAATTATGTAAGTCACCAATTTCCATTTGACCTTGCCATAGCGTCAATTGCGCCATAAATGTATTCACTGTGTCAACTAACGTATTTACACTTTTATCTTTCCCCTTTAAGCCCATTTTTAGAATATCATGATGGTGAAATAGATCGGTCGCAAAAGCAAGATCACACAGCCATTCTTCTTCAGTTAGTTCCAGAATATGATGGCACTACAATCATAATAAATAGTATCAATTGGGAAAGTAACTTATTTGTACATCTTATAATGGATACTTAAATATTTTAGGTATGCATACTTAATTCTTTGTTCAGGAAACGATTTATCTCATTTCTTAGCTAGAAGAAACACCTCACCAGAGCACCTCGAATCAGCCACCTGACATGACAATAATATGGCAGATTGTCATAATGAAGTCCTAGCTCTTCTAGCAGCTCCTCAAATTGTCTGTGATGAAGGGAACTTGATTTAATAAAGTTTACGCAGTTCACCACAACATATATGACATTACTTAAGTTAATTGATTTTGAAAATAAAGCTTCCCTATGAATTATGCAGTGAACAGACAAAAAATTTGGGGGCACATCCATATTCCTTAAAACTGTCCTTAATCTGCTGATGAAACCATTTTCCCCCTCTCATTGATGGGGCCCCATCGGTCGTAACGCTAACTAGTTTGGCCCAAGGGAGTTCCAGTCTACAACCAATATCTCTCACAGCATAGCAAATAATTTTACCACAAGTATGTGTTTTAAGTAAATTTACATTTAGAAGCTCTTCAGTGACAATGAATTCGGCATCAACCCCACTCAAAAATACAGCCAGTTGGGCTTCATCAGTTCTGTCCGAGCTTTCATTCCAACGCTAGTGAAAAGAAAGTTAATGATTTTATTTTGTCCTGTAACTGTCGCTCAACATCACTTCCCAATTCTTCCACACGTCTTGTCATGGTATTTCGAGGTAGGCTCATTGATTTAAACATACCTATTATATTGGGACACACTTCTTCGGCTGCAATAATGAAACAGTCTTTTATGAAATGCCCTACATTTAAAGCCTTCATATTCTTTGCAATATGTTCAGCAATTCCATAAGAAGCTTTAATAACATTTTTAGAATGAGGGCCTTCAGGAATCGCCACTTTCATATTTTTTAGCTTTTGCAGTATTGCAGCACCTGAAAATGAAATGTATTAATTACACAATTAATGCAGAATTTAGTTATTATGAAATGAAATAATAACATGAAATTATGTATCAAAAATTGCATATCTGATAGAACGTGTTTACAATATTATAATATTTATCAAAGTGTCATTTTATGTTAAATCGGCCACCCCACGATAAGTGATGTTTACAAATCAGATATCTCACCGTGTTTTCCACTTAAAACAAATATTCTTCCTCCCATTTGTTCTGGGGAGAACCGTCACTGAGTAAGTGAGTGGAGGGGAAATGGGTCTTGTACGGCACAAAATTTAGGGGTTGAGTTGAAAAGACAGCATGACGTCATGAGCTCACATGAGCGCCGTTTGGGCACTTCGGCTCTAGACGCTACGAAATGGTATATTTTTTCCGTGGATTAGGGGTAGTATGCCAGCCTGTGATTCCCAAGCTCTCAGGTTCAAACCAAGCGAGGAGCGATGGATTTGCTCGGATGTAAAATCCATTTAGCAGGGCTTCCTTCGAAAAGAGCCAAAGCCGGTGGTCCCGTGCCATGTGTTTACCGTACACAAAAGAACCTAAACTCTGACATAGAGGCTCTGAGCAACTTTAAGCGGTCTTTCACGACTAAAATAGAATGGGGCGCTAAGAACCACAATGGTTAGAAAGTGTTCATGAATAAGAACTCAATTATTCATAACGCTGCCCAAAGTAATTTGTTTAAAGACACTCTCTATGTCTAGTAAGACTGCCATGGCCAGATCGCTGCAGCCCAGCTTCCCCTCCAGTCTTATCACTAGTTGGTGGAGCGCAGATTCATCGGATTTTCCTTGTCAATCATCATTGAATTGTGTTGAATTGAATTTTAATGGAGCTTTTAAAGAGCGCTTGTACTGCGACTTATTTAAGGATCCATTGCGTAACCTCATGTTATTACATTTCAGTCAATCCGTTCGCAGTTAAAAAATAAGAGTAAAAATGACTGACTCAAGCACAACATAGCTGATCGAATTTTGGAAGGCCTGAGCTCTGTCGGGAGCCAAAACTTCACATTCAGAAAGTAGATGGACTTCTAATTTAATACTTTCAAGAAATGGTACCTCAGCCCCACTCTTGGCAGCACTATCCGCCACCTCATTAGCAGGTTCCTTACATGCACCGCTCTCACTTCAGAGTAAATAAATTGTGTTTAGCCAGCATCCCGAGGTCCTTGTGGTATTTCCAAACCAAACAGAACTTAAGCGCAGGAGCTTCAAGGGTTTTAAGGTCGCTTGATTTTCACACCTTTCTAGTACCCAGAAGGCTTCCCCTTGGCATGCTCTGCCATCGTACTGATCAGGCAGATGGTTACGGTTTTACAGCCATCTATGTAAAACGCACCATTCTGCACCATCGTTTGCAACTGGCAGCCACAGCAGTACTTGAAGCAACTGGTATACAGCTGACCACCAGCAGAGGACCCCTGAACATTTTCTCCCTCTACATTCCGCCTGGCAAACCTGTATCACATGGTGATTTGGACACAGTCTTTTCTGCAGGAACACAAAAATAGCCATGGGTGACTTAAATGCCAAAAGCCCACAGTGAAACTCCACAGTCAGGACTCATAGAGGCATGGTGCTAGAGCGCTACCTGGAATGGCGTAAACTCGTTGAAGTTGCTCCTTCATCACCAACCATAACATACGGGGATCACCGACTCTCTGACTGGTTGGATGTTGCTATCCTCCAGCACATTCGCGGTGACCTGAAAACCTTACCATCCCAGAAATTTCTTCACACCACTACCCCATCCTTTTCCTCTATCAAGTCCGGGCAACAGGCAAGGCCAACCTGTCCAAAGCCTCGTCTAACAAACTGGAGTAAGAGGTTACACCGTGTAACAGCGTAGCTGAAGACGATAACCTAGCTACTGCCATCACATCTACAATGGCACAAGCAATGGCTGAAGTTATTCCACCATGGCGCAAATTCTGCACTGCACAGAAACCACTTCCCTCCCAGCTACGGAAGTTAATAGACGATAAGAATGAAGCTAGGCGTCGGTTTCAGCTCACACGAAATCCCTTACACAAAAGGGAGTGGAATAGACTGCAACTAGAGCTTGCTGACTTCTGAAATGACGAGTGGGAACGCCAAATATGTGCTCTTGATACCCAGGACTCATCTTTCTGGCGTATGTCTAAGGCGCTCCAGCGCATATCTTCTTCTGATCCACCTCTTACTGATGGCAGAAGAACAGCACAGTCAATGAGAGAAAAAGTGGATTTAATAGCTGAACATCTAGCCTCCACTTTTCATCCAGCAAAATCTCAAGACCAAGAGCTCTCTAAAGAAATAGTGTCACGAGTTGAAGCTTTTCTTTCCACCCCTTTTAATGTGGAAGAAGCGCACTTAAAAACAGTTGCAGAAGTGCGTAGTATTGTGGCCAAAATGCGCCCCTTTAAAGCATTAGGGTTTGATAACTTGCCGTATGCTGCTTTTAAAGCACTACCGGCAGCATGGATAACACTGTTGGTTCACCTATTCAACAGTCTACTACTGTTGCCTCATTTCTCAGCTGCGTGGAAACAGTCTAGGATTATCACCCTTCCTAATCCAGGAAAGGACCTCAAACACATTAGAAGCCACCGGCCCATCAGTCTGCTGCCGGCAATCAGAAAAATCTTTGAGAAGGTGCTGCAGGTCCGCCTTCAACATCTGCTGGATCAGCACAGTGTACTACAACCCGAGCAGTTTGGTTTCCGACGTCAGCACTCGACCTCTTAACAGTTACTTCAACTAATGGACGATGTTATACGCAGGCTTCACAACCGGCACTACGTTACAGCACAATTCCTTGACATCTCTCGAGCATTTGGCTAGGTGTGGCATGACGGTCTCATCCATCTACTCATTCACTACAATATCCCAGCATACCTTATACACCTCAACACCTACCTCGAAAACCATTTCTCCGTCGTTGCCAGGGACGACATCCATTCTCAGCCCTATGGTATTCACGCCGGGGTACCTCAAGGCAGTGTCCTTGGTCCCCTCTTATTCCTCACCTATATAAACACCCTTCCTACCCGAATAGGCTGTAACCGTTACCTATTCACTGAAGATACCACATTAACAGACTCATCTGAGCGACATGTTAATGCAGTAACCAAGGCACAGCGTTACGCTCGTATGCTATCTACCTGGTTCATCACTTGGCGCCTGAAGATAAATGCAACTGAATCTGAGGCAGTCACATTCACCCGCCGCGCTCTACAAGATATGCCCATTCTCCGCCTGGCTGGAAAAGAAGTACAATGGTCCACGGAGGCTACATAGCTCGGAGTAATCCTGGATTGGCATCTGACGTGGGAACAACACATCAGCACTTTGGGAAACGAAGTGTCTAGAAGGACGGCCATGCTGTATCCTATGTATAACAGTAAATCGACAATGGGCCTACACAACGAATTGCTTATATACCAGCAGATACTCCGCCGTGCACTAACCTATGCTTGCACAGTCTGGGGAGCTGTAGCAAAATCCCATCTCCACAGACTCCAAGTCCTTCAAAACCGCTACCTTAGGATAGCAACAGCTTCTGATTGGTGCATCCCTAATGATAATATCCATGCAGACCTCTCCTTCCCAAAAATCATAGACTACATCCTTATCCTATCCCATGGATTTTATAACAAGCTCCCTTCTAGCTTCAACAGTCAAATCCGCGGTCAGGGGGAATATGACCTCGACCCCGGTGAAACTTACAAGTGACCCAGACTAATGCTAGCACCAGCATAGACCCCTACGAACCATATCTGAGCTATCCATTACACTCCCAATCCCTATCAACTAATTAAACAACCATTGCATTCCCAATTCACCACCATCTACCACCGTTATATCATTACAACTCACCACCATGCCAGTAAGGAACAAGGTCCCGAAATGGCAAAATGTCGAACGCCCCTCCTCAGAGGAGAAGGATCATCCTTCAACGAAACCACTGTGCTGTGCGCAATTACTCAGTTCCTGATGAAGGTCATAGAGAGTAAAATGGCCAAAACCTCGATCTTCTTAAATATGACGCGGCTGATCACCCGTGAAGCCTTAATCAATACATTCTTATAGATACCCGACAGTAAATTTGCTAAATGCTTAGCACGACTAACCCCACCAGTTCTTCTCGTATTTCTTGTGACCAGTGGATTTATTATCTGTGTTTATCACCAACTAGTAATAAGACTGGAGGGGAAGCTGGGCTGCAGCGATCTGGCCATGGCAGTCTTACTAGACATAGAGAGTGTCTTTAAACAAATTACTTTGGGCAGCGTTATGAATAATTGAGTTCTTATTCATGAACACTTTCTAACCATTGTGGTTCTTAGCGCCCCATTCTATTTTAGTCGTGAAAGACCGCTTAAAGTTGCTCAGAGCCTCTATGTCAGAGTTTAGGTTCTTTTGTGTACCGTAAACACATGGCACGGGACCACCAGCTTTGGCTCTTTTCGAAGGAAGCCCTGCTAAATGGATTTTACATCCGAGCAAATCTATCGCTCCTCGCTTGGTTTGAACCTGAGAGCTTGGGAATCACAGGCTGGCATACTACCCCTAATCCACGGAAAAAATATACCATTTCGTAGCGTCTAGAGCCGAAGTGCCCAAACGGCGCTCATGTGAGCTCATGACGTCATGCTGTCTTTTCAACTCAACCCCTAAATTTTGTGCCGTACAAGACCCATTTCCCCTCCACTCACTTACTCAGTGACGGTTCTCCCCAGAACAAATGGGAGGAAGAATATTTGTTTTAAGTGGAAAACACGGTGAGATATCTGATTTGTAAACATCACTTATCGTGGGGTGGCCGATTTAACATAAAATGACACTTTGATAAATATTATAATATTGTAAACACGTTCTATCAGATATGCAATTTTTGATACATAATTTCATGTTATTATTTCATTTCATAATAACTAAATTCTGCAAGTTGTATGGGTAATTATGATGTAATTGTGTTTCTACGTAAATAAAGAGCAATGTTCAGTGTTTGTAACTTGGACTTTAATTTCACGAACCCACAAAGTCACAATTGGTGTCAGGAGTGAGACATTACGACATGAAGGCTGCATTGGTACAAATTCTAGAGAAGTTGGAGACGGCAAATAACAACTTGGCCGCCACGATGACCGAATTAGCAACGAAGACGGAAGCAGCAAACAACAACCTAACAGCCGAGTTGAAATACATAAAGACCATGAATGACACCCTCGCTGCGAAGACGGAGGCGGCAAATAGCAACCTGACCGCAAAGTTGGAGACGACAAATCACAACATGACCGCGAAGATGGCCGAACTAACCACAGAAATGAAAGCGGCGAACGACATTACGAGTAGCGTCTATACACTCAGGCGTCGCTGACCTCCCTCTTGTACCAGAGAGTTACCGAGCTGTCCCCAAAGGGCGCCCGGCGCCTCCGTGGGACTTTCCAGGAGGGAAAGACCTAAAGATTAACAAGCCCCCCATCTGGTCCGAAAACACAAGACGGGTAGAAATGGATAAGCCACATAGGCGTCCCAAACCAAAAAGGGGAAGGCTACCGAACATCTTTGGTAGGGGCGCCTGGTGATCTAGCACACCTTCTACTAGCTATGCAGACTAGTACGCGGGAATATATGGCTTCCCTCAACCCCGTCCGGAAATATACGGATCTCCCTTGGGTATTGGGAACCACTGCTACCTCGAGTCCAACTCAATCCGAAAAAGTCCCATTGAGGGAGGGGCTCGAACGTTCAGCCCGAGGTTAACCTAGTAACGTCAGAGGTACCACGATTGCCAGGGGTCTGCAGCGCCCGCACCATGGCAGCTGAAGGGGACGGATCCCCCCTACGAGGAGCGGCGAACGACAGCCTCACCACAGATATGAAGGACGAATTATCTGAAATGAAGGCTGCGAACGAAGCCCTCGGCGCCAAATTTGAGGAGCAAATGGCCGACGTAAAGGAGGACGTCATGGAGTTGGGCGAGCGCGTCGAAGACCTGGTGAGCCGCATTAATGACCTAGGGGGAAAGGCTGACAACAACACCAAGTCCCTGAGCGCCATGGTGGAGGACATCGTCAGCAGAAGGATGAAAGATTTAAAGGCCGTCGCGCAGGGACGCGACACAACCTCTGCGCGCGTCAAACCGCCGAAGTACGACGGCACGTCCACGTTCGAAGTCTTCCGCCGCCAGTTCGACACAGTGGCCTAGCACAACAGTTTGAATCCAGAGGGTATACTCCCATTAGGCCTGGACACGTAGGAGCAAGACCCGGGCCTCTTAAAACCAGGGTGTTACCCGAACTGTCCCAAAGGGCGCTCGGCGTCCTCCGTGGGGCTTTCCATAGGGCAAGACCTGGGTTACAAACAAGCCCCCCATCTGGTCCAAGGACACAAGACGGGATAGAAGTGGATACGCCACTTACGCGCGCCAACACCAAAGGTGAAGGCTACCGATATGACCTCGGTGGGGACGCCTGGCGATCTAGCACACCTTCTACTAGCTTTGCAGGCTAGTACCCGGGAGAATTAATGGCTTCCGTCAACCCCGTCCGAAGACGTACCCGATTCCCACGGGTATCGGGAACACACTGCCCCATCGATACCAACACAATCCGAACAACTCCCAGACGGAGGGGCTGAGATGTTCGGCCCGAGGTTCCTCTAGTAACGTCAGAGGTACCACGAGTCCTAAGGGTCCGCAGCGCCCGCACCACGGCAGCTGAAGGGGACGGATCAACTCCCCTACGGGAGGCCAAGCACAACAAGTTGTCACCAGAGGTAGAGGCCGCGCAGCTAGTATCTAGCCTCCAGGGACGGGCCGCAAATGTCCTGAGCCAGTCCAGACAGCGGCGGCGCCCAAGGACATCTGGGAAAACCTTAAAAACCGCTTCGGGAACCACCGCTTTGCCGCAGCCTACCACAGCCAACTGCAGTCAAGGACGCAACTGCCAGGGAAGACGCTGCGGGAGTTCGCTGTAGCAATTGAACAGCCGGCCAACAAAGCTCTGATTGACCTACCTGAATCCCTATCCCGTGAAGCTGCCTACATCCTCGTTGACGGCGTACGAGACGTTGAGATATGTCAGCGCTTAATGCTCGGTGACTACAAAACCATCCACGAGGCACTAACGGCAGCATTAAGGATGGAGGTGGTCAAGATGATGGCTACTCCGTCGTCGAGAAGGAGTATCCGCTACACTGGAGACCGATGACTAACCGAGGAATGCCGGCAAAGACCTAATGGCATGTGTTGGGGACACCTGGAGAGAGACTGCCGACACAAGGTAGAGCAGCCGGAGAAACAAGAAAGGGCCGGCGTGGCAAGGAGACGTCGGCGCCGTCAACCCCATTCCCTGGAGTGACACTGCCTGCCTTCGGCCTACGGATGGATGACAGCCTCATCGCGGACGGTTGGGTGAGAGGTAAGCCGTGCCGCGAGCTCGTAGACACTGGGGCAGCCGTGACCGTCATCAGACCCGACGTAGCAGGGGTTTGCCATCGAGGAAGCCAAGCCATCCATACCAGCTTGTGACAGCATCGGGCGACACCTTGCCTGTGGAGAAGGAGGCCCAGCTGAAGTTGACCTTGGGACGGAGTGCCGTGCGTCCCTGGGTGTTCCTCGCGGAGGTAGCTGAGGAGATCATACTGGGATTGGGTGCCTTCAGGAGCCACAAGGCAACGGTCGACATCAGCAGGAAAGTCCTGTGGCTCAATGGATAAGAGGTGATACTCCGGCAACCTGGAGAACACCTGGGAAACTGCAGTGTCATCCTAAGAGAAGACGAGGTTGTCGCCGCGAGAAGCGAAGATGTGATGACGGCGTGATTGGAAGGCCAGCGGACGAAGAACTAATGCTGGACCAGAAGACGCCGGTGCACGGTCTCTGTGTAGCCAAAACATTGTTGCGGTGCCGAGAGGAGGTCCAGGTAAGGCTGATCAACCCAACAGACACCGATCACGATGTCCAGGCCGGACGGAGTTGGGGACTTGCGAGCCCGTGGTCAGCGTAACACTAATCGACAAGACCCGCAAGCCGGTGCCAACGCAACACCTGGGGCCAGGGCTGGAAGGCTTATTGGAGAGAGCGGCCGACCATCTGACCGCGGAACAGCTCAAGAAGGTCGACAACTGCTGAGATGATACCAGAGAGTCTTCAGCCAAGGCGATAGCGACTACGGCCACACAGACCGAGTGCTCCAACACATTGACACCGGAGACGCCTGGCCTATTTGGCAACCACCTAATTCTTGTTTCACATAAGCTTGCCCCGTATCTGTTAACGGTCACGTGACCTTATCACCTCTCATTGGCTGCTATTGCAGTATAAACTATTTTGCGGTACAAATTAGTTCGTTATTTCGTGATATTATATTTATATGTTGGAAGAGATTTGTCAAATTTAAACTTTCCTAAATGTTTTAATTAAATATATTACGCAACAGAGTTGATGTATCTGAAATGCCTGTTAATTCTTAAACGAAGTAAAGAGGAGGTTCCTTTGCTCTCAAGCACAATGCGAGATAGCACGTGATTTAGCGGTAGTGGTGACATATTTGTTTATATGACTTTTATCACTGACCTTGTTTTGAACTGGATTAGTCATATATTGCCATTCGAAGGTGTGTTGTGCCGAGTGCAAGAGCTAAATTATTTTATTGATCGCTTATTGTGCGTGTAGTTATTTTATGTATAATGGCAGAGTCTACCGCCAGTTTTTCGCTGAAGCATCGCAAGGGAAAACCTTTACAAACAGGCGAAAAAAGAATTGTGTTACATGTGTTTAATGCACTCACAGAGAATAATCTGTCTTTGTCAGTGAGATAAGTCGAACAGCTGTGCTCTGAACTTACAAGTGTGAGTGTTAGTTGCGTAGGAACATCGCAACATGAAATTGAGACAACAGGAAAGCTTGCCACTCCAGGGGCCATATTGCTGTGTGGCGAAGACGTTATTTAAGGACAATCAGACTGTACCGGGATACAAATCGCAAAATATACTACCTTGACGAGACTTGGGTGAATGAAGGACACACGACAGGTATGGCATGACACGACTTTTAAGACTGAAAGACAATCATTTTTGTAAGGTATGTGTGCAGGTTTAAAAAAAAAATCCCAGGATAGCGCAGGCCTGAGGAGGGAGCAGCTGGTGGACGCAGACTTGGGGCTACTCTTGAGGGAAGTCGAGGCAGGGACAAGACCGAATATAATACAAGCTTCATGGACTTCTGAGATGAAAATTTCTTAGAATCATATGTGGGGCAATCCACTTTCCTTGTATCTTAACAGGACCGCTTCCAGATACTACTTGGGAAAGTCTGACATAGTCAAAGCGTTACATTCTTTATTAAAACAGGGTCTCTTAGCTTGCCATTAACTGAAGCGCTGAAAATAGGGCAAACCTTCATTTTAGTCCCATATTATGACCTTGCCTAAGCCAAAATTACCGGATTATGCCGACTACTAAGTCCTACTTCATTATGTCACTGCACAGTTTTCTACATAGAAGCATTAATACTTGGTGTAGGTTTGCGTACGAAAGTCATCATTGCGACCTAATCTTACTACACTGTAAATAACTCTCCAAGACATTTCTTCTTTATAGAAAATCTGGACCTCATTATGAAGATTACCAGATCTTGGCATCCCTCTTATTGAGGATTTGGAAGGTACCGGTTTAGCCTCAGTTGGGCACTTCTGGAGGGTCTCCCATAAAGAATCCACTCCTTCCTTTGCAGTCTGAGCTGGATGCATCGCCTACTTCTTCCTCAGTTTCTCTGCATTTCCTTGTATCTTGTCGTTAACTTTAGGGAACTAACCGACCTATCCAGGGTATACAAACCTTCGGTATTCTTATGAAGGTTTGAAGCAGAAACTCTTTCTCCATATCTCTGCGCGATATCATTTCCATCCTCTTTGGATCACTCGAGTTAAAAGGTTCCGCGTTTGTAGGCTTTGCTACTTCAAATTTTATGGAAATTAATTGTTCTTTCACGCTAGCGGTGTGTAGGCCAAAGTTCGGAAAGGTAGAGTCAGACTGAAAACTTCAATGGCATAATGGGATTTGAACCACTGATGTCCAGGTCTTTGTCCGGTTGCTCTAACCATTCAGCTATCATGGTAGCAAGTTTTTTAACTGACTCGGAAAACCGGAAAACTACTAGGACTTCTCATATACACCATATACACCTTAATGGTGAAATAAAACGCACAAGTACTTTAAGCCCCGGGCTTTATAGTTCAATCCACTATTGGGTCAATTAATGGTAATTAATGGTTCTTTCACATTGGCCGTGTGTAGGCCAAAATTTGGAAAGCTAAAGTCTGACTGAAAAATTCAATGCCATAGTCGGGATCTGAACAACGGATCATCCGGTCTACGTCCGGTTGCTCTAACCATTGAGCTACTATGGCCAACGTGCCAGGATGACATTAAATTTTCCAACTGACTCGTATTTTTTCCCGGTAAAGCACTAGGAACTCTTATATACATGAGATATCTACCTTAATGCCGAATTAAAAAGCGTAAGTACAAGTCCACTGCTTTAGTTCAAATCACAATTAGGTCAATTAATGGAAATTAATTGTTATTTCAGACCAGCCGGGAGAGCCAAACGGAAACGGGAGATCCATGGTTCAAATCCCGGTTATGGCATTGAATTTTTAATCTGACTCTACCTTTCGTACAATTTTATGTTTGCACCCTCGTAGTTTCCGCTGGAGCACTGCGGATTTAAAAGAATGGAACTGTCTGTGATGCTCCTATGTATAACTAGGTTACTGGAATTATCTGTGTAATAGTACTATTATCCTGTACTATTATAATAGTACTATTATATTATTATACCCGTTAATGGCACATCCACAATGCTCCATACACCCTTTCGCCACGGTTCACTTTACACTAGTTAGTGCCATCTCGTCTTTCAGATATGTTTCTATGTTTCATAATACCGTAAAGATGCGGCGAATACTTGCTCAAAGGAAAGACTATCCTCCATGAACAGTAGAGAGCTCCTTGGTTGGACGAGCTGTTAATCGTCTTTTATGGGCAGCTCCAGTAGTGGTACTGAGTTTTGAGCCAGGAAACATTAGGAAATTCAGATTATCTCTGTGGCCTGTAGCCTTCTGGGGGAGATAGCTGCAACATATTTCCTGTAGATCGCAGTAAACGAAGTTCTTCCCTTTATACCCTATTTTAACTCTTGATACAAGCAGAATGCATCTTTCTCAAAGTTAAACCATCTTTCACCTTAAAAAGGTATTTTTCTCAGGTACATCGATACTTCATTTTTCAGACAGACAGTATTTTTCGATGCCAAAAGTCTCACCTTTCGTAATAACATGTCACCTCCTGAAAACACAAATAAAATTGTGTTAAAATTCTGAAACTATTACCATACCTCTAGGTATATATGATGGATAAACATCAAGGGTAAAGACAGCAAATAGTAAAATAGAAATATAGTGCAACCAAAATAAAGGTATAGCACGCTAGAACGGTCACCAATGCAGGAAATCTAAAACTGTATTTAGAACATTAAAAATCATTCCTCTCCAAACATTTTGAGGATAAAAATTTCTTCCACCCAACTGCAATTATGTAATCATAACCATTCTTTAAATTTATAAAAAATACTTGTAAATTTTACGTGCAGCTAATTTTTAGTATGGGTAAAGAACCTAATATTCTAATCTGAGTTTAACGCGTATTTAAATTTCGTATAGCTGAAAATACCCACAGACTAATTTTACATTGTGTGTTACATTATGGTACTAATTGATGTTTGTACTTACAGGTTTTGATATTTCACAATTTTGATAAAATATTAACAATGAAAAACTCAGTAATACTTGAAAAGGATTTAAAAACATGTACAGATGTGACTATGTTTCAAGTCTTACTCGTACATGTAGAGAAGTGGTATTTTAACTGAGCACACATGGTAAATGATTAGTTAATGCATTTTGCAACGAAATATATACATTGCTGCTAAATTTAGCTCTTTAAACATTATTGTTTGACGACTTTGGATAACGTGAAGGCCAAATTATAAGGAATGGTTTTTTTTTTTTTTTTTTTTTTTCAAATTCTTGTTGATTCCTTCTGGTCTATAAATTCCTAAAACTAGATGATATTTAAGAACTCTTAATATAGTAAATATTCAGCAAAGATACAATATAGATAGTGACTTTGGAGAACATTTATACGAAATAAATCAAAAAAATTTTCCCTGCTAAAACAACGCGCGCTACGCATTAAAGGATTTTTTTTTAATTTACGTCCTCCAACATAAAGCCATATCGGACGGTGAATTGAATGGATGAAGTGGTGCTCAAATGACCCCAGGGTCCATAGAGCTTAGAGCTATCCGACATTCGTCTTTTAGGATAAGGGAAAACCCCGGAAAAAACATTATCCAGGTAACTCATCCTGACCGAGATTCGAACTCGGGACCTCTGCCTCGGTAGCGTAGATGGTAGCGTGTCTGCCTCACGTTCATGAGGTTCGGAGTTTGAATCTCGGTCAGGGTGAGTTACCTGGATAATTTTTTTCCGGGGTTTTCCCTTATCCTGATAGACGAATGTCGGGTAACTCTAAGCTCCATGGGCCCAGGACTCATTTGAGCATCCTTTAACCCATTTCATTCACCGTCCGATATGACTTAACGTTGGAGGACGTAAATTGCAAAAAAAAAAAAAAAAAAAAAAAAAATTAAGTTGAGCGTGAGGCAGATACACTACCACTACGCTACCGAGGCGGGCACATTAAAGGTTATATATATTTATAATTAATCATGTTTTACTATAATAATTAACCATACAATTTGCATAAACACAATTTAAAGAATTAGATGAATGAGAATTTCAGTCTGCTTAACCACCATCATAGAGTATAAATATTCAAAAATATCTGACATTATACAAAATGGTAAAATATTTGAACTTTGAAAATTATTTTGGACTAGTTCAGTGAATGCGTGTGATTTTTTTTTTATTAGAAAGAAGAAGTAGAGATAGGCAACAAAGCAAGGTCGAAATGAATTAAATTATATTTCGTATTATTAAAACTGTGTTAATGCATAGGTACATTGGACGGCAGTACTCCAAGAAAGCTACAGGAATAAACATTGCTTGTCACCACCACCTGCTTAATCCTAGAGTAAAATGAAAGCAAAACTAAACCTGCGCATGCGTTTGTAATCGTAGTTGGGGACATTTCTATTAAGATCGGCACCTCAAGGGAGCAGAAGATCCTCACGGGAGCCAGCATCCTCATTAGCTAATCAAGCATCGACTGAAGTGAATGCTGGCAGCTGGTGTTAGGTCTTCCTCGCACTTCTAAGCTCTACACAATAAGTGAGTGATTTTCGCTGACAGAAAACCATTAACATTCGCCTTCATATTACATTTCCGAATTCAGATAATGACTAAAATATGCTATAAACTACGATAGATATAATAATTCTTATTCCTGTATGTAGTGATTATTCATGAACCTTTACTTTCTCGGGTAGATTGGCGGCTAAACAAAACAAATGAATAACCGTAACTATTCCAGCGACTCCTAGGTGCAATTTGTAGTGTTTAACGCCGGCTTTTACTACCTGCGGCACAGCAGGCGGTGACACTGATGATACATGAGATGAAGATGAAGCACCGGTAGAACGAAATGGCAGGGGAAACCGGAGATAAACCGCCCCAGCGCTGTGTTGTCCATCACCAATCTCACTTTGCGGTCGCCTGGGATCGAACCCAGGTGAGAGTTTAGCAGTCTAACCACTCAGCCACGGCGCGGCCTCCCAGCGACTCCAGCTAAAGTATCAGGTAACTACGAGTGATATAGGACAATAGTAATATTTGCCTTCCGTAAGTTTTAAACCAACTGCGATCGCGTGTATCTTCTCATAAAGTTGCAAATTGTGGATCAGAATTCGGGCAGTAAACGAAGTGCTAAACTAGTAGTTGCAAATGAGAAAGCGTACAACATTTTTTAAATTTAAGATATGATGTAGGTCTCCTGGAAACACTTATGAGACTTTTACAGAGCTAATGTTTTGTACGTTCTCTGCCACCTTCCTTTTAAATAGAGTACTGTAAGTCACCCAAAAATTTGACGTCGAAATTTCGCTCGAAATAAGCGTTTTGAGGCTTACTGAATAGGAAAATGAATGAAAGAAAGTAATAAGTATGTTCAATTTCTCTGCTACGTATGTATATAATAGAAAGGGAATATACTGCAATCTACCTAATAATTTGATACCGAAATTTCTCGGGAATTACGTAATTTCAGGCTCCGAATCCAAAACACATTTTTTAAAAGAAAAATACCTTCGTGTGAGGTACTGTGAACGTATAACTCAACAACGTAGAGTCCAGTAAATAGCATACTTGGTGCAGTATTTTCCAAAGATAAGAGTGAGTGAGTGTGTGGTGTTTAAGGGCCCGTCGACAACAAGGTCATTTGGGCCCCCCAAAGATAAGATATAAACGTTCTCAAGAAAATCCCCCCCCCCACCATGCCAATTACACTTTACACGGAACACCTTCAGAAACTCCTGGGTGACCTGACTAACGAATTTAATTTAAATGCCATGTATTAAATGGATTTGCATAACAAAATATAACATTTATATCTTGCGATTTTTGGAATACCCTTTGAAGTCATCTTCATTCAGAGAGAATTTTTATATAATCGTGTATAACAGTTAAACGTTAAGCAATAAACGAAATCAGACCTCACGCGCAATTTATTTCAGATATATTTTTTGTGGCATCAGTTATTTTTGAGATATCCATTATTGAGTAATTATTAAAATTGTTAAACATTTTTCATTCTTTTAAAGTAATGAGTTTTTTTTTTCTTTCTTGCGATTGCATGCAAACAATATGGATATTTAAGGTTGTGTTTAGCGTCACGCTGTTAAACATTTGATAAGCGTAACTCATCGAATGCTTAGAAAAAAAATCCGCGTGCGCGCGCGTGTGAACAGCGTAACTCATAAACGAAAGGTCAGATCTACACCAAATTCGGTATTTAAATTTGGTGTCTTGCAAAGATACAACAGACAGTAAAGATTTTAAAGAATTTCCACAACCCAAACTATACTTTACATGGAACTGTTTTTCAAAATTTCGTAATTTTTCAATATTAGTTCTAACGATTCTGATTAAATAAAACATATTTAATATATTTAAATGGAAAACAGCAGGTATATCTTGGATTTCCTGGAAATATCCAGTGAAATTTTATTCATTTTAAAGGAGTTTCATAGAATTCCATATAATAGGTAAACCAGAAATTGTAGACTGAAACTTATTGCATAAAAATGTGGATCCCTTTAAAATATGCACTTTATTTCAAGTAGCTTTTTCGTGGCGTCAACCATTTTCAAGATGTCCGTTATTATTGGCGTAAATGTTCAAAACTTTATTTATGTTGTCGCCATTCTTTTGTTTCTCACGATATCATGGAAATAGTATGGGTATTTAAGGCCAGTGTCATCTGACTATGGATTCCACTTGCTCTGTTGCACCTACAACGAAAGTGTAATGAAACTAAGCTGCAAATATTTATCTGGATTTAAATGTGAATAGAAAAATAAACGTTTGTAATAATGGTTGTAGAAGCTATATAAAAACAAATGATAGTGAGTAGAAGACGTTATATGAAGGTAACATAGGATAGCTTTTTCGCATGCATTCAACACTACAGGACAACCAATGACGCAATTTGCGTCTCTGTACACTAATCGAACGATTCGTGAACTTACACACATGCATAGTTAAAAAAAAAGGATAAGAAATATTTGTGACGTGTTTCAAATTTGACCTATATTAATACAATCTTAACGGTTGTTTACATACCAAGATTTATAAAAATTAGTAATTTCCAGATGAACCAATGCACATAATGCATTATAAGGAGAAGGAATTTAGGATAATTATATATAATTATGAAAAGGCAATTTTATTTATTGTATATTGTGTCTCAGAATGTGTTTTCTATTGACAAATTTCAAATGTTGTTGATATTAATGCAAAATTAAGAATAGTATTTCTAGAGACCTGAAGGAGTTACCATTTTGTATTTAAGGAAGTTTATAAGTAACTTTATTCTGTAGTTTTTAAGCAAATGTTCTCAAAGTTTTGTCAGACGCTGTTTTACCATAACTATAGAAAGTGGTTTTAGATGTCTTGCATATACCTCTGACAATTTTTGTGAAAGGATCAGTTTTATTGCCTTTGTTGTTCAAATTAATAAAAAGATCCATGCGATTCATCAACCATAAATTTAAATGGGGGTTGGAGAATACTAATATGTTATATTTATACTAAAGTAATAAAGAAAATTGGCACATAGAAATTGTCACACTTCAGACTGTTTCAGAAAAGCATTGTTAATCCTTTAGTTTGTTTTAAAATTCCTCAATTATTTATTAATTATGCCATATCTTCAGTAGGTTAAAAGTTATATGCCAAGCTTTAGATTCGTTACCTCTGACCTTCTGCGAAACATTGCAAGAAAAATTGACCTTATAATGCATTTTAAAGAAAATTAATGCTAAAATTTCTAAACATAAGCTAAGTAAAAAAACGACGTTTTAAAGAATTCTAGTACATTTGACATTATGCTCGTGGACATTTAAATAATAGCACTATGCGCTCTGAGAAAAAAGGTACAAAATACAGGTAATTGAAGCTAAGAACTATCCTTTAGATAAAACAACGAAATGTTAAATATGTTGAAAACTTTGAGGAATTGTTAGGATATATTTTTGTTTATATACTTACAAGGTCTAAAACAGTGAAAAAGTAAGGGTAGGTGTATATATATATATATATTCTAAACCACATAGAATATTAATACCCTCCAAGCGACATGCAGAAGGTATTAGGTTGAAAATTTGTGTAAGAATTAAAGGAACATTTACTGACATATTTAACAATTATTTGGAATGATTGTATAATTAAGGGTAGTTTAAATGAAGAGTGTTTTAAAACTTCATGTTTTTAGGAGAATATTTCCTCCTTCGGGTTTAAAATTTTGTATATATGTGGGCGTCTAAAGAGCAGCATGCAACGTTTTCAAATGCTAAAATGGGTACAATATCTCACACACACACACACACACACACACACACACACACACACACACACACACACACACACACACACACACACACACACACACACACACACACACACACACACACACACACATATAAACTGAATACTTTATAAGAAGAACTCCAAGTATTTTACGTTATGTGATGCACGCAATTTTTGTAATTTTACAAGAGCATTTATCGCCAAATTTAAAATTTATTTAGATTAGTACGAGAGCTGTTCAATAAAGAACGATCACAATTTTTTTTGAGAACGTACCTTTACTAATCCTCAAAATGTTAATGGTCCTTCTCAAAATAGTCTCCCCTTAATGCGATGCACTTGTCCCAGCGTTTCTGCCAGTCTTCAAAGACATGCTGGAAACCATTTTTGAGAGATACTTCAAAATCGCCTCAGCAGCCTTCACCACTTCTTCTGATGATGGCTAATGCCTCCCATGAAAGCGTTTATTCAAGTTGGGGAATAGAAAAATGTCACATGGGGCTAAATACGGGTGAAGGATGTACTTCACGTTGATTTTTGCAAGATATTCAGCAACAACATTAGCAATATGCGGCCGCGCATTATCGTGGTGCAGCATCCAGCCTGCTTCACGGAAATGTGGTCTTTTGCGCCTGATATGTACTTGCAATGTTTTCAGGTTTTCAGGACATCCCTGTAGTATTGTCTAGTTACTGATGTGTGTGCGGGTACAAGTGTGTGTGTGTGTGTGTGTGTGTGTGTGTGTGTGTGTGTGTGTGTGTGTGTGTGTGTGTGTGTGTGTGTGTAATTTACGTCCTCCAACTTTAAGTCATATCGGACGATGAATGAAAGGGGTGAAATGATGCTCAAATGAGTCCAGGGTCCATGGAGCTTAGTTACCCGACATTCGTCGTTCAGGATAAGAGAAAACCCCGGAAAAAACCTTATCCAAGTAACTCACCTTGACCGAGATTCGAACTCGGGACCTCTTGAACGTCAGGCAGTCATGCTACCATCTACGCCACCGAGGCGGGCGTGCAGGTACAACATGTTGATAAACCATTCCATGAATATCTAAGAATGAGATGACCATAACTTTCTCAGCAGAAGCAACCACTTTTGGTTTTTTGGGGGGTTGGTGATGAAGGAGATTTCCACACTGTGTTTTGCTGTTTGCTCTCAGGATCAAAATGATGTAGCCAAGTTTCATCAGCAGTGACTATGTTTTAAAGAAACTCCGGAACTTCCTCTAACGTCAACTTTGACTGTGCGTTACCTCCATTGCAATGGTAGGCAATACTGAACATGTCTGAACTTACCTGGTTCTCACAGGCGGGAACCAGGAGTACCAACAATGAAACTACTATGGCGTGTTTGTTTCACATTAAGCTAACAAAATATACTGAGATTGAATTTTAGTGCGAAAAATTATGGCCGTAAAAAATTATGATCATTCTTTATTGAACAGCATCGTATAAAATTGTGAGCACTAGAAGAAATTTTGGCACTATTTCACAGGATAATTATAATTACGAGAAGCTGGGACGTTATATGTAAAAACTTCAGTATTCAATGGTAGTAAATACTTCCTACCTTCATTGAAGAACTGTCAATACGCTCTGTGTTAGCTTTTTTACTCTACACCTGCGCTCAGTTGACCGCAGAGCACACCGGGTCCCAGGTCCCGATACCTTAATCATAATAAATACGTACTACCGTATCGGGGGATAGGTCTTACTAAATATGATGATTCTAAGAGCCTCTAGAGGGAACTTGGTATGCGCTTCCACGCGACGAGCAATTTTAGTGATAATGAACAAATTGAAAAAGTATAGGGAAAAATTAACTTTGAGAGCAGAAAGATGACTTTATAGGTTACAAATACACTTCTGTGCCATTACATTAGTGACTTCACTGTTTGCACCATTGTGTACCGCGTTCTGTAACAAGCACTGATATTTATGTTTTTCCTTATTTTCAACAACCTTTATAGATTGGTTCTCAGAATATACGTAATTAGAAAATTCATTACATTGACTTATCCTGTGGACTTATCATTAGTATATATTATTTTAAACAACAATTTTATTCATTTTGAAAATGATACCGACGATGTCTAAACCATAAAGTGAAGATGGTGGTAGGGGTGATGGTGGTTGCAGTTGCTTTAAAATACAACATAAATATTTGCTTGATACCGTTTTCATCTGGAGGCTTAAGAGTGAGCTCAGAATAGTTCTGGGTTAGGTCTAGCTCACCAAAGCCCTCTGGTTTGGCTCTTCTGAGCTAAAGGAGGTAACGTGAATTCTTTTAGCCTAGTGGTAGTTCCCATAAGATAAGTTCAAATACGCAAATTTTAATTACTCCTCACAGCACAATATGCAATTGTGTTCTGTTCCGAATTAAAACAAATGCCCGCTGCATTACTACTGTGACTTTGTGGGCTTGTAGAACTAAAAGTCTAGTTTGCAGAAATTCAGACTACTCTTTATTTCAAGTAAAAAGACGTTTGTACAACCCTTTGTAGCAGAATTACGTAACATACACAGTCTTTCGTTGCTTCACCACACGTAAACAAACAGAAGAATTCCCTTTCAAATCACTACACGATTATCAGTTCCCAACTTGCAACTCGGTACAGTTCAAATGTTCATTGACAACTCCATTCACTCACTAGCAGCTTCGCTGAACAACTGACTGACCATGAGCGAGCCATGAGCGAGTACAGGTCATCCGGGTGATCCCAGGCGGTGGACAGAGCGCCATGGTACCTATCCGCTGAGCGGATTTACCCTTGCGAGCATATTTGCAATCTTTTGTGTCGATGTTAGATGATGGACCTAGGTTGACCTCTGCTAGTGCTTCTGGTTCCGGGATGAGCGTCCAGAAAGGAGGCCAGTGCCCGATGCCACCACGTTAGGAGCGGCTTGCTTGTAGGCCGTCCAGTGCGGCGGGGCCAGAAGCGATAAGTCAGGTATGAACGGGGGAACTTTTTAGGGTCTGGTCGTGTTCTGGTCGCACGGGACGGACTCGACTGGCGGTGGTCAGCCGACGAGTCGTATCCAGCCCGGGTATGGCCAGGTCAGACGGAGTTTGGCGGTGAAGGGATTAGAGGCTGAACTTACCACCCAAGGACTGACTGACTCGTCCCTTGTCCCTTATTTATACCGAGCCATTGTTGCTCGCAAGTGGCCGAAGCTTCACGGCCTGTCACGATGCAGCGAGAAAGTCCAGACTATCTCCGTCTCTTTCTCTCTCGGCAAGGAAGAAGTGCTCTTCCGCTCCGTGGGCGTGGGTTGGGCGCTATCTGTCTCTTTCACTGCCCGCTTCTCTCTCTCTTTCTTTCTCTCTCTCTCTCTCTCTCTCTCTCTCGGCGTTCGCATAGGCACGGGCCGGCAGGAAATACTGCCTGGCGATACTATTTATATTACCCTTCTCTTTTATAAAAGCCGTTCAATATATTCAGGGCACTTACATCCACCTCCAACGAAATTCAACTGAGACAGCTGCTTTGAATTTTCTCAGAGCATTTTAATGAATTTTAATAATATTGAAAGCTACTTGAGACATATGCATAAAAATAATGTGGTGTAACAATATAGAATACTCTACAAAATAAATCTCCAGTTTATTTGGTTCTTGATACTTGTCATATAGCTGGAAAAATATATTGAGAATATTGAGGGATCACAACATATGACATATTAGACAAATATATTTCATTGTTGAACAATGACTAGGAGAAATTTTCTTTTGGATCTAAGCAGTACAGCATCCCATAGTAAAACAGTCCCTACCTACAAGTCCTTTTTATTGGCATCATTTGTAAGCAAATACATGTCTGAAATATTATAATTAGGTAATTATGTACGTATTACAATAAAAATAGGTAGCTATATAAGAGAAAATGTTACACTTCAATTTAAACAGTTAAATTAAGTGATTTTAAGTAAACGCATGCTTTGAGGCCCCTTAAACAGAACAGTGCACCTTTAGATTGCTTGTCCGCATGCGCGTGTGTGTGTTTTTCCCCCCTCCGCGGCCCGTTGATTGGTCTCGGACCTGCCTCGAGGTCATTCTGGTTGGTCCCCTGGCCTGGCTCGAGGTCATTCTAGCAGTTCTAAATATATACCTGCTGCTATGTACATTATCTTGATAAAACTCAAAAGTATTTCTTATTCCTACTTTCTCCGCACACTGGTAAAGGTTTTCCCTAGAAATGTTGAGATACTAGTACTTATCCATGGTGTTCTCAATTGTTTTTAATTAAGGGTTTTCTACAATGCTGTAGGTTATCTCAACCAAACCAATAGCCAACTAGAAAATTGTATCACAATATAAAGTTTACAAAGTAATCCTTTTCCTTCATTTCTCCCCATCTAATGCATCTACATCAAGTAGTCCCTTATGTCTCATACACTTGTTCGCTTTGTCCTTCCACTGACCATTAGGCCTTCCGTTGCTATTTCTTGGTGTTCTCAATTAATGCCAAATTCCCCACTCCTTTTGTTGATATGCACCTCTATACCATAACTCTGCCACCTTTATGTTTCACTGTAGGGTGTAAATTGCGGATATTCAACTCTGTATTGGGCTTGTGCCAAATACAAACCCTCTTTTTCGCCCTCACAGCACTGACACTGGTATTACGGGACACGGATTTCACTGGCCCGGAAATTTGGGACAAGGAAAGCCGAAGTATTGAGTCTGATGGAGGAACCAGTTAGGGGTCAGTGCAACGCCTGGGATGAGAGCGAGAGAAGTGCATGATAGTATGCGTATGAAAGGAGTGACAGGAAAGAAGAATGATGGAGCAATTGGTGGAATGATGGTGGGGAAAACCGCAGGACCCGGAGGAAACCCGTCCCAGAACCGTGTTGTCCATCACAAATCTCATTTTTGTGGTCGCCTGGGATCGAACCGGGCCGCCTTGGTGAGTCGAGCGGTCTAACCACTCGTCCACGGCGCGGTCGCAAACCCTTCCTTCTCAAATCAAATCATCAAATATATGAAAGAGACAAAAATTGCATCACTCCACCATTCTTGGTCTTTTTCGCACAATCACAATCATTTAGCAAACTGCAGCCTGTTTGCCACGATAGTCCTGTTTACATGACGGCTTTTTCTCGCCACTCTTCCATTGAGGCATTCCTCAATAAAAGACCTTCTAACTGGTTCTGAGTGCGCATCTTTATGGGTAGTCAGATGCAATGTGGTCGTCAGTTTTGGGGTACTTTTCAGGTTTTTTTTTTTTTTTTTTTTTTTTTTTGTAGAGGATTCGGCACTGCGACCAGTCTTGGTCTATTGTACCTTATGCTCCCAAGTGGAGCATCCCCGGGATGAACGATGAGGCATAGGGACATAGGGTGGCCAACCCAAGGAGCCACTACAGTGCAGAGGGCAGGGCCCTACATTTTACTTAGATGGAAACCTCCCCCGGCAGATAGAACAACGGACATTCCCCATACTGTGGTTAGAAGGTCCCAGCAGTCGGTCAGGAGAGTGGCAGCCAACCTACCGGAGGAGGAAGTTGTTCACTCAGAGTATATCATCGCGCCATGCACCGCCGAGACTCCCGCCGACACTTCTACCCTGAAAGACCACCAGATGGGAGATTATATGGAATGATAATGGAGATGAAATGGAGGGACAGGAAGTTCGGGGATGCATATAACCTACCCAGCATTCACCTAGCGATCCCGTAAAACCCCCGAAAAAAAACATGGGTGAGGTAGGTCGGCCACGGGAATCGAACCCGGGCCTCCCGAATGCGGGTCACAGACGAAACTGTCTCAGCCATTCCGCTCGGCTTATTGCTTTTCTTGTTAGCAGTTTCCTCTCTCTCTGACTCTGCTTCTGTGGACGTAGCGTTTGTTGCAAAGATTCGATTGTATGTTGTTCTCTGTATCGTCATATGATGTCTCCAACAGTACTCCGTGGTATATTCACCTTGGCAATGATTTCTCTATATGTAAAGCCTTTAGTACAGTGAAACGTCACAAGCTGTCGCTGTTCAAATATTCTGTCGTTTCCTTTGCGTCCCATTTGACTTTACCCTACACCACGACAGCACAGGAAAATATATCTGTCACAAATGGTAATGGGGTACGGAGCTCCCCTTTTTATAAATGTCTAAGCAAATATAACTCAGAGTGACCGAATATTAAAGTGGTACATGTGTATCTTGCTTTAGAGTCAAAGGCACCTAATAATTACCATTGTTGTAAAAATTCCATGTGGTCGGATTTATTTAATATTCTATTTGTGTTTTAAATTCAAAATAACCTTTGTTTAGTAACACTTCATAATTTCATATAACTCTCCATTATGCAGGAAAGTCTTATTTGAACAAATATTCTTGTTAGTATCTGTATCTCTAAGTCGGTATCCAATTAGGGCACGTTCAAGGGCAAGGTGAAACATTTCTTAAATGTTTCACATTCCAAAAGGCCAGAATCCTTTTCTTTATTGTGTATATTCCTAAAACTGGTTTCAGTATTTTGAATTAAATATATCATATTTGAAATATTGTCACGAGGAGAATTTTGCATAACTAGAATTTTCTGTAGGTAAATAGTTCATAAGTTAATAAGTTCTTTCAAAGGATAGAGACGCCCTGCGCCGTGGCGTTATGCGCTTAGAGCGTGTGCTTTGGTTTCATGCGTCCGGTGTGCGTCTGGGATCAGTCCCACCCCTGGGTGGTGCGAATTTTAAGTCCCGGGTATGGGACCGACGCCCACTCAGGATCGTGAGGAAATTGAGGAGCTACGCTAGGTAGCGAATCTTGGTCTAGAGAGCCAACTTTCCGGCTAGGGGTGTCAAAATGCTGACCACATCATCTCCCCGTATCGGTTGGATGATCGCCCACCACTGCCTTGAATATGTGCGCGTGAGGCCGGCAGTCGGGTTGGCAAACTCAGGCCCACTTTGGGATATTAAGCAATGAGTTACGTTTTTACCTGGAATTGAGACAAACCCATATATAAAACATGTATTCAGGTTGAATTCCACTTTAGTACGCCATCCTGGCAACAAGTTTGAAAATGTGTGATATTTTTTTTTATAACGTATCAGTTTACAAAAGTTTAATTGAGAAATGGTGGTTTGCTCATCTATTATGTAACCAAGTCTGTGTTGTCTGCTATGAGATCAGTTCTGTGTAAATATTAATAGATATTAATGTAAACTGAACAGAAAAATCAACTTTTAAGAGGGTTGTTCAATAAAGAATGATCATAAGTTTTTTACGGTCATAATTTTTCGCACTAAAATTCAATCTTATTATATTCTGTTAGCTTAATGTAAACAAACACGCCGTATTAGTTCCATTGTTGGTACTCCTGGTTCCCGCCTATAAGAACCAGGCAAGTTCAGACATGTTCAGTATCGCCTACCGCTGCAATGGAGGTAACACGCGAGGAACAATATGGGGCTTTGAAATTCTGCTTTCGTCTTAACAAATCTTCAGTTGAGGACTATACAATGTTACAGGAGGCCTATGGATTGTCTGTTTTTCCTTACAGCACAGCTCGGAGCTGGTTTAACATGTTTAAAGAGGGGAGACAATCAATTTCAAAGGAAGATGGACCTGGTGCTCCAGTTACTGCTCTTACGGAAGAAAACATCAACACTTCTGCTGCCATTTGTGAGGAAGGATTACCTTAAGATCACTTCCTGAAATACTGAACATTTCACTGGCTGCCACATTTCCGTGAAACAGGCTGGATGCTGCACCACGATAATGCGTGGCCGCATATTGGCAATGTTGTTGCTGAATATCTTGCAAAAATCAACATGAAGTGCATCCCTGGCCCTCCCTATAGTCCGGATTTAGCCCCATGTGACCTTTTTTATTCCCTAACTTGAAGAAACGTCGTCGTGAGAGGCATTATCCATCATCAGAATCAGCGGTGAAGGCTGCGGAAACGATTTTGAAGGTTCTCTCAGAATTGTTTCCAGAATGTCTTTGAAGACTGGCAGAAACGGTGGGACAAGTGCATCGCATTCAGGGGACACTATTTTGAGAAGGACCATCAAAATTATGAGGATGAGTCAAGGTACGTTGTCAAAAAGAAATTGTGATCATTCTTTATTGAACAGCCCTCGTATATAAATAAAGCAATGCGAAGATAAGGAGCGGTCTCAAAAGTTTCTTGTTGTAAGAAAAATAATATTTTCGATTTCAATCTGGAGAAACAATAAAGAACGACTTGCAGAAATAATGTGCCCTTTAGATACAAGTATTATTTGTTAAGCATAAGAAGAACTCAAGTCGTGTTATAATTTTGTATTTTATATTATCTAGCTAATATTTCCAAGAATGAAATGTCCTTTAAAGAACTGTGAAGGCTTATTTGGGTTGTTTCCTAACAAACATATTTTCAATAATGTCAACATAAAAATAAACCGTTTCTGATTTATTATAATTATACTGCTGCCATTGTTACTTTTCTGTAGCTCTTCCTCGTGTGTTTTATTAATTTGGTCGTCGATGGTGTTAAAATATATTTATTGGTTGGGCTCGATAGCTTAATCACTGAAGTACATATCCGCAACAAAGAAGTCCTGGATTCGATTCTTGGCTTGAGATGGGGATTTCTCTTTGATAAATATTATTCCTTATCGTCTTCAAAGTCTAGAAGTATCAATGTGTGTGTGTGAGAGAGAGAGCGAGAGAGAGAGAGAGAGAGAGAGAGAGTGTGTGTGTGTGTGTGTGTGTGTGTGTGTGTGTGTGTGTGTGTGTGTGTGTGTGTGTGTGTTTGTTTGTGTGTATGAGAGATATTTAATGCATGAAACTCAAAAAGACACCAATCCAAGAAATGAAACCAAAATTGTATATATCTAGGTTACCAGCACTGCGAATAGGCGATATGCTATAAAGATAAAAGTCCGCCACTATAGCCACTAAAACTGGTCATAAATGAAACAATAAAAAATACCATTGTTCCACTACAAAGGAATATAATGTAATAATTATCTCTCGGATTTATATGCGCTATAAAGTATGAATACATGCATGCATCTATGCACTAAAACTCTGCTACATATCCTCCAAAACTTTAAAATATGCATTTAAAATAAAGTACATTATTTCAACTTTCTCACATTTATTAATATTGAAGTAATCAAACAGTAACTTCTTAAACACAGACCTAATTAATTAATATTTATTATAGACAGAGTCAACATGAAAAATTCAATGCCATGGCTGGGATTTGAACCATGGATCTCTTAGTTTCCATCCAGTTGCTCTAACCCATTGAGCTACCATGGCCAACGTGCCGGGCTGACATTAAATTCTCCGATTGACACATATTTTCCCGGTAAACCACTAGGAAGGAGCTCTCGTATCCGAGATACACCGTTTGTGGCGACTTATGCCAGAATTCACCAACAGATGTTAAAATCGACATTAACAAATGAAACGTAACAATTGTCACAGTGCTAACACTAATGTTAAATTTCTTGCATTTCACCAACCTGTTTTCTGAAAATGTTAACAAACCTGAGTTAACGCCAAGAAACTTGTAAATATTACAGCTATAGAAGGCTATGGATGAGTCGTATTATTTTCTGAACGCACTGCGATGCGCTTTTGTTTTCATTTTCGTCTGCACAAGCTGAAAAATGGCGGATGAACAAAATCATAAATAAAGCCGCGAGACAAATTTCTCATCGATGGAGAAAGAATTGTTAGTTGGATTGGTGACGAAGTGTAAGGATATCGTGGAAAATAAGAGGATGGATGCGGTGAATGTAAAAGAGAAAGATGTCACGGGGAAAATATTGGAAACGAATTTAATTCAAATGCATGTGTCACTACTACAAGCACCAAACATCTTGTCAGTATTACGTAAATTTAAAACGAGGTGCGAAGGACAAGTGACGAGTGACTTAAACGTTTCAAGACGGGAGGTGGACATTCTATTATGCACATAATTCAGTGAATTATAAAATCGCAAGGTTATTGATACTTGAAGCAAAGGCGAGATCGCCGTATTCCTTTCGATGCATGTTCTAACCTCTTTTGTACTTCCGCAGTAACTTCATAGCAACTTGTTTCGACAGTCTATGCCTCTGTAGAAAATTTTCTTCGGATAGCTCCCTGAAATCATTTCTCCTCATAGGATTGTACTCTATTACGAATGCCATTTAGATGGTTTTAAATATAGCAAATCGACATCAACAGCTGAGTTCATGCTCGCCATCTTGACTATTTACAATTATTAAGGACTTAACATACGAAATTTGGCTTGTTAGTTTAACAAGAGATTTAACACGAGTGTTACGCTAACACTTGTTGATGAAATGCAATTTTTTTAACTATTGCTAAACTCGTGATAAGTCTTAACATCTGTTGGTGAAATCGGGCATTAATATCGTAAGTACTCCCAGGCTTCATCATTAAACTCATATTATTTAAGTTAATTGGCGGAAATTAATCATTTCTTCACACTAGCCTATATAGGCTAAGGTTTTGTATAGACAGAGTCAACATGAAAAATGCAATGCCATGACTGGGATATGAATCACGCATCTCCTGGTTTCCGTCCAGTCGCTCTAACCTATTGAGCTACCATGGCCAACGTGCCGTCCTGACATTAAATTCTCGAATTGACTCACATATTTTCCCGGTAAACCCCTAGGGGCTGACGTTAGGAGGCGCTTGGGTTCCCTCAGAGCGAGGGAGCCGAAGCATCTGACCTGAGAGATGAAATCAGGGTTGGGGGGTCGGCCCAACGCCTGAGATGAATGATTGATGGAGCAATTGGTGGAATGATGGTGGGGGAAACCGGAGCACCTGGAGGAAACCCACCCCAGCGCCATGTTGTTCACCACAAATCCCACTTTGCGGTCGCCTGGGATCGAACCCGGGCCGCCTAGGTGAGAGCCAAGCGGTCTAACCACTCAGGCATGGTGCGGCCTGTTTCAAATATTAATACAAACTATGAAAGTTCTATGATGCTACGGCCGCACTGTACTTAAAGATTTACTCTGTAGTGAAGAAGTAAAAATTCTGTAAAAAAATGTATAACTAATAAAATTTGAACTTTATTGAATTGAACCGCATGATTACTGAGCGCTATTTAGTTTAAGTTGTTGAGCGGCATATTTTTATATCAGGAAGTGCTCACTGTTGATAGACACGTTCACATTTTTCGAAGACCTTTTATGGCTTTAGAAACATGGTATCTAAGGCCTACACAAACAGAGTAATAAAAGAGAAAATTTTCGGTATGCTTCTCTTCTTAAGGCCGCGCCATGGCTGAGTGGTTAGATCAAGGTGGCCCGGGTTCGATCCCAGGTGACTGCAAAGTGAGATTTGCTCTGGACAACAGGGCGCTGGTGCGGGTTTTCTCCGGGTCCTCCGATTTCTCCCACCAGCATTCCACCGATTACTCCATCACCATCTTTCTTATCACCTCATCTCTCTCGTACTTTCACCTCCGGCTGATCCCTCAACCCGGAATCTCTCTGATCAACATACCTCTGATTCTCAACCCGTTGCCTACAGGCCTCGGGGTTGCACGGTTCAGAAGGCTCTATGTTCCACTTAAGAAACAACAGGAAATTCATTCTTTTGTTCTTAAAATATTGGGATAGAATATTCATGCGAAAAACTGCTGAAAAAGTAAAATATGCACTAACCCCCCCCCCTTTTTGTAATTTACGTTCTCCAACGTTAAGTCATATCGGACGATGAATGGAATGGGTGAAATGATGCTCAAATGTGACTAGGGTCCATAGAGCTTAGAGTTCCGCGACATTCGTCTTTCAGGATTAGGGAAAACCCCGGAAAAAACCTTATCCAGGTAGCTCACCCTGACCGAGATTGGAACTCGGTGGGGCAGACACGCTACCATCTACGCTAGCGAGGCGGGCACACTAACTCCTTAAATATGCATTTATGTGCACTATAGAGCATCATTAATAAACTCCTTAAATTTATTGTTTACATGCATATGTTTAACTATGAACGAATAAAACATCCAAGCTCTAGTAATAATAAACAAACCTCCAGTGTGCTTCAGTTCTACTAAATAATCTACGAAAACGAAAGAAGGAAAACCCGTCTAGCGTCGCGTGCACCCTTATCTTCGCAATATAAGGAAAACCTCTGAATCGGCAATGGTTAGAAAAAGCCGGGTGTCGAATATTTTATACACATTTAAACTGTCCACATATATAACCGTTGCCAACAGCTGGATTCATTTCACCCCCCCCCCCCAAAAAAAAAAAACATTTCCGTAGCACCAGTTACCTACACTTCCGACATCCCAAGATTCATTTGTTAGAATCGTGGATTCGTGTCCACATGTGAATTCCATTCCACACGTGTATGAACTTTAGTGTCTTTTGGCGTATTGCCTGGACCTTTTGGCCCGTATTTTACGAATACGAGAATACAGCAGGTGGTATAAGAAAAAAGAGCTTGACTAAGGTCCACCACAATGACGAATGTTTAAATAGCTGCTCAGATCTGTCTGCGTTTACGTCACTGCGTTTACGCCACGTGCAAGAACAGGGCTTGAAGAGTATCGGAGGCATGCATGTATTCTCTACAACATACGATGTGTTATCTATGAAATTTTATAAAAAAATGTGAAGATATTTCAGTTTTTGTCTTTATTCTATTTATAACCTGTACTTTTACGGTATAAGTTTTCTTTTTTAACATGAATTTTAAAACCACATTTAATTGGACCTTTACCGTTTAAGGAAAAAAAAAAAAAAAAAAACCGAGAGGGATGCCTCAGGCGGTTTCGTCTTTGGCCCCCATTCGGGAGGCCCGGGTTCGATTCCGTGAACGACCTACCTGACGCGGGTCTCCAGGCAAACGCTGGGTTAGTTAATTACATCCCCCGAATTCCCTGTCCATCCATTTCATCTCCATTATCATTTCACATCATCTCTCACCTGGGAGTCTCTTGCAGCATAGAAGAGTTGAGGGTGCCTCGGCGCTGCATGGCAGGGTGATATGCTCCTGGTAAACACGTACCACGGCGGGTGGGAGGCCGGTTATGCTGGCCTGCCTGGGAGTTTCCAATTGGTAAATAGTCGGGACCCTGGCCTCTGCACGATCTCGACTCGTTGGGTCGGACGCCATGTCTCCTCTCGCCTCATCCTTCCTCCCTGAGATGCCCCACTTGGGGCTTAGGTACAATAAATCACAAGTTTCGGTACCGAATCCTCTACGTAGTAATCCTAATCCTAATTCACTTACTCAACACCATTTTGCTCAATTTCTTATCTTTACCATTTTCTTATGTTCTTTGGACCACAGCTTATAACTTACCTACTACCTCTGATTTTTAGGAGAGTTTACGGAATTAATTAATTTGTTTATTCATCTATTTATTTATTTGTTTGTTTATTAATTTATTAATTAATTTATTTATAATAATAATAACCCATGGCGCGACAGCCCTTAGAGGGCCAAGGCCTACCAACCCGACTGCCGGTCTCACGCCCACTTACACACGGCAGAGGTGGACGATCATCCAACCGATACGGGGAGATGTGGTCAGCATCTCAGCATCCCCCAGCCGGAATGTTGGTTTTCGTGACCAGGGCCGCTTACCTAGCGTAAGCTCCTCACTTTCCTCACGATGCTGAGTGGGCACCGGTCCTATACACGGGACCTAAAATCCCCACCACATAGGTGGGATCGAACCCGGGCCGCTTTCCGTGGCCAGGGACCAAGGCATGCTGCCTTAGCCCGCTACGCCACGGCGCAGGACATTTATTTATTTATATTAATTAATTTATTTATTTATTTTTACATCAGCCTGGAAGTGCAGATGATCATAAAGATCAAGAAAGAATACGTAAAAGAAATTAAATCAGGATAATTAAGACAAAAAAAGAAGTTTATTTAAATCATTTTTTAGAAGTAGGAAACTATATCTAAATGGGATGATGATGATAATGATGATAATGATGATGATAATAATAATAATAATAATAATAATAATAATAATAATAATAATAATAATAATAATAATAATAATAATAATCATCATCATAATAATAATCATAATCATAATAATCATAATCATAATCATAATCATAATAATAATAATAATAATAATAATAATAATAATAATAATAATAATAATAATAATAATAATAATAATAATAATAATAATAATAATAATAATAATAATAATAATAATAATAATAATAATAATAATAATAATAATAATAATAATAATAATAATAATAATAATAATAATAATAATAATAATAATAATAACATAGACTTTGGTGTTTATAGGAAATCTACTCATATTGATAATTCCATAAAAAATAAAAGTTTTAACCCTTTTCCACATAAATTTGCTGTTTTAATAGTCTGATTTATAGATTAATAAATATACCTCTGAATAAAGAATAATTTAATAAAGAATATAAACATATTATTAATACTGCTTTAATTAATGGTTTAATAAAGATTTTATACAAAAGAAAATTGAAAAATTTAAATATCAAAAAAGTATTAATGATATGTATACTCTTAAAAAATAAAAAATGATTATAAAGTTTAAAAATTTACTTACCAACTTTGGGTTAGTAAACATTTTCAATTTTTTTTAAAGAAGTTGGTATAACTTTAGTGCCTCAAAATAAATATAGTATTCAAAATTTATTACAATTTTCTAAAAAAGATAAAATTCCTAATAATAAAAAATCTGGTATTTATCAATTTAATTGCTTAGATAGTGATCAGGTTTATATTGTAAAGACGAAACATAGTTTGGAAACCAGAAAGAAAGAACATTTTCGTAACATTAGATATAAACAAATTGATAAATCGGCCATGGCAGATCATTTTTGGACATTTAACCATGAAATAATTCCCGAAGTTAAATTATTAAAACAATTAAATGTTTCCATAGATTTAATAGTTTGGAAAAAATATTTATTTTAAAATATAAAAATCGCGTAATAAATTTTGACATACCGGCAATTGATTCTGTTTTTAGGTTTGTTTCGTCTTCAGATGTTGGTAATACGTAAATACGTAAATACATGGTATCCTTGACAACGAAGTGTGTTTGACTGAAGATGTGGGCAAATCTCCACGAAATTAATTTCAATTAGAGAAGATAATAGTATTGTCATCATCTTCTTAAGATAAGTGGAAAATAATCACTAAATATTTTATTTGTATAATATTTATTATTCCACTGTAACTAGCTTCATTTTCTGTGTAATCTGTAATATATATGTTAGAATTGTGAGCTTTTGTTAAAAACAGTCAAGAAAGCCCTTCAAAACATGACGATAATCATCACTGAAAATATGCACAGGTAGTTTTATACAGTCCCTAGGTCTAATGAACTTTTCAATCGGATGACAATTGTAGTTTTCGATTCGCTACTGATTTTAATGCATCTGCAGGATCATTCGTGTATCGGGATTCCAATGCACGGAAAGCCTTTGGGTTGTTGCCATGACCTTTAAGTGGACTCATCCATGGGTAAGGCAATTGCGTTCTCTTGTGGTTGATCAAGGTGGTTCAATTAAAAGTTTAATTGCTAGAGAACGTATCAGTTAGTTGTCACACAATCCTCTTCAACAGATAGAAGTTGCGACTTATTGAAGGTCTCATAAAGTGTCTCAAGCAGATATATTCTGCTACGTTAGCCACGATTTCTTGCCCTTACACGTTGCTAATGCCGTTGTGTATAAGCACCCGGTGGTTATATATCACGCCGATCGTTACGGTGGTGAAAATTGCAAAACTTCATTAATTTCCAAAACTAATGTTTTATCTTAAACTGTCGAAGCAAAGCTATAAATCATATATATTCTAAAAATATACTAATTCTATAATGTTTAAATATGTTAAAATTATTATTTAATCTACATTTAAATAAAATTCTTCCTAACCATATTGTGACTTTGTGGGTTCGTGAAATGAAAAGTCCAATTACACAAACTCAACAATGTTCTTTATTTCCACCGACTTACAGTTGAACACTTGCCAATTACACAGAATTTCGTAATACACACAATTACAATTCACCAGTTCGTCCGTTACCGTTCCGATGCACGTACACAGTCTTCTCGTCCGTTCACTAGCTCGTCAAGCACTGACTGACTCAATTCACTCACTGCCGCCCTTTTTATAGGAATATTGCCGTTTTCTCGAAGCCTCTAGTTTCCGTGAATCACCGCGAAGGTTCCCGATGGCAGTGGAAGGGGGAAGAGGCGGCCAGCGACAAGTGAAACTTTCCTAATCATCGCCCTCAGTTAGTGACAGAGGCTAATGGGTGGGTGTGGCTTGGCTGCCTCTGGTCCCTTACTCAGCTGTCGTTGGTTGTGCTTTCCGCTAATTGGGTGACAATATGTACTACATGCATTACACTGAAATCGTCCCTGATAGGAGTAACATTAGCATAATAACCTTAAAAGTCATATTAAATACATAATTACGAGCGGATAGACATCACATCATGAATATGCTAAATTATAACAAATATAAAGGATAACGATCTAATATACAGTTGCAGAAATTAAACAGGCAACACCAATACATATAAATACGTAAAATATGAAGCTATTAACAGTGAAGTAAACAAATATATACAGACATAACAATTTGTAACTTAAAACTTCACTTATGTTATAAGAAATGATGTTACTTTTCTAATAAATTGAACAGGATCACGATTTCGTGAAATATTTAGCGTTTTCAGCGTTGACGACGAGTTTGTTTGTGATCCTAGCTGATGATGTGGAAGAAGTTTCACGAAATCGCGATCCTGTTCAATTTATAAGAAAATAAACATCATTTCTGATAAGATAAGTGAAGTTTTAAGTTACAAATTGTTATATTTGTATATACCAATACATATATTTGCTAAATTATTGCAAGCACGTGAATCCAACGAGTAAATGGAGCCAGGAAAATGAACACTTATGCCCGATTTCACCAACAGATGTTGAGACTTAACACGAGTTTAGCAATAGTTGATGTCGATTTGTTATATTTAAGACCGTCTAAATGGCATTTGTAATAGAGTGCGGCCTGTGAGGAGAAATGATTTTGAGAAGCTATCAGAAGAAAATTTGCTACAGAGGTATAGACTCGAAACAAGTTGCTTTGAAGGTTACTTCAGAAGTACAAGAGAGGTTAGAACATGCATCGAAAAGAATGTGTCGATCTTGCCTTTGCTTCAGGCATTAATAACTTTGCGATTTTATAATTCACTGAATTGTGTGGATAATATACTGTCCACCTCCCGTCCTGAAACGTTCAAGTCACTTATCCTTCGCTTTCCGTAGGGGAGGGGATCCGTCCCCTTCAGCTGCCAAAGTGCGGGCGCTGCGGACCCTTAGCACTCGTGGTACCTCTGACGTTACTAGAGGAACCTCGGGCCGAACATACCGAGCCCCTCCCGTAGGGGAGTTGTTCGGATTGGGTTGGACTCGAGGGGGCAGTGTGTTCCCGACACCCACGGGTAAATGAGTACTTCCGGCCAGGCTACGGACGCCTGGAGGGGGTAGAGGGTTGCCTGAATAGTCCCGGGTACTAGCCTGCAGAGCTAGTAGAAGGTGTGCTAGATCACCTTTCGGCCCCACCGAGGTTATCGGTAGTCTTCCCTGCGGGGTTGACGCGCGTAAGTGGCGTATCCACTTCCATCCCGTCTTGACGTTATGCTCAGCGGGGGGGGGGGGCTTTTTAGACTCAAGGTATTGCCCTATGGAAAGAGCCCCGGAGTTTCCATCGCTCCCGGGTAGAAGGAGGCCCGGGTCCTTGGTCCTACGGGTCCAGGACTAATGGGAGTAGAGACTCTGCACCTGCATACATGTCCTTCTTCGCTCCTCGTTTTAAACGTACGTAATACTGACGACGTCGTTTGGTGCTAGTAGTAGTGACACATGCATTTGAGTTAAGTTCATTTCCAATAATTTCCTACGTGACATCTTTCTCTTTTACATCCATCGCATCCGTCCTCTTATTTTCCACAATATCCTTACACTTCGTCACCAATTCAATTAACAATTCTTTCTCCATCGATGAGAAATTTGTCTCACGGCTTTTGTTTACCATTTTTTTCACCCACCATTTTTTCAGCTATGTGCAGGTGTAGACGAAAATGAAAACAAAAGCGCATCGCAGTACGTTCAGAAAATAATACGACTCATTCATAGCCTTCTATAGCTGTAATATTTACAAGTTTCTTGGCGTTAACACTTGTTTGTTAACATTTTCAGAAAACAGGTTGGTGATATGCAAGAAATTTAACAGTAGTGCTAGCGCTGTGACAATTGTTACGTTACATTTGTAAACGTCGATTTTAACATCTGTTGGTGAAATCGGGCATTACAGTAATGTCCCTTGCTTTAAGCCGACAAAGGGACATCGTCTGAAAATCCCCTAAGGCTAGACCCTGGCGTCACCTTGCCGCCTGGCTATGCTTTGGTTTGCACATAATACGTGATATAGAGAAAGAACCAGGGGATCAGAACCATACTTTCAAGTGCGTGATGCCGCATAAATTACTTAGACCGTGGGGAAGAGAAAGTCGCATGAAATACATGCCGCTGAAACTCAGAAATGCGAGAAACTTAAGAGTAGGGATAAGACACAACCTAACGGGAACGAATAACGTGCCACATGACCACTCATACATCCAAAATTCCGTGAAAGGAAGAGGAAATTTGTCCAATGGCGACGTTTGATATTCACTAGTACAAACACTCCGTTTTGGCGAGTGAGAAGAGCAACACGCATGGAAAGTTTATATAAGTCTGTGTTCGCGAATGGGCGGAGCAACACGTATTACAAGTTTCTGAAACTCTCTGCCTTGGCAAGTTGAAGGAGTAACGCGTATTAAGAACTTATCTGTCTTGCGAAAGGAAATGACCGCAAGTATTAGAATTCTGTTCTTTTGATACTCCGCCGGAATAACTTGTGTGCGTGAAGTAACGGTCTCACGACGTTCCGTCACGTGTGTACACGGCTTCATACATCACTCGATGCACCTTAGAAATTTACAAGTTCACTCGCGACTGTGATTCAACCTAGCCATCATGTCACGCGTACAGCAGCGGACAAATCCTAAGTCTGGCGTCTAATGCGCGAGGTACACAACACAACAGTGACGAGTGGAGAGGGCGACTTGTGTAAATAAACTTGCCATTCAACGGTCGTGGTGTCTTCTGTGTGATAATACCCCTACACTGTCAGGACGCACCCACTCCCTGAAACCCAAAAGAAAGAATCCATGTGGACCTACCCTGAGAAAAACCCCGACCAGTTGTAAACCTCCCACCAGTAGTCTTCACCCGTCAAATATCCTACCATAAAAGAAGTTGAGCGCCGGCAGGCCTCAACGAGGTAACAACACGGGCAAGTACCGCCTCATAAATTGGCGAAGGGTCAGGAATATAACATTAAAACCATCTGCCTCGACACTTGGCACAACAACTAGTTCTGTCTGTGATTCAGATGCGTCTAATGTGTTCAGAACTATGCATGGCAGTCTTTACAAATCAAGAGTTAGTTCTTGCTTATGACGAAGCCGACTACAACAGTCACGAACCGCAGTATCAGGATATCATTTTCAACAGGAGAATTCCAAACCCAAGAATCATAACAAACAGTCTAACGGAACACATTCTGCCCGCCTCGGTAGCGTAGATGGTAGCGTGTCTGCCTCACGTTCAAGAGGTCCCGAGTTCGAATCTCGGTCAGGGTGAGCTACCTGGATAAGGTTTTTCCAGGGTTTTCCCTTATCCTGAAAGACAAATGTCGGGTAGCTCTAAGCTCCATGGACCCTGGACCATTTCACCCACTTTATTCACCATCCGATATGACTTAACGTTGGAGGACGTAAATTACACACAAAAAGGAACACATTCTGAGCGTCTATTGTAAATAGACATCATGTTGATAATCGTAGCTTCATGGGTAAAATGCTAAAAATGTGAATCTACGATTAGTAACGCTCGCCGTGAAAGACTTAAGTCTTACATCATTTGCATGTTGTAGGTAGCTATTGACTGTTAATAAATTTCCTGTTTAGCAAATATGGAGTTTTTATTTAATTGTACACGATACACCTGAATGAGGTATTTACGTAATTACTAGCTGAATTGTTATCCTTGATGAAACTATATGTACATTTTACGAAACTTTTAGATCTCGTGAATACGATTGAATAGCTTAAAACAAAAACACCCCACCATTCGCTACTGGCAGTGGTTGATAAACACGCATGCACGTGACGAACCGGTTTTCAAGCGCTTGTCTAGTTTACATTTCCACCCGCTGCAGTTGTGAAGGCATGTCTGACTGCAAAACAAAACAAAAATATTCAGTTCTCACGTCCTACTTTGATGCCAGTCTGTGTAGATAATGTATTCAATAATGTTCAAATTATTATCTGCTTTATTTTCCAAGATAGATGACATTGTTATGGGTCTTAATTACTTGTTACATATGGATCTACCAGGTTGCGAAATTTGCGCCCTCATATCCCTCACATCCTGTATATAGTATCAAAACGGCCGCGCCGTGGCTAACTGCAGAATATTTTGAAATAGGAATTCATAAAATTTGCGTTATATAGCACTGCGTACGAGTACAAGCATCATATTTCAATCCGTTCTGATTTGACTTCTCTTCCACGGTTTAGTGATGGGAACTTTTTTACCTTCTATTATTAGTCTAAAATGTACGCGTACGCATGCCAGTCGCTTTATGAAGTTCACTAATAATGAACGAGTCACTGCCCCATAAATAACAAAACACTTTAAGAATTTTTTTCACCCACCACTTTTATGCTTTTGCCCTTTTTTCTGTGATCCATTGTGCTTTGATCACTTGCTGCAATGTAGACGGTTACCAAAGTACTTGTAAAACTCACATACACCTCAGATTCCCAAAACATAAAATTGAAAACTTCCATTAAAGTACGATCCCTAATTGCTCCTTGAACTGTCATACCACTCTGGGTTTTATCACCTCCAAGACACGAGGACCAGGTTTCCTGGCGCTATATGCGGTGCGAGGTGCAGACATTTGCTTTAATGTGTTGATTCAAGCATGCTTTGGTGCTGTAGATGCTCTATATGTAGTTAAAAAATAATGTTATTATTTCTTTGACAACTTTGTCGCTGGACATTTTTACATGGACTTGTACAATGAGAATTAGCCAGCGACGACATTTTGCACCGTATAAACGAAGAATCCAAACACTTTGTTTTAAACTTAATATATTTTAAAACATACGTTTGGGCATACTGATATAATCTACATACCAACGTGGCCTATGAAAGTAAGCGAATGATCTAGATATTTTCATAAAAATTATTTGGGTTTAAAACCATTTTTTAACGTTTGGAACAGAAAGATGTTAAAATTCTGCTTTCAGCAGCATTGTAAATGTTATTATTTTAACGAATATACAATTATATAAAAGATTTTTAGTGCCTGCATCCTATTCGAGACATTTCATACCTCCAATTTTATCTTTGTTACACTTGAAATCACACAAATTCGGCAACGACGCACTTGATTCTTCCATATGAAAGGCATAATACATAAAAGCCCATTGTACCTTCACAGGACCCTCTAGAATACGGACCTTAAACTGGCATTCAAGATGGCGGCCGACAATGGTGCTAAATGCTTATACACAACTCTTGGCCACAAACTACTTTGACGCAGTAATATACAAATGTGTTCTAAGAACTTACTACTATGTATATAAATATTGTTTTCCACATGAAACACTGCCCTAAAAGTAAAATAAATACAGTTTAATATAAAAGAGTGACCAATGAGCAAGCAACTACCTATATAACCTTAAACATTCTTGCAGTCTACAGTTAGCATCCAATAACGTAACAGCATTTCTAAACTACAGTTACACATTTCAATTACAAAGATAACAGAAAAAAACTGAAAGCAGCATACCACATAAATGAAAGAGAACCGCTGGCATTGGGTTAAGTCAAAACTATCAGTCAGTTTACACTGTCTTTCATACTGTACACAGCTTTGTATGCCTCACAAAACACAATGAATGGTTTACACACAAATTCTGCTATTTAGAGCAATTAGTTACTGAATTTAGAAGCTACGGGGTGGAATTTACTTTTGTTTACACTGAATATTTTTAATTTCGCAGCAACAATGTCTCACTTATCATCTTACAAAATTTTCTCACTAGGTTTTGGAAGGGAATACATACTGACGAACAGAATATGAAAAATAAATAACCATAAGTCACCAGCTTAATGAAATACATAATCTAAATCAGCACCAAAAATTAACTTCCATGCAGCTTGCAGTTCTGCATGCAACACATAGTAGTATTATTGTTAAACTGCAGCTACGTATTTAAATTAAAAATAATATAGTTTATAAAATACAAGCAGCATACCAATTTTACGAAGTAAAACTGTTGGTATTGCAGCATTCACTAATTTAGTTCATTCGAAATAATCTGTCACGATTTACACTGTTTACAAAGTTACATACACAGATAATTAACACATGAAAAGCCATTTTCAGTAATTAACTACTAAAATTAGAAGCTTTACGTTGCACTTTTCCGTTTTTTTTTCCTTTACTGTAATTCGATTTACACCCTGGAATATAACAGTTACTGTTTTTTAAATTATTATATTATCTATTTCTTGTAATCACATATTTTGTATATTTTTTACCTGTTACTATATTAATGTTATTCTTTATATTGTGCTTGACGTGTCCATTATTTTGTACAAGATATCAAGGATGAATAAAGATGAATGAATAAATGAATGAATGAATGCCAGTATCAGGTCCGTATTCTAGTGGATCTTGACCTCACGACGTGAAAACCGCTGTAGTAAGCCTTGATTATGCATGGTAGCCATCTTGCGGATTTGGGTGATGAGCTCGCTCCCTCTCAACTAGCCTACTACGTATGAAAACTGATGATAACTGAATGGTGAGGGAAATCTTACTGACAATAAAATCGTGGTGTGATTTGTTCCGCAGATCTCCAGATGACCAATCCGTGTCTTAATAACCTCAGATCGCGTCGGTTTCATAAATTATTCCCAAAATTGAAGATAACTATTTTCATGTACACATATTGTATGACATTTTGGTCAAAATCATTCGAGCACTTTCTGAGATTAAAATATCGAAAAACTTTTCACATAAGAAACAGTTTGAGGTGAGGAGATTTTCTTAAAAATCCGTGTTTCGCATCTTGGTAGATACTGATATTGAATAAGTTATATATATATATTGCATTGTGCTCTTTTTCACATGCACGAGCCTGCATTCAAAATAAAAAGGGAATGAAACGAAATACTTTCTTACACAAGAAAGTAAAATATCTTTGAATGAACGAGGCTAGGCAGTGAATATACCGTATGTATCTTGGACACAGAGCTGCCCCAGAAGTGGAAAATGCATGGAGCTCCTATGATATGACTGACTGTTTCTATGTTTATTGCAACCTCATAAAATACAGCTCGCTTCTATCCGAAGAGTGCCATGACCTCAGCTTCAGAATTCTGTTCCAAGAAAGCTATAATAAAGTCAGCCAATATGACGTAACGGGAAGACTCCTTGACCATCCAGCATGCCAAAAAAAAAAAAAAAAAAAAAAAAAAAAAAATGTAGTTGCTAGTTGCTACCAGTACTCGCACGAGTCTTAGATAAAAGATCGGGTTCCTATTTTAAGACTGTCTGGCATAGTCGTTAAAAGAATTAGGATCCTAGTGAGGGATGGTGCCAAGAAGCACGATGTGACAATTTATAGGGCTTTGTTCGCTGAAGACAGCTCCCAGAATTGAGCAAGAGAGCTATTGTTTTATTGGCACAAAACGTCAAGGCTCACGCATCAAGCCTCATTACGTCACATAGTATACATGCCCACTCTAGAACTAAAATGTGCATACCACCAATCTTTGACACATTTTGCTTAAAATGCTCTAAGGGATCCCTCCAGTGAAATCTACGAATTTTAGTGTCTAAATTTAGAAAATGAAACTGCCTCTGTGGTCTGGTGGTTAACACGTTAAAATCCAATTTCAGAGATTCCGTGATTCCCAGCTAGAGGGTACGAATTTTTCTTTAGTCAGAATTACTTCTCAATTTCCCTAGAGTTCGCAGATATGAAAGGGAGAGTATGATTGTGTTTATATATGAATTTAATTTAAAACCCACCCCAACACTAATATCACTCTAAGCAAGTGAACATCATTGCCAATGAGGGAATGTTCCAACGGTAAAACGCCGTCAATGAGATCAAAGATGTTTAAAGGTGGCATGGCATGCAAACCCAAAAAACGACGACGAAGATTTTGTTGTTGTTGTTGTAATTTACGTCCTCCAACGTTAAGTCATATCGGACGATGAATGGAATGGGTGAAATGAAGCTCAAATGAACCCAGGGTACATAGAGCTTAGAGTTACCCGACATTCGTCACGATGATTTGTTGTTGTAATTTACGTCTTCCAACGTTAAGTCATATTGGACGATGAATGGAATGGGTGAAATGATGCTCAAATGAGCCCAGGGTCCGTAGAGCTTGGAGTTAACCAACATTCGTCTTTCAGGATAAGGGAAAACCCCGGAAAAACCTTATCCAGGTAACTCACCCTGACGGAGATTCGAACTCGGGACCTCTTGCACGTGAGGCAGACACGCTACCACCACGCTACCAAGGCTGGCACGTGATGATGATGTTGATGATAATGATAATGATAATAATAATGATAATAATAATAATGATAAATAATAATGATAATAATAATAATGATAAATAATAATAATGATAAATAATAATAATGATAAATAATAATAATAATAATAATAATAATAATAATAATAATAATAATAATAATAATCTATGAGACTTACCTGCTGAATGTATATTTTTCATTATATATTGTAATAATATTCGAAAAACACTACCTTACCTAAACTGATTCATTCATTTTGTTAACAACTTAAGTCTTTCAATCACATTTTTACAGACATAATGATTTCATTAATCAAAATTGAACAAAATCTTTATGTTAAACATATGAAAGCGTAAAACAACTGCCACAGAATTTTTCTTTAGTGTTTTCTTGTCCTGAGAAATAAATAACTAAAATACACATTTTATTTCAATTGTTTAATTTACAAAAATAAGTAATTAACTCCTTGTTACAACATGTCCCAAAGGACCAAGACGTATGGCCGCTATATTCTCTGCATCTGATTACACAGAATATCATATTGCCCTGCCACCTGCCCAGGTGCTTAAGTGTGTTACAAGAGCAGGAGCCGCTATTGTTACATTAAATATCCCCATAATTGATCTTGAAGAATTTCACGTATAGTCCATTTTATAATTAGACTGAAATTACAACTAAAGAGTTTGTAGCAGTAAAGCAGAATAAGCTCTTTAGTCCCGTGATTTACTCTCATTGACTAAAGTTAGGTACCACAGATTGCATCCTTCACTGGCTGGAGTAGAATTCGTTCCATCCAGTAAAAATGGATTCATATCTAACTTTAGCTAATCAGGCTTTAGAATGTCACCCCCACCTGCAGTAACTCATGTGATAGGATTGGTTTCACTTTACTGTTGTGAACACCTTAGTTGCGATGTCAGGCTAATTATAAAATTGATTATAGCTGTGTGCACCCCATACCTGGTCTACATTTGGGACAAAGATCTCACAGCAATACTGGGAAATTCACATTGGTCCCTCCACAATGCAGATGACATTACCACAGCGCTATGCAGTATTTTATAATTAAGGCAGTTCACATGTGAAATGGGATAAAAAGCTGAAGGAGGAGAGGCGAAAAACTTGATTTCTTTTTCGATATATTTATACTCCATACATCCAATTGGCCTCTTTGATTTACTAATATCAGCAGTATTTATCACTCATGAGGCCTTTGAAATATCCCTGTACACAGTACCATAAAACACATTACATTTTAAATGCTGTTTTCTCAAAGCCTTTTCTTATTATTTTTTATTACTTAAAATACACCACTGTCAAAATATTTGACCAATTAAGCTCTAATTTTCTACAATACTTTATGAGTGATTATTATGTAAGAGATTTACATAGTCATATTTGATGTTATAATTAAGATACTATTTATTAAATATTTTTATAGACTCATTCATAAAACTGAAAACTCCCATAATACAAAATATGGCTTCATTTGAATTTTTAAATACTCAATGTAGCATTTTTTATATATTGGAGGACGTAATACATATCCCACACAGATAATATATATTTTAAATTCATGTCCTCCAACTATAAATCATAAAGATGGGACAACACAGAAATAAGTGATATGATAAATATTAAAAGCAGAAGCATTATGAACAGTGAAGTAATCAAACTCAAAAAAAAAAAAAAAAAAAAAAAGTGATATGATGCGCAAATGAGTCAAGGATCCATAGAGCTTAGTTATCCAGTTTTTCAGGATAAGGGAAAACTCTGAAGAAATGTTATCCAGATAACTCACCTTGACTGAGATTCAAACTCGGGATCTCTTGAATGTGAGGCAGACATGCTACCAACATGCTACAGTGGACTCTTCCTATTAATGTGTTAAAGGCTAAATGAAGAAAACTTGGGGAACAGAACATTATATAGGTACATATGATAGGCAGGATACAGAGAGAGTTTAATCTAGTTTAGTACTGAGGGGTTAACTAGAATTATGCACTTAGTGGAAAAGAAGTGTGGAGCATTGCTTTGCTGAATGTGAAGAGGAAATTGGAGAAAACAAATTATAAGAAAAATGGGATAATAAAAGTTTATAGTAATGCTAAAGTTACTTACAGTATAATGAAAAAAGAAAAAAAAATTGAGATAAAGTGGAAATCCTGGAAATATGTAAATCTTACTCCATTTGACCTTTGATACAGCCCAATATTTCAAAAGATGTTCATTTTAATCTCCTTATATATTTCCATATGAACTTAACTTCAGTTTCATCCTCTCTTTTTCATTTCCACAGGAATTGCTGTTCAGAAGATTAACAGATTTTTCTATATAGTCAAGAAATACTTTCTCGCATCTCATTTATCTATTAAATGAAAGTGAATTTACTATTTAAATTTCTTATTCATTAATATCTGCACTTGTCTTCGGGAGAATGTTGCATAAAGCACCTGAATATACCAATATTTTCATGAAAAAATAACGACAAAAACACAAATGCACACTGTATTTTGAATGTATTTGAGGACTGTAACATGTACAGCTGTTTAATATACTTCTTTCATTCTTTCAATGGAGAAGTGTGAGAGGGGAAAAGGAAGTGTTGTAGACATCAACTGCAAAAATAAGCATATCTCCTTAACTGTTCACTCTGGTATAATGGGGAGTGATATGGCTTAGTATTGCAGCGATCAAGTATTCAACTCTGAGGATAAAATATGCATTTCTTTTTTGGGCTTAGTATGAGTAAGCTACCTTCATGTATCTTGCAAATATATATTTGCCCATTTTACTGTAAATAAGCACATATATCTATATGTTATTGTTAAATTATAAGAAAGACAAATATTCTATTTCATCTATGCTTCTATTAATGATACTAATGCATCATGATGATGTTAATGATGACTTTTTCCTTCCCTTACATCACCAAGGTCAGTGTTAGGGGGTGCAGATTCAACTAGCCTGGAAAGTTGAGGCGAGGGAAGCTGAAGCACTAAGCCAGAGAGAGGCACCAGGGTCGAAGGACCAGACCAATGACCAGGATGAGAATGAGAGAAGTGGATGAGAGTATGAGGTTGAAATGAATGATAGGAAAGTTAGATGATGGAACAATTGGTGGAATGATGGCGAGGAAAACTGGAGAAATCCCATCCCAGACATGTTGTCTACTACAAATCTCACTTTGCAGTCATTGTAATCAAATATGGCTGCCTTAGTAAGAGTCGAGCAGTCTAACAACTTGGCAATAGAACAGCCAATTAATAATACTAATAATAATGACGATGATGATGATGATGATGATGATGATGAGGATGAGGATGTTGATGATGATGATGCCTTTTTTATATGATAAACACAACTTCATTTCCAATGAAATCATTTGGTTGATGGTGAGCATGAGAGGTAAAAGGAGAATACCGATTCCATTTATATCACAGCAGTTTCTGCCATTCAGAGTTTCAATTGTTATTTTCAACCACTTATATACACCTATGTAATAATTATAGTTGTGCTGTTTGTACATATTTATTTGATTTTGATATTTCATTCTTATCATTTTCTGTTATATTTGACGCTTTTACTTTACCATTTTATCACAACTGATTATAAAATGTTCCTATTTACATTGTTAGACTTTAACAACACTCTGAGGATACAATGAAGCACAAACTTAATATAATTTTGAGTTGAACTAGTACTCTATGCTCCATATATTGCTACTGTTTACCTAGAACAAGTTTCATAAGAACCTTCCTAACATCCTCAGCTCATGTCGACATTGGATTTTATTTGATGAACGTTTAGTAGGCAATAGGTGTATCTTGATTGATATCTTGATGAACTTGAAGTTCGGATTCTTTTCAAAGGTGGTGTCAAAGTTAAACAGTTCTCCTTCATGTTTCCTTATGAATATCTTTTCCCATGTGGTTAATGCCATTCAACTCTCAACACTTTTTAATAAATGAATTTCTTGTTCTATATGGTGATTATTATTCTAAAAATGGTATGCTACTGTCAATTTTTCTATTTCATACAATCAGCAATTAGAAGCAATCTGAAAATGACTGTACTCTACCTTTCTTGGACCTTAAAATCTTAAAAAACAATGAAAAACTGGAATTTGGTATTCATAGAAAAGCGACACACACAGATAATTACATCAAAGCAAATAGTTTCAACCCAATTCCACACAAACATGCCACCATCAACAGTCTCACACACAGATTAGTTAACCTACCCCTCAGCCAGCAAGAATATAAAAAACAATACCATCAAATCTTAAAAACTGCAATTAAAAATGGATATGGAAAAAGCCTTATAGATAAAAATAAAATCACTCAAACTTCAAAAAAGATTGAAACAGATCATGGCTCTTTCACCAATGAAACAAGGAATTACCCACACCACTGGATCAAGCTTTAGTCGCATTAGAGCCAATGATGCGAATGATGGTTCGTGAAACATGTCCTCAATTTAGGTACGTAAGTGAAGCTGATGTGTAATAAATATGACTCATCTACAATTTAGTAATTGTTTCGCTTCACTGTGGTGTTCCAATACAGTTAAACTTTGATTGTTTGTTTATTGTATTAATTGCAAGAAAAGGAAAAGCTATTATGTACTGTTTTGCAGCATCTATTGGAAATTCTGGTCATAATTCATGATATCCTTACTTTAACTAACTCTTACATGAACATAATATGTAGTTAAAGACATTTTTTATAATCTTTAAGGAGCTATAATGAAACTACTCATAGAATTATAACTACTAAATGCTTTTCAATTCTCTGTTATAGATAATGGGGAGAAGAAAGAAGAATACAAAAACAGAAGGACAATCAGAAAACCTATCATTAGTATCACCTTCAATGGTAATAAATATGAGTAGTTCTAAGCAGCAGCAACCAGAGCCTGGAAATAAACATGATCACAAGAATGACTGTAGTGTTTTGGAACCTCCACTTTTGCAACAGGAAAAGAAATGCTCCCCTCTTAATGCTGAAGGAGAAAATATTTCATTATGTAAACAAAGCCATGGTGCAGGAAATGCCACTCTTCACTCTTTACAAAATCAGTTAGAGGATAAAACTCAAGACATTCAATTAAGAAATGAAAGTAATATAACAACTATGAAGCAAGGCCAGAATGAATCAATTTCTGTGAGTAAACAAAATAAAGCTAAGCAACATAAAAGTAAAATTATGGAGAAAGAGAAACCAAATGAATGCAAGATTTCTAGTAGCTTAGAAGATGAAAAAAAAAAAAAATCAAATAATGAAACCAAGAAAATTCAGGAGACTGATATCAGCAACTCCCTTCATGAGAAAACAGATAATTTGAAACCAGGAAAATCCAGGAAAAGAAAAGCAAAAAAGTGTAATAAAAATGAAAACGATGCTCTAGTTTCTGAAGTGCAAAAATCAGTGCATAACAGTGCATATGAAATTAAGAATTTAAGTGGTGATCAGAAACCAAAATGTGAATCCTTAGATGCACACAAGGAAGCTTTTAATGAACCTGTAGTAAGTCACTTAAATATAAAACCAGAACCTATAGCTCAGATAAACAAGCACTCTGAAGCACTTAAGGATCACCATAACGATCATGAGTCTTCCATGTCCAATGTATGCAATTCATTATCACAAGAACAGATAGCAAATATAACCAAGACAGCTGTAAATTTAAGACAATCTCTTGGAGAAAATGAAAAATCAAAAATTTGCTTTACACCAGAATTGATGCAGTCACTTCTTTGCCCAGCACCAAAAGATATTGCAACTCAAGAGGAGGAACTAGAATACAAAGTAATTCAAAGACAAATATTTTTAAATTATGCATGTCATATTTGCAAAACAATGCAAAATGATTCATGTGTTTTAAAACGTTGCAATAATTGCAAAATGATTTCCTATTGTTCCAAAGAACATCAGAAAGAACACTGGCCAATTCACAAAGATTTATGTAAAGCAATATCTAAGATAAATAAAGCAGAAGGGATGACACATTTGTATCAAAAGGCAATTGGTTTATCTCCAGATGAGTACCGTCATTACCGCATCCATTACATAAATATTTGTACAAATATACTTGGTCGTGAGTTAGATCTTTGGGAAAAGGAGATGTTTTTCTTTGCACAAGTATGTCATACTTGCCATGAATTTCAAATAAATAAGCTGAAAATGTGTGAAAAATGCAATAATGCATGCTACTGCCAACCTAATCACTTAAAGACAGATCATGAAACTTGGTGCAATGATTTGCAGATTTATAGGGACCTAATCATATATCAATTTCACAATGGTATGATTCAACCCCATTTACCACAGGTCATACAACAAAATTACATTCCCTTGAAAGGAGAAATGAAATCATTCCTTGTCAATGAATATATTAGAAAAAATAAAATATTTGAATTGGATAGACTTCAATATGTAGCTCTTACAGAACTTGCTACCTGCCCACTTACTGCTTTATTTGCACTGCAACAAAGCAATTTTCCCTTAGAGACTGTCTCTTCTCTAATTATTCATGTTATTGGTGCAGAAATGCACTTTGAAGGGAATGTTTTAGAAAAGTGGGAAACTTTTATGTTGCATTTACTTCCAAAAGTAAGTATACTACACATAGTTTTTATTGGACCTGAAATTCAATTTGATAATCCTTTGGCTCAAATTGAGACTAAAACCATGGGCTGCCCAGAATGCACCAATAATGGAAAAAAGCTTACATTTTCATTCTGGTCTGCATATTATCATGATTACGTGCAATCTGATCAGTATCAGAAACCTAGTCTCATCACAGCATTTAATGATGGACTATACAGAAATACAGGTTTTCATGGCAAGGATTCATGGCGTCCAAGTTTAGAAGTTATGTTACGTGATACAACAATAATAGTAGTAACTGAATATACTTCAGAAGAATTACCTCTGGACATCAAGCGAATGGAAAATGTGTGTCCTTTGAACATAATAGTGCCACCGTCAAAAAATCCTTTTTCTAGTGCTAAGCCAAGTCTTAATTTTTTCAGTGATGAAATCATACCCGTTATATTCAAAAACTACTACATTACTGTCCTAAATAGAAAATAAGTATCCTGTATTAAGTCACAACATTTGGAAAGCTATGTTTTACATAAATGATAAATAACTTATTATTTTGCACTTTTCTACAATACCTATAGTTCAGAACAACCCTTGATAAACTTTTCTCATGTTACCTTAGCTGTGTATGTTATTTGCTACTACTGGACAGTTCAGTTCTATTTATAAGACAAAAATACTACTAACATATTGTTGGTTAACATGTGAGCACTGCACTCACCAATAATATCAAAGTGTATTATATAAACTGAGGATCAGTTAAAGTTAAGTTTACCTAACTTTTAATAATTTTTTGGCTGACCTAAGCATAGGATATTTAGAAAATTATGTCATGGGATTCTTCTCATTAATCTTTACAACTTGGCACAAGTATGTAGATAACATATTTACAATGGTATCAAATGAAATTAGATAATGGACAATGCAGTAAGCTTTCAATATTCACAACAGATCAATACAGTTCACAATGGAGATCGAAAGATATGGCTGCTTACCTTTCTTGCATCTTGAAAACTATCAGGCAGAACCAGAAACTCACTTTTGAAATTTATAGGGAACCCTCATGCACAGGTGACTATATAAATAAAATTAGCTTTAATAACATATCCCACCAACTTGTCTTCAATCATTCAATATACAGACTAATTAACACTCCCCTCAGCAAATATAAATGTAACACAGTACATCTACATATCTTCCGGTGTCGGGCTGATCACTCATCCCAGAATTTCTCTGATCTGGAAACCTCTGATCATCAACCGGTTGCCTACGAGCCTCAAGGTTGCATGGTTCAGAAGGCTCTATGTTCCACTTAAAGAAAATACAGGACTTCATTCATTCATTCATTCACATCTGCATATACTCCACACAGTATCAATCAATGGTTTCAGTCCTGACACTATACGACACAGATCAACAAATACAAATGTCTAAAAAACATCAGGGAGACTACCACATTAAAAAGAGCAAAGATGGTCATATGCTGACGATGGGGACAAGCCTCAGTCTTCAAAACAGCAGTTATTGTTTTTAGTTAGTGATGTTTATTTTTTCTAATACAACTTATTTTTATAAATTAAGACTGAATCTCCCACATTGGAAAAAGAGGTATATATCAAATTAATTGTGCAGAATGATCAAGTATACATACATAATACAAAAATAAACTTGAAATCCAGACTAAAAGAAATGTGCTGTTGCATAAAATACAAACAAATTGAAAAATCAGCATAGTTGCACACTTTTAGAACAGCAACAATTATATTACTCTTGAAACCAACCTTCTTTGAATACCAGTTTACCTGACTGAGCTCTTTATAAGGAAAAATATCCAGATTATAAAACACAAGGATCAAATTATGAACTTTGATATCCCACCAATGACTAGCTCAGTGAATTCAAATCATCGCCATCAGAGATCTCCATTAAGAAAACATAAGACAATACAACTACATCCACTAGTCGGTTGTAAGCAGAAGATGGGAAAGAACTTTCCTGAAACATACCCAATGTTTACATCATGACTAAATGAAGTATAGTGTACATATAACCGAACATTGATTAATTTGTGCATAGCCTTACTGTTCAAAAACAGTTATTAGTGTGTTATATTGTTTACCACTGAAATCAACAGAATGAAATAATGTATAGCTTTCACTGCTTCAACATGGAATAACATGGTATAAGTTCCAGCAGTTGAAAGATTTCATTCTTCTATAGATAGCAGAGATTTGGTACATGTCAATAAATAAGCTCATGGAACAACAGAGTCAGACTGAAAAATTCAATGCCATAGCCGGGATTTGAACTACGGATCTTCTAGTTGCCGTCCAGTCGCTCTAACCCTTGAGCCACTATGGCCAACGTGCCGACATGACATTAGGGGCCCTCATATCTGAGATACAACATTTGTGACGACTTACTATCGTAAGTACTTAAGTCCCAGGCTTCATCATTTAACTCTTATTATTTAAGTTAATTGATGGGAATTAATCATTTCTCCACACTAGTGGTCTACCGGGGAAATATATGAGTCAAATGGAGAATTTAATGTCAGGACGGCATGTTGGCCATGGTAGCTCAAAGATTAAGAGCGACTGGACAGAAACCAGGAGATCCGTGGTTCAAATCCCGGCCATGGCATTGAATTTTTCATGTGGACTCTATCTATTAAAAACCTTAGCCTATATACGGCTAGTGTGGAGAAATTATTAATTTCCATCATTTAACTAAAACATGAGACGAATACCTGAATGGCGACTTACAACGTGTAAGTACTTTAAAGCATGGGCTTTATAGTTAACCACTATTAGGTCAATTAATGGAAATTAATTCTTCTCTCACACTGGCCGTGTGTAGGCTAAAGTATGAAACGATAGAGTCAGACTGAAAAATTCACCAGCTATTGCAAATCATTTATGCACAGAAGAGCAGTAAACAAATAAGCTCATCACAAAAGTGAATCGAGAAGATATTGACACACTGCTTCACTCACACTGTTTTTTCACAGGACATGTTTCAAGAGTTTTTGCTCTTATCATCAGCTGGAACTCGACTACTGCAAATTCGAGTTCCAGCTGATGATAAGAGCAAAAGCTCTTGAAACATGTCCTGTGAAAAAACAGTGTGAGTGAAGCAGTGTGTCAACATCTTCTCAATTCACTTTTGTGGTAAGTTGTGCTTCACTGTCTCTACGCTTCTTTCAAGTTTATACTTTTTGTGAAATAAGCTCATGTTTCACAAGTGAATTGTTCATGTTACATGATTGTAATATTGTTCTTGCTACTCTGTTGCGTCACTGCTGAGTGATCTACTAAGTGCATTTCTTAGATATTAATTTACAACTGCATTAGTTGTCAGCTATTATTAAGTAAAGGTCTGATTACAAGATGGAATGTCAAGAGCAACAAATATTGGAATGGCTCCAGGGGGTTGAAGGTGAAAATCTCAAACATTTCAATTTCTGAAGATGACACTGTTAAGAAAATGTCACCGTAATAAAAGATAATAACTTAGGTGCTGTGGTACATGGGTCTGTAATATGAAAATTAATGCCCTGGTTATGCTATTTAAGATAAAATATCACGACGAAGTGTCCAGTGAAACTGCATATTATAAAAATGTGTCAAAGAAACTGTTGAATAGGAATGAATAATATGTCAGTCCTGTGCTCACATGTTGACCAATGACAGGATATTAAGCAACATACGAGTAACCAACACCCTGTTATGGCTTGGCCAATAATATACCAGCTATTGCAAATCATTTATGCACAGAAGAGCAGTAAACAAATCTCTAAGTCTTAATGCCATTAGAAAAACATCACTGACCTACATAAACTGACAGTGTAAGGAAAAATATTTAGTGTCAAGTACAAGAAATCAGTTTACAGTTTTGATCTATTGCCACAAGATATCTCCTCAGAGGACTCACTACTCTACTGCAAGATGGCACAATCCACCCAATGCAAGTCTACCATGAAGCTGTCAACCATCTCTATTCAGATCCCAGATTGAATATATTGATGACAAGGTCCGGAAAAACTTCCCATCACTTTTAAAATATCAGTGATGTGGTTTTCTTTATCTGACTCAAACTTCTATATGTTAAGTGCAACTTTCAATCCTACATGCACTTACTTTAATATTATTATTTGATATTAATACTTCAATATTAATGTCTTAGCGAATTTATAAGGAATGTACTTTATAGAATACCTTTGTGCTTAAGTTGTACTACACCCAAAATATGCATATTCCTACAAAACAAAAACAAAATAGTTTCTATAATTAACTTCTCCTGTTACAGTGTTGAGGAGAAAATTAATTAAATTGTAACATTTTCTACCATTAACATCTATGTTTGCTTAGAGTAAGCTAATAAAAGTTAAATTAAAACATTAACTCCTTTATTCACCATTTGATCATGATACATGATATGGCTTCATCAAGATTCTATTTACACAATTAATTACATATAATAATGTTCAAGATCTTCTCGGGAAACAAGCCAGGTGAAAAGACGATTAAGAAAAGAAAGCTTCAGGTCTTATTTTACATATAATAAATTACAATCACATTTAGAATGCCAGCCTCGGAACAAACTTGTAATTCCCACTAGCAGTTATTGAGATTTCATAGTTTCAAATTAAGGTGAACAACAATGTCTAATATGCTGCCATCTATTATACATTAAAATTACTTTTTGATCTTTAACAAAACTAATAAATAATTATTAAATTATAGATGTATTATAGTATTTATTACACATCAGCTTCACTTACGCACCTATATTGAGGGCATGTTTCGTGAACCATCATTCACATCATCAGCTCTAATGCAACTAAAGCTTGATCCAGTGGTGTGGGTAGTTCTGGAGTTGCTGCTACCATCTGTTGATTTTGTGATGAATTTAAGTGTGGGGTTGTCTTCTGGGGGGATTTTGAAGTTTGTTAGTTAGTTTTTATGCTATATTTTCTCCCAGATGACGAGTTCGCTATGTTATTGTAGGTATTTTAGTAATTCGGTGCTATCTTCAATTTCACAATTTTCAGACCAGAAATTGCTACTGTGGACTTATCAATATTTTTGTATCTTAGGTGGCTAAAATGTTCTTTCTTCCTAGTAACTATGTTTCTTTTTGTCCTCCCTATGTAAATTTTTTCACAGTCTTTACACTTTATCTTGTAAATGCCTGATTTTTCTTCTGGTTTTATCTTATCAGTATTGCTGCTGTTAAGTAGGTTTTTAATGTTGTAATTGTTTTTTGGTGCCAATGCTATATTATATTTCTTGAATATTTTTTGTAACTTTTTTGTGGCCCAGGGATGGTAAGTAAATTTAGGAAATCTAATTTCTTCTTTCATTGGTGAAAGAGCTGTGATCTGTTTTATTTATTTATTTATTATTTTTTTTAAAGTTTGAATGACTATTTTTTTTATCTACAAGGCTTTTTCCATATCCATTTTCAATTGCAGTTTTTAAGATTTGATGGTAATATTTTTGGTATTCTTGCTGGCTGAGGGATAGGTTAACTAATCTGTGTGAGGGACTGTTGATGGTGGCATGTTTGTGTGGTATTGGGTTGAAACTCTTTGCTTTGATGTAATTATCTGTGTGTGTTTCTTTTCTGTGTATACCAAATTTCAGTTTTTCATTGTTTTTTGAGATTTTAAGACAGCTAAGGGATTTTCGTAGATATTTAGTAGAAATCCAAACTTTGCAATATAAACAACAACTAGATGCTTGCAATAATATTACTAAGGGTGCCTGGAATATCATAAATAAGGTAAAATTAAAACCAAAAAAGCATGAAAATATTGTAATAAATAATCATGGTAAAATTGAGAAAAATCCAGATGTTATATGCAGTATTCTTAATGAACACTTTTTAAATGTTACAGCAACAAGAACTCCCAAACCAAACAATGTTTTGCCAATTAACAATAAAGGACAAAGTGTAAGAGATAGCATATATTTAAAACCAACTGATGAAAAGGAAATAATAGAAATTATTAATAAATTCGATAACAAGCAATCTAGTGGTTGGGATGGTATAACACCTAAATGTCTAAAACAATGTAAACAAGAAATAACAATGCCACTGGTACATTTGATAAATTACTCTATAGCAAATGGGGAGTTTCCAAACTGTTTGAAAACAAGTATAGTGCGCCCTATATTCAAAAAAGGAGATAAAACCCAAGTAACAAATTATCGTCCGATCACGTTAACATCCACATTGGCCAAGCTGTTTGAAAAAGTATTGCTAGTTAGGCTAAATAAGTTTCTAGCTGACAATAACGTTGTTAGATCTACACAGCATGGTTTTCGAAAGAACCGCTCAACTGTAACTGCTACAACTGAATTTCTTAGAGATATTATAACCAGACTAGAAGATAAGAATAAAGTAGCTGGTATTTTCCTGGACCTTACGAAAGCTTTCGACTGCGTTGATCACCAAATATTACTGCTGAAGCTGAACAACTATGGAATAAGGGGATTGGCAGAACAATTAATTTCATCCTATTTAACAGATCGAGGGCAGTGTACAGAAATTCCAAGTTATAATGGTAATTGCAAACGCATGTATAAGTCAAAGGAGGGAATTGTGCAATATGGAGTCCCGCAGGGTTCGGTACTTGGGCCTTTGCTTTTTATATTATATATTAATGATATTCCTAGTATCTTAAACTCAAAATTGTTATCTTATGCTGATGACACAACTGTGTTATGTTGGCATACATCAATAGATGATCTCGCTATAAAAATAAAAGTGGACGCAGCCCAGCTGCTGAGCTATTTCAATTCCAACAAGTTAGGATGTAATATAAGTAAGACTAAAATATTAAATTTTACCCTTTCTCACAGACAAAGTGAACAGTTAATAACCAAAGTAGGTAATGAGCATATTGCTGAAAGCGATCAGACCTCTTTTCTGGGCATAATATTCGACAAACACCTAACATTGGACAGACATATTGATCAAGTCTGTAATATCAGTAAAGGAGGATATCTATTAAGATACTTCTCTAGATACAAAAACCTAAGTATATTACGCACAATTTATTATGGTGTAATATATCCTCATTTGCTGTATGGTATAGAACTCTGGGGTGGTGCTGCAAGAGTGCATATGAATAGAGTGTTAACATTGCAAAAAAAGTGTATAAGGATAATTTCAGATGTAAGATATGACCATTCATGCAGAGAGTTGTTTATTAAAAATGAAATTCTCACAGTTCTGTCACTATATGTATATCGTGTACTACTTTTAATACATGGATCCAAAGACATCCCAAGACATTGTGAGGTGCACAAGCACAATACAAGAGGTCAGAGTAATGTATATAGATCAGTACACACAAACAAGTTTTCTGACAAAGATCCATTAAATATAGGAGCCACTTTATATAATAAACTTCCAATAGAATTTAAAACTTTACGAATTAACTCCTTTAAGGCCAAGCTAAAGAAGTATCTTGTAAATAAGCCTCTGTATAGACTGGAAGAATTCTAAGCAAAGGTGTGTGTGTGTGCAATAGTTTGTAATTAATAACTGTATTGTAATACTTGCACTATAATGTAATTGAAATTAATAACTAACTGTATTGTAATAATTGCAGTATAATGTGATTGTAATTAATAACTGTATTGTAATACTTGCACTATAATGTAATTGTAAATAGTGACCTGACCATGCTTATAACTTGTAATTTCAAGTACACAGGCAATAAAGAAATTTATTAATTATTATTATTATTATTATTATTATTATTATTATTATTATTATTATTATTATTATTATTATTATTATTAATATATTGACAAGTCCGCAATAACAGCTCATTTCTGGTCTGAAAATCATGAAATTGAAGATAGCACCAAATTACTAAAATACCTACAAAAACATAGTGAACTCGCCATCTGGGAGAAAATATACATAGAAAAGCATAAAAACCAACTAACAAACTGCGAAATCCCGCCAGAAGACAACCCCAAATTTAAATTCATCACAAATTCAATGGATGGCAGCAGCAACTCCACAACTAACCACACCACTGGATCAAACTTTAGTCGCATTAGAGCTGATGATGCGAATGATGGTTCGCGAAACATGTCCTCAATATAGGTACGTAAGTGAAGCTGATATGTAATAAATATGACTCATCTATAATTTAATAATTGTTCACCTCACTGTAGTGTTCCAATACAGTTAAAATTTCGATATAGTAAATAGTTATTCTCACAGCTGAGAGCATTTTTTAGCCTGTGATGTTGATTGTTATTTATATTCCAATTTCTTGGTTTCCAGAAGTTCTGCGCACTGAAATGGATTTTTTATATATTCTGAATGTTGTCTAGCACATATGTTGTTTAATAGCAAATAAATTGATGCTTATCTTTCATAAAAATAATTAATGCTTATCACTATCCAAGGATCTTGTTGATCTACTGGGAAAAGTTGGCAAGTGTGACCTTGTTTGACAATTATGTTTTCAGAATATGGCCAGGAAGGCAAGATCTCTGTCAAAAGAAACTCAGTGTAGTCAATATTTAAAATGACTGACCTGGCTGTAAGGTAGCACTATCTTGCAAGTGCTTTAGGAGTATTATGTATATAAATATATAAAAACTACTTAATGAAGTATATTTTGCAATGTGAATATTTTTCCAGCAGATCAGCAATATCACATAGGGCAGTGATTACTAGGTGAATAAAATTGTATGCCTTGTACCAACTGTGCTACAACTAATATACAAAGCTAACAGGCCGCGCCGTGGCTCAGTGGTTAGAACGCTTGGCTCTCACCAAGGCGGCCCGGGTTCGATCCCAGGCGACTGCAAAGTGAGATTTGTGATGGACAAAACAGCGCTGGGGCAGATTTTCTCCGGGACCTCCGGTTTCCCCCGCCATCTCATTCCACCGGTGCTCCATCTTCATCTCATGTATCATCAGTGTCACCACCTGCGGTGCCGTATGTAGTAAAAGCGGGCGTTAAACACTACACACACACAAAGCTAACACAACATGTACCTGTGACAGTAACTCTGTGGTGGGAGGCTGTGTTTGTTGATATTGAAAAATGGTTATTTAGGTATACAATGGCCCAACTTCTGACCATTAATAACTGGTGATCTGTATTCTGCTCAAATAAAGAGAAGAAAGAGAAAGCATTTAAAGCAATCAATGAAAAATGATCTAACACACCAAACCATGTGTAGGCAAACTTTGAAAGGTAGAATCAGAGCTGAAAAATTCAACGATAGGATATGATATAAAGAGGAGGATGCTGATGATGATAAATAAAATAGTGGTAAAGTGGTCATGGATAGAGAGGATAATCCATGATTCACATCCCAGCTACGGAATTGAATTTTTCAACTCTGATTCTATCTTTCAAAGAGAAAGCATTCTTAAAATAACATAAAATGGGTTTAAAAATACATTGCTTAATTTACCAAATAAGTTTTTGTTATCTTTTAAGTTATCTTGGCCAGCAAGCTCTTGTAAAACAATTGATTTAATATGATAGCCATGTTTAATTTAGCTCCAAATTTACCATAAATAAAAATAAAAAGCTGGAAATTTACACACCTAATGCAACAGCTTTTATTCTAGAAAATCTCCCAAAGGTGCAGTCTAAAAACAAACTACAAAATGCAATTTATTCTCAGAAACACAATCACTTTACAATTATTACAAAACAGTTTCATTATTTGACTGCCTGCTTCTCATCGATACACACATATACATTTTAAAAGGGTTTAAATTTATGCCCTTTTCTGATCAATTCAGTAAAATTTAAACACCCTGTATGCAACAAGATGCTCAACTGAACTTCACTAAAGAATGGTTCCGAGACTGAGAATTCAAAATATAAAAAACTCAAAGTGTGGATTACAAATAATGTTTTGTTAACAACCAAATAGTATGGATACATGAAAAGAAATGTGAATGGACATGCTACAGTAACAGTTACGTTGATAATTACAGGTTATTGGGGCACAGTGCAAGTGTACCAAGCTGTCATTTAATTAGTACTAAGAAATAAAGCAGTTAAAAGCAGAAACAAATTTACAGCAAATGAGGCCTATTTCTTTTTAATCCTTTCACTGATGTGGACGTCATATGACATCTATGTTAAAATGCTGGAGAACCAATATGGATGTGTACAGATGTCCTCTGCATACATGTATTTAATGCTTATTTAACATCCATTATTTTAATATTTCTATTTTAATATACATGTAAATTAGTTCTATAAGAGATAAAAGTTTACCCTAAAATGTCTCTTTTTCAATGGTGCATCTGAAAACTTGGATAAACACACAAGAGCACATTTTCAAATTCACAGCAAATAATACTGGTTTCCTTGCAAACTTCTCTTTCGTGACATACTAGACATTTTCAAAATGGTCACGACTTTTTTGGTTGTGGTTTTTGGTTGTGTTCCTTAAAGGAAAGTATTTTCTCTCAAATATGAGGAGTGCTATAGTGGTGGATTTCTTACCCCCAGTATGAAGAGGCCTTTGAATGTTATAGCGCTCAATTAGACTGCAAGCTATTGATACGTGTAAGTCCAGGTAGGTCATTGTCTTGCTTGAGTTTAGAGCTCTGCAAATTACTAAACATTTGTGTACGTTACATCCAGCTGGTGTAAAAATACTTTTTTATACCATTGAACTATTTTTCGTAAAGAGGGGTAGCTTGTAGTAACTGATCCACACTACCCATATTTGATCTGTTATTTCTCCCTCCAAAAAACAGCAGCTTACATGCAATCTGTAGACTAGTACATGTCTAATGTAGGTTTACAAATAACATGCACGCTGTGCACTTCTGAACTATCCTCTTAGCCCCTAAATTGCCTTTAGAAATCAGGGTCTTATGTTTGTTTCTGTAACAATGAGAGACACTAAGTCAGCAGTAAAAACATTTGTGAAAATGTCAGTTGGTTGGCTATCAGAAGTTAGCTGTACACCATAAACTATGTCTATTTGTTACATAGAAAATGAAGCTAGCTACAGTGAAGCAATAAATATTATACAAATATAACTGTTTGTACCAAAAACTTCACTTATCTTAAGAAAATGATGTCAAGTTTTCTTATTAATTGAATTATTAATATTATTATGAATTATAATTATATTATTATGAATGTAATTATTATTTCAATTAATAAGAAAAATTGACATTTTCTTAAGATAAGTGAAGTTTTTGTTACAAATAGTTATATTTGTGTAATGTCTATTTGTGTTCGAGTTATTTTGACCACTCCACAATGTTGATTCTTCATGAACACCTGAAGGAAGTGGGTCATTTTCTTCTTTACTGCTACCTACACATATCCTCAGCACCTCCCTCAAAATCTGAAAACTTGCCATCAATATCCAAATCATGATAAACATCAAAAAGTTCTCCACATTTTCTAAAGTGATATCAGAAGCCTGTACACATCTTATGCAAACTAATTTATTTGCTACTTTACTAGGATAAGCCATGGTTAACATTGAAATAAAACAATTTCAAACGTGCTGTTCGATTAACTTCTGATAGCTAAAAGAAATCATTCTGGCCACAATAATCTTCAGTTGTACAATTCTGTAATAAGAGGTACATACATATGTTGACAAAGAGGTTTCTTTCTTTCCAGCAGCGTGCGTGCGAGACATGACGTATAAAACAATTATCACTTAGTATTATAAACTGAATCAGAGAAGTTGCTTACTCACCTATACATATATACTTATCGTTTGTACGCACACAAAGCAAAATCACTCACAAATTAGATGCATTTGACGTAAAGAATAGCTTTTGCTACAGTGAAACAAAATAATGAAATTTCAACAATTTATGAATATAGTCACTACTTTAATGATACTGTAGTTGTATACTGCCTTTAATGTGCTTTACACCAGTTTTTGTTTTGTTTAAATAACTTATTAATATGGAAGATACAAATGTGTATTTATGAAGCATTTTTATAACATTTAACAATTTAAATGTCTTATACTGTTTATTGGGTATCCGTTTTCAGCCATGCAGGGTTCAAATGGCCAAGGCTGAAGCGCTTAATCACTTGGCTCAGAAAGAAAAAGTGCTATACAAATGAAACGAGTGCATTTGGTTACCTTAAGAGTATTCTATGAATTGAGTCCTCTGTAGAGCTTGGAACCCATGCTTCTTAGCTCATTTTCTTTTATAACAAAATGATTGCATAAATACAATGAACATGCTCATCCTTTCACTGTTAACCATGTACAATGGGATCTGTCAACCAAAATTAGCTGGATAGGCAATGTTTTTTTCTTGTTAGTTCCCTGCTGAAGTATGCATATGCTAAAATTTATTATATTTAATTCCCATATTTCCAATGTGCATCACTTGCTACATAGTGTCATCGCTTCACAGTTGTACATGCTTCATTTTTCTTCTTATAAGAAAACCCCTTGCTTATGCTTTGCTGTTTAGGACTCTTAATCCCTTAGCTACTCTTTGCAACTTAGGACCTCATTTTGCAATGGCAGTGTTGTCATGATGGCATCCCTGCACTGGGAAAACAGCTTCAGGGAGCAAGTGACATTTGTAGGGATACTGGGAAATCATGTTGGGTTAAATGGGAATCAAGTAGTAAAACATGTCCCAAATGAGAAATAGGATAATATAAAAATATTGATGAGAAGTAAATTTCTCACAGAGGACAGATGTACACAGATAAGATATACCAACTAAACTCATTGTTTTAAGACATTTTTATCATCACAGAAGTTCAAAAAATTTACCATGTTTTGAAGAAATGCATCTGTACCCTCAGAAAATTACTTTAATATGTACTCTTTAAAACTGATTTTGAAAGCCAAGAAATATGAAAAATGATATATGCTTACATCTAAATTTACTAACAGTGCATTTTTCAATTAAAGTTCAACCAATCAGAGTACTATAATAACAGAGTTTCTGTGTTCAGAAAATAAATATCACATGATACATTTTAGGGGTGGATTCTAGTTATATTTCAGGTTATAATTTTTTGGTTTTAGAAACTAAAAACATCAAAACACTTTTAAGACAGACCCGCTACAGAAAACATCTTTCTGGGAAGTGGGGCTACAACATTCTTAATGCGGTGTGTTTAAATAAATTAGGTATAAAATATGCCAATGGCTGTAGCAGTAGGTGGAGAAATGCATAAAATTATTGGTTACAAAGGTGAGTGGAAAAAAAAAGTTAACATCCTGTTTTCATTGTGCTCTCTTCTTATACTACAACTTGAACAAGATCCTGGCACAATTCTTGAAAGCAGCATACACTAAAGTGACATATGGCATATCTTGGCCAAAGGCCATTTTTAGGCGTAGTCCCTACCTGAATACAATTGTCTGTATATGCAAATGTGTTCATACAAACCAAGGCCAACTGCTCTTTACTTGCAGACTTGGAATACAGCACTAAACTATGTTATGCATTGTAATTGTTGCTTTTTTACACAGGGGTCCACTATCTGTCCTTGCTGCCACTTGGAGCTGGTCACTTTGCTGCTGGTCATTCAGCTGACATATAACACTTTACAACTTATAGGCTTGAAATTCAAATGTTCTGGCTTTTCATGTGTATCTGTTGGTCACAATACTTACATTTTAAAACAATTATAATAAAATGTGTGCACATTAGATAGCAAATGAAGCAGATATGGATAGAGTCCACAGTATAGTGCAGACAGGCAGTATTTCAAGCTCAGGTCTGATATAATACTCATGTTATTTCTGCACAACACACTGTTAACATTTTATTAAAATTCAAGTTTTGTAGCAGCAGTAATTCAGACTTTTCAGTGTCTTCATGCAAAAGAATATGCTGAAAACAACAATGGTATTTATTGCCTTGGAAATCATTAAGTGCACAAGACAGATTTTCTACCTTCTGCTTGCTAATACTCAATTTTGTTTCCTACCTCCATATTTCAGTTTTCTGTACGCTGATCTCATTTGCACACATTTTAATTTTGTTACCAAATCATCTGTTTAAACTTCAATTTATTGGGTATTGGCAGCATCTGCATCAGTAATCACTAAATCAGTGTAAGCATTTGAACAATTGCTTTGTTTGCATTTTCTAACTTGAGTTATTACTAGTTCAGACCTAACTATTTTGCAGCTGACTTTTACTACTGTGTTTTGTATAACCTGGAAATACACATATTGGGCACACTGTCTAGCTTCAAAATTCTGTATTTTAATCCAGATCTATAATCATAATTTTTTAAATGTTCACTGTGCACAATGAAGTGTTTGAATTTGAATTTGGTATAAAATCTCTGCATGAAATACGACGAAGCCATTCTTTTCTTAGATCACTGTCGAATGGAAATCCATGGAAACAAATTCCTTTACTTTTGCTCCTTGCGTTCTTGCAAAAGGGAATACAACAGTATGGCATCTGAAATTTAAAGAAAATTAGTAAACTGTCAAGTTTAAGACCTGGAAGGAACTTAATGCAAATGTTATCATATTATTACTACTATTAATGTAACTAAGTGGATTTATTTTAATGAGAACAAGCACACCCCTCAAGCTATAAGGCATAGTAAATAATGAGCTATGTCCATTACAATAAAAATGCTTTTGCAACCAAACAGATTTTTAATTGCCATAATACTTACCTTTGTACTCTTAAAACACATAATAATATACAAGACACACTGTACTTCATGTATGATCACAATAAGCTCATTACTCTCCGACACAAAATGCCAGACTCTGAAATCATGTATGAAATTACATGTGTTCCTCATTTTTAATACACTGTAACTTCCATTATGGGCTAGTGACTTTAACATTGACAATAGCGCCAATGCAGAATGGATGCAAAGTTCTTCCAGCACATCGTCCCCCTTAAGCAGCAATGAATTGCAGAAGCTAAAAGAACAGCAATCGGCCATGTACAAATGCACTGAATATTTGTCAATAGACAAGCAAATGTATTAAATGATAACTAATTTTATAACATTGGAAAGCTATAAATCGGACTGAAAAATCAACTGCCAATGCTGAGATTTGAACCATGGACTTTTTGGTCTTCGTATGGTTCCTCTAACTGAACTACCATGGCAACATGTCATCTGGGGAGACTGGAAAACTTGGGGTCCAAATCCTGGCTATAGCATTGAATTTTTCAGTTTGATTCTACCTTTCCAAATGTATTAAATGTTTCTGAACAATTTTTGTGGAACCTCACTACATTTGCGTGACTGTTAAACATGTATCCAAACCCAGGCACTTTATGTCTATGTCTATTAATGCTGCTTACTGTCCACCAACACAAAGCAAGTGCCTGAAAAGAATGTACTGCCCATTGCCACCATTACGCAGTGGGATAAAGACAGCAAATCTGTGTGACAGAGAATGCATGCTACACAAGGAGTAGAACCATTAAAAAGCATGTGCCCTGTTCACTCTGTACACTAAAACCGTGAAGACCACTATTCAGTTAATTTGCCTTATTTCACTTTTCTTGTATTAAATGCACATAACTCATTATGCAAAACATATTAATGAACTTAGAGCCTTTTCACTACAACTTTTCGCACTGATGTAATGCCTACACAGCCCACATTCAAGAGGTCCCAAGTTCGAATCTGGGTCACGATGAGTTATCTGAATAAGTTTTTTCCAGGGTTTTCCATCACTGATGAACTATACAGAGAATATATATAAGAAATTCCTAAGTTGAAAGCAAATAAGGTTTTGGTTTTTAGTCTTAAGTGCCACTTCTACTATGAATTTTACTTTCTGATCTAGCTTATAACATTTCCCTCTTCTTTTCTCAATGGCTGATTAAAAGCAATTGAGAACTGAAAGACAAAACCGTTGTTCAACAGTAAACAGCAGATACCATAAATGCCCGCCTTGGTAGCGTGGTGGCAGCATGTCTGCCTCATGGTCAAGAGGTCCCGAGTTCAAATCTCGGTCAGGGAGAGCTACCTGGATAAGATTTTTCCGGGGTTATCCCTTGTCCTGAAAGACGAACGTCGGGTAACTCTAGGCTCTATGAACCCTGGGCTCATTTTAGAATCATTTCACCCATTCCATTCATTGTCCGATATGACTTAACGTAGGAGGACGTAAATTACAAAAAAAAGACTCCATAAAATTATCTTTACTTCTCATTTGTTGCTACGACACTGTTGCGTCAAATGACATATATGAGCTAACGTGTTTCTTTTGTTTCAGCCAATAGCGGCCTGCTCAGATTACGGCTTTGTCAGCAGCAATAAGGAAAATGCGTTTCCAGTTTCTTTTAAGATAGCATATGCTGTATGCTTATTTAATTATGTAATATTCAGCTGTATTTCACTTGAAATTTAATATGTATAATTGCAAATTATGTATACATGCATTATGTATAAATGAGGTTCTTTTAAACATGTTTCTACATTAAATTTTTTCTGAGGCCTGCAAACATTTATGTATAAATACAAATTACATATAACTGGGTTATGCATAAAGCAGGTTCAACTGTATTACTGGTTCTAGAAAAAGACAAGTAAAAGATGTTGGATGTACAAATTTCTCCATTTTCAAAATATGCTGAAAATATTTTAATGGAATTGGAATTAAAGATGGTACTGAGTGAACAAATTTCATCAGAGGATACCAAGTGATTTTTAAGCACCAATTCAAATTGTAGGTCTCAAATCTGCGAAAGTAACACTAAATATTGAATGGCTATATCCGGAAAAGCTAATCAGCAGCAACACTCAGATTCCTGGCACGTGATAACGTTATACCAGCCCTATGCACACATTTCACATTTCAAAACTACCTCAAAGATGGCACTAACAGTTTGTGAAGATCTCATGAAACTTTATTATATTTTGTATAGTTATTACTCATGATATATGGAATCCATTCATTAAATTTCTCCAATGCATGAGAGAACCAAATCAACAGTAAAATGATGCCAGCAGCTGTATGCTAAAATCTTTATGTAGAAGAGGTTGAAAATGTTGGCTTGTTCTGCCCGCCTCTTTAGCGTAGATGGTAGCGTGTCTGCCTCACGTTCAATAGGTCCCAAGTTCGAATCTCGGTCAGGGTGAGTCAACTGGATAAGGTTTCTCCGGGGTTTTCCCTTATCCTGAAAGACAAATGTTTGGTAACTCTAAGCTCCATGGACCTCGGACTCATTTGAGCATCATTTCACCCATTTCATTCATCGTCCAATGACTAACTTTGGAGGATGTAAATTACAAAAAAGCCTGCTCTCAAACAGGCAACTTATTTTTCTAGCTATGTTCTCATTCACTTTCCTAAGATCAGCAGCAAGAATCTTTGCAATTCCTTACATAATGTTATCACTAAATTCTGTAGTGTGAGAGGGTTAGAAACTACATACTTTCTTGGAAAGTACTGCATAAACAAAACTTGCAGCTAGTTAGGATGGCAATAGGGTTCCACAAATCAACACATAATACTAAATATAACACCTCTCTTATTTAATGTAATTATTTGCTAGCGCATGTGCTGTTGCAAAATCTTGTTGGAATCAACCGTAAGATTTTTCTTCTTCTGTCAAGTGATTGAATAAGTCCCAGAATTAGTCTCCAATATTGCTCTACATTTAAGTTTTATGAAGTAAAAAGCGAAGGGGGACCCTATTATTATAGCAACATGGCACAAATGCTCCAATTTGCAGATCACAGTAACATATTTCTGCAACAGAACAGGGTTTGCTAAAGCCCAATATCAACTGTTATGAGTGCTCACACTAATTTGTTTAGCTATTTTCGAGGCAATCACTCTGAATGTGCACTGGTTTCATCTAATTTATTTTCTGATAAAAGATCTACATTGACTTTTGGCTGGCATCAAACTTGAAGCTTCAAATATATTCACAATCACATGCATAGCTTTTCTTGCAGGTGGTACACTCACTACTATTTATGCTATCACAACAGCTTGGGGAGACGTTTCTACTGCCCATTCTGCTACATATAGCAAGGAGGAGGAGTGGTACATATCTGTTTAAATTTTCATGCATACAGTGGTTTTGTGTTCTACAAGCACCATTCTAGATTATTCACATATGAACATACAACCATGGCAATGTCTTCAAATGACCAATTGGTTTCCCATATAGCCACAATTCTTTGCCCATTTATCTCCTCAATATTTGTATATATCACATCAGCTACAGTTAAGGAACTTGGAACCAAATTTTCTAATCTTTTTAATTTTAAAGCTTTTTACTTGGAAAACTGAGTAGCTAACACTATAAATAAAGAAATAGTTGTGCAAAAGCTCAAAGCTTTAGATCAAATAGTTTATCAGACAATAAAGTTATTTTTAATTAATGAACAAAAAATACTTACATTTTTGAATTACCTTGTGCATTCATATTTCTCAGAGAATTATAATGGCATTTTCTGATACTTCAGTAAAGTGAAACTAAGTTAAAATATTTAAGTTGTTATTACTTACAAAATCCCTTCTTTTTTTTCACTCAATATAGATTAACTGTTTGTGAGCCAAAGAATAAAACAGTTATAAAATAAAATTATATATTTGAATCTTTAGATAGTATGTTTGAGATTATGAATACACATTTACATACAAATCAGAGAAATAACTGAAATGTAAGAAGCACAAATCTTTTATGTAAAAATTCCCTGAGAAACGTAAAGTAGACAGGTCCAATAGGGTTACGTTTTGCAAGGGGCATTTGCGTTGTTATAGCACTCCCTTGGGTGACGATGGTTCGCGACAATGCTTAGAGTGATCGCTGGTGCCATCCACACGATGGTACTGAAGGCGTCGTCACCTCGAGCCTTGTGGTTCTCCAGGGCACTCTTACCTGCTGACACTGGTAATCGCCTCCGTCATCCTCTTCGATGATGGTGAGAATGAAGATGCCCATAGCTGCTCTGGACGTTCTCCTAAATCCTATGGTTTTAGGATTGGATTGCAAGCAATGGTCTCAGCAAAGATCTCTTGAAGTTCAGAGTTGTGTGGGTGGATCACTTGGGCATAGAAGGAAACAGTTTTCTTGTCTAGTAGCAATCACTTATATTTTTCTTAGTCGCTAAGTTTCTCACGAAAAACTTTATGTGGACCTCGCGTCGCCCAAAAATGATCTCCTTTATTGAGTATGCCTTTGTCAGCGTATACTACAAAGCTCCGCAATTCTCACCCGCACTATAAAAATAAACTTATTTTTATCCACGATATCCGCGCAACTTTAGAGTAACTTGTAACGCCCGCGAAATACACGCGCGCAAACTTTTCGCGCTAGGAGACGTAGCTTCTCTCCTCCATGTATACGGCAGAGACTGGGTAATTCCACGCAAACTTTTTGCGCTAACAAACGTGGTTTCTCCTCCACGTATGCTGCAGCGACTGGATAATTCCGCGCTAACGGACGTGGTTTCTCCTCCACGTACGCAACAGCAAATGGGTAATTCCACGCAAACTTCTCGCGCTAACAGACGTGGTTTCTCCTACAAGCATACAATAGCGACTGAGTAATTTCGCGTGAATTCCTCGCGCTAACAGACGTGGTTTCTCCACGTACGCAACAACAACTGACTAAAGTTCAGCTTTCTATAACTTTTTATTTTAACTGCCTCTACAAACACCCCTTCCACTGCTTACATGGGAGAGTGATGTAGCTGTTCTCTTATTGGTCGACCATAACCGCCGAAATCACTTTTTGCGGGAAGTATTTTTAAACAGATTTTTAGAGGAAATGCATATGCGTCTTTTTTAAGGAAATAGCTTTTTTTTTTAGGATTCACCCGATTTCTCCTGTCAGAACTTTGCCAGAGTGCACTACTTGCAACTCTGAAGATTTATGGCACTTCTCGCCTTTGTTACCAGAACAAAACACTTCCGCTGACCGAGAGTCCGTTTCAAGTTTGTCTGACATACATACATACATACATACAAGTTTTTACAAGGGAAATAAACTTTTTTAACATGTGGAAACACATAAAATCTCGTTTATATATAATATATAGTTAACAAATGTTTTAATTAACTTTTAACATATGACTGATTATTAGGAGCAGAGAGTACTGTTACTGAGCTTTAAAAAATTACAAAATGGGTATCCAGAGTCTTTGGCCAAAACGATTCACATATGTCTATTGAATATTTAAGTGATATAATTTAAAGAACAAACATTTTGTCATTTTCTCTAAAAATAGGTCCCAAGTCCCTAACATGCAACACTACTTTATCAAATAACAAAACCAGCCACCACTCCCTGCTATGTACACGCCTGCCAAGGTTCCACCTGAACCTGTAGGGATGGTATATCAACAAACTTCCTGGGCAAATAGTGAGCAAGCTCACATTTATATTAAACTCTGAAAAGAAACAAATGTTCTTCCATAGGTAAGTGCTGCAGAAAGTTTAGTGTAGTGACATATGCATCCAACTGGAGCTGAGATGGCAATAACCGAGAGGCATGATACCAGTGCATGTGTGAGTAAGAATTGATGGTCTGAAGCCCACTAAATGGAAACGGTAGAATGGAGGAGAGACAGGCCGCAGGAGGGTTACCATATAATTTAACAACCTTTTATATATTTATTTTTAAAAAATGCAGTACTGTTGGTGTCAAATGCATCTGCCTGCAAAATACCGTGATACAGATGCAAAAGGGTTGCTTCAAGCTGTTTTGTCACTAAATTGTTAGGTATGTGCTAACATACAATCAGCCTCTTTTGCACAAATACAGCACTTCAACATGTCTCTTTAGCATGCACCCGTTGTGCCGCTAATAACACTGTTCTGCCTTCAAAACTTTCTTTTTTAATCTGATAGGTGATCCTAAATGCATTTTTTGCGCTGAATTTGCAAATAGTCTGAATTTTCTACCATCATGTTAGGCTTTCAAACTATTCATAAATAACAGGAATGAAATTAAAGCTTTGTGAAACATAATATAAATTACTTTCAACAAGAATTTTGTATGAAAAACTAGGCCATAATTGTAATTTGTCATTTGCCACTAATTAATCATTAATTAATAATTATAAGCACATTCATAACTTACCTCAATATTGCTCTTCAAATTTTTTCGTCTTCTCGCATGTTATCCTCTTCTTCTCTTCGACCTTCTCGCATGTTGTTAAGAGCAGTTCCTTTTTAACATCCTACACTAGTCTGCCATCATATGAACACTCCACTTCCCTTGATACCTTATTTCCATACTTTTTATATCCTGGTGAAATCTTCCACCCTGTTCCTTACTAAAATCTTCTAAATTATCAGGGAAACAATTCAGAAAGGAATGAAGAAAATATACTTTGGCACTCATGTTGCAAACAATGTGTTTGAAATTTTGTAGCATGACTTTTAGAATGTTAACATAAGTGGGTCTGTTTTATTTCCAAGGAAATTAAAATCAACATTTCTGAAAGCATTCCAGGTTTCCTCCCTTCTCAACTCATAGTATTCTCAAAGTGAGCGTCCATCCCTCAATTTTCAAATTTGTGGGCCAGCGAATACACCGGCTTTAATTTTTTCATAGGACAATGAAGGCAATGTAAACAAAGCACTCAGTCTTTATCTAGAGTTTTCACAAATTGTTTCATTAAACCTAATTTTACATGGAGAGGTGGCAACAATACCTTTGAGGGATAATTAAGAGGTTCACTTTTTATGTTTCAGAGAATTATTCAATGAAATCAAAAGCAAAATCTGTTTTTCTTTAATAGCTTAGAAACAAAACAAATGATTTACTTTTCAATATTTAATCACAAGTGTTAACTTATTGTATTCTTATTTCCACGGTCAATAAAGGAAAGTGAAAATCTGATATACAGAATTAGTAACAAGTCATAGATGTTGAAAGCATGACTCCAAAGTAAATTACTATCCTATAAAAACGAAATGTTAAACTGTGATAAAATAGCACATGAGTGGGATTTACAACAAAATTTGACTTAAACACTTCAAATTTGAAATATGGTGCCACAATAAATGAGTAAAACTTATACTAGTGACACTGGATTCCTGTTAATTTATAAAGTGTCAAACCAACTCATTTTTTAATTTAAAATATGATCACTTATGGATAGAAGCAGCTAGTGGTTTTCAAGTTCCACTGATAAACGATGAGATGGTAAAAATAAAAAAGTGGAATAGTGAGTGTAAGTTTCAGAGAGTACTTTATTAATTTAGGGTTCCTTTCACTACAGTGGTTTAAAAATGTGTTGCTATTAGATATTAATACATTTTTTAAAAATATAAATACTATACTTTGAGGTAGCTACTTATTTAAAGCAGCATTAAGCTCCAAGTCATACATGATTATATACATTAAAATACAATAACAATTTAAAAATTGGAGTAGTTTTCACTATTCTGTATAAAAACATTACCCATATAGGTACATATAAATCACTTAGGTAAAATTAAATCATGCATACATATAGTTATGACTCTAGTATGGTTACATGCATGTTTAAGTAGCTAGAGAGCAAGCACAACACAGGACTCCATAAATGTAAAAATGGTTCATCAGGTGAATGATTACATCACTGAAAGTAAGTGAAGGCATAAATTATTCAAAATTTCCTTCATAGAAACTCATGATTATTCGGTGACAATATTTTTATTAAAGTAAAAGGAACCTAGCCAGTTATTTTAAGATTTCATGAAAACACTTTAAATGTTATTAAAATTCATTATTTATAGGTTGGAATAAAATTACTTTATAATGAGACAACTTATCTTACCATCTTTATGCAAAGACAATCAAGTTCCAATACTTCTTTATGCATAAAAGTTCAATTAATCCATCATTATTTACTATGCACATGTATGTAACCAAAAATCAGAGAAGTAATCTACCTATAATGCATAACAATCTAAAAATACACACTCTCTCACATACACACATTCTAGAAATAAATGGTAAACTGTGCATGTGTAAATACTCTTAGACAGAACTTGCACACAAGTTTTACAATATGCATGTCATTTATAAGAATAAAACAAAGATATAAGGGGAAATCAGCAAGTCTCAAGTGATATAAAAAAACATAGTAAGCTATTATGGCAGCAGCACAATTTCACTGGAGGTATCATATGCTATACTCTGCATTAGAAATGTACAGCTCAAAATATAATGCTGATGAGCTCAAATAGTCTATAATGGAGTAAAACTAGTGTGTAATATATATTTTATGAGCAAAACAAAATTCCTGTAAAGAATTTCCTCAAAGAATTGATTGCTTTTGCAGTAAAACAACATACATATAGATGGATAAATTCAAGTGAATGTTTATGAGTCACTTATGAAACAAGAACTGGTCATCCTGTAAGATTTAAACAGAAGAAAATGAGTAGACAAGGGGAGATATTTAATACTCCTACCCAAAATATTGATTCACATAAAATGGCAGTTACAAAGAATGTTCAAATGAAACTGCTCAAAACTTTAGACATAAGTAAGCCAAACAACAGAAACAAAAAGTAAGATTAGCTTTTATTTACAATAGATTTTTTGTCATTCATGGCCACCCACAACAAAGGTAGACATCTCATTTTTGAGTAGATGATAAATTTCATTCACTTGTTATTGATAACAAATGCATATTAAAGTCTGTTTTTTTAACGTGTGTGCAGTTCCCACTCAAAGGCCCTGACATTTCCGCCCACTCATGACCGTCATAAATCTATCTCCACACTTCAGAAATGGAACACTGACGTTGGGGACCAATAGCAACCCCGCTTTTCTGAAAATGACAGTTGCATGTCTACTCCGCGTGGAGTCTCAGTTGCCAAAGTTCCAACTTCCTGTTGTTCTGTTTCATTAGGTGCAAGACGGTGATGTTAAAATGTTGCTACCTTGTAGAAAGGACCGTCAGGAGGAGGGTCCATGTTGTAAAACGATTATGAGGGTTCCTCAAAGAAAGCGGCCGCCGTGCACTTGCGTTGAGTAGACAGACTTTACCTTCTGTTTCGCTATAATGCTAGGTATTGATCTTGACATGAAGAGTCTTAAGGTTCAGTAAGATAAGTCCTTGTATACCAAAGAAAGCAGACAGCATTATCTTCCTAGCTAATGCTGCAACTGGATAAACAATTAATCCTCCACTGCAAGCTTGCAGATTTTTCTTCTAGTTTACAAAAGTGGTATCACATTTTAACTTCCTGTCACTATATACCTATTGCAAGAATTGTAGGTCAAAACAGGTTTAGAAAATTCAATACCATGGATGGACATAAAATATATTTTTGGCATTTCATGCCAATGCACCTGCGCTACTGTGAAGTAATCTGAATGCAATCTAAATTTCTCTCATCTGATCCATGTAAGCCAAAAAAACCTTTAAGGCTATTTCTATTTGCCATCCCCCATGATATGCGGTCAAGATGCAGTGAACCATTAGAAATACCGTTTTGTACACACACACACACTCACCGAGCCCAAAAGAACATTTTGACGACGGGCCCTAAAACACACACAGGGCCCAAATGACGTAGAAGGGCCCTAAAACACACACCGGGCCCAAATGACCTTGTCGACGGGCCCTAAACCACACACACACAGCAGGCCCAAAAACACACACAGGGCCCAAATGACCTAGTCGACGGGCCCTAAAACACACAAACCGGGCCCAAATGATCTTGTCGATGGGCCCTAAAACACACACCGGGCCCAAATGACCTTGTCGACGGGCCCTAAAAACACACACCGGGCCCAAATAATCTTGTCGATGAGCCCTAAAACACACGCACCGGGCCCAAATGACCTTGTCGACGGGCCCTAAAACACTCACGCAACGGGCTCAAATGTCCTTGTTGTCGACGGGCCCTAAAACACACACACACCGGGCCCAAATGACCTTGTCGACGGGCCCTAAAACACACACACCGGGCCAAAATGACCTTGTCGACAGGCCCTAAAAACACACACACCGGACCCAAAAGATCTTGTCGATGGGCCCTAAAACACACACACCGGGCCCAAATGACCTTGTCGATGGGCCCTAAAAACACACACCGGGCCCAAATGATCTTGTCGATGGGCCCTAAAACACACACACCGGGCCCAAATGACCTTGTCGACGGGCCCTAAAACACACACACCGGGCCCAAATGACCCTGTCGACGGGCCCTAAAACACTCACGCACCGGGCTCAAATGTCCTTGTTGTTGACGGGCCCTAAAACACACACACCGGGCCAAAATGACCTTGTCGACGGGCCCTAAAAACACACACCGGGCCCAAAAGATCTTGTCGATGGGCCCTAAAACACACACACCGGGCCCAAATGACCTTGTCGATGGGCCCTAAAAACACACACCGGGCCCAAATGATCTTGTCGATGGGCCCTAAAACACACACACCGGGCCCAAATGACCTTGTCGACGGGCCCTAAAACACTCACGCACCAGGCTCAAATGTCCTAGTTGTTGACGGGCCCTAAAACACACACCGGGCCCAAATGACCTTGTCGACGGGCCCTAAAACACACACACCGGGCCCAAATGACCTTATCGACGGGCCCTAAAACACACACCGGGCCCAAATGACCTTGTCGACGGGCCCTAAAACACACACACTAGGCTCAAATGACCCTGTTGTTGACGGGCCCTAAAAAAAACACACACATCGATCATCTAACTATACGAAACTCTCCAAAATCAACAAGATCTAGTCTCCAAATATTCGGAAGGAAGAAGAAAAATGATTTTACTATCAAATTCTGAGCTTTAAGAACCCACACACACACTCACCGAGCCCAAATGACCTTCTTGATGACGCGCCCTAAAACACACACAGGGCCCAAATGACGCCGAAGGGCCCTAAAACACACACCGGGCCCAAAACACCTGGTCGACAGGCCCTAAAAAACACACAGAAGGCCCAAAAACACACACAGGACCCAAATGACCTAGTCGACGGGCCCTAAAACACACACACCGGGCCCAGAAACACACACCAGGCCCAAAGAGGAACACACAAAGGGCCCAAATGACCTTGTCGACGGGCCAAAAAAACACACACACCGGGCCCAAATGACCTTGTCGACGGGCCCTAAAACACACACACCGGGCCAAAATGACCTTGTCGACGGGCCCTAAAAACACACAAAGGGCCCAAAAGATCTTGTCTATGGGCCCTAAAACACACACACCGGGCCCAAATGACCTTGTCGATGGGCCCTAAAAACACACACCGGGCCCAAATGATCTTGTCGATGGGCCCTAAAACACACACACCGGGCCCAAATGACCTTGTCGACGGGCCCTAAAACACTCACGCACCGGGCTCAAATGTCTTTGTTGTTGACGGGCCCTAAAACACACACACCGGGCCCAAATGACCTTGTCGACGGGCCCTAAAACACACACACCGGGCCCAAATGACCTTATCGACGGGCCCTAAAACACACACAGGGCCCAAATGACCTTGTCGACGGGCCCTAAAACACACACACTAGGCTCAAATGACCTAGTTGTTGACGGGCCCTAAAAAAAACACACACATCGATCATCTAACTATACGAAACTCTCCAAAATCAACAAGATCTAGTCTCCAAATATTCGGAAGGAAGAAGAAAAATGATTTTACTATCAAATTCTGAGCTTTAAGAACCCACACACACACTCACCGAGCCCAAATGACCTTCTTGATGACGCGCCCTAAAACACACACAGGGCCCAAATGACGCCGAAGAGCCCTAAAACACACACCGGGCCCAAAACACCTGGTCGATGGGCCCTAAAAACACACAGAAGGCCCAAAAACACACACAGGGCCCAAATGACCTAGTCGACGGGCCCTAAAACACACACACCGGGCCCAGAAACACACACCAGGCCCAAAAAATAACACACAAAGGGTCCAAATGACCTTGTCGGCGAGCCCTAAAACACAAACCGGGCTCAAATTATGTTGCTGTTGACGGTCACTAAAACACACACACACCGGGCCCAAATGACCTTGTCGACGGGCCCTAAAACACACACCGGGGCAAAATGATCTTGTCGATGGGCCCTAAATCACACACCGGGCCCAAATGACCTTGTCGACGGGCCCTAAAACACTCAAGCAACGGGCTCAAATGTCCTTGTTGAAGGGCCCTAAAACACACAGCGGGCCCAAATGACTTTCTCGACGGGCCCTAAAACACACCGGGCCAAAATGACCTTGTCGACGGGCCCAAATGAGCTTGTCGACGTGCCCTAAAACACACACACTAGGCTCAAATGACCTTGTTGTTGACGGGCCCTAAAAACACACACACACATAGATCATCTAACTGTATGCGAAACTCTCCAAAATCAACAAGATCTAGTCTCCAAATATTGGGAAGCAAGAAGAAAAATGATATTACTATCAAATTCTGAGCATTAAAAACCCCACACACTCACCGAGCCCAAATGACCTTGATGACGGGCCCTTAAACACACACAGGGCCCAAATGACGTCGAAGGGCCCTAAAATACAAACCGGGCCCAAATGACCTTGTCGACGGACCCTAAAACACACACAGCAGGCACAAAAACATACACAGGGCCCAAATGACCGAGTCGTCGGGCCCTAAAACACACACACCGGGCCCAGAAACACACACCACGCCCAAATGATCTCGTCGATGGGCCCTAAAACACACACACCAGGCCCAAAAACAAACACACACCGGGCCCAAATGACCTTGTCGGCGGGACCTAAACCACTCAAACCGGGCTCAAATGACCCTGCTATTGACGGGCCCTAAAAAACACACACACCCACCCACAACACACACATCGATCATCTAACTGTATGTGTACGGGCCCTAAAACACACACACCGGGCCCAAATGACCTTTTTGACGGGCCCAAATGATCTTGTCGATGGGCCCTTAAACACACACACCGGGCCCAAATGGCCTTGTAAACGGGCCCTAAAACAGACACAGGGCCCAAATGACCTAGAAGACGGGCCCTAAAACACACACCAGGCCCAAATGATCTTGTCGATGGGCCCTAAAGCTCACACTCACCGGGCCCAAATGACCTTGTCGACGGGCCCTAAAACACTCACGCACCGGGCTCAAATGTTCTTGTTGTTGACGGGTCCTAGAACACACACCGGGCACAAATGTCGTCGAAGGGCCCTAAACACACACCGGGCCCAAATGACCTTGCCGACGGGCCCTAAAACACACACAGCAGGCCCAAAAACACACACACTGCCCAAATGACCTAGTCGACGGGCCCTAAAACACACACCGGGCCCAGAAACACACTCCAAGCCCAAATGATTTGTCGATGGGCCCTAAATCACACACACACCAGGCCCAAAATCAAAGACACACCGGGCCCAAATGACCTTGTCGGTGGGCCCTAAACACTCACAAACCGGGCTCAAATGACCTTGCTGTTGACGGGCCCTAAAAACACACACCCACATCGATCATCTAACTGTATGTGTACGGGCCCTAAAACACACACCGGGCCCAAATGACCTTGTCGACGGACCCTAAAACACACACACCGGGCCCAATTGAACTTGTCGACGGGCCCTAAAAACACACACCGGGCCCAAATTATCTTGTCGCTGGGCCCTAAAACACACACCGGGCCCAAATGCCCTTGTCGACGGGCCCTAAAAACACACACCGGGCCCACATGATCTTGTCGATGGGCCCTTAAACACACCGGGCCCAAATGACCTTGTGGACGGGCCCTAAAACACTCACGTACCGGGCTCAAATGTCCTTGTTGACGGGCCCTAAACACACACACACTGGGCCCAAATGATCTTGCCGACGGACCCTAAAACACTCACGCACCGGGCTCAAATGTCTTGTTGACGGGCCCTAAAACACACACAGGGCCCAAATGACCTTGTCGACGGGCCCTAAAACACACCCACCGGGCCCAAATGACGTTGTCGACGGGCCCTAAAACTCTCACGCACCGGGCATAAATGTCCCTGTTGTTGTCGCCACCTAAAACACACACACCGGGCCCAAAACACCTTGTCGACGGGCCCTAAAACACACACAGCAGGCCCAAAAACACACAGGGCCCAAATAACCTAGTCGACGGGCCCTAAAACACACACCGGGCCAAGAAACACACACCAGGCCCAATTGATCTTGGCGATGCGGCCTAAATCACACACCAGGCCCAAAAACAAACACACACCGGGCCCAAATGACCTTGTCGGTGGGCCCTAAAACACTCACAAACCGGGCTCAAATGACCTTGCTGTCGACGGGCCCTAAAAACACACACACCCACAACACACACATCGATCATCTAACTGTATGTGTACGGGCTCAAAACACATACCGGGCCCAAATGACCTTGTCGACGGACCCTAAAACACAGACACCGGGCCCAATTGACCTTGTCGACGGGCCCCAAAAACACACCGGGCCCAAATGATCTTGTCGATGGGCCCTAAAACACACAACGGGCCCAAATGCCCTTGTCGACGGGCCCTAAAAACACACACCGGGCCCACATGACCTTGTCGATGGGCCCTAAAACACACCGGGCCCAAATAACCTTGTCGACGGGCCCTAAAACACTCACGTACCGGGCTCAAATGTCCTTGTTGTTGACGGGCCCTAAACACACACACACCGGGCCCAAATGACCTTGTCGACGGGCCCTAAAACACACACACCAGGCCCAAAAACACATACACCGGGCCCAAATGACCTTATCGGCGGGCCCTAAATCACTCACAAACCGGGCTCAAATGACCCTGCTGTTGACGGGCCCTAAAAACACACACACACACCCAAAACACACACATCGATCATCTAACTGTATGTGTACGGGCCCTAAAACACACACCGGGCCCAAATGACCTAGTCGACGGGCCCTAAAACACACACACCGGGCCCAAATGATCTTGTCGATGGGCCCTACAACACACACACCGGGCGCAAATGAACTTGTCGACGGGCCCTAAAAACACACACCGAGCCCAAATGATCTTGTCGATGGGCCCTAAAACACACACCGGGCCCAAATGACCTTGTCGACGGGCCCTAAAATACTCACGCTCCGGGCTCAAATGTCTTGTTGACGGGCCCTAAAACACACTCACACCGGGCCCAAACGACCTTGTCGACGGGCCCTAAAACACACACCGGGCCCAAATGACCTTGCCGACGGGCCCTAAAAACATACCGGGCCCAAACGAAGTCGATGGGCCCTAAAACACACACACCGGACCCAAATAACTCTTCGACGGGCCCTAAAAACACACACTGGGCCCAAATGATCTTGCCGACGGGCCCTAAAACACTCACGCACCGGGCTCAAATGTCCTTGTTGACGGGCCCTAAAACACACACAAAGGGCCCAAATGACATTGTCGACGGGCCCTAAAACACACACCGGGCCCAAATGACGTCGACGGGCCCTAAAACTCTCACGCACCGGGCATAAATGTCCTTGTTGTTGTCGCCACCTAAAACACACACACACTCCGGGCCCAAAACACCTTGTCGACGGGCCCTAAAACACGCACACAGCAGGCCCAAAAACACACACAGGGCCCAAATGACCTAGTCGACGGGCCCTAAAACACACACCGGGCCAAGAAACACTCACCAGGCCCAAATGATCTTGTCGTTGGGCCCTAAATTACACACACCAGGCCCAAAAACAAACACAGACCGGGCCCAAATGACCTTGTCGGTGGGCCCTAAAACACTCACAAACCGGGCTCAAATGACCTTGCTGTCGACGTGCCCTAAAAACACACACACCCACAACACACACATCGATCATCTAACTGTATGTGTACGGGCTCTAAAACACACACCGGGCCCAAATGACCTTGTCGACGGACCCTAAAACACAGACACCGGGCCCAATTGACCTTGTCGACGGGCCCCAAAAACACACACTGGGCCCAAATGAATTTGTCGATGGGCCCTAAAACACACACCGGGGCCAAATGCCCTTGTCGACGGGCCCTAAAAACACACACCGGGCCCACATGACCTTGTCGATGGGCCCTAAAACACACCGGGCCCAAATAACCTTGTCGACGGGCCCTAAAACAGTCACGTACCGGGCTCAAATGTCCTTGTTGTTGACGGGCCCTAAACACACACACACCGGGCCCAAATGACCTTGTCGACGGGCCCTAAAACACACACACCGGGCCCAAAAACACATACACCGGGCCCAAATGACCTCCTCGGCGGGCCCTAAAGCACTCACAAACCGGGCTCAAATGACCCTGCTGTTGACGGGCCCTAAAAACACACACACACACACCCACAACACACACATCGATCATCTAACTGTATGTGTACGGGCCCTAAAACACACACCGGGCCCAAATGACCTAGTCGACGGGCCCTAAAACACACACACCGGGCCCAAATGATCTTGTCGATGGGCCCTACAACACACACACCGGGCGCAAATGAACTTGTCGACGGGCCCTAAAAACACACACCGAGCCCAAATGATCTTGTCGATGGGCCCTAAAACACACACACCGGGCCCAAATGACCTTGTCGACGGGCCCTAAAATACTCACGCTCCGGGCTCAAATGTCATTGTTGTTGACGGGCCCTAAAACACACTCACACCGGGCCCAAACAACCTTGTCGACGGGCCCTAAAACACACACACCGGGCCCAAATGACCTTGTCGACGGGCCCTAAAAACACACGCGGGGCCCAAATGATCTTCCCGACGGGCCCTAAAACACTCACGCACCGGGCGCTAATGTCCTTGTCGACGGGCCCTAAAAACACACACTGGGCCCAAATGATCTTGCCGACGGGCCCTAAAACACTCACGCACCGGGCTCAAATGTCCTTGTTGACGGGCCCTAAAACCCACACAAAGGGCCCAAATGACCTTGTCGACGGGCCCTAAAACACACACCGGGCCCAAATGACGTCGATGGGCCCTAAAACTCTCACGCACCGGGCATAAATGTCCTTGTTGTTGTCGCCACCTAAAACACACACACACACCGGGCCCAAAACACCTTGTCGACGGGCCCTAAAACACACACACAGCAGGCCCAAAAACACACACAGGGCCCAAATGACCTAGTCGACGGGCCCTAAAACACACACCGGGCCTAGAAACACACACCAGGCCCAAATGATCTTGTCGATGGGCCCTAAATTACACACACCAGGCCCAAAAACAAACATACACCGGGCCCAAATGACCTTGTCGGTGGGCCCTAAAACACTCACAAACCGGGCTCAAATGACCTTGCTGTCGACGGGCCCTAAAAACACACCCACAACACACACATCGATCATCTAACTGTATGTGTACGGGCTCTAAAACACACACCGGGCCCAAATGACCTTGTCGACGGACCCTAAAACACAGACACCGGGCCCAATTGACCTTGTCGACGGGCCCCAAAAACACACACTGGGCAAAAATGATCTTGTCGATGGGCCCTAAAACACACACCGGGGCCAAATGCCCTTGTCGACGGGCCCTAAAAACACACACCGGGCCCACATGACCTTGTCGATGGGCCCAAAAAACACACCGGGCCCAAATAACCTTGTCGACGGGCCCTAAAACAGTCACGTACCGGGCTCAAATGTCCTTGTTGTTGACGGGCCCTAAACACACACACCGGGCCCAAATGACCTTGTCGACGGGACCTAAAACACACACACCGGGCCCAAAAACACATACACCGGGCCCAAATGACCTCCTCGGCGGGCCCTAAAGCACTCACAAACCGGGCTCAAATGACCCTGCTGTTGACGGGCCCTAAAAACACACACACACCCACAACACACATATCGATCATCTAACTGTATGTGTACGGGCCCTAAAACATACACAGGGCCCAAATGACCTAGTCGACGGGCCCTAAAACACACACACCGGGCCCAAATGATCTTGTCGATGGGCCCTACAACACACACAACGGGCGCAAATGAACTTGTCGACGGGCCCTAAAAACACACACCGAGCCCAAATGATCTTGTCGATGGGCCCTAAAACACACACACCGGGCCCAAATGACCTTGTCGACGGGCCCTAAAATACTCAGGCTCCGGGCTCAAATGTCCTTGTTGTTGACGGGCCCTAAAACACACACACACCGGGCCCAAACGACCTTGTCGACGGGCCATAAAACACACACACCGGGCCCAAATGACCTTGCCGACGGGCCCTAAAAACACACACCGGGCCCAAATGATGTCGATGGGCCCTAAAACACACACACCGGACCCAAATGACCTTGTCGACGGGCCCTAAAAACACACACTGGGCCCAAATGATCTTCCCGACGGGCCCTAAAACACTCACATACCGGGCTCCAATGTCCTTGTTGACGGGCCCTAAAACACACACAGGGCCCAAATGACCTTGTCGACGGGCCCTAAAACACACACACCGGGCCCAAATGACGTTGTCGACGGGCCCTAAAACTCCCACGCACCGGGCATAAATGTCCTTGTTGTCGCCACCTAAAACACACACACACACCGGGCCCAAAACACCTTGTCGACGGGCCCTAAAACACACACAGCAGGCCCAAATGACCTAGTCGACGGGCCCTAAAACACACACCGGGCCAAGAAACACACACCAGGCCCAAATGATCTTGTCGATGGGCCCTAAATTACACACACCAGGCCCAAATGACCTTGTCGGTGGGCCCTAAAACACTCACAAACCGGGCTCAAATGACCTTGCTGTCGACGGGCCCTAAAAACACACACACCCACAACACACACATCGATCATCTAACTGTATGTGTACGGGCTCTAAAACACACACCGGGCCCAAATGACCTTGTCGACGGACCCTAAAACACAGACACCGGGCCCAATTGACCTTGTCGACGGGCCCCAAAATCACACACCGGGCCCAAATGATCTTGTCGATGGGCCCTAAAACACACACCGGGGCCAAATGCCCTTGTCGACGGGCCCTAGAAACACACACCGGGGCCACATGACCTTGTCGATGGGCCCTAAAACACACCGGGCCCAAATAACCTTGTCGACGGGCCCTAAAACAGTCACGTACCGGGCTCAAATGTCCTTGTTGTTGACGGGCCCTAAACACACACATACCGGGCCCAAATGACCTTGTCGACGGGCCCTAAAACACACACACCGGGCCCAAAAACACATACACCGGTCCCAAATGACCTCCTCGGCGGGCCCTAAAGCACTCACAAACCGGGCTCAAATGACCCTGCTGTTGACGGGCCCTAAAAACACACACACACACACCCACAAGACACACATCGATCATCTAACTGTATGTGTACGGGCCCTAAAACACACACCGGGCCCAAATGACCTAGTCGACGGGCCCTAAAACACACACACCGGGCCCAAATGATCTTGTCGATGGGCCCTACAACACACACACCGGGCGCAAATGAACTTGTCGACGGGCCCTAAAAACACACACCGAGCCCAAATGATCTTGTCGATGGGCCCTAAAACACACACACCGGGCCCAAATGACCTTGTCGACGGGCCCTAAAATACTCAGGCTCCGGGCTCAAATGTCCTTGTTGTTGACGGGCCCTAAAACACACACACCGGGCCCAAACGACCTTGTCGACGGGCCATAAAACACACACCGGGCCCAAATGATGTCGATGGGCCCTAAAACACACACACCGGACCCAAATGACCTTGTCGACGGGCCCTAAAAACACACACTAGGCCCAAATGATCTTCCCGACGGGCCCTAAAACACTCACGCACCGGGCGCTAATGTCCTTGTTGACGGGCCCTAAAACACACACACAGGGCCCAAATGACCTTGTCGACGGGCCCTAAAACACACACACCGGGCCCAAATGACGTTGTCGACGGGCCCTAGAACTCTCACGCACCGGGCATAAATGTCCTTGTTGTCGCCACCTAAAACACACACACATACACACACCGGGCCCAAAACACCTTGTCGACGGGCCCTAAAATACACACAGCAGGCCCAAAAACACACACAGGGCCCAAATGACCTAGTCGACGGGCCCTAAAACACACACCGGGCCAAGAAGCACACACCAGGCCCAAAAACAAGCACACACCGGGGCCAAATGACCTTGTCGGTGGGCCCTAAAACACCCACAAACCGGGCTCAAATGACCTTGCTGTCGACGGGCCCTAAAAACACACACACCCACAACACACACATCGATCATCTAACTGTATGTGTACGGGCTCTAAAACACACACCGGGCCCAAATGACCTTGTCGACGGACCCTAAAACACACATCGGGCCCAATTAACCTTGTCGACGGGCCCTAAAAACACAAACCAGGCCCAAATTATCTTGTCGATGGGCCCTAAAACACACACCGGGCCCAAATGCCCTTGTCGACGGGCCCTAAAAACACACACCGGGCCCACATGACCTTGTCGATGGGCCCTAAGACACACCGGGCACAAATAACCTTGTCGACGGGCCCTAAAACACTCACGTACCGGGCTCAAATGTCCTTGATGTTGACGGGCCCTAAACACACACACCGGGCCCACATGACCTTGTCGACGGGCCCTAAAACACACACCGAGCCCAAATGACCTCCTCGGCGGGTCCTAAAGCACTCACAAACCGGGCTCAAATGTCCCTGCTGTTGACGGGCCCTAAAAACACACACACCCACAACACACACATCGATCATCTAACTGTATGTGTACGGGACCTAAAACACACACCGGGCCCAAATGACCTAGTCGACGGGCCCTAAAACACACACACCGGCCCAAATGATCTTGTCGATGGGCCCTACAACACACACACCGGGCGCAAATGACATTGTCGATGGGCCCTAAAACACACCGGGCCCAAATGATCTTGTCGACGGGCCCTAAAACACTCACGTACCGGGCTCAAATGTCCTTGTTGTTGACGGGCCCTAAACACACACACACCGGGCCCAAATGACCTTGTCGACGGGCCCTAAAACACACACCGGGCCCAAAAACACATACACCGGGCCCAAATGACCTCCTCGGCGGGCCCTAAAGCACTCACAAACCGGGCTCAATGACCCTGCTGTTGACGGGGCCCTAAAAACACACACCCACAACACACACATCGATCATCTAACTGTATGTGTACGGGCCCTAAAACACACACCGGGCCCAAATGACCTAGTCGACGGGCCCTAAAACACACACACCGGGCCCAAATGATCTTGTCGATGGGCCCTACAACACACACACCGGGCGCAAATGAACTTGTCGACGGGCCCTAAAAACACACACCGAGCCCAAATGATCTTGTCGATGGGCCCTAAAACACACACACCGGGCCCAAATGACCTTGTCGACGGGCCCTGAAATACTCACGCTCCGGGCTCAAATATCCTTGTTGTTGACGGGCCCTAAAACACACACACCGGGCCCAAACGACCTTGTCGACGGGCCCTAATACACACACCGGGCCCAAATGACCTTGCCGACGGGCCCTAAAAACACACACCGGGCCCATATGATGTCGATGGGCCCTAAAACACACACACCGGACCCAAATGACGTTGTCGACGGGCCCTAAAAACACACCCTGGGCCCAAATGATCTTCCCGACGGGCCCTAAAACACTCACGCACCGGGCTCAAATGTCCTTGTTGACGGGCCCTAAAACACACACAGGGCCCAAATGACGCCGAAGGGCCCTAAAACACACACCGGGCCCAAAACACCTGGTCGATGGGCCCTAAAAACACACAGAAGGCCCAAAAACACACACAGGGCCCAAATGACCTAGTCGACGGGCCCTAAAACACACACACCGGGCCCAGAAACACAGACCAGGCCCAAAAACGAACACACAAAGGGTCCAAATGACCTTGTCGGCGGGCCCTAAAACACAAACCGGGCTCAAATTATGTTGCTGTTGACGGTCACTAAAACACACACACACCGGGCCCAAATGACCTTGTCGACGGGCCCTAAAACACACACCGGGGCAAAATGATCTTGTCGATGGGCCCTGAATCACACACCGGGCCCAAATGACCTTGTCGACGGGCCCTAAAACACTCAAGCAACGGGCTCAAATGTCCTTGTTGAAGGGCCCTAAAACACACAGCGGGCCCAAATGACTTTCTCGACGGGCCCTAAAACACACCGGGCCAAAATGACCTTGTCGACGGGCCCAAATGAGCTTGTCGACGGGCCCTAAAACACACACACTAGGCTCAAATGACCTTGTTGTTGACGGGCCCTAAAAACACACACACACATAGATCATCTAACTGTATGCGAAACTCTCCAAAATCAACAAGATCTAGTCTCCAAATATTGGGAAGCAAGAAGAAAAATGATATTACTATCAAATTCTGAGCATTAAAAACCCCACACACTCACCGAGCCCAAATGACCTTAATGACGGGCCCTTAAACACACACAGGGCCCAAATGACGTCGAAGGGCCCTAAAATACAAACCGGGCCCAAATGACCTTGTCGACGGACCCTAAAACACACACAGCAGGCACAAAAACATACACAGGGCCCAAATGACCGAGTCGTCGGGCCCTAAAACACACACACCGGGCCCAGAAACACACACCACGCCCAAATGATCTCGTCGATGGGCCCTAAAACACACACACCAGGCCCAAAAACAAACACACACCGGGCCCAAATGACCTTGTCGGCGGGACCTAAACCACTCAAACCGGGCTCAAATGACCCTGCTATTGACGGGCCCTAAAAAACACACACCCACCCACAACACACACATCGATCATCTAACTGTATGTGTACGGGCCCTAAAACACACACACCGGGCCCAAATGACCTTTTTGACGGGCCCAAATGATCTTGTCGATGGGCCCTTAAACACACACACCGGGCCCAAATGGCCTTGTAAACGGGCCCTGAAACAGACACAGGGCCCAAATGACCTAGAAGACGGGCCCTAAAACACACACCAGGCCCAAATGATCTTGTCGATGGGCCCTAAAGCTCACACTCACCGGGCCCAAATGACCTTGTCGACGGGCCCTAAAACACTCACGCACCGGGCTCAAATGTTCTTGTTGTTGACGGGTCCTAGAACACACACCGGGCACAAATGTCGTCGAAGGGCCCTAAACACACACCGGGCCCAAATGACCTTGCCGACGGGCCCTAGAACACACACAGCAGGCCCAAAAACACACACACTGCCCAAATGACCTAGTCGACGGGCCATAAAACACACACCGGGCCCAGAAACACACTCCAAGCCCAAATGATCTTGTCGATGGGCCCTAAATCACACACACACCAGGCCCAAAATCAAAGACACACCGGGCCCAAATGACCTTGTCGGTGGGCCCTAAACACTCACAAACCGGGCTCAAATGACCTTGCTGTTGACGGGCCCTAAAAACACACACCCACATCGATCATCTAACTGTATGTGTACGGGCCCTAAAACACACACCGGGCCCAAATGACCTTGTCGACAGACCCTAAAACACACACACCGGGCCCAATTGAACTTGTCGACGGGCCCTAAAAACACACACCGGGCCCAAATTATCTTGTCGGTGGGCCCTAAAACACACACCGGGCCCAAATGCCCTTGTCGACGGGCCCTAAAAACACACACCGGGCCCACATGATCTTGTCGATGGGCCCTAAAACACACCGGGCCCAAATGACCTTGTGGACGGGCCCTAAAACACTCACGTACCGGGCTCAAATGTCCTTGTTGTTGACGGGCCCTAAACACACACACTGGGCCCAAATGATCTTGCCGACGGACCCTAAAACACTCACGCACCGGGCTCAAATGTCTTGTTGACGGGCCCTAAAACACACACAGGGCCCAAATGACCTTGTCGACGGGCCCTAAAACACACCCACCGGGCCCAAATGACGTTGTCGACGGGCCCTAAAACTCTCACGCACCGGGCATAAATGTCCCTGTTGTTGTCGCCACCTAAAACACACACACACCGGGCCCAAAACACCTTGTCGACGGGCCCTAAAACACACACAGCAGGCCCAAAAACACACAGGGCCCAAATAACCTAGTCGACGGGCCCTAAAACACACACCGGGCCAAGAAACACACACCAGGCCCAAATGATCTTGGCGATGCGGCCTAAATCACACACCAGGCCCAAAAACAAACACACACCGGGCCCAAATGACCTTGTCGGTGGGCCCTAAAACACTCACAAACCGAGCTCAAATGACCTTGCTGTCGACGGGCCCTAAAAACACACACACCCACAACACACACATCGATCATCTAACTGTATGTGTACGGGCTCAAAACACATACCGGGCCCAAATGACCTTGTCGACGGACCCTAAAACACAGACACCGGGCCCAATTGACCTTGTCGACGGGCCCCAAAAACACACCGGGCCCAAATGATCTTGTCGATGGGCCCTAAAACACACAACGGGCCCAAATGCCCTTGTCGACGGGCCCTAAAAACACACACCGGGCCCACATGACCTTGTCGATGGGCCCTAAAACACACCGGGCCCAAATAACCTTGTCGACGGGCCCTAAAACACTCACGTACCGGGCTCAAATGTCCTTGTTGTTGACGGGCCCTAAACACACACACACCGGGCCCAAATGACCTTGTCGACGGGCCCTAAAACACACACACCAGGCCCAAAAACACATACACCGGGCCCAAATGACCTTATCGGCGGGCCCTAAAGCACTCACAAACCGGGCTCAAATGACCCTGCTGTTGACGGGCCCTAAAAACACACACACACACCCAAAACACACATATCGATCATCTAACTGTATGTGTACGGGCCCTAAAACACACACCGGGCCCAAATGACCTAGTCGACGGGCCCTAAAACACACACACCGGGCCCAAATGATCTTGTCGATGGGCCCTACAACACACACACCGGGCGCAAATGAACTTGTCGACGGGCCCTAAAAACACACACCGAGCCCAAATGATCTTGTCGATGGGCCCTAAAACACACACCGGGCCCAAATGACCTTGTCGACGGGCCCTAAAATACTCACGCTCCGGGCTCAAATGTCTTGTTGACGGGCCCTAAAACACACTCACACCGGGCCCAAACGACCTTGTCGACGGACCCTAAAACACACACACCGGGCCCAAATGACCTTGCCGACGGGCCCTAAAAACACACACCGGGCCCAAATGAAGTCGATGGGCCCTAAAACACACACACCGGACCCAAATAACTCTTCGACGGGCCCTACAAACACACACTGGGCCCAAATGATCTTGCCGACGGGCCCTAAAACACTCACGCACCGGGCTCAAATGTCCTTGTTGACGGGCCCTAAAACACACACAAAGGACCCAAATGACATTGTCGACGGGCCCTAAAACACACACCGGGCCCAAATGACGTCGACGGGCCCTAAAACTCTCACGCACCGGGCATAAATGTCCTTGTTGTTGTCGCCACCTAAAACACACACACACACCGGGCCCAAAACACCTTGTCGACGGGCCCTAAAACACGCACACAGCAGGCCCAAAAACACACACAGGGCCCAAATGACCTAGTCGACGGGCCCTAAAACAAACACCGGGCCAAGAAACACTCACCAGGCCAAAATGATCTTGTCGATGGGCCCTAAATTACACACACCAGGCCCAAAAACAAACACAGACCGGGCCCAAATGACCTTGTCGGTGGGCCCTAAAACACTCACAAACCGGGCTCAAATGACCTTGCTGTCGACGTGCCCTAAAAACACACACACCCACAACACACACATCGATCATCTAACTGTATGTGTACGGGCTCTAAAACACACACCGGGCCCAAATGACCTTGTCGACGGACCCTAAAACACAGACACCGGGCCCAATTGACCTTGTCAACGGGCCCCAAAAACACACTGGGCCCAAATGATCTTGTCGATGGGCCCTAAAACACACACCGGGGCCAAATGCCCCTGTCGACGGGCCCTACAAACACACACCGGGCCCACATGACCTTGTCGATGGGCCCTAAAACACACCGGGCCCAAATAACCTTGTCGACGGGCCCTAAAACAGTCACGTACCGGGCTCAAATGTCCTTGTTGTTGACGGGCCCTAAACACACACACACCGGGCCCAAATGACCTTGTCGACGGGCCCTAAAACACACACACCGGGCCCAAAAACACATACACCGGGCCCAAATGACCTCCTCGGCGGGCCCTAAAGCACTCACAAACCGGGATCAAATGACCCTGCTGTTGACGGGCCCTAAAAACACACACACACACCCACAACACACACATCGATCATCTAACTGTATGTGTACGGGCCCTAAAACACACACCGGACCCAAATGACCTTGTCGACGGGCCCTAAAAACACACACTGGGCCCAAATGATCTTCCCGACGGGCCCTAAAACACTCACGCACCGGGCTCCAATGTCCTTGTTGACGGGCCCTAAAACACACACAGGGCCCAAATGACCTTGTCGACGGGCCCTAAAACACACACACCGGGCCCAAATGACGTTGTCGACGGGCCCTAAAACTCCCACGCACCGGGCATAAATGTCCTTTTTGTCGCCACCTAAAACACACACACACCGGGCCCAAAACACCTTGTCGACGGGCCCTAAAACACACACAGCAGGCCCAAAAACACCATAGGGCCCAAATGACCTAGTGGACGGGCCCTAAAACACACACCGGGCCAAGCAACACACACCAGGCCCAAATGATCTTGTCGATGGGCCCTAAATTACACACACCAGGCCCAAATGACCTTGTCGGTGGGCCCTAAAACACTCACAAACCGGGCTCAAATGACCTTGCTGTCGACGGGCCCTAAAAACACACACACCCACAACACACACATCGATCATCTAACTGTATGTGTACGGGCTCTAAAACACACACCGGGCCCAAATGACCTTGTCGACGGACCCTAAAACACAGACACCGGGCCCAATTGACCTTGTCGACGGGCCCCAAAATCACACACCGGGCCCAAATGATCTTGTCGATGGGCCCTAAAACACACACCGGGGCCAAATGCCCTTGTCGACGGGCCCTAAAAACACACACCGGGGCCACATGACCTTGTCGATGGGCCCTAAAACACACCGGGCCCAAATAACCTTGTCGACGGGCCCTAAAACAGTCACGTACCGGGCTCAAATGTCCTTGTTGTTGACGGGCCCTAAACACACACATACCGGGCCCAAATGACCTTGTCGACGGGCCCTAAAACACACACACCGGGCCCAAAAACACATACACCGGTCCCAAATGACCTCCTCGGCGGGCCCTAAAGCACTCACAAACCGGGCTCAAATGACCCTGCTGTTGACGGGCCCTAAAAACACACACACACCCACAAGACACACATCGATCATCTAACTGTATGTGTACGGGCCCTAAAACACACACCGGGCCCAAATGACCTAGTCGACGGGCCCTAAAACACACACACCGGGCCCAAATGATCTTGTCGATGGGCCCTACAACACACACACCGGGCGCAAAAGAACTTGTCGACGGGCCCTAAAAACACACACCGAGCCCAAATGATCTTGTCGATGGGCCCTAAAACACACACACCGGGCCCAAATGACCTTGTCGACGGGCCCTAAAATACTCAGGCTCCGGGCTCAAATGTCCTTGTTGTTGACGGGCCCTAAAACACACACACACCGGGCCCAAACGACCTTGTCGACGGGCCATAAAACACACACCGGGCCTAAATGATGTCGATGGGCCCTAAAACACACACACCGGACCCAAATGACCTTGTCGACGGGCCCTAAAAACACACACTAGGCCCAAATGATCTTCCCGACGGGCCCTAAAACACTCACGCACCGGGCGCTAGTGTCCTTGTTGACGGGCCCTAAAACACACACACAGGGCCCAAATGACCTTGTCGACGGGCCCTAAAACACACACACCGGGCCCAAATGACGTTGTCGACGGGCCCTAGAACTCTCACGCACCGGGCATAAATGTCCTTGTTGTCGCCACCTAAAACACACACACATACACACACCGGGCCCAAAACACCTTGTCGACGGGCCCTAAAATACACACAACAGGCCCAAAAACACACACAGGGCCCAAATGACCTAGTCGACGGGCCCTAAAACACACACCGGGCCAAGAAGCACACACCAGGCCCAAAAACAAGCACACACCGGGGCCAAATGACCTTGTCGGTGGGCCCTAAAACACCCACAAACCGGGCTCAAATGACCTTGCTGTCGACGGGCCCTAAAAACACACACACCCACAACACACACATCGATCATCTAACTGTATGTGTACGGGCTCTAAAACACACACCGGGCCCAAATGACCTTGTCGACGGACCCTAAAACACACATCGGGCCCAATTAACCTTGTCGACGGGCCTTAAAAACACAAACCAGTCCCAAATTATCTTGTCGATGGGCCCTAAAACACACACCGGGCCCAAATGCCCTTGTCGACGGGCCCTAAAAACACACACCGGGCCCACATGACCTTGTCGATGGGCCCTAAGACACACCGGGCCCAAATAACCTTGTCGACGGGCCCTAAAACACTCACGTACCGGGCTCAAATGTCCTTGATGTTGACGGGCCCTATACACACACCGGGCCCACATGACCTTGTCGACGGGCCCTAAAACACACACACCGGGCCCAAATGACCTCCTCGGCGGGTCCTAAAGCACTCACAAACCGGGCTCAAATGTCCCTGCTGTTGACGGGCCCTAAAAACACACACACCCACAACACACACATCGATCATCTAACTGTATGTGTACGGGACCTAAAACACACACCGGGCCCAAATGACCTAGTCGACGGGCCCTAAAACACACACACCGGGCCCAAATGATCTTGTCGATGGGCCCTACAACACACACCGGGCGCAAATGACATTGTCGATGGGCCCTAAAACACACCGGGCCCAAATAACCTTGTCGACGGGCCCTAAAACACTCACGTACCGGGCTCAAATGTCCTTGTTGTTGACGGGCCCTAAACACACACACACCGGGCCCAAATGACCTTGTCGACGGGCCCTAAAACACACACCGGGCCCAAAAACACATACACCGGGCCCAAATGACCTCCTCGGCGGGCCCTAAAGCACTCACAAACCGGGCTCAATGACCCTGCTGTTGACGGGCCCTAAAAACACACACACACCCACAACACACACATCGATCATCTAACTGTATGTGTACGGGCCCTAAAACACACACCGGGCCCAAATGACCTAGTCGACGGGCCCTAAAACACACACACCGGGCCCAAATGATCTTGTCGATGGGCCCTACAACACACACACCGGGCGCAAATGAACTTGTCGACGGGCCCTAAAAACACACACCGAGCCCAAATGATCTTGTCGATGGGCCCTAAAACACACACACCGGGCCCAAATGACCTTGTCGACGGGCCCTGAAATACTCACGCTCCGGGCTCAAATATCCTTGTTGTTGACGGGCCCTAAAACACACACACCGGGCCCAAACGACCTTGTCGACGGGCCCTAATACACACACCGGGCCCAAATGACCTTGCCGACGGGCCCTAAAAACACACACCGGGCCCATATGATGTCGATGGGCCCTAAAACACACACACCGGACCCAAATGACCTTGTCGACGGGCCCTAAAAACACACCCTGGGCCCAAATGATCTTCCCGACGGGCCCTAAAACACTCACGCACCGGGCTCAAATGTCCTTGTTGACGGGCCCTAAAACACACACAGGTTCCAAATGACCTTGTCGACGGGCCCTAAAACACACACACCGGGCCCAAATGACGTTGTCGACGGGCCCTAAAACTCTCACGCACCGGGCATAAATGTCCTTGTTGTCGCCACCTAAAACACACACACATACACACACCGGGCCCAAAACACCTTGTCGACGGGCCCAAAAACACACACAGCAGGCCCAAAAACACACACAGGGCCCAAATGACCTAGTCGACGGGCCCTAAAACACACACCGGGCCAAGAAACACACACCAGGCCCAAATGATCTTGTCGATGGGCCCAAAATCACACACACCAGGCCCAAAAACAAACACACACCGGGGCCAAATGACCTTGTCGGTGGGCCCTAAAACACCCACAAACCGGGCTCAAATGACCTTGCTGTCGACGGGCCCTAAAAACACACACACCCACAACACACACATCGATCATCTAACTGTATGTGTACGGGCCCTAAAACACACACCGGGCCCAAATGACCTAGTCGACGGGCCCTAAAACACACACACCGGGCCCAAATGATCTTGTCGATGGGCGCTACAACACACACACCGGGCGCAAATGACATTGTCGATGGGCCCTAAAACACACCGGACCCAAATAACCTTGTCGACGGGCCCTAAAACACTCACGTACCGGGCTCAAATGTCCTTGTTGTTGACGGGCCCTAAACACACACACACACCGGGCCCAAATGACCTTGTCGACGGGCCCTAAAACACACACCGGGCCCAAATGACCTCCTCGGCGGGCCCTAAAGCACTCACAAACTGGGCTCAATGAACCTGCTGTTGACGGGCCCTAAAAACACACACACACCCACAACACACACATCGATCATCTAACTGTATGTGTACGGGCCCTAAAACACACACCGGGCCCAAATGACCTAGTCGACGGGCCCTAAAACACACACACCGGGCCCAAATGATCTTGTCGATGGGCCCTACAACACACACACCGGGCGCAAATGAACTTGTCGACGGGCCCTAAAAACACACACCGAGCCCAAATGATCTTGTCGATGGGCCCTAAAACACACACACCGGGCCCAAATGACCTTGTCGACGGGCCCTAAAATACTCACGCTCCGGGCTCAAATATCCTTGTTGTTGACGGGCCCTAAAACACACACACCGGGCCCAAACGACCTTGTCGACGGGCCCTAATACACACACCGGGCCCAAATGACCTTGCCGACGGGCCCTAAAAACTCACACCGGGCCCATATGATGTCGACGGGCCCTAAAACACACACACCGGACCCAAATGACCTTGTCGACGGGCCCTAAAACACTCACGCACCGGGCTCAAATGTCCTTGTTGACGGGCCCTAAAACACACACACAGGGCCCAAATGACCTTGTCGACGGGCCCTAAAACACACACCGGGCCCAAATGACGTTGTCGACGGGCCCTAAAACTCTCACGCACCGGGCATAAATGTCCTTGTTGTCGCCACCTAAAACACACACACATACACACACCGGGCCCAAAACACCTTGTCGACGGGCCCTAAAACACACACACAGCAGGCCCAAAAACACACACAGGGCCCAAATGACCTAGTCGACGGGCCCTAAAACACACACCGGGCCAAGAAACACACACCAGGCCCAAATGATCTTGTCGATGGGCCCTAAAACACCCACAAACCGGGCTCAAATGACCTTGCTGTCGACGGGCCCTAAAAACACACACACCCACAACACACACATCGATCATCTAACTGTATGCGTACGGGCTCTAAAACACACACCGGGCCCAAATGACCTCGTCGACGGACCCTAAAACACACATCGGGCCCAATTAACCTTGTCGACGGGCCCTAAAAGCACACAAGGGGCCAAATTATCTTGTCGATGGGCCCTAAAACACACACCGGGCCCAAATGCCCTTGTCGACGGGCCCTAAAACACACACCGGGCCCACATGACCCTGTCGATGGGCCCTAAAACACACCGGGCCCAATTAACCTTGTCGACGGGCCCTAAAACAGTCACGTACCGGGCTCAAATGTCCTTGTTGTTGACGGGCCCTAAACACACACACACCGGGCCCACATGACCTTGTCGACGGGCCCTAAAACACACACACCGGGCCCAAAAACACATTCACCGGGCCCAAATGACCTCCTCGGCGGGTCCTAAGACACTCACGCACCGGGCTCAAATGTCCTTGTTGTTGACGGGCCCTAGAACACACACCGGGCCCAAATGACGTCGAAGGGCCCTAAACACACACCGGGCCCAAATGACCTAGTCGACGGGCCCTAAGACACACACACCGGGCCCAGAAACACACACCAAGCCCAAATGATCTTGTCGATGGGCCCTAAATCACACACACACCAGGCCCAAAAACAAACACACACCGGGCCCAAATGACCTTGTCGGTGGGCCCTAAAACACTCACAAACCGGGCTCAAATGAACTTGCTGTTGACGGGCCCTAAAAACACACACACCCACAACACACACATCGATCATCTAACTGTATGTGTACGGGCCCTAAAACACACACCAGGCCCAAATGACCTTGTCGACGGACCCTAAAACACACACCGGGCCCAATTGACCTTGTCGACGGGCCCTAAAAACACACACCGGGCCCAAATTATCTTGTCGATGGGCCCTAAAACACACACCGGGCCCCAATGCACTTGTCGACGGGCCCTAAAAACACACACCGGGCCCACATGATCTTGTCGATGGGCCCTAAAACACACCGGGCCCAAATGACCTTGTCGACGGGCCCTAAAACACTCACGTACCGGGCTCAAATGTCCTTGTTGATGACGGGCCCTAAACACACATAAAGCGGGCCCAAATGACATTGTCGACGGGTCCTAAGACACACACACCGGGCCCAAATGACCTCCTCGGCGGGCCCTAAAACACTCACAAACCGGGCTCAAATGACCCTGCTGTTGACGGGCCCTAAAAAACACACACACCCACAACACACACATCGATCATCTAACTGTATGTGTACGGGCCCTAAAACACACACCGGGCCCAAATGACCTTGTCGACGGGCCCTAAACACATACACCGAGCCCAAATGATCTTGTCGATGGGCCCTTAAACACACACACCGGGCCCAAATGACTTTGCCGACGGCCCTAAAACACACACACAGCTGGCCCAAAAACACACACACTGCCCAAAGGACCTAGTCGACGGGCCCTAAGACACACACACCGGGCGCAGAAACACACACCAGGCCCAAATGATCTTGTCGATGGGCCCTAAATCACACACACACCAGGCCCAAAAACAAACACAAACCGGGCCCAAATGACCTTGTCGGTTGGCCCTAAAACACTCACAAACCGGGCTCAAATGAACTTGCTGTTGACGGGCCCTAAAAACACACACATCCACAACACACACATCGATCATCTAACTGTATGTGTACGGGCCCTAAAACACACACCGGGCCCAAATGACCTTGTCGACGGACCCTTAAACACACACACCGGGCCCAATTGACCTTGTCGACGGGCCCTAAAAACACACACCGGACACAAATGATCTTGTCGATGGGCCCTAAAACACACACCGGGCCCAATGCCCTTGTCGAGGGGCCCTAAAACACACACCGGGCCCACATGATCTTATCGATGGGCCCTAAAACACACACCGGGCCCAAATGACCTTTTCGACGGGCCCTCAAACACTCACCTACCGGGCTTAAATGTCCTTGTTGTTTACGGGCCCTAAAACACACACACCGGGCCCAATTGACCTTGTCGACGGGCCCTAAAAAACACACACCGGGCCCAAATGATCTTGTCGATGGGCCCTAAAACACACACCGGGCCCAATGCCCTTGTCGAGGGGCCCTAAAACACACACCGGGCCCACATGATCTTATCGATGGGCCCTAAAACACACACCGGGCCCAAATGACCTTTTCGACGGGCCCTCAAACACTCACCTACCGGGCTTAAATGTCCTTGTTGTTTACGGGCCCTAAAACACACACACCGGGCCCAATTGACCTTGTCGACGGGCCCTAAAAAACACACACCGGGCCCAAATGATCTTGTCGACGGGCCCTAAAACACACACACACACCGGGCTCATATTACTTTGTTGTCGACGGGCCCTAAAACACACACTCACTACATTGATCATTTAACTGTATGTGAAACTATTCAAAATCAACAAGATCTAGTCTCCAAATATTGGGAAGCAAGAAGAAAACGGATTTTATTATCACATTCTGAGCATAAAAAAAAACACACACACACACAGACACACACACACACACACACACATACACACCGGGCCCAAATGACCTTGTTGTCGATGGGCCCTAAAACTCACACACACATGAGTCTTGCGGATTGCAAACATCAACAGACACTCGGTAGAAGTGTTCTTCCGCATGCGCTTTTGATCAACTGTGAGAAATCGCAGCACCCATCTTGCACACAGCTTTTTCATTGCCAATTTTTCATGCAGGATATTGTGCACTCAGTTGAGATGCCTACAGCCTCAGTAGTCGGACAAATTTTGATTCAGCAGTCTTGCATAACTAGATCGTGGATTATTTCAATGGTGTGTGTCCTGTGTGGTAACCTCAATTGGAAAACCTCATCTTCGTGTCTCCTACAACCATGTTTAAATTCATTGATCCAAAAGTAAATAGTCTTTTATGTTGGTGCAGTGTGCGTGTGAACTTCATCCAATTCAGTTTAGACTTGCGCGTGGCAGTCTAGCCCTTCAAATGAAAATGTTTAATAAGGGCACAAAACTCGTTTTTTTTTTTTTCAATTTTTTTCCCTTTTTAATCACAGCTATCACATTGAGCAGTTCAGATGGCTGTCAACAATAAACTGTATATTATAGTACATTCAAATTTTCTGTACAATCTTTTCAATAATCAAGCTTACCACCCACAAAGTTGCAACAAAAAATTTCCATCCCTTCATGGAAATTTACCAGACTTATCAAATGACCCTCGTACTTAGTTCATGGTAAAGCTGTATTGATACTCCAGGGAGAATTTAAAGAAATATCTAGGGATAAAGAGCAAAGGAAAGCAGCTCCTTCACTATGTCTACAGAGTTTGAAATAATCCTGGAGAAAACTGCATAAACTCTTAGAATGACCCGAACATTGTCTTACAGCCTGGATTTGTACCCATGGATTTTCATCTGCTTGCTGCACTGATATCCCACTGATTTCCCTTTGTATCTTACTATAATTTTTATACAATTTTAAGCTTGGAATGTACTTTTAAATGTTGATTGTGCATCAACCAATTGTAAGGCACATTTTGTTATAACATGCAATACAAATATTCAATGTTCATGAACAGTGAATTAATCATCTGCTCTCACGGTACTACATGACAAAGCGTGGAAGCAAACTTGGAAAATATGTGAAACAACAGAGTTGTCTATTGCACAACATACACTCTGTTCAGATGCAACCATGTCTTCCGGAGAGCAACATGTCATACATTGACAGGCGCAAGAAATTATATATAATATGACTGAATACTGTGACAAGAGAAAGAAAAGGGAATCAAAATCCTGTTGTATCAAGCAACAAAACAAGTGACTGCATTGGTAATTTACATTTGTAAATAATTAAGTGGCTAACCTTTCATATAAGACACACAGCTCTCAGGTGCATTATTTGTGTTTCATCACTTATGTATGTCAGGTTACTACTATTTTGCTCTTCTAGTAAACAAGATAACAAGCAAGTGCAGCACTTGTCAGTGAAAGTCAATATGCCTCAATGTTTTGCCATGTAGTAATATGGTTGCTCTCTCTCTCTCTCTCTCTCTCTCTCTCTCTCTCTCTCTCTCTCTCTCTCTCTCTCTCTCTCTCTCTCTCTCTCTCTCTCTCTCTCCAGTTTATAGTACTTTATACTTTAGCATACACTACAATACAAAATGATTTAGCACCAATCACTTTTAGTCTGTCATTTTTGTAGCTGAGCATATACATAATCAAACAAAAGCACAAGTATTATGATATAAATTTCATGGGAATGAATGCTTTATTAATAGCCTCATATTCCAATTGGCACAGAACAATGCTTGTGCTTGTTGAAACAGCAGTACTTAATAATGAGCTATAAATATATATTTTTTATTCAAATTAATTTATATTCAAGTATACAACTGACTATGAAGTTAAATGTGTGTAAAAGACGCAAAAATAAATGGTAACATCAGGGAAGAAGTATTGTCACAACCACTGAGCCAATGAATGTTGGATCTCCAACTCATGTTACTTTAATGAGTATATGCAGAATCACAAATTAAACACAGGAAAGTAACATTATGAGCACTTCAAAAATTCCTACTGAAACTGGGTGGCTTACTTCACACCATGTCCAGAATATCTGTATTGGTCAGAATTTCTAAAAACCGTTGACTGACATGGAACAATTAACCACAGTTTGGGAAGGCAGATTATTCCACAATTACTTAGACATATGTCCTGCATTGTGGCATAGTGGGCTAGAGCGTTGTGCTTTGGTTTCCTGTGTCCGTGATCAATCCCACCCCTGGGGAGTGCATATTTTATGCCCCAGGTATAGGACTGGTGCCCACTCAGCATTTTGAGGAAATTGAGAGGAATTGTTTCCTACAAGTTCTTTTTCGGTTCCTTCCAATGCAATGAATTTCTTTCATGAGATAAGGATACAGTGGAGCATGACTGAATTATAATGCCCTACGTGAAAATTTACCTTTGATAAATGTTTTAAAAACAATGCGTCAATCTCTGTTACAGATGTTACTTGTATGGAAAAGTAGAGTCAGACTGAAAAATTCAATTCTCATGTGTTTATGAGAACTCCTAAGTGGTTTACCGGGAAAAATAAGAGTCACTTGGAGAATTTAATGTTGGCACGTTGGCCATAGTAGCTTAATTGGTTAAAGCGGCTGGATGGAGACCAGAACATCCGTTGTTCAAATCCCGGATATGGCATTGAATTTTTCAGTCTGACTCTACCTTTCCATACTTTAGCCTACACACGGCCACTGTGAAAGAACAATTAATTTACAGATGTTACTTGGCATACATAGCTTTATGTCTATTAATGGTTTTTGTGCATTAGTTATTTTGAAATAAAATGAGATCACAGTATTCTGCCATAGTATTCCTTATGAAACTAAAAGTTTGTTATACATTACACAGCTTTATGTTTTCATTCTTGCTACTGCCTCAGCTAAGCTGTCCTCATGATCAGTATGATCTGTATCTTGACTGAAGCTGTAGCCTGGTGAACTGATATTACTGCATGACACCCTGGAAAAAATTTAATTCTTTATATTTATACAAAGCATTTGAAGATCAAGCATAAGATACAAAAATAATACAGCAGCTAATAAAACAATTTTGAAACAGTTTTCATACAGCATGAATGAACAATCTAGTTTCTTTACATATGTATATCCAATATACTGGAAAAGTTAGGTAACATAAGCTGCACTGTCCCATTTTTATCAGTAAACGGATATCATGCATACTGTAGCAGAGAATGTAGTTGTAGGGGTCATCACAATAACAGGTTTACAGGATGCAATAACTTAGTGAAACACAGTTGAACCTCATTTATATGTATATCAAGGGGAAGAGGAAAGTTTACTTATAACTCAGAATTACGTAAAATGAGGTTTTAATAATGCATTTTTTTAAAGTAATACCTACAGAGTTTCTGCATGTATAAAACTTCACAAAAAATAAAGATATGTACGAAGCAAAGATTATTTAGAAACTGGTACCGCTTTAAACTATTCATTTAATTTGGCTTGTTTCACTTTTCTTATATTAAATGCATAAAACTCATTTTACAAAACATATTAATAAACTTACAGCTTTTTCACTACAACATTTGTACTGATGTAATGCCCACACAGCCCGCGTTCAAGAGGTCCAGAGTTCAAATCTGGTTCAGCGTGAGTTACCTGGATAGTTTTTTCCAGGACTTTCCATCACTGATGATTAAACATAGCATGGATAAACAATTCCTTAGTCAGAAGCAAATAAGGTTTTGGTTTTGTCTATCTAGTGTCATCTCTCCTATGAATTTTACTTTCCGATGTAGTATATAACTTTTCCTTTTTCTGTTTCTCTATGATGCATTAAAAGCAACTGAGAACTGAATGACAAAACTGCAGATATCAAGAATTACCTTTACTTCAGTCGCTGCTACAATACTGTTGGATCGAAAGATTTTTATGAGCTAACGTCTTTGTCTCTTATTCCCATGGCCGAAAGCCACCTGCTCATCTTTTGACTTTGTCAGCAGCAATAAGAAAATGCATTTCGAGTTTTTTTTAAGGTAGCATATGCCATATGCTCACTTAATTACGTATTTAAGTGTATTTCACTGAAATTTAATATGTATGACAAATTATGTATAAATAAGGTTCTACTAACATGTTTCTAAATTGCAACCTTTCCGGGACCTGCAAATATTTATGTATAAATAGAAATTATGTATAACTGGATTATGTATAAAGCAGGTCCAACTGTATATAAATATTGCTCGGAATAGTGGATATGAGTTAACAAATAACCGAGCGGGATGACTCAGGCTGTTTCATCTGTGGCCTGCATTTGGGAGGCATGGGTTCGATTCTCTTGGTTGACCTATCTGACCTATGGGTTTCTTGGGGGGGTCTTCCCGGGTTGCTAAGCGAATGTTGGGTAGGATAATTACATCCCTCAAATTTCTTGTCATTCCATTTCATCTTCATTATCATTTCACATCAACTCTCATCCGGTGACCTCTTTCAGGGTAGAAGTGTTGGCAGGTGTCTCGGCTGCCCTTCGTCTCCTCTTGCCTCATCCTTCCTCCCAGGGATGCCCCAGTTGGGGCTTAAGTACAATAAACCATATGTTTTGGTGCCAAATACCCTCCGTATTAATTCTAATCCTAACATAAACAGATCAAAAGTTACTGTCTTTACAGGGGATAAATAATGAATGGATGAAAGATGCCATATACATGCATAACTGAAAGCAGTAAAGAAATTTGACTAAGTTATACTAAGTGCTAAATGGGAAGTATACTAAGGAAAGGTGATTGTAAAAGGCAGAGTAGCCTTGTCAGAATTATTTAAATGCAAGCTACCAGAAATGTTAGAGGATATATGAAGCTATGGCTGAAGCAAATGCTTTACGTAATGGAAATATGGTTGAATAGACCATATCTACAGAATATTCAGCAAAGAGCTAATGGGATTAACTAGATCATTACCAAGAGGGGTGACAAAGGTAGAATTTGGAAGAACAGGGAAGAAAGGCTTAGACCTAGAAAGAATTTTGAAATATTGGTATAAAAACTTAGAAAAGGAAGATGCGTATTTATGAGAGTTGTTTGAAAAGTTCTCAGAATCACCAACAAAGGTAACTGCTTCCATCATCCAGAATTGACATCACTGTCATCCTTCTTGAGTAAACACATGGTGTATCAGTGCTCTGGGTATAGAACTGAGCTGCTGACACCCCTCTATTGTTTCGATGTAGTGATTTTTTAAGATAGAAAAAAACCTGAGATTTGAGCAATGATAAAGTGCTTCATGAAAAAGGGTATGACAACAAATTAAATTTATTCAGATTTTCAGAATACTGGGACATATTCAATGTTGCCAAGTGGACGATAAAGTTTAAATTTGCTCAGGAGAACCGTAGATGATGCACATAATGGTTAGCCAAGATGTGTCAGTGCTTTGGAAATGATATAACAAGTGAAGTTTGAGTGTAAACATAGTGACTCATAAATCAAACTTAAACATGTTGGACCTATTTGAGATATGAAGAATGCTTAACTGTTAATAATGCTTCTGCTTTTAATATTCATGTTGGACCTGTTTTCAGAAAAATCCACAAGATTTTTGATGTTGGTTTGTGACCACAGATGAGTCATGAATCCACTAGTCAAAGCTTTGGAAATAAACTGGTTTTCCATCACCAAAGAAAGTAAAGACAATACCATCAGCCAAAAAGGTAACGATATCAGTTTTCTGGAATGCAAAAGAGATATTTGTATCTTCCCAATCAATAGCCATATAATTATGGGAGCATCTATGCTAACCTCCTGAACCAAATAGAGGGGAAAAAAATGCACGTATGCACACACATAAAAAAGGCTATGCTTAGCAAGAAAGAAAATTATCCTCCATCAAGATAATGCATGCTTGTACACACATGTCATTGCCATGACTAAAAATTCATGAACAGAAGTATGAATTGTATCTACAACTCCCTTATTCACCTTATATGGCTCCATCAGACTTCAGTCTCCTCACACAAGCTCAAAAATTTCCTTGGTGGATGAAGATTCTCTTTAAATGAGGTACTCTGAGTTGGAGGTGACAACTAGCTATCTTGTAGGTCTAGTATTCTCAAGATAGAATAAAGGCATTGGAATATTAATACAAGTGTACAGGGAGAATCAACAAAAACAAAATATTTTGGATTAGATCAATTATTCAGTATGTCATTCAGAGAACTTTTCAAACCACCCTCATATTAAAGATATAACTGAATCAGCAAAGGGAAATTTCAAACACAAATAATAATTGATGGATACAGGCAGGAAAGCTATGAAGAGGAGAGCGATGGGGATATTCTTTCTTTCTTTCTTTTTTTTTTTTTTTTTTTTGTAGTCCTCCAACATTAAGTCATATCGGATGATGAATTGAATGGGTGAAATGATGCTCAAATGAGCCCAGGGTCCATATAGCTTAGATTTACCCATCATTCGTCTTTCAGTTAAGGGAAAACCCCGGAAAAAAACCTTATCCAGGTAACTCACCCTGACCAAGATTCGAACTCGGGACCTCTACAACGTGAAGCAGACATGCTACCAACACACTACCAAGGTGGACAGAGATGGGGATACATGGTAGATATAGGGAATATAAGAGGGGTTTGGCAAGTAGTGAGAATCCAGACAGGAAATAGACTACTAAAATTAGGCAAATGAGTCAACCTTGTATATACTTTTCTCCACTTACAAGTTTTTTGATGAAGACTGGTTTCTGGGAACCTCTTCCCTATCAGTTCTGTGGTTGACCATAGTCTGTAGTCAACCACAGAACTGATAGGGAAGAGGTTCCCAGAAACCAGTCTTCATCAAAAAACTTGTAAGTGGAGAAAAGTATATACAAGGTTGACTCATTTGCCTAATTTTAGTAACAATGGCACTCCACTTTCTGAACTACTACTTTTTCTTCTATATAGGAAATAGACTAATATGGAAAGTCTAGAAAAAGAAATAGAAATTCCTAAGACTATTTAAAACAGCAAAGACAGCCTGGGGAGAGAGGTTATATTGACTTTTGTAACACACATATAAAAGAAAAATGAGGAAGGGGCACTACTTCTGAAAGAGTTATGAGAGAACCAGGAATATCTGTGGAGAAGTAAGCATAGGGCACTGTTTGGTAGAATGTAAAGAATTAAAAAAAATGGAGACACGAAATCTGGGACTCAAAAAGGGATAAAATGAGTTAAGGAAGTGTAGCCATAACAATTTTGGTAGTGAAAGATGCAAGTCCATAGGAGAGTTTCTAAGGAAAGTTAAGGAAAAGTGGTTAAATACACTGAAAAAAATGAGACAGCTGTGCAGTATGGGAAGCCGGAAGGAGACTAACGCACAGAGGAAAGACAGAGAAAGATTAAGAGCTATTCATTACATTAATGGCCTGGAAGTCATGCAGAAAGTAGCCCAAGGAGACAACTAGACTATAAATATACTTATGCTAGACAAGTGAAGCAGTCCCTGTACGACAGACACAACTAATTAAAGATATAATAATAATCACAATCATCATCACCATCATCATTAAGAGTACATAATAATTACATGATGAGAATAAAAATGAATATGATAGTCATGTATGTAAGGAAACAATAGTTAAATGATTTAATACTATATTAAAGATCCACAAACATTTCTAAGCTTTGAGATCAATCCCATATGCAATGGACTTGCAGATCCGAAAAAACATTAGCCTTTGTTAGCCAACAAGCCTCGAGCCAGCTCAAATCGCCCGAAAGTCGACAATTTTCCTCTCTCTCTTTTTGAGTTTGATTGAGTCACTATGTTTACATTCAACTTCACTTACTATTAAGTATACTATAATAGTAAGTGAAGTTGAATGTAAACATAGTAACTCATTAATCAAACTCAAAAATGAAGAATACTTCACCATTAATAATGCTTCTGCTTTTAATATTTATAATTTTCCTCTTATCAGAAAATGTAACCTGTACATGAACTGTACAAAGAGAGGCAAGATTTTGCTGAGAGTTTTGGAAGCATGATTGCGCGTAATTTATACTGGAATGTGGTAATTAGAAATCGACGCACAACTAGGCGCAAATTGAAAAATTAGGTTTATTGGAAAATGGGGATAGGAAACAGCCTATGAGAAATTAATAACTGGTCATGTGATTTTTCAAACTCCAAAAAACAGCTCGAGTGGGGTGAATTTTGGGCAATGGCTGAACTTAGATTTTGGTTGTTAGAACACTCCGTCCCAGCACCCTGAATGAGATGGACGCATAAAAACTTTGTGTCAGTTAACAGGTTGGCTCCCGTGCTCTAAATGCAGAATTGTGATACTTAGTGTTAGTGAACAAACAAACTGGTCGCAATTAAGCAGGTGAATTAATACAACATTTAATATATTCGTCCAAGTGATACAATGTATATAGGTCAACCATGCCACATTGTCAGTTAAAATTCCTATACACCCAGGACAAGGTGACACTTAACAATGTAACTCTGTAGATGACGATTTCACAGGTGGCGAGCAGAGAAGTTTAATCTATTATTATTATTTTTTTTGTAATTTACGTCCTCCAACGTTAAGTCTTATCGGACGATGCATGGAATAGTTGGAATGATGCTCAAATGAGCCCAGGGTTCATAGAGCTTAGAGTTACCTAACATTTGTCTTTTGGATAAGGGAAAACCCCGGAAAGAAACCTTACCCAGGTAACTCACCCTGACCAAGATTTGAACTCAGGACCCCTTGTACGTGAGGCACACAAGCTGCCACCATGCTACCAAGGTGGGCACAGAAGTTCAAGGATCCAAATAAACTTTCATATTGAGTAGTCGACACGTCCATGCCCTGAACACAGATAAGAGCTACACTGAAAATCACCCTGACCAAGTGTAGATCTCCCGATCCTTGATCCTCGCACACCACAATCCTTAATTATGAGGCGTTCAGCAAAAGGGAGAGCTCGACGTGGTTCGCTATGGGCCAAACCACTTCAAAAGATGTGAGCAATTTTATTGTTAATATTCAAATATGTCTATAAGTAATATAGACATACAATCAAAGCTATAGCTAGAAGGCAATATAGATAACTAGTGTAGTTAAGACAGTGTAAGTGAAGCAATGTGTAAATATCTTCTCAATTCACTTTTATTTTTACAACTAATCTATTTATGGCAACATTATAATCCGTCTTTAATGGAAGAATAATTAACATGAAGGACCAACTGAACAACGTTTAGTTAGAACGTGTTTTGTTACAAACTTCCTAGCATCCTCGGCTAATACTGACTGTTGAATTTTGACTGGGTGTCCCTGCTAGTGATTGGGGCATCTCTGTTGGTGTCCTGATGAAGTTTGGGTTCTCAATAAAAGAGATGTTGAAATTGAAGAGTTTTCCTTCATATTTCTTTATGTATATCTTTTTTCATGCGGTTAATGTAGCTGGACCACTTTTTAATAAATGGATTTCTCATTCTATACTGTGATTCTCATTCCAAAAATGGTTAACTGCTGCTGATTTGTCTATTTCTTTGTTCTTTATGTTCTAAAATGCTCTTTAAGACTAATGTTCAAATTCCTTTTTGTGTTGCCATGTAAAAGTTGCCACAGCCTTTACAATTTATCCTGTACACACCTGAGTTTTTGTCTGAGTTTCTCTTCTGTATAATGTGATTTCAAAAGGTATTGTACATTGAATTTGTTCTGTGGAGCCAAAGTAACGAGTTCTTTACAGAACATTTTGGAAAAGGTGTGTAGCCCTGAGGCTGCATGTAAAGTTTTATGTATGAAGTTTTATTGCTGATTGGGGAAAGTTGTTTGTCTGCATCTCTGTTGTCTTTTGAATTTATCAACTTTTTTTTTTTTTTTTGACCAATTCAGCATTGAATCCATCGTATTCTGCAATGTGAACTATATGATTGTAACTCTTTTGTATACTTCATGTTGTTTAATGGAACATTGACCAGCCTATAAGTCAAACTATTGATAACAGCATGCGTGTGTAGTCTTGGGTTGCATCCATCTGATTTTATTAAATTTTCTGTTGCTTTCTCATATATGCCAAATCATAGCTTTTTGTTTCCTGATTGGGTTCAAGTATAAGAAAGGAATTTCCCTGCTTTTCTCTTCCTCTATGGAAAATTTTACTGCGAGATTCTGTAAATTAAGTAGTCTCGATGCATCATCCATCTGTTTCTCATGTATTATTGGCCACATGTCATCCAGATATCTATACCAATGTTTGAAAAATAGTGGGAATGCCGTTGTGATATAAGTTACCAAGACACTCATGAAAAGGTCCGCCAGGAATGGGGACAATGGGTTGCCCATTGATATTCCTGACTTTTGTTTCCAATGATTTACACTTTCTCCCTACTTACTCCACTATTATCCTGGTTCCTTGAAAAGTATAAAAGTGGGGTTATACTGTAGATTAATTCTGTCTTTATTATTAGATATTTAAAAAATAATTTATTTTGTTTGATTTACTTTTATAAGTTTAAATAAAACATTCATTTTGTTTTCATATAGTGTTTAAATAAACATGAGCCTTGCCTTTTGTAACAGATAGGTAATACTATTGGAATTATCTCAGTTTAGTTAAAGCACACATAAATAAACACCATTTTTGTTTTGTTATTTTATTTTCAAAATTAAAATAACCATCTTTCAGTTTTAGTTGGTTTTTCCTGTCCAGTAAAAAATAGGCCAGTTAATGGTACTAAATATTTTGCTACAATACATAAAAAAGCTATCTTAGGGAGCAAATACTACTAACCAAACTTAATACCATAGTACAACATGATCATAACTACCTTCAGAAACTGAGTACATGTTATATTATGCTTTTTCTTTTTTTTAATTTTCGTCCTCCAACATTAAGTTGGAATGGGTGAAATGATGCTCATATGAGCCTGGGATCCATGGAGAATAGAGTTGCCCGACATTTGTCTTCCAGGATAACGAAAAACCCCGGATAAAACCTTATCCAAGTAACTCACCCTGACCAAGATTCGAACTCGGGACCTCTTGAACGTGAGGCAGACATATTACCATCTACACTACTGAGGCGGGCATTATATTGTGATGGAAGAATTAAACTGGAAACAGAGGAGAATAGACATTCAGTAGCATTACTCCTACAGAAGTGAGAAATAAGGAGCTAAGTGGTATGGCAACCATGAAACAGACAGGAAGAGAAGTTATGACAAGAAACAATGGCTTAGCAATAAAATTTAAACAAGAACAGAGGATTATACAAATATAACAATTTGTAACAAAAACTTCACTTAACTTAAGAAAATGATATTAGTCCTTCTAATTGAAATTGATTTCATGAACTTTTGTCCGCATCTTCAGTCAAAGAAAAACACAGGAGAAAACAAATTCGTCATTAAGGAAGTTACTATGTTGTTATGTGTTTTCAGTATTGGAAATAATTGTTCTTTCACACTGGCCGTGTGCAGGCTAAATTGTGGAAACGTAGAGTCAGAATGAAAAATTCAATGCCATAGCCGGGACTTGAACCACAGATCTTCTGGTTCAAATCCCGGCTATGGCATTGATATTTTTCATTCTGACTCTACGTTTTTCAGTATTACCAAAATCTGAAAATGAAACAAACTTAAGAACAGAATCAACAGCTGGTATTTCAAAATTCATTACATGATGTTTATTTTTTAAAATAATTATTTTTTCCCAAACCATTAAATCTATCGGGACATTTAATTGTTTTAATAATTTAACTTCAGGATTTATATTATGGTTAAATGACCACAAATGATCTGCTACAGCCGATTTATCAGTTTGTTTATACTTGATGTTACGAAAATGTTCTTTTGTTCTGGTCTACAAATTACGTTTCGTCCTACCAATGTAAACCTGATCACAATCTAAACAATCAAAATGATAAATACCAGATTTTTTATTATTAGGAATTTAATATTTTTTAGAAAAATGTAGTAAATGTTTAATACTGTATTTGTTTTGAGGAACCAAAGTTATACCAAAATCTTTAAAAACTTTTTGAAATTGTTTGAACAGAGGAAGTGGGAGAACACAGAGTTAGAGATTAAAATGAAAGAGCTGGAGGTAATAAAAATGGAACGAGGAAGTATGGAATATCTATGAGAGAATACAACTTAATTTCCAAAGTGGAAGACGGAAAAGAAATCAGAGCATTAAAGGAGATACACAAATTAACAACAAAGATTGGGAATGAATATAAGAGGCTTTGAATTGTGGAATGCATTTAGAATTGGGGAAAATGGAAGGGGGGGAAAGAAACATATTGGAAAATTTCAGTACTACAGATTTGGCAACAGAAGTATTGAAAAATGTAAAACTGTTAAGAGGAAGAACAAATGAGGCTAACTCAAGAAAGCAGTAGGATAAGGGAACAAGAATATAATGGATTTATATGAAACTTCAACCTGTGGACTGACAGAGTGGTTGGGGAGAAAAGTAACACAAGCAACAGCAAAAAAGCAAAGCAACATCTGAATGAAGACATAGCATAAATAAATGAGCTGACTTCAACATCCAGAGTACATTACAGAAAGCAAAGCTATGTGGAGAAGCGGCTGTGTGTGCTGGCGAAGGGCCAAGTGATGAACAGTATTAATGGGAGAGGAGAGGAAGAAATCTTAGATGTCACATCAGTAGAGCAGAGAAGAAAGTAAGGAAAGACTTAAAGTATAAAATTGGAAGAAGCATACAGACAGTGAAGCACAACTTAGCACAAAAGTGAATCGAGAAGATATTGACACACTGCTTCTCACAGGACATGTTTCAAGAGCTTTTGCTCTTATCATCAGCTGGGACTCGACTGATGCAAATTGTAGTGGTTTCCTCTTTCTCCGTATCGTCAATAGATGGCATTATGTACTTGTCAAAGATGTCCGGTGGTGGAGTTTCAAAATTCATAACTCTATGACGATTTTTGTTAATGAAGATTTTTTCCCATACGGAACGGTCTATGGGGTGATTTAACGTATTTTATTAAAGATGTTTCCAAGTTCATGTCATGTCTAGTATTCAAAAAATGAAAAGCCACTGCTGAATTTTCTGTTTCACCATTTTTAATGTTTCTTATATGTTCTTTTGTTCTGATGTCAGTATTTCTTTTCGTTTTTCCTATATAAATTTTAGGGCAAGTTTCACATTTGATCTTGTAGATTCCTGGTTTTTCTTTGGTAGTAATTGAATTTTTTTTTTTGGGGGGGGGGGGAGCTTTTAACAAATTTCTTATATTAAATCTATTTTGAGGTGCAAGAATTATGTTGTGTTTTGAGAAGATTTTTTGGAATTTATTATAGGCTGATGGATGGAAGGTAAATTTTTTCTGTTTTGCTCCTGTAGGTTCTAGAGTGGTGGTTTCTTTTATTTTCTTAGCCTTGTTGAGTCTGTTAACCGTTTTGTCAACTAAATTTGGGTTGAAACAGTTGGACATAGCTACTTTTTTTATGTGTAGGTATTCTTCTTGATAATCTTCTCTGTTTAGTGGAAAGTTGATCATCTGAAAGATTAAACTGTTAAGACCATCTAGTATGAGCTTTTTAGGTACTATTGCAAAAATGTTGTCAACCTTTGAAATAACTTGGAAAAGTTTTCGTGATATGTGTTTCAAAAGCACTCATAAATAAATCTGCTAAAAAGGGAGACAATGGGTTGCCCATAGCTAGGCCCGTTTTTTTGTTTATAGATCTGTCAATTAAAGCTGAAAAAACTCTGATTGATACAAATTTCAATATCAATTATTGGATTTATGTATTAATTTTATGTATTATGGTTCAAATCTTCAGATCCTTTGAAAATTTAAGTATCAAAAACTCGCTTGAATTGATAAATCTCTTGAAGAACACAAAGATCAACTCTACAGATGCTGTAGTTTCTGTTGACGTCATTTCTACCCAATGAGCTTATTCCACTTCTCAAAAATTGGCTGGCATCAATACACGTAACCTCTGAAGAAATAGAACTTTCACAACTTACAGAAATTTGTATCAATCAGAATTTTTTCAGCTTTAATGGACAGATCTATAAACAAAACACGGGCCTAGCTATGGGCAACCCATTGTCTCCCTTCTTAGCAGATTTATTTATGAGTGCTTGTGAAACACATATCACAAAAACTTTTCTAAGTTATTTCAAAGTTTAGTATCGTTATGTTGACGGCATTTTTGCGATAGGACCTAAAAAACTCATACAAGATGGTCTTAGACTTTTGAATATACAAAATTCAGCTATAAAATTTACATTGGAAACAGAAGAAGATGGTGTGCTCCTCTTTTTGGACATCAAGATAAAAAAAAATAATAAAAAAAAAAATAAAAAAATGAACAACAAACTCCATTTTGGTATTTACAGGAAACCAACACAGACAGATAATTATATTAAAAACAACAGTTTCAACACAAAACAACACCAACATGCCATTTTCAACAGTTTAATCTTTCGGATGATCAACTTTCCACTAAACAGAGAAGATTATCAAGAAGAATACCTACACATAAGAAAGTAGCTATGTCCAAAGTGGACAAAACAGTTAGCAGACTCAACAAGACTAAGAAAATAAAAGAAACCACCACCCTAGAACCTACAGGAGCGAAACAGAAAAAAAAATTTTTAAAAATTTACCTTCCATCCATCAGCCTATAATAAACTTCAAAAAATCTTCTCAAAACACAATATAATTCTTGCACCTCAAAATAGACTTAATATAAGAAATTTGTTAAAAGGCCCCCCCCCCCCCCCAAAAATTCAATTACTACCAAAGAAAAACCAGGAATCTATGAGATCAAATGTGAAACTTGCCCTAAAATTTATATAGGAAAAAACAAAAAGAAATATTGACATCAGAACTGAAGAACATATAAGAAAAAATTAAAAATGGTGAAACAGAAAAATCAGCAGTGGCTTTTCAGTTTTTGAATACTAGACATGACATGTACTTGGAAAGATCTTTAATAAAATACTTTAATCACCCCATAGACCCTTCCATATGGGAAAAAAATCTTCATTAAAAAAATCGTCATAGAGTCATGAATTTTGAAACTCCACCACCGGACATCTTTGACAAGTACATCATGCCATCTATCGACGATACGGAGAAAAGGAAACCACTACAATTTGCACCAGTCGAGTTCCAGCTGATAAGAGCAAAAGCTCTTGAAACATGTCCTGTGAAAAAACAGTGTGAGGGAAGCAGTGTGTCAATATCTTCTTGATTCACTTTTGTGCTAAGGAAAGACTTAATTGCAATATCACAAATATAGAGTGAAACAAATGTGGTAACACAGGGAATTAGGAAAAAGCAGAGTGAAATAAATATGGAGACACAAGAGATTAAAAAAGAAGTGAGAATTAAGCATTGGAGATTGAGAAGTAAAGGCATAACAACAAGATGGCTAGGCAAACTGCAGAAAGGAGAGAGAATAGAGTGGAGTTTTGAGAGGTAAAGAAGAAGATATGGCTAAGTGTGACAAAATATGTAATTGGAAGAAAGGTTTTTAAAGGCAAGTATAGCTTAATAATTGTAACAGTGAACGGAACGGGAAGACAAGAAAAGGTCAAATGTGTTAAGTAACTTTTTCTCACATTGAAGCAAATGAAAGCATTCACTAGACTTTTCTTTCTATGAATATGTGAATGACAGAAAAAACAAATCTACTAACTGATTTACAAGCACAAAGAGACTAAAAAAGATGGGGAGGGGAGAAAATTCATATTTTATACCTACCTGTTACTTGTAGCACCAGCATCACTTTCAAATGGATTACTTCTTTGAGGACTGAGTTCTGAGCTTTCTCTCGACATCTCACTTGAATTTGGCACACTTTGAAACGACGACATAAATGGATTTGAGCACGGAACAGGCTGACTTTGGCACTCTGAATCTGCTGAAGAGGCAGGAGGCACATAATGTGGATTGTAGGGATGGCTGACTTCATGGTTGGTTGGAGAATAAGGTGGTGGTGGGCCTTCATTTATGGGAACATAAGCAGCAACAACATTTGGTGCATGAGAATTACATCGCCGCACTTGATCTTTTGCTCTTAAAACTGCCTGTTTTGCTAAAGCTGGTCCTGGAATAAAAGAGAAGCAATACTGAGCATCTGATAAGATCTAACTGAAAGTCAAAAACTAAAAATGGTTGAACATGCATGGTATGCTAAGTAAAATACAAGTGATATTTTTACTAGGTGTCGACTAGAGCTGGGAAGTTCATGCAACCTTACAGATCAGAGTAAATGTGCTAAAAATGAAGAAATGTGCAACAAAATTCTCAAAATGTTGAAATGAGAAAACCATTAACAGACATAAATGAACCCTAGTAATAAAGATAAAAGGAAGCCTAAAAATTAAAAAGAGAAGTTTTTAGTGGTATTTCAAATAAAACACACAAAAATGAAGTTTAGAATTTACAGGAAGCCAACACAGCTAGATAACTACATAAACAATCATAGTTATATACCGATAACGCATAAACATGCAATAATAAACAATCTTACGGACTAATCAACATACCCATGGATAAAGTATAATACAACAAGGAACAAAAAACTGTACTTCACATAGCAAAAGAAAATGAATATAACACAAGTCTAGTATTTGAGAAAATTAAAAAAGCTAAGAGCTATAGAGAGCATCATACCCAAGTTGAGATCGGCTACTTTTGTGCTTAGGTCATTGAACTCTTTTTGTCTAATTCAGACATTAAAAGAGGTATACTTATACATATTTTTTCTCTATAATGAAATATAGTTTGATATTCTGGTTAACTCGGTGAAGAGTAAATTGGTTTTTATATTACAGGAAAGAGACATCAGAGAGATGTGGCATCAACGTCAGAGCTCCATGTAAGGGTCTGTTTCAAAGGCTGAATATTTTTTACACTTTCTTGTGAATATATCTTTATACATATGTCTTTCCATATCAAAAATCAAGACTACTTTACACAAAATAAGAATATACATAGCAAAAATACTAGACAAAGAATGGATTTAATTAAATCCAATGCAAGATTGACTTGTTTCCAGAAAGGAGTATGTTATGAATGTGTCACAATATTCAATGCACTTCCAAAATACTTAAAATTACTATCGTCAAGAAAAATAGATAAGTACGAGGGCTGTCTCAAAAGTAAGTTACACTATTTTTTTAAAATCTGTGCAATTGGCGAGAAAAGTCCAGGAGTCGCATGGAACTTTTGTTTGGGTATAATGGCAGCACTGTAAAATTTCTATGCATTTACCTTTACTCCTCAGGCTGTTACGTGCCAGTAACCATGGAGACTCCGCTCATTCCTAGCACCGATTGCGAAGTTTGTGCTGTTATTTGTTTTTTAACAGGAAAAATGAAAAGTGTGGCTGAAATTCATTGGGATTGTGTAGTGTATACATTGAAGATGTCATGTCAAGCCCAATTGTTTCTCATTGGCATCAGAAATTCATTGAAGGGAGAAAACCGTTATCTGATGAACAGCGAAGCGGCCGACCCTCCACTTCCTGCACTCCGAGTATTATTGAAGAAGTCCAAAGAGTGTTCTACTCCAATCGGCACCTTACGTTAGATGATATTCTTTTGGAGCTTTCTCCAAATATATAAATAAGCTGTGCAACACTTCACAGGATCATTTCTGAGGTTCTCAGTTTGTCAAAAGTGTGTGCACAATGGGTTCCATGTGTCCTTATAGAACACAGGGAGCAGAGAGTTGACGCTGGGTTGCAATTTTTGCAGCTTTTTGAGGATGAAGGAGGTGGTTTATTCGACCGGATAGTGACAGGGGACGAGACATGGATTCATCATTGGACAACTGAAAAGAAAAAACAGAGTATAGCATGGAAAGGAAAGGGCTAGCCAACACTAAAAAAAGCGAAAGTTGTGCAATCAGCTGGAAAGGTCATGGCAACCGTATTCTGGGATTCCAATAAGTGTTGTTGATCCACTACCTGCCTCATGGGACCATGATGGAAGCTGCTTGCTATTGTGAAGTCCTGACATACCTCAGAAGAGCAATTGAGAACAAAAGGAGGGGAAAATTGACAAAAAAAATTTTTTTTTGTTCCATGACAATGCTCACAAACACTCTGCTCGTGTGACTCAAGATCTGCTTGAGCAGTTTCGTTGGGATGTTTTTGGTCATCCCCAAACTCTTCAGAACTCACACCTAGTGATTCCCACCATTTTCCTCAGCTGAAGCAACATCTCGGGGAAAGACACTTTGCAAACAAGATTGATTCGAAACAAGAAGTGGAAGGATGGCTATCCATTTTGGAGGAAGAGTGGTATGATAGTGGTTTAAAGAAACTGTTACCAGGATACCAAAATTGTATTCAGAGTGACGGTGATTATGTAGAAAAGTAACCAATGGATGTACCTTTTATAATATACCCTGTTCTTAATTATTGAACATTTTGTTATTTTCTAAAAAAATAGTATAACTTACTTTTGAGACAGCCCTTGTATAAGTCTGCTCTTAAAATCTATCTACTATTACTCAGTACAGGAATTTATGGATGATTGTCAAAGTGTCCTTGCAATAAAGGAAATATAAGGTTATGTATCACTGTATTTGATTTAATGTATTGTTACCTCCATAAATGAAAGGTTGTCATATTTTCTTGGATGAGTAATTGTGTAGTATTATGTGTAGTAGTAATAGTTCTTTCAATGTTCCATATATGTTTGGTAGTGGTGATAAAATAAAAAAATTAAACATTAAGAAAAAATAAAATCAACAAAAGCCACTACATTGACTCAAATACAAAATTATTAAAATATGTGATAAAGCATTACGAACTGACAATGTGGGAGAACATCTTAATATGGAAATATAAAGACCCATTAATAAAGTTTGAAATGCCCACTAGTTGACAATTTGTTAAAGAAGTTCATAGTTCCACCACCGCAGAGAAGACTGCAGGTAACAACGGATGACAATTGGACTTTCAAAGTTGAAAATGGAAACAACTCCCAAAACTAGTACCTTCAAAAAATTAAAATTTAAATGACATAGTGGGAAAAAATGAATACGAATAGTTTTATGGATTTCAGCTGAACTTTCAAGGCATATTAATTCAAAGATATTAACATACCTATGCCAACCTCTGTACATGAGTGGAGAGGTAATTATGTCAGTTTCCAAGGTTCATACAAGTCCATATGTGCATACTATACGAGGGCTATTTTCTTTGTTCAACCTCTAGTTGCTCTGCTACCTGATCAGACCAGCATAATGAAGCAGATCTCCACTTGGTTACTGAACAACTATCCCATCATAATATCCACTAGGGTAAAGGTGAATATGTTAGTTGTAAATAAGCTACAGGCACTTACAACATGGCCACCATTATTGTTTCACCAGCCAAGTGTGAGTTGCAAAGCGTCATTTGTTTTCTCCGGGTAGAAGGGAATAATGCAGTAGAAATTCATCGAAAAATGAGCCGTGTTTATGCTGCACACTTTATGAATGAGAGTGTTGTGCAGGAAGTTTAAAGAAGGCCGAACTGATGTTCATGACGAAAGTGGACAAGGATGCAAGTCTATCGCTAGTAATGACCTTGTTTAGCAAGTTGATCAAGCAGTTAGAGACAGACGGAGGTTTACCATCAGGGAGTTGTCTATCCACTTTCTGGACTTTCAAGATCAGCACAAAGAAAATTGAATATTATTGAAAACTAACATATTAAGCACAATCCAAAACTAAACATTAAAATAATAATAAATAAATAATTAAAAAAAATTCACATTTAACCTGAGTACTCACTAAATTCTTATATTTTTAAAAACCATTTGCTAAGCTTCACAAAATAAATTCAGCTTACAGAAAATACTCTGCTACAAGGATCTGATATCTCAGAAACAAAGAGCAGGAACAACGGAGTTTGTTTAACTGAGGATGCAATGTGCCTTTGAAATTGATTTTAAAAAGAAGAAAGTATTAACATCAACTTCTTAAGATAAGTGGACATAATTAACAAATATTTTTATTTGTGTAATATTAATTACTCCACTGTAACTAGCTTCATTTTCTTTGTAAAGAGCAGGAATTTGCCAAATCAACTACCTAAGTATGACAACATTTATAAATGTAGGTAAAACTAAAAGAAACTTAGAAACTAAATTAAAATAACACATGGGACGCATCAAACAAATAAACACATCTTCAGTTCCACACCATTTCTCAACATTTAATAATAACATTACACCAAACTTAATACTCCTAAAGCCTATCAAATAAATATTGAAATACAGAACTGAAAAAAGATTTTAATTACGAAAGAAACAACACTTAAAGAATATATGTAAAAACTGAAGCTATTAACAGTACAGCAAATATTCAATAATTATTATATTTAGTGACTAAACTTCACTTGTCCTTCATATTAACATATATGTAGCAGGACTAGTTTTGCAAGTTTTTATCTCCCATCATTTGCATCCCCAGCTTAAGTCATTTATTAACTGCTGTTACCATTACTGCCACTACACTTCGATTATTTTTTTTTGTTTTATTGCCAAACCCTGAAAGTAAAACAAATTTATTGATAAGAATCCACTGGCAGCATTTCCAAATTCATTACGCAATCTACATTTTTCAAAATAATTATATTTTCCCAGATCTATGGGTTCATTTAATTGCTTTAATAATTTAACTTCCGGCTTTTTTCATGATTGTGACCAAAAATGATCTGCAAGAGATAGTGCAAAGACAGCTTGCCAGTGGGAACTGCACAAGTCTTTGATACTACTTGGATAAACATGGGTTGCTTCGCTCTCGAGTGAAGACATGGTTTAAAACTCCCAATTTTGATTTTAAGGGAGGCATTATAGTTATGCAATATATCCTACACCAATATATCGAATTTCACCCATCAAACCACAAGCAAGAAATCTGTTCAATACATCTACTCATTCACTGTGATATTGTTGGATTCTGAGAACCGTAAGAGGCAGGATGTTGCCCTGCAATAAGCAAAACAGTAAGTATGAATTGTCTTCTGTGCATCAAGTAGATTAGCAAGATTTTGTTGAACCAATTCTACACTTGATTTATTCATCTGTTTATATTTAGTACTTTGAAAAAAAAAAAAAAAAAAATTCATTTTCGTTTCCAAATGACAAATTTTACTAATGTAGTCCCTATCAAAATCCAGACAACTAAACTCATATCAGATTTTTTTTATAATTACAAATGTTATCTCTTTCAGAAAAACTTAGCAAATTTTTTACCCCATAATTATTTTGAGGGCTAAAATTATTCCACAGACCTTTTGTATAGTTTTAATTAGTTGAAGGATACGTAATTTTTTGTTTAAATTATAATCACCTTTTATTTTCCTCTGAGTGGAAACCTTTTCAACATTTTTATATTTAAATTTTTCTGTCCTTTTACATATAAAACCTGTATTAAAAACATTAATTAATACAGTGTTGATAATATGTTTATATTCTCTAAATACTTCTTTATTATGCAGTATAAATATTAACTTACAACTTAAACCATTAAAAACAGCAAATTTATATGAAAAAGTGTCAGAACTTTTATTTTTTATGTAATTGTAAGTATGAGATGATCTTTTATTAATGCTAATTACTATTATTATTATTATTATATATTATGTTTAAATATAGGAAAGGAAACAAAGTATTTTCAATTTCCAATGTGAATTACATAGCTGTATTCTCTAAATTTAAAATATTCAAAAATCATTTATATGTTTATTGAGAATAGAAAATTATTACCAACATATCTATACCAAAATTTAAAAATCAAAGGAAATGCTTGTTTTTTAATTTCAAAGAAGCCCGAAAAGATCAGCAAGAGATAGTGCGTTATCCACTACTAAGCTAGAAGTTTGCTGAAAGAATTTACCATTAGAGTTGCAAACATTATAATCCAAGGATTGATGATTTCCTATGAGTAAGGACCAAGATACAATGAAGCACAAAATTAATATAATTTTGAGTTGAACTAGTACTCAATGCTTCATATATTGCTAGTGTTTACCTAGAACGCATTTCGTTAGAAACTTCCAAACATCCTCAGCTAATGTCGACTCTGCTAAAGATAGATGACTTACTATGTTTGGAGAAATTAAGTAATAGTGGTATCCAAATTAACTGATGAAACTATTTATAGTTCTTATTTATTAATTTTTAGATGAGTCGTATTTATTACACATCTGCTTCACTTTCGTACCTATTTTGAGGACATGTTTCGCAAATCATCGTTTGCATCTTCGGCTCTTATGCGACTAAAGCTTGATCCAGTGGTGTGGGTAATTCTGGGGTTGCTGCTGCCATCTGTTAATTTAGTGATGAACTTAACATGAACATTTAACATGGATTTTTTGGGCTTGGCTTCCTTCAGAAAGGAAGTAAAAAGCTGGTGGCCATTTGTCATAGATTTATGGCACATAAAAGAACTTCAGGCTCAATAAAAAGCCTATGCTGCAAAATTATGCAGCCTTTCCTGTCAAACATAGAATGGGACACTGAGAATCACAGTAGTTATAGAGAGCCTGTAAATGAAAACTCAATTTAAATTTTTCCATATCTTGTTATACATACCTGCGTATCTCAACTCATGGATACTTTATCATGTGCGTCTGGTAGCTGAACAGCTACATCACGATAAGCTTGATATACAATTTGACATTTATGGGCTAAATGAAGATAGGAATCCGATAATCTCAGTAAATCTTCTTTTACTCTAATTAACTTCATTACTTCTGTTTCTTGAGTTCGTTCCAAAACTGAAAAGAAATAAACAAATTTCATCCTAACTCACAATGCGTTATTCATGTGTTTGAATTAACTTTCAAATGATTTTTTCCAGATTGCAACTGTATGCTAGAGAAATGATGTGGCTCATATTTAACATTATAGTTTTTTGTCATTTCTGTAAAAAGTGAGTTTTGTGTCTTTTCTAATTTACAAAAAACAAAACTTTAAGTGTGTTATGTGCATAACAATTTTAAACCCTTGTGCTTTCATCAATAGCAGAATAATAAAACTTGTAGCTTGTTTAATGGTAACAGTATACCAGACTATCTAAGTAATGAAATGGTAAGCTTTTTACAACAGTGTAACATGTTATTAATTTATAGATGAGTCGTATTTATTACACATATGCTTCACTTTCGTACCTATTTAGAGGACATGTTTCGCAAATCATCGTTTGCATCTTCTAGAGCAGAAGATGCAAACGATGATTTGCGAAACATGTCCTCAAAATAGGTACGAAAGTGAAGCATATGTGTAATAAATACGACTCATCTATAAATTAATAATTATTTCGCTTCACTGTGGTGTTCCAATACAGTTAAATCTCGAGTTAACATGTATTTCATACAACCGTATTGAGACAATCTTTTTTGTATACAGATTAAGCAATACTACATTTTCAAATTGCTGCTCATTTCCACAATTTACATTTTCCCTTATTTCATACATTTTTCTTCTATAATCTTTGCAAAAGTTAAAGGTATATGGAGGCAGGCCATACTGCAGACTCCGCAAATCCTAAGCTTGTCCCTCCTATTAGTGCTGATGAATGTGTTACACGCATTTCACGTGCCTGAACTGAGAACATAATCTTTATTAATTATGCTCGGATAAATATTTGAAAATGACAGATGCCAATCTTATAAGAAAGAATTTTATTTTCTGATAATGACCATACAAAAATCCTGTATCTCAGATACTTGGAACGCGAGCGATACACATTTTATCTTCACATGGTTACGGTTACCCAACATCCATCCATTCAACACAGATAAGCCTGAAAAACAGCACCATTCCTGCTTAAGTTATTCTCGGGAAGCAAGCCAGGTGAAAAGATGATTAGAAATCCACATTTCGAGAGTGTGCATCTCTCCCATCATCAGAATATTTATTAAATGTTATAGCCACAAATAAATCACTGGATATAACACAAATATAAACAAAGGCAACACACTATCAAAATTTGCAATAATGAACGAAAGACTGTTTTCAGTAAACTAAATGCCTGGTCAGGAAATGGTGTGAGTATAGAAAATTAATTGGGTCAAATAAATGTAACTACTTAACTTGATTATCAAGCTGTATTGATCTGTGCTTCTGTGGTTATAATATTTAATAAATATCCTGGTGATGGGAGAGATGCACACTCCCGAAACATCAATTTCTTATCGTCTTTTCACCTGACTTGCTTCCCAAGAACAACTTGAGCATATTCGTCACCAGGAAAGCTTCAGGTCTTATTTTAGCACCATTCCTTCCTCACAATGCTTATCAATAAACAGTACACCTACTATGAATATGGAAGTCACACAATTTGAAACCGACTGAGTTAATGTTAAGTTTGTTTTCAGAGTAGCGATGTGCTATTTTGTTAAAGTGAAGTAAGTTAAAGTAAGTCGTGTGTCGAACTCGAGCTGAAATATTGTTAATGTTACATTAAATTATTATTATACACATATCTTTTCTCCAGGGTTCGTGATCCAAGTGAGTGAACATGTTCCCCAAAGCTGAGACAAGTGACTGTTCAATCAACAAACATGAAGTGATTCTTTATTAATTTTTAGATGAGTCGTATTTATTACACATCTGCTTCACACGAAAGTGAAGCAGATTTGTAATAAATACGACTCATCTAAAAATTAATAATTTTTCGCTTCACTGTGGTGTTCCAATACAGTTAAATCTCGATATATGAAGTGATTCATTCTCGGGGCAGAAAAATTATATTTAATGTTAACAAGTTTTTACAAAAGCTCTCCAATGCAAAATATAGGGCAACTAGATTTTTCAAAACCCAGTAATTAACTGTGGAAGCGTGTGATGTAGGTAGTGTACACAGTGTCACGAATTTGTAGTGAAGCAGCTGCATCGTTAGAAAAAGGGAGCGAGCCTGTATTTCAATCTCCGGGCACGACCCACATAGTTGGAAAGTGGGTTACTGAACTGGAAACCGTGATTGCTGATCTACTGCTGTGACATGTATCAAGGTAGGATTTTAATATATAGAATAAAAAGAAGTATTTCAGAAAGTGGAGTGCCATTGTTACTATAATTAGGCAAATGAGTCAGCCTTGTATATACTTTTCTCCACTACAGTTTTTTGATGAAGAGTAGTTTCTGGGAATCTCTTCCCTATCGTCAGTTCTGTAAAAAACTTTTAAGTGGAGAAAAGTATATATGAGGTTGAATCATTTGCCTAATTATAGTAATAATGGCACTCCACTTTCTGAAATACTTCTTTTTATTCTATATATTAAAATCCTACCTTGATACATACCTTTGAGGAATCTCCACATATGCTATACTGTTAATGGTGGTAACCGTTTCCAGGCAGCCAATGAAGAGAATTTCACCCTTGTCCCAAAAGACTGTGGCCATCTGTTTTCTTATTGAAGGCACTACAAGGATTTTGGCAAGGGGGCTGCCTTTACCTATATGCTTCCACTGCATTGATTGGGCTTTGGATTCTGAGTCATTTAGTGGAGCCAAGTCTCATTGAAATCACAAGTTTGGACATGAAACCTTCTGGATAATGGCTGTGGCATTGAAGATCACTGCACACATAATTGTTTGTGTTTCAGCTACATTTGGGTATTTGGATACTCACCTGGCAGACACCTTCCCGAGCTTAAGGTGTTTGTGCAGTATGCTGGTAAGTCCTGTGATGGCCTCCATTTCCATGAAAATATATCTTTTCACCCAAATATGCTTTATTTCCATTCTTGAGATGTTGATTGGAGTACCACAGTCACTTTTCTACAGTTCCTTTCTCTGTTGATGTGTGGCCACTTTTCCAGGACATTCAAGCTACTTGTACATGGTTTTTCGTGACAGTGCACACAATCCACATAATAATACCAATCACCTATGATTATCCCCAGTGTTTGCATCTTCCATAGAAAACACGTCATCCAGTACTGTCCTTGATTATACTCCATGATGTCTGCTCACATGACAATTGGAAAAATGGGCTGTACTGTGCAAGGATTACATTTCTAGGATTTTCCTGCCATCTACGTTAGACCAAAGCACTACATATTTGCAACTGAAATGATAAGTCAAATGCTGCACCATGAATGATGGGAAGAAATAAAAGTATGATATGATTTACTAAGTACTAAACCAACTACATCTTGCGCTACTCCTGATTTGGGAACTGGTCATTTTTGCTAATAGGGCAGTGCTTCAATACACTTACATACTTGATACATGTTTGCCCCTTTTTAATAGTAAATGATTTTCACAAAGATCTCCTATTACATCGTCACTGCATCATTCAAAATATCTGGAGCATTCAATTTACAAAATTCAATTTAACTTTTCACTTTCGTTGTCTGTGCACTTGTCTCTACTATGTCTAACAACAATCCTTTTTGTTCTTTTTTTAGTTCCAAATAATCTCTATATTCACACCTCTCTTCCCCTTTCTAATATATTAAATCTCACATTATCACTTCTGCATTACTATATTTCTCAATTAACCTTTAAATGTCTCTTTCTAAAAGCTCCATCAAGTAGGAGTTGTACATTTCACCTCTTCTTACAATATATTTAAACTCTTTATTTTAATATTATCAATAAGTGCTGTAAGTTTACCGTGCTGATTTTATTTTTTAAGCCTTCACAGTTCCAGAATCCCAGTCAACTGTCTGCTATTGTGAACCTTTTCTCAATCAGAAATATTTAATTTAATTTTTTTTATTACTTTTCAGCTGAATGCCTTTCGCTTATCTTTGTTTTGTAAAACCAACATGCTTCCATTGGAGAGATTGCAATGTTTTTTCCCCCTTTTGCACTTCTCCCAATGGCTTGCCTGCCTTCCTCTCCCTCTTCTTCTCTGCTACCAATAGTTTGCGTCCAGTTCCCCTCTCCACTAGACTATGTGCCGCTTGTAACTCCTCCTTGAATGGAGAGACAGTCACTATCTCTTTCTCTCATGTTGGACCATTTGTAATTGATGCAGCTGCTTCGAATTGCTGTAAATGGCTGATTTTTTTTCCCTCCCGAAATAAAAGTATAAATCAATATGAAACATCTCTCATAGGTTTCTTGTTCTGCAATGCATAGTATTTACCATACCTACTACCAAGCAGCTTATATGCAAAAGATGAGTGATTAGCAAGCAAAACAGTGGGATTTAAAATATGGATGGTACATTTTAATGAATAAAACACAGCCACATTCAAAAACAATCATCAGTTCTGTATGTAATCATGATGCCCAACTGTTATTGGCATTACAACCATCTCTCGCATGACAGCTGTAGCTGCTACTGTAGCATTTGCAGTAGACTGCCTGATCTAATTCATTAGCATTTCATTTCAAATCATAATCATTAGCAATTTCTTTAATGTCATTTTTAGTTTCAGTCCATGTATTTTAAACTATCAGCATGTTATAAGCTGTTGGTTTACTTTACTCCACAGTGGATTTCATTATTTATTCCAATGAGCATATCAGTTCCGAGGAATGAAGGCTATGGGCAACTGCAGAATTTATAAAATATTGAACTTCTGCTCATTATGCATGAGCCACCAACAAGTATAGAACTTACAATGGTATCAGGAACATCAACAGTATATAAACACTTTTACTGACTGGTCAAAAGCAAAAATCAGAACAGAAATTTGATTAATTTAAAATGTCTAAACTCACCTGCAAATTCTCTTTGTGCTTCAGCCCATAATGTATTTAGCTCTGAGAGCTGAGAAAAGGTATCTTGAATAGCCTGATTTTCCTCACAAAGGGACCACTTCAACATATCTTGGGAAGCAGTTTGTTGAGATACAGCCAGAGCTTTTGCTTTTGTTCTTACATCTCTAAGTTCTGAAATCACCAGGTTCAGTTCACGATGCCCAGAACTTATGGATTTCAAGCGAACACTGCTTCTGTATGAGAAACAATTAAAAACCACTCATTATAAGTTTTCCTTTAACAAACAAGTCATATCATAGCTTGCTCTGTGTACCAAATCATTAGTGTAATGTAATTAAAGCAACATTCATCAATCATCCATATTCTCAAACAAATACAATGATGATGATGTGTATATAAGGGAGCTCAACTACGGGCTCATGAGCGCCCATTAAAAAACTAAATCATGGCAATTACCAGTGATAAACTAAACTATAAATTGGAAGAAAATAAAAATAAAATGGCAAATGACCATGCACAATTAAAATAAAACAATAAAAAACTATAAGTAGCAATTAATAAAATGCCCAAAAGCATAAAAAGAAACCATTTCTTCAATAAATGCTATAACAGCTTGAGGGGGAAAAAGGGTTTAAGACTACCTGCCCAACGGTGGTCGAATCAATTTATTTCTTTTCTTCAGGGTTGGGCTAGCACTGACACCGGGTTTATCCTGCCCTTTTTTCACTGTTCTGGCAGTGAGAGCAGACTCGTCCTGTTCCACATCCTCTCTGGAAGAGGACTGCTTTGAATCTAATAATTTTGGGTTCAGAGGCTCGAAAACTGTGATCAACGAAGATGAGAGCCACCGATCGGAGTCCTCTCCAGATGATTTCTCAGATGTTGATGGAGGAGATGGTCATGGACTTTTATGCTGGCTAGCTTTCTTTTTACTGGTCTTACTGTTTTCCCTAAGGAAGTCAGCTCTGTCATATGAGGTCTAGAATTTCCTTGGCAACACATTAAATATTACCGGTTCACATGTCATTCTTGAAGTAGAGGGTTTTGGCAGTGACATGGCTGAACCTTTCTTCTTAAGACTTCTTCAACCTTCCTCAGTTCTAGTAACAACCAAATAGCAAGGACCATAATACTCAGCTACTTCCTTCCCGCTTTTCTTAACACTTTTGTTTATTTTATCGGTTCCCATAGCGACAATGTCCTCCACCATTGCAAATGTCTCTGATGGCGTGCTCACATCCTGGGCGCCACCCCAGCTTAGGTGACAGTTCTGGCCTGGCCCTTGCTCACCTTGGGTCACACCACCCAGTACATGGACAGAGGGACCCAATTGCCTTCAAGAGTGTAACATGGAATGGCCCCTCCCCGGGACTGACCATCAGCGGATATGAACTGGGAATTACGCATCACCCAGTCACCCCCTGCGCTTCCCACTCTGCCAACTCGTGCTAGGTCATCCGTTAGACATGTGTTCAAGGAGGAAACAAAAAATAATAAATAAACAAATAAGTGGGGTCAAACACAGAAGTGGACCATGTTTTGGGCATTTGAAATAAATGTCACCTCGCAGAGGAACCCAATCGAGAGATTTGGCTCGGGACCCGGGGAGCGTCAATCCCATACATACCATACTAGGCCCCTGGGGGGAACAACAACAAATTCAGTGATCTAAATTAAGCCCAATACATGTCTTGATTGATAACTTTTGGTTAGCAGGTCTGCTTCATAGCAGGTATTTTTTTTATTTATTTATGCTAAGAATATTAAATTTAAATATGACATGGTTTTATCCTAGGCTAATTGCCTGTCATATGCTATTTGCAGATTAAACACATATATTAAAATCTACTCACTATTATGGGTAACTCGTTCTCACTTTTCACTGTCCAATTCTACTTTTTATACTGTAATAACTGACCTAATTTCTTACCCTCTACAGAACAAGCCACGTATGGCATATTTTCTGCTAATATTAAACATTTTTCAGATATAATGCTCTTCTCCATTGTCTGTCACTTTACAATGCAAATGAAATATGCTCAGTGCCCTCCAATTAACACATAAAGGACATTTAATCCTTAGGGTATAAAATTGTTAAAGCCTTTTAGCCTCAAAGGAAGTTCTTAACCATGCAATCCCTTTTGATTCCTCTTTATTTACTTTATATGTTTCCCTTTCTTATCTTTTTATCTGAGCATATTGTAACGCGAGCGCTGGAACACTGTGAAGCAGCTGAAAGCGGGAGACAGGGAAGGTTCGGTTAGCCACGCCCTCGCCTCGTTTGTCTTATAGTGGTGACAGGGACGACTGGGGAAAGAAACATAATTGTGCGGTCTGTTTCTCCTTCACCTGTGTTCCAGAAATTACGGGATCGTTCATCATCTGGAAACGTCGAGAAAACGGCGAGATGCCTATAAAAAGGGCTGCAGCTAGTCAGTCAGTCAGTTGGTTGGTTAGTGTGGAGTGAGGACAGTTCTTGGTGTTAGAAGGCAGTGTTAGTCAGTGTTTGACGTGCTAGCGAAGGACGTGTTAATGAACGAGAAGACTGTGCGTGCATCGGAGTTTACGTAAACGCGAGTACAAGGAAATTGTAACGGACGAACTGGAGAATTGTAATTGTGTGCAGCACGTAATTCTGTGTAATTGGCAAGTGTTAAACTGTAAGTCGGTGGAAATAAAGAACATTTTTGAGTGGTGAAATTGGACCTTTCATTTCACGAACCCACAAAGTCACAATATAAAATTAAAGTGATCTGTACTAAAGAGTTCTGTGTGTCTATTTCAAATCTTTTTCTTGCAGCTTTCCAAAACACTTTTTGCATTATTTTTTCTTCTCCTAATTTACTAGTTTCTGTATTCTTTTGAAGAATGGTTGTACAACTACTGGCTCTTAAGTTCTTCTCTTAGGACTCTCAACATTGCTTTAAGACCTAGATTTTTAAAGATTAATGTTCTCTGCATTAGTACCCCTTTGTTTGCCACTCTTCCTCTCTCAATTTGAACATAGTTCACCAAAGTAGAGGTAATATTTCCCTGTAAAATATTCCGTGAACAGAGTCTACAGTTTCCCACCCTCAATATAAACTCTACAATTTGGTGTATGTAACAAATTCACTTGTGACTGTTATTTATTATTCTAAACCCCTAATTAGTGTTTAAAGTTCAATTTTGTTATTTTAAATGCACAAAGAAAAGAATTCATTGGAAATTATTAAAAACCTTTACTGGAAAGTGAATGAGATTAAGAAACAATTGAAGGTAAACTTGTGACTGAATAGGTAGAAAGGAAGGAAAAGGAATAATGTTAATGTGTTTAACAATGATAATAGTAGTCTAAAATTATAAAACAATGTTATTTGAATGTTCAATTGTTTAAATATGATTTTAAAAAAAAAAGATTATGTAAATTAACTAATATAGTATTGAAAAGTGATTCACTGAAGAAGACATGAACCAATAGAAATTATTGAATTTCCAAAGCAATGGCAAATTGAATAATTTCAGATTATCTAGAACTAGCATCATCCTGTGTCAGGACGTCATTGAGTAAAGAAGCAAAAAACATTATCAGAGTGAGGAACTTGCTTTCAAGTTGCTCTCAGCAAGTTGGCCATGGTAGCTCAATGGATAAGAGCGACTGGACAGAAACCAGGAGATCCGAGGTTCAAATCCCGGCCATGGGATTGAATTTTTCAGGTTGTCTCTATCCATCCAGAAACCTTAGAATATAGACAGCTAGTATAAAGAAATGATTAATTTCCATCAATTAACTTAAATAATAAGAGTTAAATGAAGCCTGGGACTCAAGTACTTACAATAGTAAGTCACCACAAATGGAATATCTCGAATACAAGAGCCCCTAGTGGTTTATCGGAAAAATATTAGAGTCAACTGAAGAATTTGTCATGTCGGCAAGTTGGCCATGGTAGCTCAATGAGTTAGCTAACGTTAGCCTATAGACAGCTAGTATAAAGAAATAATTAATTTCCATCAATTAACTTGAACAATAAGAGTTGGGATGAAGCCTGGGACTCAAGCACTTACAATAGTAAGTCACCACAAACAGTGTATCTTGAATATGAGAACATCTAGTAGTTTACCAGAAAAATATAAGAGTCAACTGGAGAATTTATGACGGCAAGTTGGCCATGGTAGCTCAATGGGTAAGAGCGATGGAAACCAGGAGATCCGTGGTTCAAATCCCGGCCATGGCATTGAATTTTTCAGGTTGTCTCTATCTATCCAAAAACCTTAGCCTATAATTTCCATCAATTAACTTAAGTTACAAAAATTTTCGATTTCATATTGTAAAGGAAACCGACGCTCCTTAAGTTACATATTAATCTGTGTTATCACGCATGCTATTAACTTCATATAGAATTAAATATTGGAATATTTAAGAAGTTGAACGATTATTTTGTTTCATTTAGTAAATTAGTTGCAACTCTCGTCCGAGACAAAAAACCAAGGTAGGGAGTTTTCATGCTCCAACTGCAGTAGCCGTGGACAACATCTAAAGCAATTGCTCATCCGGAAAAACCGGATCTGAGCAAAAGCTCAGATTAAAACGACTGCAAGACCTGGAACATCAGCACCATCACCAAGGACTGGACACAGCAACGTATGCTGGGGGACAGCAGCATCCCAACCCTGAGTACCTGTCAAAAAAGTCGCCTCAATGTGTTACAGAATTGCATCATTCTATTTGAAATTTTGTCACAAACTTATGGATTGTTAAAAACATTTAAACAACTGTACACAGTAGAAGCCCAAATTAACACGGTCATTGATACATATCCTGTACACCTGCATTACAAACTTAATGTGGTAAATAGACATGCAACACTAGAAGGTCTGCAACTTCCTAGAAACAATGGCTGGGGGTATAAAAACCATGTACGGTGTTAGAGTGGCAGTTGTGTGATGGTTATTGCAACAGTGAACATTTTAAGTGCACCACAGTGATTTATTTCATTTGTTTATGTGCAGTGGAGCACCGAGTCGACCTTGAAGACAGCTGATTGTCAATTTCACGTCTTACTGCAATAAAGAGTGTTCAAAATTTCTACAAACCAGACTTTGATTCTACATAACCCTTGCAGTTACAATAAGCTACTCAGATAATGCACTCAGAAAAGCGGTGCAGTCCTTGCAGAAAAATGTCCACACAATTTACCTGCCAGAATTAGTTGTGCAAATCTGTTCATATTAATGCAATTTTAACTGCAGATATTGTGGATGAATTTATATAAGTTGTTCAATACCACATAGACTGTATTCTTTATCGGGGATGTTTAAAATGAATGGCATGCTTTTCTATAAGCATTTACTGTTTCAATTCCTTTCTTGGAAGTGTTGAAAACAGTGTTGTTATGATAAATTAACTTAAAGAGAGTCGATTAAAGACACTAGACAACACTTACTTTTAAACTGGTAAACATCCCTCTCACAGCAGAAGAATACAAAACAGAATACAACAAAATAATTGAAATAGCACAAAAAAATAACTTTCCCAAATCATTAGTGGACAAAAAAGTGAGCTTGGCAAAAAAGAAGAAGCTACTAAAGGAAACCACAACTCTCTCAGCTACAGAAACTAATATGATTTTCAAAAAATTCACTTACCATCCATGGGCCTATGATAAATTCAAAAAAGTCTTCAAAAAACAAAATATTCAACTAGCACCAGTCAACCATTTCTCCTTAAAAAACCTAATTTGCTCAAACATCAAAGATGCCATTCCATCTAACAAAAAATCTGGTATATATCAAATTGAATGCAATGACTGTAGTCAAATTTATATTGGAAAAACAAAAAGAAATTTAGAAACAAGAGCAAAGGAACACTTTAGAAACATAAAATATAAACAATTAGAAAAATCAGCAGTTGCCACACATTTTTGGGAAAAAAAACACAACATAAATCCAGAACCAAAACTACTAAAACATACATCAGGAAAACAAGAACTATCCACATGGGAACAAATCTTCATTTCAAAAAATAGGAACAAAGTATTCAATTTCAACATCCCCCAGAAAGATTTGTTCAGCAAGTTCCTTGAACCGCCACCAGAGGAGACCGGTGACAAAATATCGTCAGCTACACCAACGAGAACCAGTCGAGAGCCGGCCGATGATAGAGGCAAAGCCTCAGAAACATGTTCCGGAAAAATTTAAAAGTAAGTGTTGTCTAGTGTCTTTAATCGACTCTCTTTAAGTTAATTTACTGTTTGTTTTAGTGTTTTTCCATTTAAAACCCAGTTCTCTCACTATTCTGTTTTGAGATGACTTACTGCCCTGAATGATAATGCTTTCCCTTACAATAGTCAGTAATTTAGCTATTGTAGGAGCAACTTTTTCCCCAAGATTGGTATGAATGTTTTATGAGTTTATGTGCAGAATAAATTTTAAAAGATTTCATATAACTATTGTTTACATACAGCGTACATAGGTAACAATATATAAATAATATTATATGCAGATGACCTGTTGATCTTTAGTGAAGATATGAAAAGCACTGCAGAAGTAAAGTTACTAAGCAACCAGTTTTGTATGAAAGACTTAAGCACAATAAATAATTACCTAGGAATTTATGTGATATATGCACTGCAGTCAAGAACAGTACAATATAATAGTCAACTTGAAAAATTAAATGCCATGGCTGGGATTTGAACCACGGATCTCCTGGTTTCCGTCCAGTCGCTCTAACCCATTGAGCTACCCTGGCCAACTTGCCGTCATGACATTAAATTCTCCATTTGACTCGTATATTTCCTCGGTAGACCACTACGGGCTCTCGCATTCGAAATACACCGTTTGGTGGCAACTTACTATCCTAAGTATTTGAGTCCCAGGCTTCATCATTTAACTCTTATTATTTCTAGTTAATTGATGGAAATTGATCATTTCTTCACACTAGCCGTATGTAGGCTAGTGGTTCAAATCCCTGCCATGGCATTGAATTTTTCATGTTGATTCTATCACAAACCTTAGCCTATATACGGCTAGTGTGAAGAAATGATTAATTTCCATCAATTAACTAAAAGTACATTATAAATTTGGCAGAGAAGTGCAGAATTGTTGAGTCAAAAAGATTTGTAACACCTATGGAAATGAATCTGAAACTTGACTCAGCTGAGGTGATGAAAAATTGAAATATAGAAATCTAATAAGAGCATTTATTGTATGTTGCAAATGGTACACGCTCAGGTGTGTGTTATGCAGTAAATCACCCGAGTCATTTTCAAAATGCCTTTGATAATACCCACTACAAATATGCATTGAGAGTATTGAATTTCTTGTATCATGCAAGAATTCTAAAGTTAAGATATGGATCAAGTTGTAGTGAAGAAATGAAAGTATATGAGGATGCAGATTGAACAGCCGATATGTCTGACAGAAAATCAACAAGTGGTATAGTATTTTAGTTAATTGTTGGAAATTATTCATTTCTTCACACTAGCTGTATAAGGCTAAGGTATTAGTTTGATAGAGTCGACATGAAAAATTCAATGCCACGGCCAGGATTTGAACCATAGATCTACTGGTTTCCATCCAGTCGCTGTTACCCATTGAGCTACCATGGGCAATTTGCAGTCATGACATTAAATTCTCCAATTGACTCGTATTTCCCCGGCAAACCACTAGGGGCTCTTGTATTCAAGAAACACTGTTTGTGGCGACTTACTATTGTAAGTACTTGAGTCCCAGGCTTCATCATTAAAAAAAAGATGTGGTTGTGATGGGATATTCCATAATTAAACATGTGGATCTACAGGGAATGGCAGAAGTGAAAGTGTTCAGAGGCATTAGGACAAATCAACTAGAAAACCAAATAGACCAATTATGGGCAGGGATTAAAAAAGATCCCGAAGTTATATACTTACACATGGGTACAAATGACCTCAAACAAGCCACCTGTTCCGAAGAGGTTATGGGAGATTTATATAGTGCAATTAAGTGTATTAAGCATATATACCCTAAAACATTAGTTATTATAAATGGCATAATCAAAAGAAGGGATATAAATTTTAACTTTACAAATAGTGTAAATCAAAATCTTCGTTGGATGTATGAGCAACTGAAGTGTGTTTTTGTAGACATAAACAAGCAGATTGGAAGTGATTGTACTGGAAGAGACGGGCTGCACTTAAGGGGAGGCATCTGTGAAAAATGCTAAAATCCAGAGTTTACATCAGAACTGCTTGAAATTTTGTCTTTAGGTGGGGTTATAGAGAATCTAGTTAAGCTTTCAAAATTCAACTGTCTTAAATATTTTAAAAAAAAATTTAGTGCTTTTTATAGTATGATTTTTGTATGTTATATAAAAAGTCCCAGGTCATAAAGTTTTTCTTTTAGAAACTTTAAATTTTAGATTCAGGTTTCTATGTACATGAGTTACAAAAGTTGCTGTACTTTTAAAGTTTGTGTAAAGTATTTTTGGAGAGTAAATTTTTTTATGTGTAAATATATTCATTTTTTTTTTTTTTTGCACATTTGAGATTTAAAATTCAATAATAAATAAACTATTTAATTTAAATCAACAAAAATTCCAACCTTTATTAAACGTTTATTTAAGAATATGTATGCAAGATTTAATACAAATTTGTTGAGAAGCAAGCAGCAGTTGGAGCATTTTGAAGATACAAAAGTGTTCAAAAACTGAAAGTGGAGAAAAATGAATTTAAAGATTTAGATAGAAATTGCACTACTTTCTTTACTTTGAAAACTCCATCCATCATATGCAGGCCCTACAGCTATCTTATTACATTCTTTCTCTTTAATTTGGTTACCTTTGGCTCTTTTTTACAATTTTTCTATCTACAATAGTTTTTACAACAAAAAAAAAAATTAATTTTTGCTGCAATTTCCTTACATTAGGGAACATATTACATTCTTTGCAATTGTTGTTATAAATGATTGGAACTTTGGATTCTGGTTCCTTTAGATAATAGCTACAAAACTATATATGTATATACTCATTTGCCCATGTCTAATGGTTCTGGGGGAGAACATTTTAGGAATATGATAGAATTTTCTTGAATTTTCCTCAATTTTCTGTTTTCAATACCAATCGTTATTAACTTATTGATATACAGCCATAATGATACCAAATTTTATTGAAAACTTATCTAGCAATATACATATATGCAAAACTTAAAGAAATTCATGGAAAACTTTAGTGTCTGGACTATAAGGAGTATTAAAAATGCTAAAAGTTGGACATGAAAAAAAAATCTAGTAAGAAGCTCTAAATATAAAGAACATATTTTTCTATGTTATAAAACCCTCCTGCACTATATGAAGACCACTTAGCTAGTTTATTATCCTCTTCTTTTAATTTAGTCACTTTTAACTGCTTTTTGGCAGATTTATATTTGCCCAATGAACTTTGAGCACTTTGTTTTAGCTTTCACCTATCCCTAATACTGCTAATTTTCTTGCTAACAGGACTTACTTTGCTTGCTGCAACTTTTGCCTTAACGTTTAGACTAGCTTTATAACCCAAATTAAATTCACTAACAGCTGCAATCATTGCAATTTGCAATTTCTTTCTCAATACAAAAACTTCTTTGTGACATTAACTCCATGCAAACTTTCATTAGCATTCTGTGCTTCTCCTTTGATGCAACTCTGCAGTAGAATAGTACTAACTAATCTGTTTATTTTTGTCTATGAGGGGGAAATTGTAAGTACAATAATTAATGCAATTCATACCCATGGTCATACAAAATTTCTGCATAGAAATATGACCCTTACCAATGCCCAGAAATACATCAACCATTCTTCTATTTACATCAAAAGGTGACCTACTGGAATCACTGTTAACTCTAGTGCTATAATATGTTTTCACTTAACATTTATCTCAAGCAGAATATTCTAGTATCATTACTTACTATTATGGCTAGAAAACCTTAAAGTTTCATTACATTTTGCTTCAAAATAGCCACTGTACTCCTAATCTAACCTGGTATGAATTATATACCTACTGTAACAACAAGAAAGCAATACAATGTTAAATCAGGCTTTATTCCTATTCTAAACAATAGTAATTTAGTATAAGCTGCTATCCACAGCTTTCACTTGCATGTAAACCATATTTCACAAACACTACATTTCAGTGGAAATGTTTGTTTACTTTCAAAAGTAGTAAGTGGGGAAATAATATATAAAAATGGTAGCAGATAGGTTCAGTAACTTCCACAAACATTCAGAAGATGTCTCTGCACATTACCACAGTTACAGAATCAAACCGCATAGTTTAAACGTGAGAATTCCATAAATTTCTTTGCAACAAACTAGCAAAGGCAATATAAATGGCCACGCCCACCTGCACATGGGCATTTAATGACGTAGCAGCTCTTTAAATGGCGCTAGGGTGTAACTGACGGCAGATTCTGAAACCACAATGTTTAAACATAATTTTAAGGCAAAAAATGGAAAATGTTTTTTTTTTTTTTTTTTTTTTGTCATTTTTGACAAAATTTCACTGATGCCTCCCCTTACACAGAAAAGATCCTTCAAAGCTAGGAAGAATAATGAAAAATGTAATTAATCTATTTAAAGTACAGGAAAACTAAGCAAGAGAAGTGTAAATAGCATATCAAATACAAATGAAATTATTACAAACAAAAGGGCATTAATTGAACAAAATATACTATGAAATTAGATGTAATATTTTTTTCTGAACATAGGCTTAAGATTGAAGAAATAAATGTAAATAGTTATGAAAATTATACTTTAGGTACCAGTTTCTGCAGAGAAAAACATAAAAGTGGGGGAGTTGCAATTTATGTTCGAAATGGGCTAAAATATAAAGAAATTGACTGTAAAAAATATAGTTTAGAAATGTGTTGTGAGTTAGCTGCAATAGAGGTTAATTTAGAAAAGAAAAGCTTTATAATATTAGTGCTGTATAGTCCACCAATGGCAAACAAAAAAGACTTCTTTAAAACTTTAGAAGACTGTTCATAAAGCACAGTAAAAAACAAACATATAATTGTGCTCGGGGACATCAATATAGATGTACTTATAGAGAGTAAGAAGGAACGTTTGTTACTAAAAGTACTAGAAAGAAACAATTTAACATTAAATAAAATGGAACCCACAAGGGTAACCAATCATTCCTCAACCTGTGTCAATCACATATTCACATATACACAAATTTAAAGCTAGAAGAGTTGTGAAGCAAAACTGTAAAAATGGGAATAGTGATCATTATGGACAACTAATTGAAACTAAAATGTTAGGTAAACAAAAAGAGGAAACATAATAAAATAGAAACTAAAAGGATAGTACATAAAACTACACTAGAAGCTCTAAGAAAAAATCTAAAAGCTATAAAATGGATGGATATGCACAGCGAAAAAGAAATAAACTATAAATTTGACCACTTTTATACTATTTCAAGAAACTGTTTGGATGCAACAGTACCATTTCACAAAGTAAAATTAAAAAACCAAAACGGAAACACTTGGGCCTCTAAAGGTATTAGACACCTCCAAAAAGCGTATGCAGTTTAACAGTCTAAAGCACCCAAATATTGATGCTAAATCCTATAATTACATAGAAAAATACAATAAAATTTTAAATAATGTAATAAGAGAAGCAAGAAGGCTACATAACGCAAAATTAAGGAAACAATGCAGAAAATAAAATTAAAGCTACATGGAACATTGTAAATTCAACACGTAAGGAAAATCAACAAAAAAATGGCAGGGAAATATGTTCACTGAAATAAACAACCAAGTGATACAAGATCCCATAAAAATAGCTAACCACTTCAATGAACACTATATAAATATTGTAAAAAAAATTAGGAATAAAACAAACTCAGTATGTACCAATAAATGAAAAGAAAGTATGTAATTCAATGGTGCTTAGTGAAATTAACGAGGGTAAAGTTATTTCACAGATAAATGCATTAAAATGCAAAAGATCCAGTGGACTGGAAGAATTTACAAATGAAATGATTAAATATTGCAAATACAAAATTACAGATGTACTTATTCACTTAACCAATCAATCTTTCAGTTCTGGAATATTTCCAAAGAAATTAAAACAAGTTGTGGTGAGACCAATTTATAAGAAAAAAAAAAAACTCAAAATTAATAATGGAAAATTATAGACCAATATCTTTAAGCTCAACTTTCTCTAAAATATTAGAAGGATTATTTCTAACAGTTACAAAGCTTTTGCAAAAAATTTCAAATGTTATCAGATTGTCAGGGTTTCAAAAAAAAAAGTCTACAATAGAAGCAATTTGCAGAGGAAATGACATTATTATAAATGCCCTAAACAGAAAAGAACATGTAGTCGCTTTTTTCCTTGATCTTTCCAAGGCCCTCGACTGTGTTAACATAGAAATCCAAATGTCAAAACTGGAAATCTATGGAATCAGAGGCATACCACTACTATGGCTTGGCTCTTATCAAAAAAATAGAGAACAATGCGTGAAAATAATACATAATTTAAATGGAAAGTTAATGAAATTTTGATTCGTTCAAAAAAGTAACTCATGGAGTGCCCCAAGGCTCAAAATTAGAACCATATTTATTCCTACTGTATATAAACAGCTTATTTCAAATAACAAAAGAAGCAGGAGGAATAGCGATAGGCTATGTAGATGACACCAAAATTTTAGTAACAGGAGAAACACAAATAGAAGTACAAAATAGGGCAAATACTCTACTAGTAAAGGTAAACAGACATCTAGAAACCTTAGGCATGATAATGAACACAAACAAAACAGAGCGGATGCAAATCAGTCTTAATAACAAAAAAAAGACAATAGTCAAAGACAAAAAAAAAAGTTAACAATAGGAAACAAAGAAATTCAACAGGTAAATGAAACAAACTTCTTAGGATTAGTAATAGACAACAGATTGAAATGGAATGGACATGTTCAAAAAGTAATAAAAAAAGTTAAATCAGGTATATATATTAAAACAAACTACAAATAATAGATAAAAAAGTATTAAACAAACATACTATGCATTCACTCTCACTTGAGCTATGGGATTGTATTATGGGGCACAGTACAAAAAGCATTAGCTTTAAGACTATTTAGGCTGCAAAAAAGAGCAATACATTTGATGGTAGGAAAACAGAAAAGAGACACATGTAGAAATGCATTTAAAAAACTAAATATTTTAGCATTACCTTCATTATATATATAACTTACATTAAAAAGTCATGATCAAAACAAAAATAGTAACATCCACAAACATAACACCAGAACAAAAGATAATTATCTTAGAAACAGACTTACTGGTATCCTAAATAATAACTGCATAGAAAATAGCATCAAAGATTTGTATAACCACCTACCGGCTGAAATCAAACAGATAACAAACGGGAAAACAAAACTAAAGGCCGTTAAAACTTATTTATTACAAAAAGTATTTTATTAGTGAAAGAATATAAACAGGTTAGGTAGAATATGCTATTTACACTTCTCATCAACTTTGTAAACTTGTTTGTGAATATTATTGTATTAATTTTATGTATATACAAGTTGACAATGCATGTAAAAAGCTGTACAGTTGGAAATAAACATCAATCAAAAAGAAAAACTCTTTTATTATTTTAGTTAATTGATGGAAATTATTCATTTTCTTCACACTAGCTGTATACAGGCTAAGGTATTGGTGTGATAGAGTCAACATGAAAAATTCAATGCCACAGCCGGGATTTGAACCACGGATCTACTAAAAAAAAATGTGGTATAGTAATTAAAGCATATGAAAATACAGTTATGTAGAAATCACAAAAACAAAATAGTGTCGAGAACATCGTCTCATGCACAATATTATGCATTAGCAGATTATGTTGAGGAAGACCCATAAGAGGAATTTTAGCTGATTTTGAGGTGAAAGTAAATAAAAAGTGTAACAATCTATGAGAATAATGGTGCAGTTGCACTGGCAAATAATGGCAAATTTTGTAAAAATTCTAAGCATATAGATGTTCATAATCATTTTGTGAATGACTATGAGAAGAAAGGTGTAATTATTGTACCAAAGATTTCAACAGATGTTCAAATTACTGATATTTTGACAAAGTCTTTGTGCAGGTAAAATTTGTAAAATTCAGAGAGTGTAGAACAGGTTTTCCACATGATCACATTTTTTCCTAAACCTTCAATTTAGATATTTTTACTGCATTTGTCTGTTTCTTACAACTGTCTTTTCTATAATATTAGGAAGCTTAGGCATTGTATTTTCCATGAACTATACGTATCACACCATCTTTTTATGTATAGTATTTTGGTACCATTAAGCCAGGCTAAGTGATATACATCATCTCAAGTAGAAGTACTTCAGTGAATACAAAACAGTAAATCACAAACCGATTCATCTTTCACTGCTATTAAAAGTTATCAGATATCATAAAAGGCTTACAACATTAAAAACTGTTTTCAAAGATTTTTCTGCACATCATAAAAAATATTTTAGCATTTTTGTATAATTCTCCTGTTAATATGTATACCTGAACGATTCTACAAGAGGATTTCATTTCGATTCCAAAGTGTTTTGTACAACTCTTATGCGTAAGAGACATTTTCCTTCTGAACTACCCAAAAAGACACCCGTTTTGCCTAATATAAACGCTTCTGTAAACAAAGAAATGCAACAGTAAACAGCCTCCCATAAGGTATATCACTTCTTAGTATTACTACATGGAGAATGCTCATTGTGATCACTTTGCAAGTAAACTACATCTATTGTCTAAGCACCGAAACTGTTTGTTACCTTCAGCTCTAACTGCACCTTTAAGCATTCACTGGTTCCTTAACTTGCTATTTTAGTTTTCAACGTAAGTACAAAATGGCATTTGCAAAACTGGATAAATTACACTACCCACCTGCGAAGAGCTTTACTGGCCTTATCCATATCTTAGAAGTGCTGGAATTATAGCTGTTTCCTGAATAATCTTTATGGTACATTCAATCTTCCTACGCGTATAGCTGACGCTTGATGATGCGGAATTCAGCCACATACACAAATCAAGAGCCATTTAATTTCAAGATTGAATTAATGCAAATGTCACTCTGCCTACTAGTCTCATCACATTCACATTCTTACCAATTTCCCAATCCCACGCTTTAGAAATTCTATACGCTATTGCCTAAAACATAGGCACGAGATAGCTGCTATGTATTGTGTTGTAGTGGATGTATTCTTGATAGGGTGGGAGAAGGCATCCACAGAACAAATGCCACAGATAACAATACCATGAACAACAGAGTAGAACTAAGCCCTAAAAACAGCTTTACAGTTTAGGTGGGAGTGGAAAACTACACCATAACAAATGGGGTTTGTTGTTCTGTGGACTGGGATAAAAGTGTAATATAGGAAGCTTTGTGTTGCCAACACGGAGCATAATGAATAAAAAATAACAAACATGGTAAAGTAATGTGTCTCACCAGCCATGAGAAGAATGGTGATAAAGTAGAACGTTAATTACATACATATATAAAATATACCTACTGATATCGAGATTTAACTGTATTGGAACACCACAGTGAAGCGAAAAATTATTAAATTTTAGATGACTCATCTAAAATTTAATAATACCTACTGATGTTTCAAACTGGAGAAGTAAACCAATCAAAACCATAGTGGATGCAATGTTACAATTATCTCCATCACTTTAATTGGCGGGAAATACGTATATATACAAGCGCGGACCAAATATAAACGGGATTTGTTTTTTTTTAATTTATTGTATCAACAAACAAAAATGCTCATATACAGATTAGTTTTCTACGTAGTGTTCTGCCTTCGATACACATTTTCTCCATTGAATTGGCAAGTTTTGATGCCATCCTTATAGAACGAAAGACGTGTGCGGAGCCAGTTGCGCAAGAATAATTCTACACTTCCATCATCGTCAAACTCCTGTCCTCCTAGGTCTTGTTTGAGTGGTCCAAACAAATGGTAGTCGCAGGGCGATAGATCTGGACCACTTCTGAACTGTAAGGAGCGTCTTCCAGAGGTATCCAATTCATTTTCTTCAGTTTTTGCGGCGTTAAAGTGCCAGTATGTGGCCTCACATTGTCATGGAGAAATATGGCGTTTCGAATCGGTTGCCGTGTAGCTTGTTGAGATATACAGCTTTGCCTCATCCAAAATGTGACAGTAACAGGCTGCATTGATTGTCCTTCGTTCGTGAAGATAATCCACCAGCAAAACGACCACGGAGTCCCAGAAAACGTTCCAAGCACCCTCCCAATAGACGGACGTGTTTTGACCTTGACCTGCTACCTCTCCTAGCCGCCACTCAATGCTTGCTTGCTTTAACTCTGAATTATAATGATACACCAGTGTTTCATCACAAATCACTATACAATTCAAGAAATCTTCTTCCTCCTCCACGTAGCAATGCAGGTGTGTCTGACAAACATTCTGGCATAACGTTTTTGTTCATAGTTGAAGGACGAGGAAGCTAACTGGCAGACAACTTTCTGTAATGGAGTTCATCTCATCATTATTTGAGCATTTCCGTAACTTATTCCTAGGGAAAAAAGCAATTTCGGATGTTTTTATGCGCCAAGCTTCTTCAATAATGTTACGAATGGCAACAATGTCGTCTTCAGTATTGCTTGTCCGCGGTCTCCTCCTGTGAGGTTTATTTTCTACAGCTTCTCTTCCCGCCACAAAATTTTTAGCCCACGTACACACCCGTTTTCGAAAGTGTTTCTTCCTTAAACTGTGCATGGATCTGTCTCAAATTTTACGAAGGTTTGGTGCCCTCTTTTGAAAGAAATCTGTCGAAGATGCGTTACGCAACAGACATGTGCACCTCTTGCTCACTCATGGCGTACTGATGCAGCCCCGTTCTCCGCGGTGCGTGTGTGCACTATACCCCTTCTCGAGATACCCCATCAACATACTGACAAATTCACTCCACAACATTATTACCAACAGCAGAGTAATATTAAGATTCCCGTTTATATTTGATCTGACCTCGTAATATTATTACGTAGGTACATCTATGTAACTTACCTATATTGTAATCACCTTAAAAGTAGTCTTCTTAGAATCTAATACAAAAACTGCAATGTCCATCAATTCTTGGGAACTGTAGCGTTATAGGCATTACATTTTCTCAGCCACCAGTGTACCTGGGTAATTCATAGCTGCAGCAACATTTTCCGGATTTAATAAGTACATATTTTACTGCTAACATGGAATACAAGTTTCTACGTTTCAGACTAGTCGCTATTTTATTACTATTGCGCTTACTTAGCTGAAAATCCTTTCAACATCTACATTCGAGTGCACGGGAAAGTATGGAAATTGCAGTTATGGTCTCTTCAACAACTTGGGTTTTCTTCCTTAAAAGCTCTACACATTCCTTTGGCTAGGAAAGCCTGGAAAAACTGTCAAATCATTCTATTGCTGCACTTTTAGGGCTCTTTTTGGTAATATTACGTCCTCGAATGTTCGGTCATATGGGACGATGAATGAAATGAGTGAAATGCCGCCCAAATGAGTCCGGGGTCCATGGAGCTTAGAGCCACGCGACATTCGTCTAGAAGGATAAGGGAAAACTCCGGAAAAACCTCATCCAAATAACTCGCCCTAACCGAGATTCGAACTTGGGACCTCTTGAACGTAAGGAAGACACGTTACCATTTACGCTACAGAGGCGGGCGCTTATAAGTTTATAATCAGTACGGGGGAAGAGTGAATGTATGAATGAATGAATGAGAGTGACTGAGTAGTGAGTGTGTAAGTTTAAGGGGCCATCGACTGCCATGATATACATGTATTACTAATAGATATGGAGATGGCAATTAAGGTTTTCTGTATAATTGATTAACCATTACCTTCACTTGCTTGCCATATCAATTCAAATTATTAATTTATAATATACTTTATTTTCAAAAGCCGCAATTAAGCACGGTTTAAGACAAACGGCAGAATTTCGCCCTGGTTAATTACACATTATTACGAAAACACAAAACAGCGAAACGAAGTTGAAGTTTAATTCCTTTATTTGTCACTAAGATAGAAAAGTACTAATGTAAAATGCTTCCCGATTACAAAAATACTGTCACCCAATTATCGGAACGCCAGACGAACGACAGCTGAGAAGGGACCAGAGGCAGCCGAGCCACACCCCCTCATTAATCTCAGTCACTAACTGAGGAGTGTCACTTGTCGCTGGCGGCCTCTTCCCCCTTCGCCTTCCATCTGGAATTTTTGCGGTGATTCACAGAAACCAGAGACTTCTAGAAGACAATGATATTCCTATAAAAAGGGGTGGAATGAGTGGAGTCATAGGGTTCTTGGCAAGCAGTGTAAGAGTGTAGTGCTAGTGTACGGACGAGAAGATTGTGTTCGTGCATCGGAGGATTGTACATAATCGCGGGAGCAAAGTGGAATTGTAACGGACGAACTGGTGAATCGTAATTGTGTGCATTACGTAATCCTGTGTAATCGCCAAGTGTTCAACTGTAAGTCGGTGGAAATAAAGAACATTCTTGAGTGGTGCAATTGGACTTTTCATTTCACGAACCCACAAAATCACACTGGTGTCAGGAAGCGGGAAGATAACATCACCGAACTTTACAACCATGGACGCGGCATTGGAAAATTTTTTTTGGAGAAGATGATGGAAATGAACGCCGAATTAACAGCGAAGACGGAAACGGCAAGCAACAACTTGGCCACGACAATGACAGCAAAGATGGCCGAACTGACCACGGAAATGAAGGTGGCGAACGAATCTCTCGCCGCCAAATTTGAAGAACAGTTGGCCAGCGTGAGGGATGACGTGACGGAGCAGGGCAAGCGGATGGGCCAAGTGGACGAGCGGGTCGAGGACCTGGCGAGCCGCGTTAACGACCTGGAAGGGAAGGCCGACAGCAGCGTCAAGTCCCTGAACGCCATGGTGGAAGACGTTGTCGGCAGGAGGTTGAAGGATTTGAAGGCCGACGCAACGGGATGCGACACAACATCGGCGCGCGTCAAACCTCCGAAATATGACGGCGCGTCAACATTTGAGGTCTTCCGCCGCCAGTTCGACACAGTGGCCAAGCACAACAGATGGTCACCGGAGGAGGAGGCCACACAGTTAATAGCCAGCCTCCAGGGACGGGCCGCGGAAGTCCTAAACGCGGCGCAGACAACGGCGGCGCCCAAGGACATCTGGGAGGCCCTGGAGAATCGTTTCGGCAACCACCGCTCAGCCGCAGCATACCACAGCCAGCTAAAGGCAAGGTCACAGCACCCGGGGGAGACGCTGCAGAAGTTCGCCCTGGCAGTTGCACAACTGGCAAGCAAGAACCTAGTCAACCTCCCACCAGAGTTCGTGTTCCGGGAAGCTGCCTACGCCTTCGTCGACGGGGTACGGGACATGGAGATTCGTCAGCGCCTAATGCTCGGCGATTATAAAATCATCCACGAGGCGCTGACGGCAGCATTATGGATGGAGGCGGCCAAAGTAACAGCTATCCCGACGCCGAGAACGAGGAGTGTCCGCTACACCGGAGACAGAAGACCAGCCGAGGGACGCCGGCGAAGACCTAGTGGCCTGTGTTGGGGGTGTGGACAGCCCGGACACCTGCAGAGAGACTGACCACACCAGGAAGAGCAGCCGGGAAACGAGTAGGGGCCGTCGTGGAGAGGGGCACGTCGGCGCCATCACCACCATCCCCTCGAGTGACACTGCGTGCCGTCAGCCGGCGTATGGATGACAGCATCATCGCGGACGGCTGGGTAATAGGAAAGCTAAGTCGCGTGCTGGTGGACACCGGAGCGGCCGTGACCATCATCAGACCTGACGTGGCGAAGAGTTTGCCGACAAGGAAGCCGAGCCGACCATACCAGCTTGTCACGGCATCGGGCGACACCTTGCCTGTGGAGAAGGAGGCCCTACTGGAGCTGACCTTGGGACGGAGTGCCGTACGTCTTTGGGTGTTCGACGCGAAGGTGGCTGAGGAGGTGATTGTGGGACTGGATGCCCTCAGGAGCCACGAGGCGACGGTCGACGTCGGCAGGAATGTCCTGCGGCTCAACGGGGAAGAGGTTATACTCCGTCAACCAGAAGAGCGCCTTGGAATTTGCAGGGTGGTCTTGAGCGAAGACGTGGTTGCCCCGCGAGGAGCGATGTGGTGGTGACGGCGCGACTGGAAGGCCAGAGAACCAAGTACATGATGCTGGACCAGAAGACGCCTGTACACGGACTGTGTGTAGCCAGGGCATTGCTGCCGTGCCGAGATGAGGTGCCAGTGAGACTGCTAAATCCAACGGACACCGATCACGACGTCCAGGCCGGGACGGAGTTGGGAACGTGCGAGCCCGTGGTGAGTGTAACAGCAATCGACAAGACACAGGAGCCGGCGCCGAAGCAACAATGGGGCCCAGGCTAGAAGGCTTCCTGGAGAGGGCGGTCGACCACCTGACCGCAGAACAGCTGGAGAAAGTTCGACAACTACTGAGGCGATACGAGCGCGTCTTCAGCCAAGGCGATAGTGACTACGGCCGCACGGACAAAGCGCTTCACCGCATCGACACCGGAGACGCTCGGCCTATTCGGCGTTCCGCTGGCGAAGCAAGGGGCGGTACGAGACATGCTGGAGGACATGAGATCCAGGGGAGTGATTGAAGAATCTGACAGCCCTTGGTGTTCCCCTGTAGTCTTGGTGACAAAGAAGAATGGCGAGCTGCGCTTCTGTGTAGACTACAGAAAGTTGAACGCTGTCACCCGGAAGGACTGTTTCCCCTTACCCCGGATTGACGAGACCCTGGACACGCTAGCTGGTGCACAGTGGTTCTCGACCCTGGATCTGAAGTCGGGCTACTGGCAGGTAGCTCTAGACCCAAGAGTGAATAGAGGGCTGACTTACGATGCCTGCCTGCTATACCTGGACGACATCATCATTGTCGGGAAGACTTTTGAAGATCACCTCAAGAATCTGAGTAAGGTGCTACAGAGACTGCAGGCGACCAACTTGAAGCTGAACGGGAAGAAGTGCCAGCTCTTCCGCAAGGAAGTGAACTAATTAGGTCACATAGTCTCAGCAACCGGAGTGGCCACAGACCCGGAGAAGACACAGGCTGTGAGAGATTGGCCTCTCCCAAAGGATAAGAAAGAATTGCGCAGTTTCCTGGAGCTGTGCAGTTATTACCGCCGCTTCATAAAGGGGTTCTCCAACACCGCCAAACCCCTCACACGGCTGACAGAGGAACACCGGCCTTATGTTTGGACGGAGGACGCCGAAGACGCTTTCCAGCACCTAAAGGAGACCCTGTGCAGCGCTCCAATTTTGGGTTTCCCACAACCGGATGGCGCCTTCATTGTGGACACTGACACTAGCGACCATTGCATTGGAGGTGTCCTATCACAGATCCAGGACGGCCATGAGCGGGTGTTAGCCTACTACAGCAAGACGCTACCCAAGGCAGAGAAGAACTTCTGCGTCACCCGACGAGAATTATTGGCGGTAGTAAAGACCTTGGAGCACTTCCACAAGTACCGGTCAGCCATTCCACCTGAGGACTGACCATTCTGCCCTAACCTGGCTATTGAACTTTGAGAACCTGGAAGGCCAGACAGCACGTTGGGTCCAGAGGCTGCAGGAGTACCACTTCACCTCGGAACATCGTAGAGGGAAGAGCCACGGTAACGCAGACGCCATGTCCCGAAGACCCTGTCCAGAAGAGTGCGGCCAGTGCACAAGGGTGGAAGAGAAGGAGCGAGCCGCAGCAGTCCGAGTAGTTGTGGCAGTGCCTGCGAACGGCTGGGATAGCGCAGGCCTGAGGAGGGAGCAGCTGGCGGATGCAGACTTGTGGACAGCTCTTGAGGGAAGTGGAGGCAAGGACGAGACCAACCTGGAAGGACATCGCACCGAGGAGCGCCACCTACAAGTCGTACTGGGCCCAATGGGACTCGTTGAAGACCAGAGAGGGTGTGCTGTTCCGGGTATGGGAGTCACCCGATTGGAAGGCGCAAAGAGAACAGTTGGTGCTTCCCCGGAGTAGAAAAGAAATTAGGAGATGATTTGAAGACATGGAAACGCAAACACTGTTTGCTGATATAGCTGGAAAGAATTGTTAGAATATTACAATAAAAGCTACATGGGAAAGAGAAGTACATACTGATAAACTAAATAACGAACAAAGAGAGCATGTAGCATGGACAAGAGTGGGTGTATGGAGACTGAAATGGATGAGAAAAGGTTCTCCAGTACCCAATATGCAGGAGAAAAGAAGACAATGAGTACATAATATTTTAGTGTAAAAGGTCAGAGTTATGGAGAAAAGAATATATGAATGACAAATGGCTCAAAGTGGATGGAAAGATTGCATTAACATTTTTAGTAAGAACTATATGAAAGCTGGTGAGTTTTTAAATAAAGATAAAAAGAAATGACATTAGTCATTAAAAAGAGAAATAAACAAGGTATAATTTTAAGGAAAATCTGTATAGCATAGTGAATAAGTTAACAGCCTGTGCTTAACACTTAACCATATGTACAAAAGTGAACCATATTCCTTGTATTTTTTATTTGTAACAAGCTTAGTACAAATAAATAAATATTAATATATTGTAAAAATATATATATAAGGATGCAATGTCCCCATAATTATTATAATTATTACACAGAATGGCACCTCAAATGAAATAAACCACATTTTTTGTCACATTCATGTTTTTGCATCTGGTATATTTACCTTTATGTTCAGTCTATTTGTCAACACATTAATAAGCTGGAACAGTTTGTATATCATTATGCTTTGAATACTATTACAAAGATTAATTAAAATATGTTTGAAAAAAGCTTTTTGTTGTCCAACACAACTTATGTTCTCTGAATTCAACACATTCAAAATCAATCACATTTATCACAATGTTCTGTTAAATTACATAAACAAAAACTGGTATATATTGCTATTGTATTTCATAACAAAGAACAAAATAACATGACTTAGTGCACTTGTCTGAGCCTGAATGTTTTAATAACGGCAACTTTTAACAACATCAATCTTTGCCCACGATTTTAAAGTGTTATTATAAAAAATAATATTTAGCTCTGTGGCACTATGGTGTTTCTGGTTTATAGTTAAAACAAGTTAATCATTAAAAGTAGACCAAATGCAAATATCTAGTGATTATTTACTAATCAACTATAATTCAAGTTTCCTAAACTGTTACAATTAATTTCTTACAATTTAACCAGTGATCGTATTTTGTGTTCTGGCAGGCAGATAATAGGTAGCAGGATATTATAAAAATGTTAAATGGCAATAAAAAAATCATGAAGAATTACGATCAATGTGCTTAGTACTTACAGAAAGAAAACTAGAGAAAATGGGAATGTGGAATACAACTGACAGTACTCTGGAAGCACTGATCACTACAGTGGTACTGTCTGATATTCCAGCTTCCTAATTAGAATTTTGTTCTAAATATTCAGAATTCTACTACACATTACTACATATTAACACAGAAAATTGAAGTACTTTAAGGAATTAGCTGATAATTATAAACTTGAAAAAACCTTTAGTTAATTGATGGAAATTAATCATTTCTTCATACTAGCCGTATATAGGCTAAGGTCTTTGATAGGCAAACACTGCTCGGTCGCTTAAATGCGTAGGAATCCGACTGAGTGCCGAGGCTTTAAGGGATGTGAGCGGGCTGTGGTATTGTATATAGTTTTCTGACATCTATTGCTGTAATAGCTTAATGACAATGACAATAATAATAATAATAATAATAATAATAATAATAATAATAATAAATAATAATAATACAATGTACTAATGTTGCACCTCTGTGGTGTGGAAGAAGTGTCTTAAATTTAGGAGGTCATGAGTTCAAATCTCAGTTAGGCCAAGTTACCCTGATAAGACAATTTTCTGGGGTTTTCCCTTGTCCTAAAATGATGCCAAGTAACTTAAGTCAATGGACCCTGGGTTCATTTGAGGAGCATTTCATCCTTTCATTCATCATCTAATATGACCTACAAATTAAAGGACAATCAACTAAAAGAAAGGGAAAATGATGTATGTAGGGATTAGCTAATAAAGAATCAAGCAGAAGAGTAATTAGGGAAAAAGGAATAGTTACGGTGAATCCTTATCCTAAATGTATATATGCTAATAGTAAAAGCTTTGAGTACAGCAATTTACACCACAAACTATGACATATATAATTGTAATAATAGAGGAACAGATAATTTCTAATTTTATATCAATATCTGCTGTTAAAAAGTATGTTATTGTACAATAGATCATCAACAATAATTAGGGCACTTAAAAGTAACAAATTCAAATGTTCTTACATTTTGTTGTTACCTTTGTTATTTAAATTTTGTAACCTTGAGATTTAATCCTAACTATGTTAAACCTGACATGAGTCTAATGACAATAGGTGCTATGTTCTGTGTATTTCAGTATGACATGAGGTGTGAAGTGACAGTGTGAACTAGTGAAGTATCAGAAGCTAAATGAAGTGACAATTGAAAAAAGGTGGATGAAGTTGTAATGTTTTTCTTAAAAACAAAAATATTCTTATTTCTGGGGTTTGAACCTGGCACCTTCAGAACAGTGTAATAATTGTTAAGCTAATATAGCATATCCTCGTAGGGAAAGCAGTAGTTTAAATCTAGTTTAATAATTGCTATACTATACAGCCTAATGGTTTTAGAAGGTATGTGAGCTGAACCAATACATGCACAAAGTGGCTACCCTGTTGTAAACTGATGTGCCAGAGAGTGGACAAAGAAAGTAACATTTGTCGTCTGATAAATTGCCAGAACGTAAACTTACACAGCAAAGGCTGATAACATTATACACTGTAACATTCAATTTAACATGCTCATTTACTGAAAATAACATATATGGATTTCTGAAAACTTATTGTAGCGGAGTTGCTAGCATAAATAAAATAAAGATTCACCAATTTATGTGCTAGAAGTTTTGCCCTGTTTCACAATATGTGACACAGTAACCACACTCACATTGCAAGCTCTGGTCGCGAGTTCCTGCTTTGTGAAAAATTGATCCGGTCATGCACTTTCTCAGATGACAATTCCTTAAAGAAATTGTACACTTTAAAAATAATATTTCTGGCCTGGGAGCAGAGTACTTTCCCTTAGTACCTGTGTCACTGGTACCAGGTTTTGAAAGCGACAGTGTTAACAGTTCACAAAACACAATGTAAACACATGAAATATCTGCTTATTGTCACAGTAACACAGAGCACCTTACACTCTATTTGCATTACCCACTGGACTTGTACCAAACTCCTGGACTGCAATGTTCCATGGTCAACTAATTGATTAATAAATATATGTAGTTCCTAATGACACTTCACAATGTCTTACTCAATATTTTTATACAAGCAATAACACACGGGCAAGATTGGAAGTTGAAGCATACTATAAGCATAAACACAGAGTCAGGTGTTTATCTTGAGGCAATAACTCGAGAACCATATGCTGTAGAAAAATGACCTTTGTAGAGGCAGTCTTGCCATATATCAGGTGAGTCACCTGACCCTATTTATTTTTAAATTTATACAACGTGCTAAGCGAAATATCTGACTTGTCTTTGTGAATGTCTTTTAATGGATGATATGCTCAACAGTTTACAGAGGGGTAGATAACACAGTGCGTAAGTGTTGTATGGGACAGAAAGCAATCACTATGTATGTCAATTCCAAAAACATCATACCGAGATACAGAGAGCTGCAGTAATAATTTAGACCAATTTACAAACTTTTTCCAATGTGTAAGGACTATGATACAATGAAGCACAAAATTATATTACAAACTTTTATTTATTAGTGTACATTCACACACACCTTTAAACACGCCCCTGATGGAACAACCTATCACATGCATCAGTTGACAATAAAAATGGAATACAAAATGGCAGATCTACTCAGTGGGACCAATTGGATTTAAATCTTCAGCCAACACATATTTTCGTTGTACAGCCATGTCAAAATTACTAAAAATTAGGTCGATTATTTTCGCTTCTATCACAAAGTAGGGCGCTTTTTAGCTCATATAGTAATTGTAACGGTGAATGCAGTTTTTTTTATTTGTGTTAGAACTACCAAAATGAGCTCAAAACACTGTATGAAGCTGTAAAAAGCGTGTAACAATTCGAGATGGGCCTTAATTTTGCAGTTATTTATTTGTGTAGGAACCTTCTCTCGCAACCTAGCTTTGGCTAAATGGTATTATACAGGTTGCTTCATCACTCTGCCACTTCAACTTGGGTTCAAGTCCTTCGTGATCAGTTCAAAACTTTTATTACCCTTTGTTTTACTTCTTGGGGCTTAAAACTTGATATAATACAAATAACATTTTGATAACTTATAGGCATTTACAATAATAGACATGTTTTCTATTGGCACATAGTTATAAATATTTAGTTTGTACCAGATATTTTATTATGGTCGGTATTGTGCTTGACACATTCAACCAAGTTTCTAACCTTTCACAAGTGCAAAGTGAAGCTAAAGATTTAAGCATGAAAGAAAAACTATTAAGTTTAATGTCATCGACATACTCCTAAAAAATGAAAGCCAACTGCATAAAATGATTTACAACACCAGATATGGTAAAGATAACAAGGCGCTCAAAGTTAAATATGATCCCTCATTGAAGATTAAGATAGCCTGTAATTTTCCCTTTGAAGGGCAAGGGCCTCTCCAGCCTGACTGGAGGGTGAGCTCAGTACAACTTATTTGGTGAGTTAATCCCTGCATATTTGGCTCACAAGAGAACCGACAGCAACAATAAATTAGTAACTAAAATACAGACAATAAAGACTTGGAGAAAGAAAAAACAAAACAAAACAATGTGACGTCGTTTCGAACCTAGCCCTTGCATCACCATACTATGACAGCAGCTAATACACTCACACAGCTGTCACGTATTCTATGTCGTTCTTTGGGCAAGCACAATTTATCACCTTGCTGGTATTGTATGCATGAAAAACCGTCCTTTATTTAAGCTTTTTCACAACTTCTTGGTCCTCATTCAGGGCTGTAAGTATTAATGCTGGTTGCAATAATACTGATTAGAAGGTCAGAGCTGCAATAACGGCTTTTGCACTAAAAGGGTCAGTGTTTTCACATTAGACTATAAACTGCGGGTTGCATAGCTAAGAATAATTAAGGGCAGCTGACTCACCTGGTATCAAGGCACATTATGTCAAATTTCCGCGGGCACTTGAAAAAGAGAAATCTCTGTTGCTCATGCTTGTTTTGTGCATTTCGAACTAGGCAATGCTGCACACCTATGATAGGACAGTCGCTCTAGGCAAGTCCTCCCTAGTTCTGCCTCATATGCTTTCAAAGAAGTCTATACTTTTTGTTTAAGACATTCTGTTTCCTTAAGTATTACTAGTTTTACAAAATTATATGAATACCTTATGCGTGACCTTCTTAGGCTATTCCAGAAAATCAAGATATACATTTTTTCTTTCACGTAAGTATCCTTGATATATAGTATTTTATTTAATGAAAACTGCCAAGAACTTTTTTTGAGAAAATAAAAAATGCTCACTGCTGTTCCATATAAGAGTACAATTTTTTTCAAAAGCTTTACATCAAATCTTTACAAGACATTGAACTTCAACACCACGTGGTGTTTATCCAACACTTCACAACTGAGTTATGCACAAGCACACATGCATGCAACATTTTTCCAAAATTTGTCTTCTGTTGATATACTGCCATGAATGTTGGCTGAGCCAACTACCTCTAGGTACATGGTAGTGAAAGTAAAAGTATTTCACTTTGTGGTAGTCTGACTACATGATGTGAGAAATTTACTAAAAATTATCAAAATTTCATTTGCAGATAATGCTGTACTCATGAGTAGTATTTTTTCCATCTCTTTCTGAAGTTTACCATAATAATACTATTCAGATCATACCAAACACTGCCCACCTAGGTAGCATAAATGGTAGCGTGTCTGCTACACGTTCAAGAGGTCCCGAGTTTGAATCTCGGTCAGGGTGAGTTACCTGGATAAGGTTTTTTCAAGGGTTTTCCCATATCCTCAAAGATGAATGTCAGGTAATTCTAAGCTCTATGGACCCTGGGCTCATTTGAGCATCATTTCACCCATTTCATTCACCGTCCATTATGACTTGATGTTGGAGGATGTAAATAAAAAAACTAAAAAACAAAAAAAAACTAACAAACACTAAATTAATGAAATGTACATTGAAATGAGCTACAGATCTGAATGTGTAGCAATAGTACAGGGTTTCATGACACCCATATTTGTTATCAGAGATCACTAGAACATATAACATTTATGATAGCTGTGTTAAGGACTGAGATAAAACCTTGAATAACTCAGCTAGGAAACTGGGATTTTAATTTTGGTCTTATGTGCTTTAAAATCCCCTTATTAAAGCTTTAAAGGCACTGATTAGTTCTATGTACTTTCTTGCAAGTCAAATAGCTGAATTTATGATTTTGTGTGATAGTAAGATCTTTAACAACTGCCGTTATACAGCAATAAAAAGTAATTCTCATGAATTTTAGCAATAAAAAGAAACAAAATAGTTTAAAACAGATTTGCTAAAGGCTACAAGCATATTCAAACTGGATTCCACTCCTGTATTCATTTAGCTGGCTAAGTTTCAAAAGTCTGTTATGAAACAATGCTTCTTACAAGAGGTTCTCCTCAACTACAGTATCTTGCTTAACTTACCAACTTTCTGATTCTGAGTCTCTCTCTTTCAGGTGTAAAGTCCTTAGACAAAGGCATTGGCTGAGCATGTGCAGTACAAAATATAGCTCTGGAGTCTCCTGCATTGGCCACATAGAGCTTGCCTAATATAAACAATGCCACAAGAGCTGTGCAGCCTCATTTCAGTTCATATTTCTGTTTATCTTCCCCAATCTTCTTGTCCTAAAAAAATATTAAAATCACCCTTATATAATTTGATAATTTCTAAGTTATGATTTTAGGGAACATGTTTTTCCTAAATTCTCTAACATAGTAGATTCTCACTTTTATCCAGAAAAGTTGTAAATATACAGAGTATTTCCATAAATTTGGAACAGAAAATTCTCCAAGATTCTACGGCACTGCAAATTGGGAATGACAAGTTTATGATGCTCTAGTTCACAAATTATGGGCACAAATATTAAGCAATTAGATAGCAGAAAATCACATGCAAAGTTTGCTGCTGGTAACAACCATGCAAGCTGGCCAAGATAATGATTAAAGCTCAACTTGCTCCTGTTCCTCTAATTCCCTTCCATATTGTCTTTAGTTTAATGTGGTACAGGCGAGTTGATTGAGGGAAATTGTAAGGGTAGTGATAAATAGTGGCAAGCTGACTTTTAGCCAGTTCACAAGGGACAAAATAAAAAATATTACATTAGTATAATGAAAAATATTGAATTAGTATAATGACTTGTTATATAGATATCATGATTTTAGAATTTAAATACTTTTAAACTAAAGATAATGAATGCAGAAGGTAATACTGGGTACCAGTATGATCCACTGGGTAATGGCAACCTTGATAGTAGGCAGTGTAGAAAAATTTTAACTGGCTGCCAGTCACTGTTACTAGCTATAAAAATTACTATAATTACAAGAAAAGTTATATAGCTAGATAACATTTAATAAAAGATAATTGTATACAAAAGTGATATTGAATTGTGTGTTATTTGTTAAGTATATTTATTTGAAGGTAGAATGATTAAAGAAATTAAGTTTAGTAAATAAAAGTTGCAATAGAATAGGGTATTTTTAAGGTAATTTTGTAGGTGTAAAGGTAGACTAATTGTTGTGTTTATAAATTGAGAATGATAGGTATTTTGATCAGTTTCTAAATGTCATTAAAATTAAAATTCAAAAATTTCATAAATTTATTTGTATGGGGGGGGGGGGGGCGGTTGTGGAGGTGAAGGTGGAGGCGATGCTAGTGGTGGCAGTATAATTCTCTGTAAAATTAATTGTAATATGATTATGTATTTGGTTAATTAAGTTTAAAGTTTGTGATAGGCATTCTAGTGTAAGTAATAAAGCACCAAGATTTTATTTCAGATTTTTATTCATTTATTTACTTACGTTAGTTTACAAGGGTGAAAGCAACAGCTGTATGGCAGGTACTTAGTGATTCTATATCTTGCCTTTACAAATTAAATTTTTTTTTATATCTTTAACTTATGAACTGCTACATACATTCAAACTTTTTTCTTAGTTAATTGATGGAAATTAATCATTTCTCCACACTAACCGTATATAGGCTAAGATATTTGATGGATAGTCAACATGAAAAATTCAATGCCATGGCCGGGATTTGAAACATGAATCACCTGGTTTCCGTCCAGTCGCTCTTAACCTTTGAGCTACCATGGTCAACGTGCCGTCCTGACATTAAATTCTTCAGTTGACTCGTATATTTCCCTGGTAGACCACTAGAGGCTCTCACATCCGAGATACACTGTTTGTGCTGACTTACTATTTTAACCGCTTCGCCGATGGCCATTTAAATCCTTCAGGGGCCGGCAACGGATACCCAATAAACAGAACAGGACATTTAAATTGTTAAATGCTGTAAAAATGCATCATAAATACAATTCCGTATCTTCCGTATTTATTAAGTTATTTAAACGAAACAAAAACTGGTTTAAAACTCATTAAAGGCAGTATAAATCTACAGTAACAATAAAGTAGAGACTACATTAATAAATTGTTGAAATTTCACTACTTTGTTTCACTGTAGCAAAAGCCATTCTTTGTGCCGAACGCGCCTAATATGTGAATCATTTTGTTTTGTGTGTATACGAGCCATAGTATGTATGTATAGCTACGTAAGCGACTTCTCAGGTTCAAGTTTAGTTTATTTATGCTATGCCAAGCGATAATATGACGAGAATATGTTGCGTCACACACTCACACACTGGAATGAAAACTCTGTCAGCATCTGTTATTACAGTGTTTCTCAACCAAGGTTTCTAGTAGCCTTATGCAGCAGTTTTCGCTCTGTATTTTAGTTATTTATACTCTCTCTTTGTTCAGAGTGATTTCTTGTAGCTATCAAGAGCTAAATGTATGGCACATTTGAAATTGTTAAATTTCAATGTTAACCATGGCTTATCCCGGTAATGCAGCAAATAAATTAGCTTGGGTATGATGTGTACAGGCTTCTGATATTACTGTAGAAAATCTGGAAGATTTGTTGTACGATTATGAAGGAGATCTTTAGGACATACGTAGCAGTGACGTGTACTGGTCTACAGCTGGCATGTTTTCTACTCCATTGTTTGGGGAAATGGCGGGTCAAATATGCGTGATACGGATCAGCTATTACCAGCTATCCCTCTTTACGGAAAAGAGTTAAATGGTAAAAAAAAGTATTTTTATACCACTGGATGTAACTATGCACAGTTGTTTAGTAATTTTCAGAGCTGTAAAAGACATTCATCTACCTGTACTTGCGCGTATAAAGAGCTCGTAACCTAATTGAGTATTATAATACTCAGAGGCCTCTTTATACTAGGGGGTAGCAAAATTCACCACATCATCCCTCATACTTGAGAGAAAACACTTTCCTAAAAGTATACCACCCACACCCAAAAAACTTGTAACCATTTCGAAAATGTGTAGTGTTGCGAAAAAGAAGTTCGCAAGGAAACCAATATTATTGGGTGTGAATCTGCAGATGTGCCCTTGGGTGTTTATCCAGGTTTGGAGGTGTACAATTCAAAAAGAAACCTATAAGGATACGTTTACATTCCTTATAGAACTAATTTAAATTTATTGTAAAACAGCAAGATTAAAATAATTGGCGTTACATGAGCATTAAATGCATGTATGCGCAGGACGTCTATACACGTCCATATCGGTTTGGGGCATTTTAACTTGGACGTCATATGACGTCCATATCGGTGAAAGGGTTAAGTACTTAAGTCCCAGGCTTCATCATTTAACTCTTATTATTTTAGTTAATTGATGGAAATTAATCATTTCTCCACACTAGCCGTATATAGGCTAAGATATTTGATGGATAGAGTCAACATGAAAAATTCAATGCCATGTCTGTCTGTGTTGGTTTTCAGTAAATGCCTAAGTTCAGACAACTACATAAAAGCTAATGGCTACAACCCAAGATCCCACAAACAGGCAATCTTCAATAGTTTAACACACAGACTGGTCAACATCCCTCTCACAACAGAAGAATACAGAACAGAATACAACAAAATTTATTGAAATAGCACAAAAAATGACTTTCCCAAATCATTAGTAGACAAAAAAGTGAATGTAGCAAAAAATAAGCTAATAAAGGAAACCACAACCCTCTCAGCTACAAAAACTAATATGATCTTCAAAAAATTCACTTACCATCCATGGGCCTTTGATAAATTCAAAAAAGTCTTCAAAAACAAAACATTCAACTAGCACCAGTCAACCATTTCTCCTTATAAAACTTAATTTGTTCAAACATCAAAGATGCCATTCCATGTAACAAAAAATCTGGTACATATCAAATTGAATGTTGTGACTGCAGTCAAATTTATAGTGGAAAAACCAAAAGAAATTTAGAAACAAGAGCAAAGGAACACTTTAGAAACATAAAATATAAACAATTAGAAAAATCAGCAGTTGCCACGCATTTTTGGGAAAAAACCCACAACATAAATCCAGAACCAAAACTACTAAAACATACATCAGGAAAACAAGAACTGTCCACATGCGAACAAAACTTCATTTCAAAAAATAGGAACAAAGTATTCAATTTCGACATCCCCCAGAAAGATTTGTTCAGCAAGTTCCTTGAACCACCACCAGAGGAGACCTATGACAAAATATCGTCAACTACACCAATGAGAACCAGTCAATGGCCGGTTGATGATGGAGGCAAAGTCTCTGAAACATGTTCCGGAAAAATTTAAAAGTATTGTTTAGTGTCATTAATTGACTCCCTTTAAATTTAACCAAGTTTTTGAGTTTGATTTATGAGTCACTATGTTTACACTCAAACTTCACTTACTTGTTGTATAATTGAAATGTTTTCAAGATCATTCGATCTCATCCTCAGCTGTTTGGTGACTAAATGAACATTCTTCTTCCTCCACTCCTACAGTGCTCCGATCCCTCTGCCATCTGGTGTTAGGGGCACTAAGTTTTAATACTTCATTTAATGCCGGGATTTCAAAATTTATAACTTTATCACCGTTTTTGGTTATGTGTATTTTTTCCCAAATATCCAATTCTATGGATGTACTTAAAGATTTTAACAGTTTTATGTTATGGCCAATGTGGTTTTCTGTCCAAAAATGGTGTGACACTGGAGGAAGAAGAATGTTCATTTAGTCACCTAACGGCTGAGGATGAGATCGAATGATCTTGAAAACGTTTCAATTATACAACAACAAGTAAGTGAAGTTTGAGTGTAAACATAGTAACTTATAAATCAAACTCAAAAATGAAGAAAACATCACTGTTAATAATGCTTCTGTTTTTAATATTTAACCAAGATTGTTATTTAACCTAAATTTTGTTAAATTATGTTGATCACAGATATACTTTTTTCTAAGAATGGCTTTTATATTCAGGAGACCTCAAAATATATATTTCCATTGAAATCTTGGTCTTGCATTTTTTGGTGGAATGCAACACTTTCCCTATTTATTGTAAGTATAAGAGAAAGTAAAAATAGTGACAGGCGAAGTTTTATATTGACACTATTAACTTATCACTCACTATTCAATAAAATGCTGTTGTACTTATGTTACTAAAGCACACTGGTACAATACAACTTGCAAACCTGTACCACACATCTCATGCTTATTAAAATGTTACTTAGTTCTTAGTACAAAGTTGCTTTTGATAATCTGATGTTTACAACTGTATTTCCTGTACATCTTGCATACGTCACAAGCTCAGAGCATTATAAGCAATTTCAAAGCAATTAACAGTAAGCTTTTGATCACGGTTGGTGCTTCAGCCATAATAAACCACAACCATGGCAAACCATAAAAAAATGACTAAACCACAACCAAGGCAAACCATAAAAAAAAGGCAACAGGTGAATGATCCTGAATTGTTTGGATGTGTAAGTTAACACTGCTAAATATGCTAGTTTTGCAAAACTTACATGCACAAATGTAGTGTCTAACACGTGGCGAATGGAGTCAGCTCCACCTTGTTGTTTACAGGGCTAAAGTACATGTTTGGGCTTTCATGACCGGCATAATCCAGTAGAACGTGGTTTCTAGGCACCACCAAGCACAGCATAAAAACCTGCATCAAGGAACACAAAAGCAACTGCCGAATGGGTCACACTGAGAAATCAGCAGTAGCTGAACATGCTTTGCTAGAGGGCCACCATATTAAGTTTGAGGAAACTGAAGTTCTCAACAGTACAATCTACTACCACACACAGCTGTATTGAGGAGCCATTAAGATCTACAAAACACAAAAATAATTTAAATAGAAAAGAGGAAGTAGCACACATACACAAAGTCTGGATGCCAGTGCTGGGCAACACCAAACCAAAATGAACCAAACAGACTAATCACATGGCAGCCTCCTCAGCAGCACATGGATTTGTAGAGGAGCAATCAATTGGAGACGAGGGGGAGTTTGTTCCCGAACTATATGTAGTTCACGAGCTCCACCAAACACCACTCTAGTTGTAACCAGCCAGAAGTCAATTCTCTGAAGATGCCCGATGGAGCTATGGGCAAAACGTCAGATGCTTTCTCATCAATTGGACCTTGGCCTTCATTCCAGAAACCACATTCTACAGGACTGAAGTAGACCAAGAAAGATTACAACAAGAAGTGAGTTCCAGAAGTGCTTCCAAGATTGGAAAAAGCACAGACAAAATTGATTGTATCTGAAGGGGACAAAGTTGATGTTGAATACATAAAGACTCTAATAAAAAAGAAAATTCTTGTTTTTTTTTTTATCACACCTCGTATCTACATATAAAAACTACATGCCAGCTGATCATTTTGAGGGAAATAACACTTATGCTCAGAAATTTGCAAAACTTGTAACTATTAATGCTGATAAAATAACAAGTATTTTTTAATACCTCACAAGTATCACAGTGGCTTGACTGTTTAATTATATCATTCATTTATGAGCATAACTAAGAATGTATTATTCTCACAAGGCAAAGCTGAAACCGTTAATCCTTTTGCTGCCACATACTTTGCACAATCAGAAACAAAATAGTGTACACCCAAAACTGCTAAGCTTATAATATAAATAAAATATTTAGTGATTATTTTCCACTTATCTTAAGATAATTAAATTAAATAGAAATAAAATTATAAATAAAATAGAAGATAGAAGCATTGTCATCAACTTCTTAAGATAAGTGGAAAATAATCACTAAATATTTTGAGATTTAACTGTATTGGAACACCACAGTGAAGCGAAATAATTATTAATTTATAGATGAGTCGTATTTATTACACATCTGCTTCACTTTCATACCTATTTTGAGGACATGTTTCGCAAATCATTGTTTGCATCTTCGGCTCTTATGTGTCTTAGAGTCGCATAAGAGCTGAAGATGCAAACAATGATTTGCGAAGCATGTCCTCAAAATAGGTATGAAAGTGAAGCAGGTGTGTAATAAATAAGACTCATCTATAAATTAATAACTAAATATTTTATTTATATTATATTTATTTTCCACTGTAACTAGCTTCGTTTTCTGTGTAACTGCTAAACTTGTTTCCTCAATGCGGAATACTTTCTGTTCATTTTAAGAATGCATGCTCACACAAGTATGGCTTGTATCATTTAAATAAGCTGATTAAGTCTACTAGCTCTCACTTTTTGTGAAAGCTTGTCATCTTTATCCTACACCAGGTGTCGGGTACCTGTAATTGAGGAAAAAACATCATGACCAACCCATTCCACTTTCTGTGTGAGTAGAAAACACTTGGTCAGTGTACGGTTGCTCCACTTCCACACAGCCATAGATAGCTATATCAATGGAGTAGCTGCCAGCCTCGGTAGCGTAGATGGTAGCATGCCTGTCTCACGTTCAAGAGGTTCCGAGTTCAAATTTCGGTCAGAGTGAGTTACCCGGATAAGCCTTTTTCCGGGGTTTTCCCTTATCCTAAAAATGAATGTTGTGTAACTCTAAGCTCCATGGACCCTGGGCTCATTTGAGCATCATTTCACCCATTCCATTCATCGTCTGATATGACTTAACGTTGGAGAACATAAATTAAAAATGTAACTGGCAACATTTAGTGAGATCAAAATAACTATCCAAAAAGGATATTACAAATAGATTTCAAAATTAAAGGGGATTGTCACTTGTAAATAAAGACAATGAACTGGCAATATTTAATTTAAATATGCTTCAACACATAAGGTCTTATAAATTAACAAAAATACAGCTTTGGTAAAATAAGACCTGAAGCTTTCCTGGCGACGAATATGCTCAATTTAATCTCGGGCAGCAAGCCAGGTGAAAAGATGATTTAGAAATCTTAGATTAGATTTCTAATAGTCTTTTCACCTGGCTTGCTGCCCGAGAGAAATTGAGCATACAGCTTTGGTATTTAAAGGAATTTTCATGTTTTTTTGAATGATACTAGATTTTACATCTTCTATTTTCTAATAGTATCTGTATGTCTGGTTATGAAGTAGTGTTTGCCAAATGTACAAAGGAAAGTAAATGGTGAATAATTTATGTTGTATTGCTAGGTTGTTTTAATTTGATACATTTTGGAAAAATAACTGCTTGCAACTATAAGTTGAACCAAACTTTGGAATCATACGCCCTCTACATTTCTGTATTTTTCCACAGGTAATATTGAATACAGATTAATGCCATTTTTATCTAGTGCTTTTAAGGGTGTGATCTTTTGTAGTTCTAATTGTAAACTAATGGGACCTTCTATGGCATTTGAAGATTAGTATTGGAAAATTGGAGAATATCTTTACTCTTTTGTTTTAATTCTGCAAAACTGGTTTCAAATACCAAATGGACTTTTTCATTGTGAATTGCATGCTTCCTAGGCGCAATTTAATTATAAATGCCCTAATGCTGTCTGTCATAACAGCAATTATATGACTGTTTTCCATTGCACTTGTAGATTAAGAATGTGTGTGAGCACACGCACACACACTCTCTCTTATCTACAATTGCAGGAAGTAGCATATTACTTCTTAACCCAAGTCCAAAATGATTAAAAGGTGTGATAAGCCATAACAAACTAACAACATGGGAGAACACCTTAATATGAAAATGTAAAGACCAAGTAATTGAAATCCTAACAGTTGATAATTTGATAAATTTCAACTACCAGGGAGCAGATCGCAGGCAACAACAGATGACAGCTGGACTTCGAAGTTGTAAATGGAAGCAACAGCTCCCGAAACTAGAACCTTAGAATTCAACATTTAAATGATATAGTCAATTACAAAAGATGATTTTCTAGGTAGATCTGGAATAGTTTTAAGTTTTATTTTGGAGATCCTGCCAATCAAGTTTTTCAGAGGAAGTAAGATATTTGTCATAATTGTTTGTGAAAATGATTTTCAATTACTCTTTTAACAGTTTCATAGAGGATATTTTGTTTCATTACTTGAGTAATTTTGGAACCCTTCTTGGCAAACATATTGCTTGCTCATTCCCAGAAATTCCACAGTTGGACAGAGCCCATTGGAAAACCATTAATTCATTAAAATTTTTGAGATGTTTGGACATATTATGAATTTCATTTATTTTTTCCACTTTAGGGCAGTCAGTTGAAATAATAGCTTTAATAGCTCTTTGGAATCCGATAAGGAAACTATGTAGGCAAGCTTATTTGTCCAGGCAAATGGATTATGTAGATTAGGAATGTTGAAATATGCCATTATGTCTGCATAATATCTATTATATTTCATCTAGTCCACTGTGGATCAGATACACATTCCCTACAAAGATAAAAAATGAAACGATTTAATTAGGTTTGTATACAAAACATTCAAATATTAAACACATTCCATTTACAAATACTAATCTTTGATTTTAAGAATGTCTGCTATATCATTACACAATAGGATTGCATTTTTGGCATTGTTCCTCTACTTAAACATCTGACTATGCAATAATAAGGGAAGTCTAAATATTCTGAGTGAATTCAATAAATTATAATAATTAGTAACTAAACTTCACTTAACTTTGAGATTAACCTATATCACAAGAGGACTAGTTTCACGTATTTGTTGTTTGCCATCATCACCTAATTTGTTAGTTTACTGTTATCACTATTAATTTGACAAAATCAATTGACATACTTTGTAAATATTTTTTCCCAAACCCTGAAATCTATGGATCCATTCAACTACTTCAATAATTTAGTCTCTGAATATATTTCATGAAATAACCAAAAATGATCTGCTGTAGCCGATTTATGAATCTGTTTATATTTACTAGTATTTAATAGGAGTAGTTGTCCTGCGCTATGACGTAGCAAGCTAAGGCAACATGCCTTGGCTCCCTGCCATGGAAAGCAGACTGAGATCGATCCCACCCATTGGGTGCACATTTTAAGTCGTGGGTACAGGACTGGTGCCCACTCAGCATCGTGAGGAAATTGAGGAGTTTACGATAGGTAAGCAGACCTGGTCATGAAAGCCAACATTCCAGCTGGGGGATGCCAAGATGCTAAGCACATCTCCTCCCCGTATTGGTTAGATGATTGCCCACCTCTACCTTGCGTATGTGGGCATGAGGCCGGCAGTCGGGTTGGTAGGTCCTGGCCGTACATGGGCTGTCACTCTGGGTTACTTAATAGGAATAGTTCTAAAATGTTCAATCATTCTGGTTTCAAAATGTTTAGTTTTACCAATAGAAACCCTATCACAATTCAAACAACTAAATTAATAAATGCGAGATTTTTTTTATGAATTGAAATTTTATCTTTTTTATAAAAACATGGCAGATCCGTTACATTACAAAAAATATATATTTTTATTTTGAGGAATTAAAATTATTTCATGATCCTTAAAAATTTGTACATTATTTATTAGTCTGAGGATGAAAAGCAAATGTTAAAATTACAATCATCTTTTATTTTCTTCAGAGTAGAAACATATATAAAGTTATATATATTAAAATCATTAACTAACAGTGTTAATAGTATGTTTATATTCTCTAATAAATTATTATTACTCTATAAATGAAACTATTAAAATCAGCTATTTTGTGTGAAAAAGGGTGATAATTTATTTTTCATGTATTACCAGTATGAGCTCGTTTTATAGAAATGCCAAAATTCCATTTAAAGGCAACAATTATTTATTATGATGTGCATTTTATAGCTTTATCTTGTAAATTTAAAAGTTTTGAAGATCATTTATGTTTCGCAAAAGTATAACATATCTATGTGGAAGTTTTAAAAATCAAAAGAAATGCATTAGTTACTTAAATTGGAGTTGCCTGCCAGACGCGAAGGAAGAAGGACACGTAAGCACACGCGCTCGCAACCGAAGATGATTTGACGCGCAAATGTATAGAATTAGGATCGGCGCTTTTAACGCATTTAGAAAGAGCCAGAAAACTCAGGAGGGATCTTCTGGTATATGTTTAGTAAGTGTATGGTACATCTTAGTGATATGGGCTTTGTTAATTATTGGGGGAGTGGAACTAAACCCCAGACTGACAATGGAGCAACTAGCCGCGATGCTAGAAAATATCACAAAAGAAATAAAAGAAGTGAAGGAGATGGAAAATAGAATTAACAAGAAGATTGGCGAACAGATTAACGGGATGTTAACAGCAGTAGAGAAATTTGATGAGGAAGTAAAGGAAGAAATAAAAGAATGTAAAGACAGACTAACCCGATTGGAAAATTTAGAGGAAGGGAATCGGAAACTAAACCTGATAATATTTGGAATAGAAGAGAGAAGAGACCGACGAGTATGGCAGGATATAGAAAATATATTCCAACAAAAACTGAAACTAAATATGGTAGGTTGGGAGATAGTGGGTTGTTTTTGAATAGGAAGATTTGGACCGAAACCAAGACCAATAATAGTGAAAGTAGCATCAATGAGATTCAAATGGGAAGTGTTGAGGAACAGTAAACAGTTAAAAGACACTAAAATATTTATTGAGCAAGATTTGGTTAAGAAACAGCACGAATTGAAACCTGTAGCTTTATTGGAAATGAAGAAAGCAAGAGCAGCAGAAAAACGGGCATATTTAAAAGGTGTTGATTTGTGGATCGATGGTGTGAAGCAGGAACTTTGTCAGCAGTATGTTACATGGGAGGGCAACTACATTTTGAGGACAAAAGACGACAGGAATGTCCAACTGGTACGTAGTCGAACTACGGAAACTGAGCATACGTCACCTGCGAGGAAGCCAGGGTCAGCGGTGCTGACGAGGGAAAGAGAAGATACGTCAGTGTGACGTCACACATATGGACCGAACACAGGACCGAGCGAGTCGAATCACAACAGCTAAATGACACACAAGGAAATCAGCTGATGGGGGAAGCTCATACCGCGTCAAATAGTTTGAGAACGGCTGAGATTGAGCAGCATTTAGGCGACTTACAAGTGGTGTCAACGCCATCAGGAAGTATCCTGGAAGTGAAAGACCGTGTGCGCACCAGGAGCCAGATGAACTTAGAAAGGTGGAGGTTCAAAAGGAAAGATGAAGCATAGGGATTCGCATTATACATTGGGGGTTGGAATGTAGACGGGCTTTGGGAGAAAGTGTGCAGTGGGGAAATCTATAATGTGCTAAAAACTTGTGATATATTAATGGTTGTGGAAACCCGGATAGAGAAAAAAACTAGTGTAATAATTCCAGGATTTGACTTTTGTAGCATAAGTGGGATGAAGAACCAAAGGAAAGGCAGAGCTTCAGGGGGTTTAGGCTGTTTTATAAAGAAACATAAAATGTTTTAAGGTGAAAGAAGAAAAAGAACTGTCAAGCAGATCAGTGTTATGCTGTATTGCTACAGTGTATAACCCACCTACTGTATCAGAGCTCTATGATCCAAATGTGTTTAGGAAACTAGGTTGGGGTATAGAAGTGTTGGAAAATAAGTATGGGAAAGTTGAAATAATAATTGTAGGTAATTTAAATGCAAGAATAGGGGAACACCAGGTTAAGTGGATTAATCCAAGTGATGAAGTTAAGAACGAACTTGAAATAGAGATTAGGCATAGTAAAGACAAAGTTACCAATAATGAAGGGAGGAAACTTTTAGATTTCTGTGAGGAGAATAATCTTATGATCTGTAATGGCCTGAAAGCGGGTGACAAAGAAGGGGAATCCACATTTGCTAATAAAAATGGCCAAAGTGTGGTAGATATTTTAATGTATTCTTTAGGAATTGATGAATGGATACTAGATTTTGAAGTTATGAATGTTTTAACATCAAGCTGTCACTTTCCATTAAGATTAGAGTTAGGGGAAGGCAACAAGCGCATGAAGAAGCTTGACGAAGAATATATCAGTGTGGTGGAAGTGTATAAGTGGAAAGAAGAGTTGCATAAAACATTTGTTAATGAATTGAATTCAGAGAGTAGTAAAATCTTACAAGTGAGGGTACAAAGCTTAACTGAGAATAAAATAGAGCAAGTATGAAAATGGGAGTTTCTAACGGCATCAGTAGGCAGTGGTTTGACAAGGATTGCCAGGTGGCAAAGGCAAGAGTAGCACAGGAATTAAAGAACTGGCGGCAATCAGGGGAAAAAGAGGAAAGGGAAAATTTCCTGATCTTGAGATGGGCATACAGGTGTCTAATGGAACAAAAAAAGAGGGAATGGGGTGAGAAAATAGGCAGAATGCTAAATGAAGCAGCAAGAATACATGACACTAAGAAAATTTGGTCAATAATAAGAGGGCTATATAAAGATGTGGGGAGAGATGAGTATATAGGTGCAGATCAATGGTGTGCATACTTTGAATCACTGTTAGGACAAGATAATTGTATCAGAGTGGAAAGAAGTTTGTCAGGGGGTCCGCAAATAATTAATGAATTAGATAGATATATCTCGGATGCTGAATTTTGTGAACAAATAAGAAAGTTAAAAGCTAACAAAGCTAGTGGTATTGATGGTATACCAGGGTATACCAGGGTTTGAAAATGAATGAAAACAATACAAAGATTATGGTCTTCAAAAAAGGATACAGGTTGCGTAAGGATGAGAAATGGGAGGTTAATAGAAGAGAAATAGAGGTAGTAAGGTGATTTGATTATTTGGGTACAAGGTTGAGTTCAGATGGCAGCTGGAAAGAACAAAAAAAGATGTCTGTGGCAAAAGGTAAAATGGCCATGAGAGTGATAAGATCATGCTACAGTAAACTGCCAGATATAAATGTCAAATGGTTGGAGAGCATTTATACGGCAGTAGTAGAAAATAGAATGTTACATGGATCAGAGGTTTGGGGAATAGCTGAGGCTAGGAGAGAGACTGATAGAGTGCATAGATCCTTTTGTAAATACATATTGGGATTACCAATAGCATCACCTATTGGGGCAGCACAATTAGAACTAGGCAGGCATTCTACTAAAATTAAAATCTTGTCAAGGGCAATGAAATATTTATACAGAATCACTGACTTGGAAGATGGCAATATAATTAAAGAATGTTTTCATATTCAAAAGAGAAGTAACTAGGGTGGGTCTTGGGCACATAAAATGTATGACTTGTTGAAGCAGGTAGGTATGGGTCATTCTTGAATAAATGCAGATTATGGGTATAGAGGCTTCTGGAAAGAAGTTAAGCTAAGATTAGAAGATATTGACAGACAAGACATTTTTGCCAATACAAGTAACAAAAGCTCACTGAGATTATATAGAGAAATAAAAACAATCTGGGGGAGGGAAGGATATATAGATATATGTAGTAAGTTAGGGCGAGAAGATTTTGCTTGGGCGAGAACAGGAGTGAGAAACTTGAAAGGTATAGGTCAAGAGAGGGAGCTAGATAAATGTCCATTGTGTGGAGAAGAGAATGCAGATTTCCATTGTATATTAAATTGTAGTCAAACAAAAATATGGAGAGAGCAGGCTTGGCTACGTAAATGGGACAATTTGGGGGGTGAAGTAGTAATTAGAAAAATGTTGTCAGTAAAAGGAGAAAAGAACAGGAAAAATATAGGGAATTATTTAGGGAAAGTTAAAGAGAGATGGCTAACAACAATTAAGAGAAAAATGTAGAGTGGGATAGGTGAAATGGCAGAAAGTGGAAAAAGGAGCAGAGGGCCTCCAATACACAAAAACCTAGGGTTAGGTGTATGGGGACCGAATTACTATTCAATGGTGGGCAACATGATAACATGATAGGATTTTCAGGATTTAGGAATATATGGCATATTTCAGTATGGATTTTATAATTGTAATCTTGATTTTGTATTTCCATTTGTTGATGTAAAAGGAAATAAATTACTACTACTACTACTTAAATTTCAAAAAATCTCATGAACAGAACAGCAAGAAATGGTGAAAGTAGCTTACCCATTGGTAAGCTAGACGTTAATTGAAAATATTTACCTAAAAATTGAAAAGAAGTTTTGATCAAGAAGATCTGAGTAAAACAAACAAACTGCCACCTAGCAGCAGTACTGATAACAGTAAACAAGCAAATTAATTGATGCAAATAACAAATTTGCAAAACCAGTCCTGTTGTATATATATTTCAACATAAATGAGGTTTAGTCACTGATTATTACAATTTATTGAATTATATTTGCTTCACTGTAATGGCTCCAGTTTTTTACTTTAATTGTGAATGATGAACAAGATAATTAAAAAACTCAAGGAACTGCTTATGGTGAAAGGAATGAGAGATAATGGACACAACTATTTTGTACAAACACCTACATTCTCTCAGTGTATCATACAAGTATGACTTTAAAAACACCTTTAAATCCACACCTGTTTCATCTAAAAGTGCTTTCAAAAATTAAGCAAAACCATTCCTCTTTCCCCATCATTGCAGATGTACTGTCAGTAACTACAATGACACATTTTTTCCATGGCAGTTCAAATTTTGCTGTAATATGCAAAATTGCATAAAAAATATCATAGCCACAGGTTTGATCTTTAAGGGGTGCTACATCTAGAAACTCTTCTGTGACATGTATGCATCAGCTCCCTGATAAATATGGCTAATTGAGCAGTATTTTTATTACCTGTACTTTCGTCTACTGCCAAGGAGTGCACTTCAAAATCTTTATTTTATTCACTGTATCTGTAGATCAGAACTAACTTCCACTATTCTTTCAGCAATTGTGTGAGGCAACAGTCTGATGCATTTTAATTTTTTGACAATGTTAGAGCAAATATCTTCTTCAGCTATAATTATAGTTTTTTATTTCTCCCTGATTGTGTATGGTTTCATTTTTTCTGCAATATATTTAGAAATGTGACAGCTAAAGCAAAGCAATTTGTTAGCCAAGATTTGTTCACTATCTTGTGAAATTTTGTCTGCATATTACCTTTTTAGACACTAACAGCAGCTTTGTTTTGTCCCCTGTAACAGACCACAATTTACAATACTAAAAAATAATCATGATGATGATATGGTTAGTTAATGATGGTAGGATTCTGCTTCCAAGGACCTGTAGCTGTTGCCAGTATGCCAGAATTTTTCTTCGGAATATTTACATGCCAGTAAATCTCCTGACAAAAGCATGTAACATTTTAAGCTCATTTAGCCAAAATCAAACATGCAACTGAGACACTGAATACGACTGATAGTAACACAAAGTTGTCTAGAAAATTACATTATGCTGCTTGTTACATTCATTAGTAAGCAATTATTTGCCAAAGCTAAACGTTAATGGGCAAGTTAATTTTGCAATTTATTACAATGTACAAGTTAAAATGCATATGATACTTCTCCAATAATTTATTTTGAAGTGACATCTGATGTTAAAACTCCCAATGAAAAATAAATAAATAGTATAACAAAAAGAATGCATTTTCATTGCGTTGAAATAAAAAATAAGTAACTTTCCTTATGGAAAGGGCATGTTCTCTTACAATGTGCCTTACGCTCTGAAGGTAACATACATCATTCACTGTTTCTACATCTATCCTGTTGCTTATAAGGCGAGAAACCCAGTTTGAGTAAGCCAGGGTAGTAGGAGGGGTAAAGGAAGGGAAATGCTTGCTACACTCATTGAGGCCCAGTTCCCAATTCCATCCACAGAAAGCCAAAGGGAGCCATGTCAATATTCTGCATAGCTAGTAGCTTAACAGTTAAAGAACCCATATGTTTATGTATGATAGATAAACACAGGCACTAAATGTAACAATGTGTAAATAGCCAAATTCAAAATTTTATCAATTTTTTTAAGGCTGAAATTATAAATAGGTAAATCAGAAGAGAGAGAATATATCCCAGAGCTTACAGATGTCAAGGTAAAAATCAAAACAGAAAAGAAGACAACCATATTATCAGAGCACTCTGATGGATGTGTTAGAAGGTTAAATTGAAAACATATTTCAAGGATGTCTCTAAAACGGAATTTGCACTCTACACCAATATTAAAGCTCTTCTGAAACAATGGTGTAATGCAGCATATTACAACAAAGCATTTATTTTAGTTAGGAAAATTTGAAATTAAAATTTTAATAATTTCTTAACATTGTTGGTAGCAGTGGGTTGAATTAAATGTCATCTATTCAATTCTTGAACGGATGCTATATTCTGCATTCAAGAATAAATGAACTTCTCAGGTGAGCACCATATACTACAGAGAAAATTACTAGAAGAAAAGCATCTCGTGATAAGAATATTAGTGAAGAATAAATATTTCACTGCTTATTGTAACAGACAGTGTACTTTCTATTTTTGGTTGTGACATCTAATGGAACAGATGGTATTTTTTTTACATGTGAATACAGTTGCACATGTGAATTGAAATGCAATAGTGTTGTCTACTGTACCTTTTTCTGGATAATATTAAGAACATGCTAGTCAGAGCTCTTTCCTGATGCTTAGCATGTGTTGTCATTTACAATTTGATGATGGAAGTTCTTATTACATTATAGCATACAATTACTTTTATAATATCAAGAAAGATTTACGCAGTATTTCCTTAAAGAATCTTTGGAAATTTATAAAATTCTTATATTCAGAATAATCTAGTAAGAGAAGATGCTGTTGGTAAGCTATACCCTTAGAATTAAAAGACTTCTTGAGTCACACTTTACTAAAACTTAAAACTTCACTCACATCACTATTAAAAACAGCAATATTTTTGGGACCATTCCCATCCCATCCTCAGATGAATAATGACTGGGTTTTAAGTTTTAATAAAGCAGGCTCAATAAGTCTTATGACATAAGCTTCACTTTTAACAACACTTTTACTCATAATTTCAATTATAGCCTTAGTTAGAAAAGGTAAAATCAGACTGAAAAATTCAATGCCATAGCCAGGATTTGAACCACGGTTCTCCCAGGCTCCATCTGCTTGTTCTTAACCTTTGAGTTACCACAGCCAATGTGCCAGCATTACACTAAATTCTCCAACTGACTCGCATTTTTCCCGGTAAACCACTAGGAATTCTCATCCACACATGAAACAACTACCTTAATGACGTCTTACAATATGTAAGTACTTGAAGTCCCAGGCTTTATAGTCCAACCACTATTAGGACAATTACAAGAAATTAATTGAGGCACTTAAAACCACAAGGACCTAAAGTACAAATCATCGATTTTGAGATTTTAGCATTGTGGCGGCCGGCCCAGGACGTGCACTTCACACTTCAACGCTGGTTAAACTGGTAAAAGTTAATACAATTTTGAGTCGAACTAAAAGCTGGTAAAAGTTGTTTGGCCCTACTTCATTTACAGGCATAACAGAGGTCCAGATTACAGGAATGGCACACAGTGAACCAACTCTCAACTGCCCCAGTTTACAATTTAAACTTTAATTCAATACTGTAAAATTTTACAGATAACAGAATTTTACATTGGCCATGGTAGCTCAATGGGTTAGAGCGACTGGATGGAAACCAGGAGATCCGTGGTTCAAATCCTGGCCATGGCATTGAATTTTTCATGTTAGCTCTATCTATAGATAACAGAATATTCAACAATATTGTCATGAGGCATTGTTGCGACAGGTGTGGCTGGCATGCGCCAAAAGACAGATAGTGCAGCGCAGAGATAAAAGCTTGCCGAAACAGAGAAAGAAAGAGACAGATGACTGGAAGGTTCGCTTTCTTGATTGTTACAGGATGTTCCACTAATTTCTAGAACAATGAGTGGAGATATAAAAGTGCCGCTGCTGTCAACGCAGGGGGCAGTTGTAACTGGACTTGTGTAGAGAGTTGAAAGTGGAGAACTGTTAATTGTGGACCTTGGAAGTGTACCACGAGTGATTTTGTTCGTTTGTTTACGTGTGCAGAAGCCACGAGAGACTGTGTTGGTATATGTTATGTCATTCTGTTGCCAAGGGTATACAAACTGTCTTTCTATGGAAATAAAAAGCATTTTGAATTTCTGCAAACTTGACTTTTAAGTTTACGAACCCACAAAGTCACAATATGTCTTATCTTAAAGAAACAAAGGGAAACAGCATCACAGTCATTTAAAAGGTTACTCTATCATATAAACAGTTTTGCTAAAATACAAAATTTCTAAGGTATAAGGTTAACTAGGATCCTGGAAAACATTTATCATTTACAGTGACGATAGCTTATAGTCACAGCTATAAACCCAGAACTTGAAAATACAATAACTTCTGGTACCGGAACTGACAGAATTTAGCCCATGCAAAACAGAACAAAGCTCCCCAGAAGGCAATCAGAAAGACCACTAAGACAAAATTTACAAAAGCCAACAGGCAAAACAGGAGCACTTACACAGGAGATAAATTTGCCCTGGAAACCAGACACTGACACAACTCGTGCTTCGAGATGGCACCCCCAGGAAGGCTTTGGAGACCGCAGCACTCAAAAGAAGCAGCAGAGGGAATCCGAAGCAATCCCTGGGAAAGCAGCGCCTCGAAGCGGAAAGACCAAAACATAGGTGCCAGGGGGAGAGAGAGAGAGAGAGAGAGCGAGCGAGAGAAAAGGCACAGCATGTATGTATGCTCCTGAGATTTTCTGACCTTGTGGTCAACTAACTGTAGCTGTGCTTAAGGCCTTCTTTGATTTAATGAAAATTACATAAGCTGTCTTGCCAGTATTCCTGATCTTCAGTTACAAAAGAGCCCAAAGCAAACAGGATCACTTTATTGCTCTGTGCTACTCAACTTTTATCTAGTGTTGCCAACATAATTTACTCATTACATCATGTTTGCAGGCAGTACTTCCTAATGGGAATTTCTTGTGTAGAAGTTCTGATTTTTACAAACATCTGTTTTTCGCAAAACTAGGTTTCTGTGCTTAGGGCCCTTATGGTTTTCAGTGCCTCAATTGTTCTTTCACACTAACAGGAGATCCATGGTTCAAATCCCAGCTATGGCATTGAATTTTTCAGTCTGACTTTACCTTTTCAAACTTTGGCCTACACACGAATAGAGTGAAAGAACGATTCATTTCCATTATGCCCTTAGTGTTTGTAATGGCAGAGTCAACAAACTAAGGACTGGCTGCACAGTGCATAAAATGGTGCAGATATAACCATACCATATTTTTAAACTACATTTTTTAAAGGTTTTACTTACCAACATCATGAAAAGAGATGCTGAAACTGAAAAATGTCTTTGTCCATACATTTTTGGCCCTCTTTAGGAAACTATCTTTCGCTACAGTTCAGAGTGAGAAATGTTAGCAATGTTAGTTGGAAAATTTGCTTTAATTCTTCCAGGATGTGCAGGTTTATCTTGTACACTATATGTGATAGAGATAGAAATCCCAGAGAGAGACATCACAGGAAGTTAGGTTATGGGACCAAGGGGATCAGAAATTGCTACTAATAGTTCTGTTCTCAAACACACTTTCAATTCTTCACATCAAAATATTGGCTGTATGAGCTGTTGCAGTTTTGAAAAAAGGCAAAATCATGCTACATGTTAGTTAATTTGTGCAAAAAGGGGGAGGGGGGACAAAAATGAATTTACATATACTCAATGTTGACTTGACAAAATTGGGCCTGTAACACTTTCTCCACCCATGCCACGCCATGTTTCAATTTTTTCAACACTGAGGGATACTTCATGAACAATATTAGGTTTTTCAGAGCTCCAACAATGATTACTTTGTGTAAACACATCCATGAAGATGGAAGCAAACCTCATCTGTGAAAATATTAAATATGAGTATATTTTGCTACTGTGTACACCAAACGAGGCCAGAAAGTAGCTCTGTGATGTAACACCGCTGTGCTCTAGCTCCAGTTAAACAGCTGTGAGAAGTTTGTGAAATGTAGACAACAGGTAACAGGGATGAAGAGAGGAGTGTTAGTACTGTAGGAAGCAGAGATTTTGAATGTACATAAGATATTCTTTTGAAGTAATAGCAAAACTAATTTTTGTCCTAGTTTATAAATTAATGGCATCAGAGTATTTGCACAAATTATATATAATATTTCTTTTCTCTATACTGTGAGGAAACTACCTATAATGTTTAACACAATATTAATTCTATATCACTTGAAAGAAAATACACACCACTCATATGCCTATAATTATTTGAACTAATTTAATTCAATACAAAAAAAAAAAAATAAGAAATACTAAATAAAATAATTATTATGCACATATAAATGTAACAAAGGTTACAGCGACAACTTTCTTACTTTTCTCTGGGACAAAGTTATCAATATGGGATGTAATGTATGAGTAATATTTAATCTAGGACTACTTGGGCTGCGCCGTGGCTGAGTGGTTAGACTGCCTGGCTATCACAAAGGTGGCCCAAGTTCGATCCCAGGCGACCACAAAGTCACACCATCTCATTCCACCGCATCTTCATCTCATGTATCATCGGTGTCACTGTCTGTGGTGCCGTATGTAGTGAAAGCGGGCGTTAAACACTACACATTTCATTTTTTAAGACTACATATTAGGTTGGCTGCACCATGGCTGAGTGGTTAGACCACTCGGCTCTCACAAAGGTGGCCCAAGTTTGATCCCAGGTGACTGCAAAGTGAGATTTGTGGTGGACAATATGGCGCCAGGGCAGGTTTTCTCTGAGTCCTCCGGTTTCCCCCACCAGCATTCCACCAATTGCTCCATCATCTTTCCTATCATCTCATCTCTCTCATACTTTCACTTCTGGTGTTGGACTGATCACTCATCCTGGAATCTCTCCGATCAGGAATCCTCTGATCCTCAATCTGTTGCCTATGGGCCTCAAGGTTGTGCATTTCAGAAGGCCCTATGTTCCAATTAAAGGAAATACAGGAATGAATAAATTCATTCATATGTTAGGTTGTTATATGAAATGCACTTCTTGATTTTGACTGTTTGTCCATGATGACACTGAAATAGCTACCGAGGGTCTAAATACTGGGCAGAAATCAGCAATTAGAAGCGAATGTGGAAAAATCTTAGAAAAAATAGAAAGGGAAAGTGGTAAACCCAAACCATACGTAAAAATACTTAAATCTCTGAATAAAAAGGATGTTATTAAATTTTAGATGAGTCGCATTTTTTAACACATCTGCTTCACTTTCGTAGGATGTTGTTTATACGAAAGCAGACAAAGGAAATAAGACGGTCATCATGGACAAACAGGACTACATCTCTAGAATGACAGATTTATTGGCAAGTGATGAATTCCAGGAAATAAAGTCTGACCCTTTAAATATGTGTGTAAAACAGTTAAATGAAACAATGAAGGACAAAACAATCATACCAAAAGAAATTAAACAAAGTTTAAAACCGGACAATCCTACAGTAGCTAACATATATGGATTACCCAAAATTCATAAAACAGGAAATAAGATGCGCCCAATCATTAACAACATAAACACACCCTGCTACAAGCTATCCAAATGGTTAAACAAAAAATTTAAGGAGCTACCAAAATTCAAAAGCCACAGTATTAAAAATTCGTTGGAATTCATCAAAAAAACTAAAAATCTACAATTTTCTCCCACAGACCGAATGGTATCTTTTGATGTAATCTCCTTGTTCTCAAGTGTTCCAAGAGACAAACTCATAGAGTACATGCAAACATGGCTTCAGTCCCTACAAATAGACCAAAACATCATAGAGGAATTACCTTCAACTAACCAATATTTGCATTGAACAGTCCTTTTTTACATTCAATAAAAAAATTTTCAAACAAAAATCAGGACTATCTATGGGCAACCCATTGTCCCCATTTTTGGCAGACCTCTTCATGAGCTTTTTGGAAACACACATCACAAAGGCATTCCCACTAATTTTTAAGCATTGGTACAGATATGTGGATGACATTTGGGCAATAATAAATGAGAAACAAATGGATGATGCATTAAAACTACTTAATTTACAAAATCCTGCAATAAAATTCTCCATAGAAAAAGAGATAAACAATGAAATCCCTTTCTTAGATTTGAAACTTACCAGAAAACATAATAAACTTGAATTTGGCATACACAGAAAGGAAACACACACAGAAAATTTCATAAAATCAGATGGATATAACCCAAGACAACACAAGCATGCTGTTATCAACAGTTTAACTTACAGGCTGGTTAATGTACCTTTAAACAAGATAGAATATAACAAAGAGTACAATAACATCATTCACATTGCAGAATACAATGGATACAGTGCTGAATTTGTCAACAAGAAAATAGATAAATTCAAAAGACAACTAAGATGCAAACAAGTAACTACTCTCTCCCCAATTAGCAATGAAACCTCATACAGAAAATTTACGTATCATCCCAGAGCTACACACCTTTTCCAGAAAGTCTTCAAAGAATACAATATTACTTTGGCCCCACAGAACAAATTTAGTGTAAAACACCTTTTGAAACCACATAATACAAAGGAGATACCCACAGGCAGAAAATCAGGATTGTACCGGATAAATTGCAAGGACTTTGACAAATTCTACATTGGAAAAAAAAAAAAGGAACGTGAACATTAGGCTTAAAGAGCACTTTAGGAACATAAGGAATAAAGAAATAGATAAATCGGCGGTAGCGTACCATTTTTGGAAGAAAAATCATGACATAGAACGAGAAATTCACTTCCTAAAAAGTGTCCAAGGTCCAGCTGCATTAACCACGTGGGAAAAAATCTTTATAAAGAAATATGAAAGTAAATTGTTTAATTTCGATACTACCTTTGAAGACAACCCCAATTTCAAGTTCATCAAGATACCGACAGAGACGCACCTATCACCTCCGAGGAGTTCACTGAACCGGCATCCACTAGTCGACAACAGCTGATGATGTTAGGAAGAACCTAACGAAACGCGTTCTAGGTAAATACTAGCAATAAATGGAGCATTGAGTATTAGTTCGACTCAAAATTGTATTGCATTTCATGTTTATTTCTGTTCCTCTCAGTCTTTCCATGAAATTGCAAGCTTAATAGTGAGAAGTCTTGCACATTATAGACAAGTGGTATTTCATTACGTTTACATTAACAGCACTTTTTTTGTTAGGTAATAAAATTAAATTGAAAAGAAGCTTTAATAAAGTTAGGAAATTCCTAAGTTCCAATGTTAAATGCCTGCATTTCTGGCTCCAAGACAAAAGCTGCAACAAAATCTTATTCTTTACAGCAAGAGCAACTAGGTGACTACTTGAAGGAAGTAGCAAAATTGCAAAGTATTAGTTCTGTTACTTTATTACTTCTTGTAGTAAGGGAATATTCAGTACGGCATGACTCCATACTCAGTGTGCTTTTATTTTTCTCATGCACAGCTACTTTTGCTTGATCTTGAGTACAGTAACAAGTATGTAAGAGCAACCCTGGTCACATGTTTGGTGACTTCCACTTATAAAATAATTTATTAATTATTTTAAGCAAATTCTTGTAAGATACCATCTTAATAAGATATACATTGGACTGTATTAAAATTGCAGAATATAATTATGTAGGATAAAATTATTTTGTTTAGTCAAAGAATATTTGAAAATCAAAGTTGTTTTACTTAAAAAAAAAATGCTTATATATTTCTAGGAAATTACAGTTTTATGAATGATAAAAAGTGGAATTTAATTGAAAGGATATCAGAGCAATAACATCTAGAAGTTGGGAATATTAGGAAGATATGTACAATATCGTGCAATAATTTTAATTACAAAATCATGATGTTCTGAATTTTAAGACTCTGCATAGTACGTTATTCTTTTCTTTAAGTACAAAAAGTTTAATTTCATTTAAAATTTTGATTGATTTTCCTTCTATTTCAGATACAGGATGGAATAGTCATATATGTAATGCAGTTACGAAATGCTGCATTTAATTCACTAGCCATTTTTATTTCAACTAAATATTCCTGAAAATTATTTTATACCCTTGGCCTCATTTATGTAGTAACTATGAATTACTTAACTGGAATTTCAAACGTGCTGCCCCTCCACTTCTTTCAGTAATAATATTAATTAGTTTTCTGTTCACTACAGTGTAACAACTTTCTATGTCAACATTATCACATCATCATTGTATGCCTCACAATAGGGACAGTAATGGATTACCCCCTCTCCTAAAAAAAACTCAACTTGTTCCCTCACGTACTACTCATGTATAGGTTAAAGAGGAATAAAAAATAGAAATGTTATTTTGAGTACATTCTATTGTACTTTGTAAATTGCAGCTGGAAGTGAGAAGCCTGAACATTGCCAAAACAAGATACTCCTAAGGTATTCAAGACTTCTCAGTGCTTATTTCAAGCAGTAGCAAAGATTGGATAACCCCTACAATTTTTGCGGCTTTTTACGGTTAGATGTTTTGATTCTCTTCTCATCTAGTGGAAACTAACTTATAAGAAACACAAAAAACATCTTCTTAACAGGAAATGGTATTTTAAACTACAGCCACTGGATCTAGGTGTTATTTACAGAAACATACTTGGGCTGAAATTGATTACTGCAACAGAAAGGCAAGCACATGAAGCTCTCCATTCTTAAGCCATATTTCTACTTTCTCTGCTTGAAAGTATGCAACAAAGGAAGCAAAAAATTGCTTCCTGAGAGGAGATTTCACAGTATTGTAATGTTGGTGGCATGTGCCTGCCATGCAGAATTTTCATCACCTTTGCTATTTGCAGGCAGGAGAAGCAAAATAATGCAACTTTCAAGGACAGCTACTAGCTGACGTTATGAAGCCAGAAGAAAATAGCATTCTTAATGCTATTCTAATTCTAATTCTGCAGAGTCACAACACTCCACTTCAAGAACATTCTTCTGCATGTGGAAGGGTGCCTGGAAGAGTCAGTCAATCACTTAAGCTGTGTGAGTTGAACTGACAGAGGAGTGTAGAGAAGGGTGTCGGTCTACGAGGGTGCAGTACATTCTAACTACATAGTGAGGAGTCTATAGCAGTGTGAACAATGTAGTGGAGCAGTTCACAAGCAAATATCAGAGCTGTTATGTTCAGAGTTGGCACGCAGGCAGTGTAAAATATAAACCTTGAATGTATGTCAAAGAAAGTACAAGTAGTGCAAGTTGGTGCTTGAAACAGAGAGATAGAGAAACATTAAAGAGATGTACTTACGATGTGTATTTGTTAAAAATAGTAGGTGATTGCAAGTTAGCACTGGCCTAATGATTCTGAACAACTTTAAGGTGAACCTCTTGTGTCATTTTTGTCACATTAGTGTCAGAAGAGGGATAAGAAGCCATGATGGAGAAAATACTGCAGCAATTGAGTGAAATAAAGTGTGAAAACTAGTATAGACAAGATGGAGTTGAAAATGTGGAGTGTGAAGGAAGAAATAAAGAGGGAAATAACAATAGTGAATTCCTCTGTGGAAGAAATGAAGATAGAAATGAGAAGGCTGAAGGAAGAAATGAAAACAGAAATGTCCAAGATGAAACTGGAGTTAACTAAACTCGATAGATGACTATCTGGCATGATGAAGGCGGAAACAAGAAGAACCTAAGCAATGTGTCAACTTCCTGAAGGACCTGAGCAGACAGCTTAGGGTTTCAGAAAGGGGAGTTGAGGAATAGGCAGTGCTTACAGATGGAGAGGATGGCACCGACCTGAGGAGGGAGCAGCTGGCAGACAAGGTGACAGCTGCCACATCTTGAATATTAAGAGGGTTCAGTACATTAGGGACATCAGCGATCCCCTGGAGACATATGTTGGGGCCACCTGGAACACATAGAGAGCCGGAAGAAAACAAATAAGAGCTGGACTGGCATATAGCACAAGGGAGCCATATCCTTGAGTGACTGTATGCCTTGGGCAGGAGATTGGAGGACATCATCATGGATGCCAGGATACATGGTAAGCAGTAGAGATAATGGACACAGTGCAACAATGACCATGATCAGACATATCATGTGGCCAATTGGCCTTGGTCTTACAAAACAGTGATGGCACTGGAAGACATTGTGCCTGTGGAGAAGGAAGCTTGGTTAGTTAACCTTGGGATGGAATGTAAAAAGTATGTGGGGGTTTGTCCCCAAAAGTGGCCAAGAATGTGATACTGTTAACAATATGGTCTGAATTCCTTAAGAGCCATGAGGCGATGGTCGACATGAACAGGAGGATGAGGTAATGAACTGGAGAGACGAGGTAATGCTCCAACAAACATCCTGGGTTTTGCAAGGTAACTCAAGTCACAGGATACAGCTGGTCTCGCTCTCCAGTTCAACAGAGACAGAGCACTCCACTTCGCAAACATTTTCCAGTGCCCGAGAAGGTATAAAAGCAGTGCAAAGTCTAGCACTGCTGGTCAGTCAGTCAAGTTATGTGAGACAGAGCAGTGCACAGAAGTACATTGGTCTGCAGCATTGGAGTACGTTCCAGCAACATGATGAGTCTGCAGCAGTGTGAACAGTGCAGCAGAGCAGTTCACAAGCGAATATTGGAGTTGTGTTCAGAGTCGGCAAACAGGCAGTATAAAAGGTAAATATTGAGCATATATAATTTTGAGTCAAACTAATACTCAATACTCCACTTATTGCTAGTATTTACCTAGAACGCATTTCGTTAGGGTCTTCCTAACATCATCAGCTGTTGTCGACTAATGGACGTCGGTTCGGTGAACTCCTCGGAGGTGATAAGTGCATCTGTCGGTATCTTGGTGAACTTAAAATTTGGGTTTTCTTCAAAGGTAGTGTCGAAATTAAACAATTTTCTTTCATGTTTCTTTATGAAGATTTTTTCCCACGTGGTTAATGCAGCTGGACCTTGGACACTCTTTAATAAGTGAATTTCTCGTTCTATATCATGATTCTCCTTCCAAAAATGGTACGCTACCGCTGATTTATCTATTTGTTCCTGATGTTCCTAAAATGCTCTTTAAGCCTAATGTTCAAGTTCCTTTTTGTTTTCCAATGTAAAAGTTGTCACAGCCCTTGCAATTTATTCGGTACACACCTGATAAATTGCAAGGGCTGTGACAACTTTTACATTGGAAAACAAAAAGGAACTTGAACATTAGGCTTAAAGAGCATTTTAGGAACATCAGGAACAAAGAAATAGATAAATCAGCGGTAGCATACCACTTTTGGAAGAAGAATCATGATATAGAACGAGAAATTCACTTATTAAAGAGTGTCCAAGGTCCAGCTGCATTAACCACGTGGGAAAAAATCTTCATAAAGAAACATGAAAGAGAATTGTTTAATTTTGACACTACCTTTGAAGAAAACCCAAATTTTAAGTTCACCAAGATACCGACAGATGCTCTTATCACCTCCGAGGAGTTCACCGAACCGACGTCCATTAGTCGACAACAGCTGATGATGTTAGGAAGACCCTAACAAAATTCATTTTAGGTAAATACTAGCAATAAGTGGAGCATTGAGTATTAGTTCAACTCAAAATTATATTAATTTTGTGCTTCATTGTATCATAGTCCTTACACAATGGAATTGAGCATATGTTGAAAAAAGTACAAATACACAGCACAACCATTTTCATGACAAATACAAAAGTTTAAGGCAAACCTCTTGTATTGTTTTTGCCACAGTATGCTAAACAAATGAAGATGAAGAAAATGAAGTAGTAAACTTGGAATCAGTTGGTCCAAAGTAAGGATATCACCTTCAGTGACCTAGTTGCATTGATGCTGACTGATACTTGGAACTATTGAAAAACTCTACAGAAGATCTATGGAGCAAGGTGAAGAGGATGACGACGATGTGGATGATGATAAAAGAGCAGGAGGAGAAAGAAAAAATGGGAAAAGAGGAACTGATGATCCATCTTTTTCAATGCACCTTTTGGCAAAGCTGTTGGCTCTCTAAATGCTATGAAATTATACATGTCCTACAATCTGGATGAAAGAAAGCATACAAAGACTGATAGAACTAGAGAGAGTTTCTATTTCTCTGCAAAACTCCACAGACCACTTATTCAATGTTGAAGGAGTACTTTAGAAGTTAATATTTGAACAGTAACTGTTTTTCTGAAATACTACCTATTTCTTCACAGAATGTAAATCTAAATTTTACAACTATTTGTTTCTTTTTTAATATTTTCATACTTGAATGCAAGAATCATTCAGAAACCTTTAGATCCTGTGGAACATTAATTTTGTTTAGTTTTCACACTAAAAGTTGTAATCCCTTTAAGTTTTTGATTTCAAATTAATGTAATACTTATTGCAGGAGTTGTAATTCTGCACTTCTTGAATACCAAATGAAAATTCTGCATGAAAAGTTCCCTTTAAATTTTCATTCTAAGTTTACCTAAATGTTATCATCTCTGATGATCCCTGAACAAATGTTGAATGTAATTTAACTGTAAATGTTTTGCTATTTAATAATACTGTTAATTTCTTTCCACTTTTGCCCCAAAGAGACAGTATTACTCAAAAAATATAATTCTGAGAAATTGTAGTAGCTTACCATTTCTTCAAACGCAGTTTCTAGGGCTCCAACAATTAAGGTTTCCTCTGATACTTTGTGTTCCTCAAATATGTTTCCTCTTGTCTTGCTCTCATTTACATGTGGGAAGAGATACTCCAACACATCCATTAGTTTTTGCTGTAACATTAAAATCATTATCATCACTATCTTCCACTTCTCGAGGTATGAGGGCTATTTAATAACAACTGGCAGTACCATTATTTAACCCTTTAAAAGTTCCTTGAAAATAATGGCATCTCTAAAATAGTGCATCCACCTTACAGCAGAATCTAGATCAAATGTGTCTTTTTCTCAACTCAAATGCCAAAAGGTAGCTTGAAGGATATCAATTTTAAAATAAAATCTCTGTTGTACAGCCTTACAAGCAATTCTCAAAGAATGGTTTTGTGCATGTTATCCAAGCTGGCAACAGAGATAGAATGGGGTGTATTGTATCAGGCGAAAAATACACTGAAGGGTACTTAAGTCCAAATTTTTAAGCTTGGCTGTTAAAATAAGTAGGTATCTTTAACGAAAAGACCTCATATATTGTCTGGGTTAATTCCTAGGGTTATTCTTATAGTCAGACAAAAATCAAATATACCTTAAGACTAATAGCAATGTACACACATATGATACTACAACCAAAAGTAGTATGTATAGGGAAGGGAAAGGAAAGAAGTTTTTTTGACAAGAATGCATTTGTGATTGGAAAAGTATTATACAGTAAATTACCACTTAGTATTAAACAAACATCAGACCCAGAGTTCACTAAACAGTTAAAAAATTATTTAATCAAAGGTGCTTTTTATGACGTAGATGAATATTTGTAAATATGCTAAATAAATAAGCTATGATGTATATGTGATATAGGCTATTTAATTTTAAAAATATGAAATAACACTAATCCGAATTTGTAAATTGCTTGTTATACATATTTGAGACCTACGTGCTGAAACAATAAGGAAGATGATGTGGACGCCTGGACCTGCTTCACCCAGTGGGATATTTATGTCTTAGAGGCTGTGTGTCAGCCTTCAAAACATAATTGTATTTATCACACTAATTGTTAAAAGGACTAATGTATATAGAATTGTAACCAACTGTATATATTTATAACTGGAAGTTATTTCCGGGCTGTTATGCCGTGGTCTGCTGGATTTGTAGTTACCAGACGTTTCGTCCGCAACTGCGGCGGACATCTTCAGTGGCGTGGTCGTAGTCTCCTCGGAGAAGTTAGCGTAGCGTCTGAAGTGTTGACTGTCTGGGCTGCAGGATTTATACTGTTAGTGACCTCCGCTGATTGGACCGGCTGGCGGACGGAGCGAGGGAGTGGGCGGGCTTGGATAGGGGTGCTACCTTCTGGTTGGTTCGCTTGGTTTTCTTCTGTTCTGTGTTGTTTCTTATGTTCGATGACAGGGTGCCAGTTGCTGTTGAGCTTCAAAGTTTCTTCTTTCTTATTAAAATTATGTGGATGTTTATAAATTTCAATAGCCTCGCGTTGTAGCCGGGCATGGTAATGTGTTATAGATGAAAGAATGTTGGTGTCCTGGAATTTTATAATGTGTTCGCCCTCAGCTTCAATGGCGTGTTGGGCGACTGCAGACTTTTCAGTTTGTCCCAGTTTGTCTGCAGTCGCCCAACACGCCATTGAAGCTGAGGGCGAACACATTATAAAATTCCAGGACACCAACATTCTTTCATCTATAACACATTACCATGCCCGGCTACAACGCGAGGCTATTGAAATTTATAAACATCCACATAATTTTAATAAGAAAGAAGAAACTTTGAAGCTCAACAGCAACTGGCACCCTGTCATCGAACATAAGAAACAACACAGAACAGAAGAAAACCAAGCGAACCAACCAGAAGGTAGCACCCCTATCCAAGCCCGCCCACTCCCTCGCTCCGTCCGCCAGCCGGTCCAATCAGCGGAGGTCACTAACAGTATAAATACTGCAGCCCAGACAGTCAACACTTCAGACGCTACGCTAACTTCTCCGAGGAGACTACGACCACGCCACTGAAGATGTCCGCCGCAGTTGCGGACGAAACGTCTGGTAACTACAAATCCAGCAGACCACGGCATAACAGCCCGGAAATAACTTCCAGTTATATTGACTCCGGCCGTGAAAGCCTACGCTCTCTCATGTATATATTTATATTATTTTGACAAAGCCCAAAATTCTGTGTGAATTCCTCTGGTGAATAAATACAAATATGCATTATACAAATATAACAATTTGTCACAAAAGCTTCACTTAACTAAAAATGGTGTTAATTCTTCTTCCTAATTGATGTCGATTTCACAAACTCTTGTCCGCATCTTCAGTAATGACAATGACAATCCAGTAATGACAATGACAATCTTCAGTCAAGAAGATGTGGACAAGAGTTTGTGAAATCGATATAAATTAGAAAGAATTAACACCATTTTCTTAAGTGAAGCTTTTGTGACAAATTGTTATATTTGTACAATATTCATTGCTTCACTGTAGCTAGCTTCGTTTTCTACATAATGAAAATGCATATCAACAGTTAATGAGACAAGGTATACATATTGCAAAATATTGCTAAATACACCACTGACTTTTTCTGCCATTTGGAAGTGTTTTCTGCTGTACTGCAACAACCAAAGGGTAACGCAAGACTTAGAGGACCTTCTATTTCTACAAAACAATCTACCTGCTTAAGTCTTAAAACCAGTATTCCCCGAGAATGTTTTATTCTTACAACCCCCAATCTGTTCCAGTCTTTGAATTAAATCCACAATCTCAATTGTTTATCTTTCATTGCTGCGTGAAAATTTTTTAATAAACCAACACAAACTGTAAAATACCTTAAAACAATTCTTAATGTTCAAAATAGAAACTTCTGGCACTAGAAAACATCTTGTAACTGACATCAAAAGTAAAGAGAAAATATGTGATGGTGACAGTGATCATCCCCCACTACCAGTATGGAATTTATTCTAAGCCGTTCAGCAAAAAGACTCACTACCATCAGCACATAAATGTATCTCTTCACTGAGTTTTCAAATGTAAATTATAAGGCTTTGACATTCAACATTTTGTGAAATCATGAACTGAAAAGTACACCTTAAAAATATTTTAGAAAATAATAATCAACATCCATATTTAATTCCTGAGAATCTAAGTAGGCAGAAAAAGTTTGTCTTTATAACAAAGTGGTTGAGACAAACTAATACTTTAGGAATATGGAAAATTCATATGCAAAGACTCCAAATTTTTGCACAAAAATATCCAGTAGCTTCACCCTGTTTCCCCCAAAATATATTTCAACATTGAAAAAATGTCGGCATTCAAATAAACCACAAATTTATGTTAAATATTTAGCCTTTGAGAGGCATAACCTACAGTTCACAATATTGTACCAATTCTACTGAACATACAATATAATTAGTTACAACCTAAATACAATGGATTAAAAGAAGTCTTCACTGTTTTCAAACACATATTGAGGTTGGTAGAATCATTTCATCCACAAAATGTGGAAGTTAGTGGTTTTATTTTATCAGAGGAAAAGTCAGGCATTTACAAGATTAAGTGTAAAGATTGTGAAAAAATTTACATAGGGAGGACAAAAAGAAACATAGGCACTAGAAAGAAAGAACACTTCAGGCACTTAAGATACAAAAATATTGATAAGTCTGCAATAGCAGCTCATTTCTGGTCTGAAAATCATGAAATTGAAGACAGCACCGAATTACTAAAATACGTACAAAAAAATAGTCAACTCGTCATATGGGAGAGAATATACATAGAAAAACATAAAAACCAACTAATGAACTTTGAAATCCCGCCAGAAGAGAATCCCACATATAAGTTCATCACTAAATCAACAGATGGCAGCAGCAACTCCAGAATTACCCACACCACTGGATCAAGCTTTAGTCGCGTAAGAGCCAAAGATGCAAACGATGATTTGCGAAACATGTCCTCAACATACGTACGAAAGTGAAGCAAATGTGTAATAAATATGACTCATCTATAAATTAATAATTCTCCAACAGTTTCTGTGCAACGTTGGTTCTGAAGTCTGTGTAGCATGTTTTTTTCCTTCCAATCAGCTTATGATACACAATGAAAGTATTGAAAATACACATATCAAGAATATAAAAGAATATTTCCCTGTATACTTTTACAGTGCATTGCATGATAAGAAAGAGAGCTGTCACGTGATCCTGAAGGTCTACACCACCCGTCCCTCTCTGATATTCAAGTGCACATTTAGGTTTCATCACTTCCTCTCCAGGTGACTGACTTTTCTTTCTTAGTTTGCCTGTTCCTGTCATGTCAGGATTTTTCATGTTTACTGGTTAAAAAACAGCCGTCCTTGTTGTGCCACCTCACACACAGTATGTTGCTAGCAGACCATCTCTCATGCTCTCCCCTTTCAGTTTAGTTTTAGAGATGTTGGAAGGCAAATGTTTTCTGTTTTCTCTTACAGTGCCTATAACATTTGTTTGTCTGTCTGTCAGCCTTCTAAATAGGCCAGGGGAAGAATACCAGTTAAATATACAAGGTATGATCCTTATCCATCGATGGTTCACACATGTTCAGCACATTTGTGCTTGCCAGCAGAGTAGGGTTTGTCACATCATTAGCAGTATAAATTTGGGAAACCAGGCAATAACCAGAACTGGATTCACGAATTTTGTACAATTTTATTTCCAAATCTTGCACTTTGGATCTATTGCACTGTACAAATGAAAGATGACCTCTGAATTTCATTAGACTTTTGTCTAGGCATATGTACTGGTAAGGAGAAAATAATTTGGCAAATTAAGAAGAAAACTGTTCAATGACAGGCCTAATTTTTTTCAGTTTATCATGCTGATTTACTTTATCATCATACACAAAATGTAGAAATCATGAAATAGGAGGAATTCTTCTCTGCTCATTGTCTCGTGAAATACAGGAGACCTATTTTTACTCCAGTATAATTGGTTCTAGAATTTTGCACTTGTGACATCAAAATAACCAATGCAAAATATGGCCTAAACTCATATGGTGTACCTTCAAACCTTTTACTTTATTAAAAAATATAATATTAGGCTATATTCACTGGCGAAAAGGGTCTAATAAAGTAGAGTTTCTTGTCACCTTTAGGTTTCTTTCTGTCTTTATTGTTCTTTCTTTTTTTTTGCATAGGCATTGGTCTCATCACATAATCACCTCAAACAATGGATCCTTATAGTCTAAAACAAAAATTTGAAGTTCAGACAGTGGCTGTGAATTATATTTAGCCAACAAAACTTTAAAAATTCCACTATAAACATTGCACAGAAAGATAGGATTATGAACACTTTGTTTCCAGTTCAAGTCACTTTGTTGTAACACATGCGCATTTCGGTGAACCCAGAGCAACGTTATCATCAGCCTCACTTTCATCACTCATATCACTACAAAGTACTGCTTGGAGTTCTTCAGAATCTGATTCACTAAAAGATAAATCACTTAAACCATTATCAATGTAGAAAACATTATCAAAAAGCTTTTGCAAACCCTCCTCATCATAAACACACATTACTCTCTTTGCCTTGTTTACTGAGATACGCAGCACTATGCGATGTGGAGAAATGTTTTAGGCAGGAAAACACCATGTGAAATGCAAGGAAAAAATATATATCAAGCATCTTGGTATGTAGATTGCCTTAGAATACAAATTAGAGCCATCTATTGCCACAATTTGAAGTCTGTGCATTTATGTGCAACAGCGCACATTTGCAAGTTGACCTTGTCATACAATTTAAATGACATAAAGCATCATGAGAGTGTAGCTGGTCATATGATGTGAATGGGTTAGCTATCAATATCATTAAATATTACTGTAAAAATAGAACTTCCAGTAAGCGGTATTTAAATAGCTATATTATTAACCTGCAATATTAGATGCAACTCCTTGGCAGCTGCAACTGCAGCTCCTGTTCCAGCATGCCCATCAAAAATGCCAAAATAAACAAATGGTACGCCCAAGGTGTGTTCAGTTCCTTTTGGATAATCTAGTACTCCATTGTAGATGCATGCCTGATCTTCATTATATCTGGATTTTCCAGCGTTGACTGTCCTGGTAAAAGAAAATAATAATTAATAAAAAACATTTAACTGGTAGAGTCAGACTGAAAAATTCAATGCCAGAGCCAAGACTTTTCAGTCTGACTCTACCTACCCAAAACAAATGGAAGCTGGAAGTACACAATGTTCAAGCATCTTCTTAAACTAATATGTTTCTTTTTAATTTTGGGTATTATTCATCAAGGATACTAATTTTAACTCCTTTATGAATAAGGATGATAAACGTAGCTTTATTGTTAAGAATAAATGCTGTCTAGTGTACTGAACAACAAATACATAGGAAATGTATTATTACAATTTAACAAAAATAATGAATGTTTTAATATTATGTTGAATTCTTTTTCAGCATATAACTTGCTTTAGCCTCCCTGTCAGTAAAAGTTGCATATGATTTCATACCCAATGTTAAATAAATTTTCATTGAAATTCCTCTTTCAAATATGCTTAGTTCATTATGTTATGTTTTTATTCTGTTGTACCCAGCTTCACTACATACATTTTTTCTAATCTAAATGACAAAAATACATAATTTTTCAACTTACCAGTTGCAACAGAAGTTAACATTTTGTAGAAGTACTCCGATACAATTAAAAAATACTTATGTTTTAATATCAAAATGTTCAGGTAAAGAACAGTATGAAGTGGCATCTTATGCATCCAGAGGATGTGTTATACTACTAATTTTAAAAGTAATACAGATACTTAATTTTAATTGTAAGTAACACATGGAATTTGAGATAATCCATTCATTAGAATCACAGGTATGAATGTTTTAGTAACAATTTGTATTCAGCTTCCAGTTCAATAAGGTTTAAAATATAACAGCCAAAAAAGAAATCACCACATATTAAGATTTGTGGTCTACTATATTGCATTGAGTTGAGTATTACTGTATGGAAAACTTCTGCTGCAACTATGAACAAATAGAACTGAAAAAAAAACAAAGCTTTAATTCACATAGGCCATCAATAAATAGCTTTAACCTAACCTCTTATTTTAAACTGATACAAACTCAACCGCTTTGCCAATGGCCATTTAAATCTTCAAGGGTCGGAAACGGATACCCAATAAACAGAACAAGACATTTAAATTGTCAAATGCTGTAAAACTGCTTCATAAATACATTTGTATCTTCCGTATTTAAGTTATTTAAACAAAACAAAAACTGGTTTAAAACCCATTAAAGGCAGTGTACATATACAGTATCAATAAAGTAGAGATAATATTAATAAATTGTTGAAATTTCACTAATTTTTTTCACTGTAGCAAAAGCTATTATTTGCGTCAAATGCAACTAATATTTGAGTTATTTTGTTTTGTGTGTATATGAATGAATGTATATACGTATAGCTTTGTAAGTGACTTCTCTGGTTCAAGGTTTTAGGTTCTAGTTTATACCACCAAACGATAATCATTGTATATGTTGTATGAAACACATGATGGAAAGCAACAAACCTCTCTGTCTGAACTTCTTATTACAGTATTTAAAAACTAAAGTTTCTGGTAGCCTTATGCAGCTGTTTTCGCTCAGTATTGTAGTTATTTATATGTACTCTCTGGGTGTTAAGAGAGATTTCTTATAGCAATCGAGAGCTAAATGAATGGCACATTTGAAATTGTTCAATTTCAGTGTTAACCATGGCTCATCCTAGTAATGTAGCAAATAAATTAGCTTGTAGGAAGTGTACGAACTTCTGATATCACTTTAGAAAATCTGGAAGACCTCTTGCTGTTTGACATGATTTGAATATTCAAAGCAATTATGAGATAGGTGTTGAGGATATAGGTAGCAGTGAGGAAGAAAATGACCCACTTACTTCCGTTGTTGATGAAGAATCAACATTATTTAGTGGTCAAAATAACTCAAACATAAATAACATATAGGTAAATAGACACATAGACAAATATAATTATTTTCTGATGTACAGTTTACTTCTAACATCCAACCAACTGACATTTAAAAAAAAATTATTGTTGGCTTAATGTCTCTCATTGTTACAGAAACAAACATATATGCAAGTAGGATGAGGGAAGCCCTGACCTCTAAAAGCAATTTAGGACCTAAGGGGAGAATTCAGGAGTGGACAGTGTGCATGTTATTTGTAAACCTACATTAGACGTGTACTGGTCTACAGATGGCATGCTAGCTGCTCCATTGTTTGGGAAATGACAGGTCAAATATGGGTGGGGTGGATCAATTATTAAAGCTATTCCTCTTTACAAAAACCAGTTAAATGTTAAAAAAGTATTTTTATATCAGCTGGATGTAACCATACACAATTATTAGTGATTTGCAGAGCTCAAAATTCATGCAACACGATGACCTACCTGGACTTGCATTTCAATAGCTTGTAGCCTAATTGAGTACTATAATATTTAGAGGCCTGTTCATACCGGGGGTAAGTTTCCACCACTGCAACACCCCTCATACTTGAGAGAAAACACTTTACTAAAAGGATAACATCCACAACCAAAAAAGTTGCAACCATTTTGAAAATGTCTAGTGGGTTGCAAAAAAGAAGCTCGCAAGGAAACCAATATTATTTGCCGTGAATCTGAAGATGTGCCCTTGTGTGTTTATCCAGATTTTGAGGTATAGTATTCAAAAAGAAACCTTTAAGGATTATGTGTGTTTGGAGCAATTTAGTAACAGTGACGTCAAAATTAATATAAAAATTATTTGTGGTTGGTTTATTGACACTCGTCACTTACTTTTTCATATATTTATGAGAGACTTGTTTCAAAGGCCCTGGCCTCCATTTTCAATCTCTTCCCAACTTCAGTTGGGAAGAGATTGAAAATGGAGGCCAGGGCCTTTGAAACTAGTCTCTCATAAATATATGAAAAAGTAAGTGACGAGTGTCAATAAACCAACCACAAATAACTTTAAGGATTAGTTTTCATTCCTTAAAGAACTAATTTAAATTGATTGTAAAATAGGAAGATTAAAATAATTGGCATTAAATAAGCATTAAATGCATGTATGTGCAGGATGTCTATACACTTCCATATCAGTTTGGGGCATTTTAACTTGGACGTCATATGATGTCCATATCAGTGAAGGGGTTAACTGCTTCAGTGATGGCCATTTAAACACTGCAGGGGCAGGAACAGATACCCATTAAACAGAACAAGACATTTAAATTGTTAAATATTGTAAAAATGCTTCTTAAATAGGCATTCATATCTTCCGTATTTATAAATTATTTAAATGAAACAAAAGCTGGTTTAAAACCCATTAAAAGCAGTATACATTGACAATATCAATAAACTAGAGAGTATGTTAACAAATAGTTGAAATTTCTCCACTTTGTTTCACTGTAGCAAAAGCCATGTTTTGTGTCAAATGAATCAAGTCATTTTGTTTTGTGTGTGCATGCGAACGATAGTATATATGTATAGTTGCGTAGGTGACTTCTCCGGTTCAAGGTTTTACGGTTTAATTTATCCTACCAAGCAATAACCATTGTATATGTTGTGTGAAAAACATGCTGGAAAAAAACAAATCCCTCTGTCAGTATCTGTATGTATCTCTTATTACAGTATTTCACAACTGAAGTTTATGGTAGCCCTATGCAGCTGTTTTCACTCAGTATTTGTTATTTATACTCACTCGGTGTTCAGAGTCATTTCTTATAGCTATCAAGAGTTAAATAAATAGAAGATTTGAAACTAATGTTTCAGTTATATGTGTTAGGAGGAATTTAGTAACAGTGACGTCAAAATTAATCTCAGAAACTATTTTTAGTTGGTTTATTAATACTCGTCACTTACTTGTTTATATTAATGAGACACTAGTTTCAAAGGCATTTGCCTCCATTTTCAATCTCTTTCCAACTGGCATCTGTTGTCTGCTCTCTCTCTCTCTGGTGGTGGAACTATGAACTTCTTTGTCAAATTATCTACTGGTGGGATTTCAAAGTTCATTACGCGATCTTTATTTTTCCATATGAATATGTTCTCCCATGTTGTCAATTTATTTTGGTTTATCACTCCCTTTAATAATTTTGGATTTGGATCAATGTCATGGTTTTCATTCCAAAAATTAAAACCATGACATTGATCCAAATCCAAAATTATTAAAAGGAGTGATAAACCAAAAGAAATTGACATAGGAGAACATATTCATATAGAAAAATAAACATCACGTAATGAACTTTGAAATCCCACCAGTAGATAATTTGACAAAGAAGTTCATTGTTCCACCACCAGAGAGAGAGAGAGAGAGAGAGAGAGAGAGAGCAGACAACAGATGCCAGTTGGAAAGAGATTGAAAATGGAGGCGAATGCCTTTGAAACTAGTCTCTCATTAATATAAACAAGTGACGAGTATTAATAAACCAACTACAAATAGTTTCTGAGATTAATGTTTCAGTGTTAGCTATGGCTTATCCTAGTAATGCACCAAATAAATTAACTTGCATAGGATGTGTACGAGCTTCTGATATCACTTTAAAAAATGTTAAGGACATTTTGCTGTTTGACATGATTTGGATATTGATGGCAATAAAGGAGGTGTTGATATCGGTCACAGTGAGAAAGAAAATGACCTGCTTCCTTGAGGTGTTCATGAAGAATCAATATTGTGACGTGGTCAAAATAACTTGAACACACATAGACATAAAAACACATAAACAAAAAGACATACTTTCTGGTGTACATCTAACTTCAGGCAGCCAACCAACTGATATTTTTACCATTTTTTTTCTGCTGACTTAGCGTCTCTCATTGTTACAGAAACAAATATATATGTGAGTAGGGCGAAGGAAGCCCTGACCTCTAAAGGCAATTTAGGGCCTATGAGGAGAATTCAGAAGTGGACAGTGTTTGTGTTATTTGTAAACCTATAAATGGTCTACAGATGACATGTTAGCTGCTCTATTTTTAGGGGAAATAACGGATCAAATATGGGAGGGGTGGACCAGTTATTACAAGCTATCCCTCTTTACGAAAAATAGTTAAATTTTATACAAAAAAGTATTTGATACCAGCTGGATGCCATACACAACCTACCTGGACTTACGTGCATCAATAACTCATAACCTAATTGAAACATTCAGAGGCCCCTTCATACTGGGGGTAAGAAATCCACCGCTACAGCACCCCTCATACTCGAGAGAAAACACTTTCCTAAAAGGATACCCCCTACAACCAAAAAAGTTGCAACCATTTCGAAACTGTCTAGTGTGTCATGAAAAAGAAATTCGCAAGAAAACCAATATTATTTGCCGTGATTCTGAAGATGTGCCCTTGTGTGTTTATCCAGGTTTACAGGTGTACTATTCAAAAAGAAACCTCTAAGGGTAAGTTTTCATTTCTTATAGAACTAATTTAAATTTATTGAAAAATAGGAAGATTAAAATTGGCATTAAATAAGCATTAAATGCATGTATGCGCAGGACGTCTATACACATCCATTTCAGTTTGGGACATTTTAACTTGGACGTCATATGACGTCCATATCAGTGAAAGGATTAAGAGACAAATCTATGCACATCCAGATGACTTTGTCAAGTTACCTACTAATCTCAACACACACTATAAGTGTACAAATATATGAATAATAATAATAATAATAATAACAATAATAATAACAAAAAGAAGTAGAAGAATGTATTATCCATTCTTATACATAGCTTTTCCATTTTTCTCCATTTATTTGTATCTTTTCTTTTAATGAAAATATATCTAGTTCCTTCCTTATTTCTTCATTTCTAACATGACTTCGTCTTGTACATCCTTTTAGTGCTCAGAGATATTTAATTTCTGCCACTTGTATTTGGCTCCAATTTTTCTGTTTAAAAGTCCCTATCTCCGATATATATAGTAAAACCAGAACAGCATTTGTATCCTTTCAGGTTTTTCTTTTCAAGGTAGGAGCTATTATTCCTCAAATATATTGGAATTTACTCACCTTCTTACTTATTTCTTAGTATTTTGGTTTAAGTTACATTACAGCCCAAGTAATTAAATTTTCCCAACTGTTCTAACATTTTATTATTTAACATTGTCTTCTATCTTTTTCTTTATTTCCCTATAAATGCCACAATCTTTAACTTTTCTAATGATATAATATTTAAACCATAATGTTGGATCAATTTTTGTAACTATCTATTTGGTTTTCTAGTAATAACAGCCCTGTGATTATACTTAAGACATTTAGGGGTTTTGTATACAATTTGTTCAGGAGACTTATACCTCTGTAATTATCACTTAAGTTTCTTTAGCCCTTTTAAATATGTTAATTACATGTGTGTCACACCAGCTTTCAGATATTCTATTCATTTTCCAGCATTTGTTGATAAAATTACATAGTCATACATTTAATTTTATTTCTCTATACTTTATTAATTCTGCATTTATTCCATCTGGTCCTGGAGCCTTTCTATGTTTCATATTTTGTAAAGATAATTGTAATTCTCTCTCAGTAATTAAATTTATAGATGTTTTAAGATTACCATGTCCTCTATTAACTTCATTTTCTTCTGATTTATAATTACTTGTAATATTTCAACCATTCTTGTTCAGGTATATTGTTTAGTCTCACTTTCTCTTGTTTCGCTAATGTCTTAATAGCTTTATAGGCAAACTCTTGTCTATCATGTATGTTGCTTTTTAACTGGATAATAAAATTCTCCCATAAATCCTGATGTCCTCTTCTTGTAATTGCCTTTGAGATGCTTCTTTTTTCTTCATAATTTTGTCTTGCCTCTTCTGTTTTATTTTGCATAAATCTTTTACATGCTACTCTTTTAGTGTCAATAGCTTGCTTAATTTCTTCATTCCATATTCGTAGATCAATGTTTCTTCTGTATTCATTTCTGCTTCTGATTGCTTCTTCTGCTGCTCTTTAATTGAATTTATACTATACATGATGCACGTACCTACTTTCAATGCAAAAATGAAGGATACAAAACACTGCAAGCATGTATTTGATATAGCATAGCAGTCCACTAACAATGGTCCATAATTTCCAGAGATAACCTCAGTACCAAACAAACTTATTAAATTCCAGTACAGACCTTACTGATACAACACCATTTGCCAGTGAAGAGATAATACAAACATGGAGAAATATACTTGGATACTAGAAAACCAAACTGAATGTTACTAGCAGCAAAGGGACCTAACATTTGTAGTCTAGAATGCTCCGTTTCTGCTTCCCTTTCCTGCAAAGCTTCCACAGAAATAACCACTGCTGTAGCATCATTACTAAATAATGCTCTCGAATACAGCAGAATTCTTAATAAAGACTGTGATGTTGACAAGCAATCTCAAACTCGGGTAAAACTGTATCAAAAATGCAATGAGAACATAAATGATAACATTTTATGCAGTATTGCAGTGCCACTTGAATTAATTACAATTTACAATTAATGGTAAAATAATCTCACAGCTGTACTCCCAACTTAAAAGTTATTATTTTGTAAATACTATAGACATTACGATATAGGATGCCTGGCTCTCCAATGCACATACAGTGTGTAAGCTCTTCTGAGCACAAACCCTATTATCCCAAGTATAACATTTAAAATTCAGAAAACTGCTGCCAGTAATCACCCTGAAGATGCAAGTTTATATACATGGCAAGAATAAATATAAACAATCCATAATGACAAGAATGATAGATGATTGAAGTATTTACAAATCCAAATAGTATTTTGACATAAGGGGTATTATGTACATTATGCACATAAATATGATCCCATAAAGTTGTGGTATTAAATATTAGCGAACACAGACTTTTGTATTAAAAAAATTGGAGGAATTTGTAGGTAAAATTCAGTACCAAAAGCCATGACAAGGAGTCCTACAAAAAGTTTAAGATAACAATCAGCAGAGATGAATGTACAATGCATGTCCTATCAGCATATTGTATGAAACTGTATCTTTATCATTTACAGTGCCTACAAATGTTACATGATAAGTAATATAAAGTTAATTTCAAATTTTAATTCATGATGTGCCAGCAGACTGAAGATCATAGCTTCTTAAATAAACAACTTATTTACAGATGAAGAGCAAAAATTCACAACTGCATTATTTGGGCAAGAAAAAATCAGTATGTCTTCTGCAAGTTTGAAAAATCAAGTTCAAAATTAATATATAGTGTGGTGTGAGATGCAATAATAGTAAGCAGGAAAAACAGTACACTATCACACTCACTTTCTTCTTGGGCAGCCAGCCAGGTGAAAAGATGGGAGCGTGCATCATAGGTTTTGTCTTTGTTTATAGTTGTGTTATATACAGTGTTTCATCTGTGGTTATAACATTTTATAAATATCCTGATGATGGGAGAGATGCACGCTCCTGAAACGTTGATATCTAATCATCTTTTCACCTGGTTGGCTGCCCGAGAAGAAAGTGAGAGTATTCGTCGCCAGGATAGCTTCAGGTTTTATAGTACACTATCAATCTTATTTAGGAATGTTGCAGTTGTTTCTGTTATCACAACATGAAGAAAAATATGAACATTGTATTTCAGCGAGACAGTATACCCCTCACTCAGCAAGAACGATTAATCATTTTCTATAGACTGCTTTAAATTGTATGTGTTGTAGGTAAGCCAACAACTAGACCAATTTCTCCTTGTTCTCCTCCTTTACTACCACCACCACTGCCGCCGCTACCGCTACTACTATTCCAGCCCGCTGTTATATACATTTAATAGAAATTACATGTCAGCCAGCCACCTAGCAGGTTACAGTGAAACAAATAAAAAAGAAATCTTAATGCAAGAAAATTGATTCATCTTTGACCATATGTTTCATGGTTTCTTTACTTTTAATAGTAAAACAGACTAGTACTGAGAAAAGTGCTAAGATCATTATTTCTAGTATTGTTAATAATGAGATTAAAAAGTAACCCAACTTTCAAAGAAACTGCTAATCATATTATTCGCGACAAAATGGTAGAAAAGTACTTAAGGTGCTTAACCCGAACCAAAGTATAAAGTGACAACATTTTCTTGAAATTTGCTTTGCTACAGTTCATGCACACTCATCTTGATACCTATGTGTTAAACTCAAATACATACACCCTGTTTCTTCCATTGGATTTTGTATAAAGTTATTTAACTGGGAACTAGACTTTGGAAAAATGCAAGTTCGTAAGTTATATGACCAAAAAATTAAACTGCAATGGGGCATTCTTTGATCACATGTTTGCCCAGCCCTCACTCTACAGACTGTTAATTCTATATGAAATCATCCAATCTAATTCACTCACTCTGTGCTAGAACAGATTTTGTTTAACAAATCTGCACCACCACGCCAGAACACCCATCGTTGTAAATTGTTATTCTAAGACGTCATACATCAGTAGTTGTACAAGCCCGCCTTGGTAGCATAGATTGTAGCATGTCTGCCTCACGTTCAAGAGGTCCCGAGTTCAAATCTCGGTCACCTGGATAAGGTTTTTTCTGATGAATGTCGGGGAGCTCAAAGCTCCATGGACCCTGGGCACATTTGAGCATCATTTCACCCATTTCTTCACCGTCCGATATGACTTAACGTTGGAGGACGTAAAATTACAAAAGAGTGGTACATGCTGTATCCCTGCATTATTCTGAGGAAATGCTTGATTAACTACTCAAAGACATAAGCATCTTTATACTCAATTGAATCAGAAACTGTACTTCAAAATAATGCAAGTTTTAGATCAATTGATAGAAATTAACTGTTCTTCCACACACTAGCCATGACAGTGCTGCCTATGCAAAGAATCCAAGTAGTTGAATATAATGGTCATGAAAATTAAATTAGGATGATAGCACTCTTTGCCATGTCTATCCTGCCCATTCCCCATAGGCTCCATTAAGAATGAGTAAAATCAGCCAATCACAACTTGCAACTTCCTGAAAAAGCAATGTATAATCCTATTATGAAACCTCTTGATGAAAAACTCCATTTTAACAACATTTCAATTTGGTTTTAAAAAGGAATTGTCTGCCAACAATGCCCCATATAGACTTGCTATTGAAGTATTAAATACAATGAATAACAAGATGTTCACATTAGTTATTTTCTCTGACACAGCAAGGCCTTAGATATTAGTAATCATGACCCTGGATAAACATTTTCATAGCCTGGATAAACTTTCAATTTCCTGGTTTGACTCCTATTTAACATATAGAACACAAAATGTTATTGTTAACAATAAAGAACCAGATCCTAGTACAACCAAACTTGGCAGTCAATAATGAGTCCTTTACTCTTTCTTTCCATAAATGACTTACTTTTTAATATCAATGAACATTCCATAACACTTTTTGCAGTTGACATCAGAAATGGTAGAGAAATTACCAGAAGAACTCGAACTTACTAACAACCACATTTAAGGAGTTGAACATTTGGTTCAAAGCCAACGCATTAATTCTAAGTTATGATAAAACATCATATATTCAATTTAAAACTAAGAATAAAATTACAGTTAAACATTACTTATCACAATGTTATATTAACCGCTTCGCCGATGGCCATTTAAACCCTTCAGGGGCCGGAAACGGATACCCAATAAACAGAACAAAGACAGTTAAATTGTTAAATGCTGTAAAAATACATCATAAATACAATTCCGGATCTTCCGTATTTATTAAGTTATTCAAACAAAACAAAAATTGGTTTAAAACCCATTAAAGGCAGTATACATCTACAGTAACAATAAAGTAGAGACTAGATTAATAAATCGTCAAAATTTCATTACTTTGTTTCACTGTAGCAAAAGCCATTATTTGCGCCAAATGCGCCTTAATATTTGAATCATTTTGTTTTGTGTATACAAACCAATGTATATATGTTTAACTACGCAAGCGACTTCTCCGATTCAAGTTTAGTTTATTTATGCTATACCAAGCGCTAGTCATACGAGTATATGTTGTATTACACTGAAAAGAAAACTCTATCAGCATCTGTTATTACAGTGTTTCTCAACCAAGGTTTCTGGTAGCCTTATGCAGCCGTTTTCGCTCAGTATTTTAGTTATTTATACTCTCTCTTTGTTCAGAGTGACTTCTTATAGCTATCAACAGCTAAATGAATGATACATTTGAAATTGTTAAATTTCAATGTCAACCATGGCTTATCCCCGTAATGTAGCAAATAAATTCCCTTGAGTAAGATGTATATAGGCTTCTGATATTACTGTAGAAAATCTCGAATATCTGTTGTGCGAGGAGATGTTTAGGATATAGTTAGCAGTGACGTGTACTGGTCTACAGATGGCATGTTAGCTACTCCATTGTTTGGGGGAAGTGGCAGGTCAAATATGGGTGATGTGGGTCAGCTATTACTAGCTATCCCTCTTTACGAAAAACAGTTAAATGGTAAAAAAAGTATTTTTATACCACTGGATGTAACCATGCACAATTGTTTAGTAATTTTCAGAGCTGTAAATTCATGCAAGACATTCATCTACCTGTACTTGAGCGTATAAATAGCTCGTAACCTAATTGAGTATTATAATACTCAGAGGTAAGGGGTAAGAAATTCACCACAACATCACCCCTCATACTTGAGAGAAAACACTTTCCTAAAAGCAACCACCCACAACCAATAATGTCGCAACCATTTCAAAAATGTATAGTGTGTTGCGAAAAAGAAGTTCGCAAGGAAACCAATATTATTTGGTGTGAATCTGCAGATGTGCTCTTGGCGTTTATCCCGGTTTGGAGGTGTACAATTCAAAAAGAAACCTTTAAGGACATGTTTACATCCCATATAGAACTAATTTAAATTTATTGTAAAATAGGAAAACTAAAATAATTGCTGTTAAATGAGCATTAAATGCATGTATGCGCAGGACGTCTATACACGTCCATATTGATTTGGGGCATTTTAACTTGGACGTCATATGACGTCCATATCGGTGAAAGGGTTAAACAAAATAAGTTGTATGAAACTTTTAGGGTTAAAATTAATGAAGAAATGAACTGGAGAGAGCAATACTTAACTTTATTTCCTGAACTCAGTTCAGCCTATTTTGCCTCAAGGTTTATACCTATATGACTTCATGACTTCCTACACGAAAGTGTGTAGGATACGTTATGCTAACAAGTTGTATTTTGCTTATTTTCATTCCATCCTGAACTATGGTACTTTTCTTGGACAGTAAAAGGATTTTCATTGTACAAAGAAGAACACTACAAATTTTCAGTGATGTTGGATGTCAATCATGCTGGCCATTGTTCAAGAGAATGGACACCCGCCTCAGTGGCATAGATGGTAGCGTGTCTGCCTCATGTTCAAGAGGTCCCTAGTTCAAATTTCGGTCAGGGTTGAGTTCTCTGGATACAGTTTTTGTTTTCTTTTCTTATTTTGAAAGATGAATGTCAGGTAACTCTAAGCTCTATGGACCCTGGGATTGTTTGAGCATCATTTCACCCATATCATTCATTGTCCAATATGACTTAACATTGGGGGATGTAAATTTAAAATAAAATAAAAAAAGGGAGAATGGATATATTGACACTCACAGGTCGAAACATATTTTCACTTATGTGTTATTTCGTTGATAATTACAGCATCTTTCAATTTAATTCTTAGGTACATAATCACAATATTAGATACAGAAATGACTCCTTGTATGTTTATCAAAAAGGTCCCTACTACTTTGCCATACAAGCAAATTTTTTTTTTTCCTTTTTGTCCTCAAATTATTGTGTAAACTTAAGATTGCTTATGACTTACAAAAGAATTTAGAAAGTTCTTGCTCATGCATACCATTTACAATGTAGCAATACTATCATACAGCTTCTGTATCTCCCAAAGTTCAATTTCCTTTATTGTAATTTGGGTTATACTGCAGATCAATGGCTTCATCACTGCAGAAAGCAACAACCAACACCAACTCCAATACTCAGACCTTAATACAGATTCCAAGATGGCGCCCATCGAAGCCCAGCGACTCTGGTTACGCAAAATTTGAAACTATATACAATGGACATAATATATTCCATATTAAGAAGCAGTAAGAACACTCTTAAGCATTTATCACTTTATACTTTCAACCAAAACGTGTAATAACATAAATAAAAAGCACATTGACAAATCCTAATCGTTTATCACATATAGTAACACGTTGCACTGCTATTTCCTACCTTGTACTTCTAATCAAAATTTAACTTATAAGGCATGAAAACTCATAAGCATTTAACACTTTGCACAGTAAAAACGTAGCGGAAAACATGATTAAATGAAACAAAAGTTAAGTTTTTCTTGAACACAACAGAAATGGTATAATCAAGAACACATGCACAAGAAAATAAAGAAAGAAAGAAAAAGAAAGAAAGAAAGAAAGAAAGAAAGAAAGAAAGAAAGAAAGAAAGAAAGAAAGAAAGAAAGAAAGAAAGAAAGAAAGAAAGAAAGAAAGAAAAAGAAAACGAAAAAGCTGACCTGAAATATTTACTTGCTGCTAAGTTTCAGCTCCTTCCTCACGAAGTTCATCACTGGCTTTTCTTCTGGTTTCTCTATTTTGCACTTTCTTGGATAAGTGTTCAGATACATTCTTTTTCATTTAACATTTTGTGTAATTGTTCATAAATATGTTTGCCAGCACTTTCACACACTTCTTCACTTTGACAAGTAAAGGCTCATTTATATTATTTTCTTTTTTGTGTGAGTGTTCTAAGCCAGGGGTGTTTGTACATCTTTGTTAAAAATTGCATTAGATACACAGGATGTGGTAATGTCAATACATTAGTTTTTCTTATTGTATAGTTCTGGATATGCATATGAAATGTTTATAGCCCATATCAAAACATCTGGAGAACATTTAATCCACCTAGCACAGGCTAGCTCCAGCTGTTCTAAAGCAAACTTTATGTTACTGGACTGTATCATCATCTGCAGCAAGTAATAAAGTTTCTTTTATATTGTTTACATAGTTACCTTTTCTGGTAAGGACATACCTACTGCTTATACTATAATATTTAAGAGAACTCACCAGATTGTCCAGTTTACTCCATCTGTCAAATTTGAGGGTGGCAGTTCCCTCACATTGCAAGAACCATCTAAAATTTTTTTCACTGGTAAGTTCATAATATTGCAAAACACACTCACTTTTAGGTTATGAAGTATTTTGAAACTCACATTAAGAGTAGGAACATCAGTGAAAGTGGGATTTTGAATGTTATTGAAAAGAACATAACTAATCATCATTAATAATGACTATGAATGTGTTAAAATCTTTCCTCACCACTTCGATTTTTGACTCAAAACTGCCAATAACATCTTGTGCACACCAATTATTAACATTCTCTTCACTCTCGGCAAAATGTCTTGCATATGTTCTTAAGGATTTCGTCTTTTCTGCTTGAGCTTTACTGTGTGATAGGATGGCTGATTCTTAAAAATCGTAGGTTAGGCATCATCAGCTAATTTTGTTACTTTTTGAGGGACACGAATTGGTTTACCATCATTTGCTGGAAAAATGTCTTCCCTAACCACAAAGTATGTTCCAAATAATGAACACAAACTACAGTTTTGTCATTTACTTCAAAATTTTTACGATGTATGTTCCTGATCCACTTATCCCATAAAGATTTTTCTTTAGCAAATTTAAATATTGTCTTATGAGGTTCACTACCATAATTAGATTTGCAGTCGGGAACAGAATAAGAACGACCCTTTCGACAATATTTCACACTACTATATATTTACTTAAACTTTATAACTTAATGTTATGTTAAAAACTCACTATAAACTAACTCGTTGGTCACTAGTTACAACTTTAATGTGAATTACACTAATTCTGCAAACACACAATCAAAGTAAACAAACCCATGCTTCACTCGGTGGACATAACCATAACATAACATGCTGGGCCACGAGCGGCGCCATTTTTGCTACAATCGATACTCGTATTATGGTCTGAGAATTGGAGTTGGTGTTGCAACAACATAACAAGCTGTTGCCAACTGTGGAACTCTGAAGTATGCTGAGAGAACAAAATGTTGCAAAACCACATTTTTCTTGTCATTCTTGTTCCACTTATTCTTCTTATTATTATCATCATCATTATTATTATTATAATACAAGATAAAGAAAAGATATGGAAATTTGACTGCACTTTTAAAAGTATCAATACGGTTAAGTGCCGATTTTTCTTATTTGATATGTTACAGAAACTGCATTTGCTTATAAGTTCTCAAGTTTTAATTTTAGAAAACATTGTTTCAACAATACTTAATGTATTAAGGACTATCACAATATTTCAAAACTTGTGTTATTGTTTGAAGCTTTGTTACTTATTTACCCACTCTAGTCTCGCCAGTTTCCTTACGCATTAGTGATAGTAATGAGTCTTAGTCATTAGTGCCAATAATTCAAATATTGAGCAAACAGATTACATAACAATTTTTTGAAATTTTTACTGACAAAAACCCATAATGCAATAACCATGCTGAGTAAAAACTATGCACTAATATATATCTGTTAAGAAAATCATCAACTCATATAGAAAGAGAAACACAAAAGTAGTATATTATGATTTCAAACATTTGCACATAACATATGGTACTGAAATAAGGGAAGCTACTGGCAACTTAAATTTAAATAGGATACTAATTTTGCAGAAAAAAAAAGTTTAAAAGTGCATCTTCACTCTCCCAAGCTGAGAGTAACTGAAAGAAATATTCAAAAGTCAGACAATTTTAATCATTATATGTTTATAAGGTTATCTTACTAGTCCAGTCAAAATGCAAATTTACGTTTCTAAAGAGAGATCATTATCACTACAACACCAGAAGAATAAATAACTACCCTGTCTAGTATAAAACAAAAACTTCAAGTGACAAAGATCCATACATCATAGGTATGACCATGCATAAAAATATCTTTTACATATTAAATCACAAGGTAATACTTTTAAATATCTTCTGCAAAAAAAAAAAAAAAAAAAAAAAAAAAAAAAAAAAAAAAAAAAAAAAAAAAAACTCATTGGCAAATGTTATACACTGTAAATGAACTATACTTAAAAAGGTTATCATTATTAGTAGAATTATTATTTAGTTCATATTTAATAGGCAAGTGTTGTAATAAATATGTTAAACTGTACGTATACAGCAGTTGTAGTTACATTGAAAACTATTATGTAAATCTGTCAAATACTTGTAATCTACAAGCCTAACAATAATTCAGCATTACACTATCGCTAGTTTGGTTACGCAGTGTTCGAATCTCGGTCAGGTTGAGTTACCTAGATAAGGTTTTTCCGGCGGTTTCCCTTATCCTTCAAGACGAATGTCGGGTAACTCTAAGCTCCATGGACGCTGGACTCATTTGTGCATCATTTCACCCAATTCATTCACCGTCCGATATAACTTAACGTTGGGGCGGAAGTAAATTTAAAAAAAAAAAAAACGTTATTTGTGCCTAGATGCTTGGGAAAAAATTAATACATTACATGGTTATATGGGGTCTTCTACATCCCTGAACCGAGTTCGTTCTATGATCCAAGGTACAAATATAACGCAATACAATACAAAGTCACATCCCCCACCACTATACTCTACCCGCATTATATCTTAGGTTATGTTATGCCGGTATGATACAGATGTACTTACTCAGCATAACCAGTGTTCCAAGGCAGAAGCTTCCTTGGGACAATGATAGGTCGTGATGACTTATCCGCAGATACAGACAGTTCATCCACATTAAATTGCAAAAAATGAGGTCTGCTGTATGGGTACTTCGGTGCTGGCTTCCCTTCCTCTAATGCATTCTCTGCTCCTGACAAAGCGTCACTTCCACTCACTGCATTCAAAAGTACAAGCTTGAATCGGTTCAGCATTATTTCATACGGCTAGCGTACATTATAAGTGTTCCGTATTAAATAATAAACCTACGTCTAGGGTCCATTATAAGAGTTCCCGGTAACTAAATAATAAATCTCCACGTATCATACACACATTAAATAATAAACCTCCACGTATCATGGACAAATCAACAGCACCTCGCATAATCGCATTTGAATCTGTCCTGAGCATCTCCTGCACAGATGCTCTCCTGTTTCACTAACAGGGTAGCCATTCTCCGTCAGTGAAATAGCTCTGTAACAGGCTTAAACATCTCTTTAAAATTTCAAAATGTCCTAAGTTGGATATCATTATTATCTTTATTATCGTTATTATCGTTATTATCATTATTATCATCATTATCATCATCATCAATATTAATTATTATTACTAATATTAATTACTATTACTAATATCAATTATTATTAAATAATAATTATTATTTCTAATTAGTATTATTAATTATTATTAATTATTATTACTATTATTTTATTATTATTAATTAGTATTAATTATTCTTATCATCATCATCATCATCATCATCATCATCATCTATTATTATTATTATTATTATTATTATTATTATTATTATTATTATTATTATTATTATTATTATTATTATTATTATTATTATTATTATTATTATTATTATTATTATTATTATTATTATTATTATTATTATTATTATTATTATTATTATTATTATTATTATTATTATTATTATTATTATTATTATTATTATTATTATTATTATTATTATTATTATTATTATTATTATTATTATTATTATTATTATTATTATTATCATGATTATCATGATTATCATGATTATCATGATTATCATGATTATCATGATTATCATTATTATCATTATTATCATTATTATCATTATTATCATTATTATCATTATTATCATTATTATTATCATTATCATTATCATTATCATTATCATTATCATTATCATTATCATTATCATTATCATTATCATTATCATTATCATTATCATTATTATTATTATTATTATTATTATTATTATTATTATTATTATTATTATTATTATTATTATTATTATTATTATTATTATTATTATTATTATTATTATTATTATTATTATTATTATTATTATTATTATTATTATTATTATTATTATTATTATTATTATTATTATTATTATTATTATTATTATTATTATTATTATTATTATTATTATTATTATTATTATTATTATTATTATTATTATTATTATTATTATTATTATTATTACCCTCTTATTCCTCACCTATATAAACACCCTTCCTACCCGAAAAGGCTGTAACCGTTACCAATTCACTGAAGATACCACATTAACAGACTCATCTAAGCGATACGTTAATGCAGTAACCAAGGCACAGCGTGACGCTCGTATGCTATCTACCTGGTTCATCACTTGGCGCCTGAAGATAAATGCAACTGAATCTCAGGCAGTCACATTCACCCGCCGCGCTCTACAAGTAATGCCCATTCTCCGCCTGGCTGGAGAAGAACTACAATGGTCCATGGAGGCTACATAGCTCGGAGTAATCCTGGATTGGCATCTGACGTGGGAACAACACATCAGCACTTTGGGAAACGAAGTGTCTAGAAGGATGGCCATACTGTATCCTATGTATAACAGTAAATCGACAATGAGCCTACACAACGAATTGCTTATATACCAGCAGATACTCCGCCCTGCACTAACCTATGCTTGCACAGTCTGGGGAGCTGTAGCAAAATCCCATCTCCACAGACTCCAGGTCCTTCAAAACCGCTACCTTAGGATAGCAACAGCTTCCGATTGGTACATCCCTAATGATAATATCCATGCAGACCTCTCCTTCCCAAAAATCATAGACTACATCCTTATCCTATCCCATGGATTTTATAACAAGCTCCCTTCTAGCTTCAACAGTCTAATCCGCGGTCTGGGGGAATATGACCTCGACCCCGGTGAAACTTACAAGTGACCCAGACTAGTGCTAGCACCAGCATAGACCCCTACGAACCATATCTGAGCTATCCATTACACTCCCAATCCCTAACAACTAATTAAACAACCATTGCATTCCCAATTCACCACCATCTACCACCGTTATATCATTACAACTCACCACCATTCCAGTAAGGAACAAGGTCCCGAAATGGCAAAATGTCGAACACCCCTCCTCAGAGGAGAAGGATCATCCTTCAACGAAACCACTGTGCTGTGCGCAATTACTCAGTTCCTGATGAAGGTCATAGAGAGTAAAATGGCCGAAACCTCGATCTACTTAAATTTGACGCGGCTGATCATCCGTGAAGCCTTAATCAATACATTCTTATAGATACCCGACAGTAAATTTGCTAAATGCTTAGCACAACTAACCCCACCAGTTCTTCTCGTATTTCTTGTGACCAGTGGATTTATTATCTGTGTTTACATATTAAATGAACTGTATTTGTGGCCAGATATTGGAATATGTGAAGGTAGTTGCCAATTTTGAACTAGGTCATCAGTTCATTTAGAACCTAGCGTAACATCAGCGTACTTAACAAATATTCGATTAGCTGATGCCCTTTAGAACTGATAAGGCCGTGATAACCCCAGAACAGCATTTTAATGAAAACAAAGCAGTTAACCAGTTTCTTGGGAAAATGGGAGTTATTTATTTATGAGAATTAGAATAATACAAAGTGCTTCTTTTGTAATAAATTCCCTTAACAGAACCTTTATAAACCCAACGTTCATGTATGGTTAATAAATCTAGCTTCTCGTTTACAAAAGTTTTACTCAATATAGCTGAAGCAGTCTTAATATGTCACGAGCACATTATTGAGGAGAGGCGGCGCGAGGGACGAGTTCAAAGAGACGAGCAGAGCAGTGCGGAGATAAAAGCTGGCAGAAACGGTGGGGGGAGGACACGGATTTCTGGAGAGTTCGTCTTTCTTCTAGCGCTGCCTTAATTGTCTGAGAATATTCCGGAATAATGAGTAAGCTATTAAAGGAGCCGCAGTCCGCCACTGGGGGTCAGTCGGTAATTGGACGCGTGCGCGTGAACAGCTGTAAAAGTGGACTTTGTTTGTGGTCGATGACCTTGCAAGTTGTATGTGTAATTATGACGTAATTGTGTTTCTACGTAAATAAAGAGCAATGTTCAGTGTTTGTAACTTGGACTTTAATTTCACGAACCTACAAAGTCACAATTGGTGTCAGGAGTGAGACATTACGACATGAAGGCTGCATTGGTACAAATTCTAGAGAAGTTGGAGACGGCAAATAACAACTTGGCCGCGGCGATGACCGAATTAGCAGCGAAGACGGAAGCAGCAAACAACAACCTAACCGCCGAGTTGAAATAAATAACGACCACGAATGACACCCTCGCTGCGAAGACGGAGGCGGCAAATAGCAACCTGACCGCAAAGTTGGAGACGACAAATCACAACATGACCGCGAAGATGGCCGAACTAACCACAGAAATGAAAGCGGCGAACGGCATTACGAGTAGCGTCTACACAATCAGGCGTCGCTGACCTCCCTCTTGTACCAGAGAGTTATCGAGCTGTCCCCAAAGGGCGCCCGGCGCCTCCGTGGGGCTTTCCAGGAGGGAAAGACCTAAAGATTAACAAGCCCCCCCATCTGGTCCGAAAACACAAGACGGGTAGAAATGGATAAGCCACATAGGCGTCCCAAACCAAAAAGGGGAAGGCTACGGAACATCTTTGGTAGGGGCGCCTGGTGATCTAGCACACCTTCTACTAGCTATGCAGACTAGTGCGCGGGAATATATGGCTTCCCTCAACCCCGTCCGGAAATATACGGATCTCCCTTGGGTATTGGGAACCACTGCTACCTCGAGTCCAACTCAATCCGAAAAAGTCCCATTGAGAGAGGGGCTCGAAAGTTCGGCCCAAGGTTAACCTAGTAACGTCAGAGGTACCACGATTGCCAGGGGTCTGCAGCGCCCGCACCATGGCAGCTGAAGGGGACGGATCCCCCCTACGAGGAGCGGCGAACGACAGCCTCACCACAGATATGAAGGACGAATTATCTGAAATGAAGGCTGCGAACGAAGCCCTCGGCGCCAAATTTGAGGAGCAAATGGCCGACGTAAAGGAGGACGTCATGGAGTTGGGCGAGCGCGTCGAAGACCTGGTGAGCCGCATTAATGACCTAGGGGGAAAGGCTGACAACAACACCAAGCCCCTGAGCGCCATGGTGGAGGACATCGTCAGCAGAAGGATGAAAGGTTTAAAGGCCGTCGCGCAGGGACGCGACACAACCTCTGCGCGCGTCAAACCGCCGAAGTACGACGGCACGTCCACGTTCGAAGTCTTCCGCCGCCAGTTCGACACAGTGGCCAAGCACAACAGTTTGAGTCCAGAGGGTCTACTCCCACTAGGCCTGGACATGTAGGAGCAAGACCCGGGCCTCTTAAACCAGGGAGTTACCCGAGCTGTCCCAAAGGGCGCTCGGCGTCCTCCGTGGGGCTTTCCATAGGGCAAGACCTGGGTTACAAACAAGCCCCCCATCTGGTTCAAGGACACAAGTCGGGATGGAAGTGGATACGCCACTTACGCGCGCCAACACCAAAGGTGAAGGCTACCGATATGACCTCGGTGGGGACGCCTGGCGATCTAGCACACCTTCTAGCTTTGCAGGCTAGTACCCGGGAGAATTAATGGCTTCCGTCAACCCCGTCCGAAGACGTACCCGATTCCCACGGGTATCGGGAACACACTGCCCCCTTGATACCAACACAATCCGAACAACTCCCAGGCGGAGGGGCTCAGATGTTCGACCCGAGGTTCCTCTAGTAACGTCAGAGGTACCACGAGTCCTAAGGGTCTGCAGCGCCCGCACCACGGCAGCTGAAGGGGACGGATCCGGGGACGGATCCCCTCCCCTACGGGAGGCCAAGCACAACAAGTGGTCACCAGCGGTAGAGGCCGCGCAGCTAGTATCTAGCCTCCAGGGACGGGCCGCAAATGTCCTGAACCAGTCCAGACAGCGGCGGCGCCCAAGGACATCTGGGAAAACCTTGAAAACCGCTTCGGGAACCACCGCTTTGCCGCAGCAAACCACAGCCAACTGCAGTCAAGTACGCAACTGCCAGGGAAGACGCTGCGGGAGTTCGCTGTAGCAATTGAACAGCCGGCCAACAAAGCTCTGATTGACCTACCTGAATCCCTATCCCGTGAAGCTGCCTACATCCTCGTTGACGGCGTACGAGACTTTGAGATATGTCAGCGCTTAATGCTCGGTGACTACAAAACCATCCACGAGGCACTAACGGCAGCATTAAGGATGGAGGCGGTCAAGTTGACGGCTACTCCGTCGTCGAGGAGTATCCGCTACACTGGAGACCGATGACTAGCCGAGGGATGCCGGCAAAGACCTAGTGGCATGTGTTGGGGACACCTGGAGAGAGACTGCCGACACAAGGTAGAGCAGCCGGAGAAACAAGAAAGGGCCGGCGTGGCAAGGAGCACGTCGGCGCCGTCAACCCCATTCCCTGGAGTGACACTGCCTGCCGTCGGCCTACGGATGGATGACAGCCTCATCCCGGACGGTTGGGTGAGAGGTAAGCCGTGCCGCGAGCTCGTAGACACTGGGGCAGCCGTGACCGTCATCAGACCCGACGTAGCCAGGGGTTTGCCATCGAGGAAGCCAAGCCATCCATACCAGCTTGTGACAGCATCGGGCGACACCTTGCCTGTGGAGAAGGAGGCCCAGCTGAAGTTGATCTTGGGACGGAGTGCCGTGCATCCCTGGGAGTTCCTCGCGGAGGTAGTTGAGATCATGCTGGGATTGGGTGCCTTCAGGAGCCACAAGGCAACGGTCGACGTCAGCAGGAAAGTCCTGTGGCTCAATGGATAAGAGGTGATACTCCGGCAACCTGGAGAACACCTGGAAAACTGCAGTGTCATGCTAAGAGAAGACGAGGTTGTCGCCGCGAGAAGCGAAGATGTGATGACGCCGTGATTGGAAGGCCAGCGGACGAACTAATGCTGGACCAGAAGACGCCGGTGCACGGTCTCTGTGTAGCCAGAACATTGTTGCGGTGCCGAGAGGAGGTCCAGGTAAGGCTGCTCAACCCAACAGACACCGATCACGATGTCCAGGCCGGACGGAGTTGGGGACTTGCGAGCCCGTGGTCAGCGTAACACTAATCGACAAGACCCACAAGCCGGTGCCGACGCAACACCTGGGGCCAGGGCTGGAAGGCTTATTGGAGAGAGCGGCCGACCATCTGACCGCGGAACAGCTCAAGAAGGTTCGACAACTGCTGAGATGATACCAGAGAGTCTTCAGCCAAGGCGATAGCGACTACGGCCACACGGACCGAGTGCTCCAACACATTGACACCGGAGACGCCTGGCCTATTTGGCAACCACCTAATTCTTGTTTCACATAAGCTTGCCCCGTATCTGTTAACGGTCACGTGACCTTATCACCTCTCATTGGCTGCTATTGCAGTATAGACTATTTTGCGGTACAAATTAGTTCGTTATTTCGTGATATTATATTTAAATGTTGGAAGAGATTTGTCAAATTTAAACTTTCCTAAATGTTTTAATTAAATGTATTACGCAACAGAGTTGATGTATCTGAAATGCCTGTTAATTCTTAAACGAAGTAAAGAGGAGGTTCCTTTGCTCTCAAGCACAATGCGAGATAGCACGTGATTTAGCGGTAGTGGTGGCATATTTGTTTATATGACTTTTATCACTGACCTTGTTTTGAATATATTGCCATTCGAAGGTGTGTTGTGCCGAGTGCAAGAGCTAAATTATTTTATTGATCGCTTATTGTGCGTGTAGTTATTTTATGTATAATGGCAGAGTCTACCACTAGTTTTTCGCTGAAGCATCGCAAGGGAAAACCTTTACAAACAGGCGAAAAAAGAATTGTGTTACATGTGTTTAATGCACTCACAGAGAATAATCCGTCTTCGTCAGTGAGATAAGTCGAACAGCTGTGCTCTGAACTTACAAGTGTGAGTGTTAGTTGCGTAGGAACATCGCAACATGAAATTGAGACAACAGGAAAGCTTGCCACTCCAGGGGCCATATTGCTGTGTGGCAAAGACGTTATTTAAGGACAATCAGACTGTACCGGGATACAAATCGCAAAATATACTACCATGACGAGACTTGGGTGAATGAAGGACACACGACAGGTATGGCATGACACGACTTTTAAGACTGAAAGACAATCATTTTTGTAAGGTATATGAGAAGGTTTAAAAAAATTCCCAGGATAGCGCAGGCCTGAGGAGGGAGCAGCTGGCGGACGCAGACTTGGGGCCACTCCTGAGGGAAGTCGAGGCAGGGACAAGACCGAATATAATACAAGCTTAATGGACTTCTGAGATGAAAATTACTTAGAATCATATGTGGGGCAATCCACTTTCCTTGTACCTTAACAGGACCGCCTCCAGATACTACTTGGGAAAGTCTGACATAGTCAAAGCGTTACATTCTTTATTAAAACAGGGTCTCTTAGCTTGCCATTAACTGAAGCGCTGAAAATACGGCAAACCTTCATTTTAGTCCCATATTATGAACTTGCCTAAGCCAAAATTACCGGATTATGCCGACTACTAAGTTCTACTTCATTATGTCACTGCACAGTTTTCTACATAGAAGCATTAATACTTGGTGTAGGTTTGCGTACGAAAGTCATCATTGCGACCTAATCTTACTACACTGTAAATAACTCTCCAAGACATTTCTATCTTTATAGAAAATCTGGACCTCATTATTAAGATTACCAGATCTTGGCATCCCTCTTATTGAGGATTTGGAAGGTACCGGTTTAGCCTCAGATGGGCACTTCTGGAGGGGCTCCCATAAAGAAGCCACTCCTTCCTTTGCAGTCTGAGCTGGATGCATCGCCTACTTCTTCCTCAGTTTCTCTGCATTTCCTTGTATCTTGTCGTTAACTTTAGGGAACTAACCGACCTATCCAGGGTATACAAACCTTCGGATTCTTATGAAGGTTTGAAGCAGAAACTCTTTCTCCATATCTCTGCGCGATATCATTTCCATCCTCTTTGGATCACTTGAGTTAAAAGGTTCCGCGTTTGTAGGCTTTGCTACTTCAAATTTTATGGAGATTAATTGTTCTTTCACGCTAGCGGTGTGTAGATCAAAGTTCGGAAAGGTAGAGTCAGACTGAAAACTTCAATGGCATAATGGGATTTGAACCACTGATGTCCAGGTCTTTGTCCGGTTGCTCTAACCATTCAGCTATCATGGTAGCAAGTTTTTTAACTGACTCGGAAAACCAGAAAACTACTAGGACTTCTCATATACACCATATACACCTTAATGGTGAAATAAAACGCACAAGTACTTTAAGCCCCGGGCTTTATAGTCCAATCCACTATTGGGTCAATTAATGGTAATTAATGGTTCTTTCACACTGGCCGTGTGTAGGCCAAAGTTTGGAAAGCTAAAGTCGGACTGAAAAATTCAATGCCATAGTCAGGATCTGAACAACGGATCATCCAGTCTATATCCGGTTGCTCTAACCATTGAGCTACTATGGCCAACGTGCCAGGATGACATTAAATTTTCCAAGTGACTCGTATTTTTTCCCGGTAAAGCACTAGGAACTCTTATATACATGAGATATCTACCTTAATGCCGAATTAAAAAGCGTAAGTACAAGTCCACTGCTTTAGTTCAAACCACAATTAGGTCAATTAATGGAAATTAATTGTTATTCCACACCAGCCGGGAGAGCTGAACGGAAACGGGAGATCCATGGTTCAAATACCGGTTATGGCATTTAATTTTTAATCTGACTCTACCTTTCGTACAATTTTATGTTTGCACCCTCGTAGTTTCCGCTGGAGCACTGCGGATTTAAAAGAATGGAACTGTCTGTGATGCTCCTATGTATAACTAGGTTACTGGAATTATCCGTGTAATACTACTATTATCCTGGGAAGTCACAAAATATACCAAAAAACCCGTTAATGGCACATCCACAATGCTCCATACACCCTTTCGGCACGGTTCACTTTACACTAGTTAGTGCCATCTCGTCTTTCAGATATGTTTCTATGTTTCATAATACCGTAAAGATGCGGCGAATACTTGCTCAAAGGAAAGACTATCCTCCATGAACAGTAGAGAGCTCCTTGATTGGACGAGCTGTTAATCGTCTTTTATGGGCAGCTCCAGTAGTGGTACTGAGTTTTGAGCCAGGAAACATTAGGAAATTCAGATTATTTCTGTGGCCTGTAGCCTTCTGGGGGAGATAGCTGCAACATATTTCCTGTAGATCGCAGTAAACGAAGTTCTTCCCTTTATAACATTTAACAATTTAAATGTCTTATACTGTTTATTGGGTATCCGTTTTCAGCCGTGCAGGGTTCAAATGGCCAAGGCTGAAGCGCTTAATCACTTGGCTCAGAAAGAAAAAGTGCTATACAAATGAAACGAGTGCATTTGGTTACCTTAAGAGTATTCTATGAATTGAGTCCTCTGTAGAGCTTGGAACCCATGCTTCTTAGCTCATTTTCTTTTATAACAAAATGATTGCATAAATACAATGAACATGCTCATCCTTTCACTGTTAACCATGTACAATGGGATCTGTCAACCAAAATTAGCTGGATAGGCAATGTTTTTTTCTTGTTAGTTCCCTGCTGAAGTATGCATATGCTGCAATTTATTATATTTAATTCCCATATTTCCAATGTGCATCACTTGCTACATAGTGTCATCGCTTCACAGTTGTACATGCTTCATTTTTCTTCTTATAAGAAAACCCCTTGCATATGCTTTGCTGTTTAGGACTCTTAATCCCTTAGCTACTCTTTGCAACTTAGGACCTCATTTTGCAATGGCAGTGTTGTCATGTTGGCATCCCTCACTGGGAAAACAGCTTCAGGGAGCAAGTGACATTTGTAGGGATACTGGGAAATCATGTTGGGTTAAATGGGAATCAAGTAGTAAAACATGTCCCAAATGAGAAATAGGATAATATAAAAATATTGATGAGAAGTAAATTTCTCACAAAGGACAGAGGTACACAGATAAGATATACCAACTAAACTCATTGTTTTAAGACATTTTTATCATCACAGAAGTTCAAAAAATTTACCATGTTTTGAAGAAATGCATCTGTACCCTCAAAAAATTATTTTAATATGTACTCTTTAAAACTGATTTTGAAAGCCAAGAAATATGAAAAATGATATATGCTTACATCTAAATTTACTAACAGTGCATTTTTCAATTAAAGTTCAACCAATCAGAGTACTATAATAACAGAGTTTCTGTGTTCAGAAAATAAATATCACATGATACATTTTAGGGGTGGATTCTAGTTATATTTCAGGTTATAATTTTTTGGTTTTAGAAACTAAAAACATCAAAACACTTTTAAGACAGACCCGCTACAGAAAACATCTTTCTGGGAAGTGGGGCTACAACATTCTTAATGCGGTGTGTTTAAATAAATTAGGTATAAAATATGCCAATGGCTGTAGCAGTAGGTGGAGAAATGCATAAAATTATTGGTTACAAAGGTGAGTGGAAAAAAAAAAGTTAACATCCTGTTTTCATTGTGCTCTCTTCTTATACTACAACTTGAACAAGATCCTGGCACAATTCTTGAAAGCAGCATACACTAAAGTGACATATGGCATATCTTGGCCAAAGGCCATTTTTAGGCGTAGTACCTACCTGAATACAATTGTCTGTATATGCAAATGTGTTCATACAAACCAAGGCCAACTGCTCTTTACTTGCAGACTTGGAATACAGCACTAAACTATGTTATGCATTGTAATTGTTGCTTTTTTACACAGGGGTCCACTATCTGTCCTTGCTGCCACTTGGAGCTGGTCACTTTGCTGCTGGTCATTCAGCTGACATGTAACGCTTTACAACTTATAGGCTTGAAATTCAAATGTTCTGGCTTTTCATGTGTATCTGTTGGTCACAATACTTACATTTTAAAACAATTATAATAAAATGTGTGCACATTAGATAGCAAATGAAGCAGATATGGATAGAGTCCACAGTATAGTGCAGACAGGCAGTATTTCAAGCTCAGGTCTGATATAATACTCATGTTATTTCTGCACAACACACTGTTAACATTTTATTAAAATTCAAGTTTTGTAGCAGCAGTAATTCAGACTTTTCAGTGTCTTCATGCAAAAGAATATGCTGAAAACAACAATGGTATTTATTGCCTTGGAAATCATTAAGTGCACAAGACAGATTTTCTACCTTCTGCTTGCTAATACTCAATTTTGTTTCCTACCTCCATATTTCAGTTTTCTGTACGCTGATCTCATTTGCACACATTTTAATTTTGTTACCAAATCATCTGTTTAAACTTCAATTTATTGGGTATTGGCAGCATCTGCATCAGTAATCACTAAATCAGTGTAAGCATTTGAACAATTGCTTTGTTTGCATTTTCTAACTTGAGTTATTACTAGTTCAGACCTAACTATTTTGCAGCTGACTTTTACTACTGTGTTTTGTATAACCTGGAAATACACATATTGGGTACACTGTCTAGCTTCAAAATTCTGTATTTTAATCCAGATCTATAATCATAATTTTTTAAATGTTCACTGTGCACAATGAAGTGTTTGAATTTGAATTTGGTATAAAATCTCTGCATGAAATACGACGAAGCCATTCTTTTCTTAGATCACTGTCGAATGGAAATCCATGGAAACAAATTCCTTTACTTTTTCTCCTTGCGTTCTTGCAAAAGGGAATACAACAGTATGGCATCTGAAATTTAAAGAAAATTAGTAAACTGTCAAGTTTAAGACCTGGAAGGAACTTAATGCAAATGTTATCATATTATTAGTTAGTTACTAACACTCCCCACATGGCAACCTTGGCCTTCGGGGTAACCTCACCCCACCAAGTGATGACCGGACCCATTTCTCAGGTGGAGGCACCCAGAGGGCGGTGTCCATTACCTCCGATGATAGGGTGATAGTGAAGATGGCGGTGAGGTGAGAGGACCTACAGTTTTTACCGTGGACTCCGAACCACGTTGGGCATAGGGGATACTTCACGTGTGCTAGACAGAGGTGAAGGCGTGGATAGGGCCGACTTAAAATCGCCAACCCCAGAGCCGGGAATCGAACTCGGGACCCTTAGAACGGGAGCCGCGAACGAAACCACCGCGCTACCCCGGCGCCCTGTTATCATATTATTACTACTATTAATGTAACTAAGTGGATTTATTTTAATGAGAACAAGCACACCCCTCAAGCTATAAGGCATAGTAAATAATGAGCTATGTCCATTACAATAAAAATGCTTTTGCAACCAAACAGATTTTTGATTGCCATAATACTTACCTTTGTACTCTTAAAACACATAATAATATACAAGACACACTGTACTTCATGTATGATCACAATAAGCTCATTACTCTCCGACACAAAATGCCAGACTCTGAAATCATGTATGAAATTACATGTGTTCCTCATTTTTAATACACTGTAACTTCCATTATGGGCTAGTGACTTTAACATTGACAATAGCGCCAATGCAGAATGCATGCAAAGTTCTTCCAGCACATCGTCCCCCTTAAGCAGAAATGAATTGCAGAAGCTAAAAGAACAGCAATCGGCCATGTACAAATGCACTGAATATTTGTCAATAGACAAGCAAATGTATTAAATGATAACTAATTTTATAACATTGGAAAGCTATAAATCGGACTGAAAAATCAACTGCCAATGCTGAGATTTGAACCATGGACTTTTTGGTCTTCGTATGGTTCCTCTAACTGAACTACCATGGCAACATGTCATCTGGGGAGACTGGAAAACTTGGGGTCCAAATCCTGGCTATAGCATTGAATTTTTCAGTTTGATTCTACCTTTCCAAATGTATTAAATGTTTCTGAACAATTTTTGTGGAACCTCACTACATTTGCGTGACTGTTAAACATGTATCCAAACCCAGGCACTTTATGTCTATGTCTATTAATGCTGCTTACTGTCCACCAACACAAAGCAAGTGCCTGAAAAGAATGTACTGCCCATTGCCACCATTACGCAGTGGGATAAAGACAGCAAATCTGTGTGACAGAGAATGCATGCTACACAAGGAGTAGAACCATTAAAAAGCATGTGCCCTGTTCACTCTGTACACTAAAACCGTGAAGACCACTATTCAGTTAATTTGCCTTATTTCACTTTTCTTGTATTAAATGCACATAACTCATTATGCAAAACATATTAATGAACTTAGAGCCTTTTCACTACAACTTTTCGCACTGATGTAATGCCTACACAGCCCACATTCAAGAGGTCCCAAGTTCGAATCTGGGTCACGATGAGTTATCTGAATAAGTTTTTTCCAGGGTTTTCCATCACTGATGAACTATACAGAGAATATATATAAGAAATTCCTAAGTTGAAAGCAAATAAGGTTTTAGTTTTTAGTCTTAAGTGCCACTTCTACTATGAATTTTCCTTTCTGATCTAGCTTATAACATTTCCCTCTTCTTTTCACCATGGCTGATTAAAACCAATTAAGAACTGAAAGACAAAACCGTTGTTCAACAGTAAACAGCAGATACCATAAATGCCCACCTTGGTAGCATGGTGGCAGCATGTCTGCCTCATGGTCAAGAGGTCCCGAGTTCAAATCTCGGTCAGGGTGAGCTACCTGGATAAGATTCTTCCGGGGTTATCCCTTGTCCTGAAAGACGAACGTCGGGTAACTCTAGGCTCTATCGACCCTGGGCTCATTTGAGAATCATTTCACCCATTCCATTCATCGTCCGATATGACTTAACGTAGGAGGACGTAAATTACAAAAAAAAAAGACTCCATAAAATTATCTTTACTTCTCATTTGTTGCTACGACACTGTTGCGTCAAATGACATATATGAGCTAACGTGTTTCTTTTGTTTCAGCCAATAGCGGCCTGCTCAGATTACGACTTCGTCAGCAGCAATAAGGAAAATGCGTTTCCAGTTTCTTTTAAGATAGCATATGCTGTATGCTTATTTAATTATGTAATATTCAGCTGTATTTCACTTGAAATTTAATATGTATAATCGCAAATTATGTATACATGCATTATGTATAAATGAGATTCTTTTAAACATGTTTCTACATTAAATTTTTTCTGAGGCCTGCAAACATTTATGTATAAATACAAATTACATATAACTGGGTTATGCATAAAGCAGGTTCAACTGTATTACTGGTTCTAGAAAAAGACAAGTAAAAGATGTTGGATGTACAAATTTCTCCATTTTCAAAATATGCTGAAAATATTTTAATGGAATTGGAATTAAAGATGGTGCTGAGTGAACAAATTTCATCAGAGGATACCAAGTGATTTTTAAGCACCAATTCAAATTGTAGGTCTCAAATCTGCGAAAGTAACACTAAATATTGAATGGCTATATCTGGAAAAGCTAATCAGCAGCAACACTCAGATTCCTGGCACGTGATAACGTTATACCAGCCCTATGCACACATTTCACATTTCAAAACTACCTCAAAGATGGCACTAACAGTTTGTGAAGATCTCATGAAACTTTATTATATTTTGTATAGTTATTACTCATGATATATGGAATCCATTCATTACATTTCTCCAATGCATGAGAGAACCAAATCAACAGTAAAATGATGCCAGCAGCTGTATGCTAAAATCTTTATGTAGAAGAGGTTGAAAATGTTGGCTTGTTCTGCCCGCCTCTTTAGCGTAGATAGTAGCGTGTCTGCCTCACGTTCAATAGGTCCCAAGTTCGAATCTCGGTCAGGGTGAGTCAACTGGATAAGGTTTCTCCGGGGTTTTCCCTTATCCTGAAAGACAAATGTTTGGTAACTCTAAGCTCCATGGACCTCGGACTCATTTGAGCATCATTTCACCCATTTCATTCATCGTCCAATGACTTAACTTTGGAGGATGTAAATTACGGGAAAAAAAAAAAAAAAAAAAAAAAAAAAAAAAAAAAAAAAAAAAGGCCTGCTCTCAAACAGGCAACTTATTTTTCTAGCTATGTTCTCATTCACTTTCTTAAGATCAGCAGCAAGAATCTTTGCAATTCCTTACATAATGTTATCACTAAGTTCTGTAGTGTGAGAGGGTTAGAAACTACACACTTTCTTGGAAAGTGCTGCATAAACAAAACTTGCAGCTAGTTAGGACGGCAATAGGGTTCCCCAAATCAACACATAATACTAAATATAACACCTCTCTTATTTAATGTAATTATTTGCTAGCGCATGTGCTGTTGCAAAATCTTGTTGGAATCAACCGTAAGATTTTTCTTCTTCTGTCAAGTGATTGAATAAGTCCCAGAATTAGTCTCCAATATTGCTCTACATTTAGGTTTTATGAAGTAAAAAGAGAAGGGGGACCCTATTATTATAGCAACATGGCACAAATGCTCCAATTTGCAGATCATAGTAACATATTTCTGCAAGAGAACAGGGTTTTCTAAAGCCCAATATCAACTGTTATGAGTGCTCACACTAATTTGTTTAGCTATTTTCGAGGCAATCACTCTGAATGTGCACTGGTTTCATCTAATTTATTTTCTGATAAAAGATCTACATTGACTTTTGGCTAGCATCAAACTTGAAGCTTCAAATATATTCACAATCACATGCATAGCTTTTCTTGCAGGTGGTACACTCACTACTATTTATGCTATCACAACAGCTTGGGGAGACGTTTCTACTGCCCATTCTGCTACATATAGCAAGGAGGAGGAGTGGTATATATCTGTTTAAATTTTCATGCATACAGTGGTTTTGTGTTCTACAAGCACCATTCTAGATTATTCACATATGAACATACAACCATGGCAATGTCTTCAAATGACCAATTGGTTTCCCATATAGCCACAATTCTTTGCCCATTTATCTCCTCAATATTTGTATATATCACATCAGCTACAGTTAAGGAACTTGGAACCAAATTTTCTAATCTTTTTAATTTTAAAGCTTTTTACTTGAAAACTGAGTAGTTAACACTGTAAATAAAGAAATGGTTGTGCAAAAGCTCAAAGCTTTAGATCAAATAGTTTATCAGACAATAAAGTTATTTTTAATTAATGAACAAAAAATACTTACATTTTTGAAGTACCTTGTGCATTCATATTTCTCAGAGAATTATAATGGCATTTATTTATTTATTTATTTAGCATTTAATTTCTGTACAGAAATATTTGCTTTTTCAAGATACAGTACAAACAATACAAAGTAGAAATTCAGAAAATACAGAATTAATTCTACATGCAATAATCAGATTAAATTGTATCAATGTCAACAAATACAGAAAACTTACATGAATTGTCAACCATTAGTATCATAAAATTATTCTTATGTAATCATTTACTCTACTTAATCTGGTACCTAAAATATTCAAAGAACTCTTGAGTACTATAGAAGCACTGATTTATTAAAAATGATTTCACATCTCTTCTGAATCTTTTCTTATCATTGTTTTCGATTTTCTTTAAGATTAAGTTATACATGTGAACCCCTTTATGAAGTACTGAGTTAAGTTTTTTATTTGATCTTGATCCCAGTATATGTAATTTAGTATTATTCCTAGTATAATGTTCATGAATAGTGTTATTTGTTTGAAAATATTGTATGTTGTTGTTTATAAAGCATACGGTTTCTAAGATATACAGACATGGCAGAGTTAGTATATTATTTTCCTTAAAATATTTCATACAATGAGTCCTTTTGCTTAGATTAAACATTCTTCTTATTATTTTCTTTTGTGTTACAAATAAATCTTTTATTTCGGTAGCTGATCCCCAGATAAAGATACCATATGCAAGATAAGACTGCACATATGAATAGTAAATCAGCATTAATGTTTGTGTATTACAAATTTTCCTTAGCACTGATATTATGTAGTGGGCTTTATTAATTTTTGCAGTAATATACTGAATATGCGGCTTCCAGGTTAAAAATTTGTCAATAATTACCCCCAAAAATTTTGTTTCATTGGTATATTGTATTACCTCATTGCCAAAAGCGATTACAGGAGCTATATTAGCTTCATTTCTATTTGACAGTGAAATATGCATACTTTGTGTCTTTTTAATATTAAGTAGTAATTTATTATTAGTTAGCCAATGCATCATATTTGTCATCACAGTATTAGCATAATGTTGCAATTCAGAATTATTGCAGCCTTTGATAATTATATTAGTGTCGTCAGCATATAGAATAGTTTCTGCATGGGGAATATTAAGTGGAAGGTCATTAATATATACTAGAAAAAGCAGTGGTCCCAGGATAGAACCCTGTGGAACCCCACATCTCACAATTTCAATATTGGAATTAATATTATGACCATTTAATTCATTATTAACTACAGTATACTGTCTTCTACCCTCAAGGTAGGATTCAAACCAATCATGAGATACCCCTCTTATACCATAGGCTTCAAGTTTGGATAATAGAATATTATGGTCAACCAAATCAAATGCCTTAGACAAATCCATAAAAATCCCAATAGTATAATTATTTGCATCAAACCCTTCTAATGTTTGTTTCATAAAGGAGTATAGTGCATTAGAAATTGATTTATTTTTCCTAAATCCATTTTGTTTATCACTGAATACATATTTTTCAAGAAAAGGAGATATCCTGTTGAACATAACAGTTTCCAAGATTTTTGAAAACCCCGATTGAACTGAGATAGGTCTATAATTATCAACATTTTTTGTATCTCCCTTCTTAAATACTGGTACAACTTTTATTAATTTTAAGACATTAGGAAATTTGCCTGTTGATATAGAACAATTACATATATCCATTAATGGTGCTACTATATATTCTTTGCAAGATTTGATTATACACTCTGGTACATCATCAAATCCAGCAGAGAATGTGTTCTTTTTTGAATGTATTATTTTAAGAATCACCTCAGAAGTTACTGGTTTGAGAAATACACTTTTATCGTTTCTGATTAATTTGATAGGAGTATTTGTTATATTGGGATGAGTCAAAGGTACTCTATCAGCAACACTAATAAAGTGTTTATTAAGGATATTTGATACCTCAGCAGGATTATCTAATTTTGTATTATCAACTATTAAAGTAATTTTGTCTCTAGTTCTGACCATGTTGTTAGTGCTTTCATTTTTTACTATATTCCAGATAGTCTTATTTTTATTCGACGAATTTGAAATGCAAGTATCTATATATTGCTTTTTTGCAGCTTTTATTACCTTATTATATATTTGCTTATACTTCTTATGATATTCTATAAATGCTTCAGTTTTGTTTACTTTACTCAACTGATTTAGATAGCGTTTTCTTTTGCTAGAGATAATAATTCCCTTTGTTATCCATTTCTTCCTTTTACTAGTTTGCTTCTGTTTAACAACTGTATAAGGAAAAGCTGTATTAAAATTATGCAAAAATGTCAGTAAAAACTTTTGCAATTTTTCATCTATTCTTTTTTCATTGTAGACATCAGTCCAGTCTTCAAGGTTTAAGAGCGTATTGAAATATTGAATATTTGCAGTAGAAAATACCGTTTTATAACATGTTTGGGGAGTTATTTTAGCATTATTAGTCCTAAAGTTTGTTAAATTGGATACAATAGCATTATGATCTGAGTAACCAGTGTTAATATTCTCCAGCTTGACAGTAATGATAGATTTGTCTAGAATTATAACATCAATTGCCGTATTTGACTGTAAGGTTAATCTTGTGGGGTTACTAATTACATTTGAGAGATTGAACAATGCTAGTAAGTTTTTTAATTTATGTACTGATGGGTTGTCTTTTAAGAAGTCAACATTAAAGTCTCCACATATAAAGATTTGTCGAGAGTGTTTTTGGAGTGTATTAATCAAACTCTCAAGTTTATCTAGGAAAGTAGCATAACACCCATTTGGAGAGCGATAGATACATACAATAAATAATTTTAGTTCCTGTATATCAATTATAGAGTGTTCAAATATCAGTTCTTCATTTAGCATATTGGTTTTTAAATACCTCTTATATTTGATTCCTTTTTTTACTGCAATCATGGTACCCCCATGTGTGTAGTTTTCTCTACAGAACAAGTCTGCAACTATAAAGTTTGAAAAGATATGCGAATCTAGGCTAATGCAGGTTTTTTTAATCCAATGTTCTGTAAAACAACATACCTGAATATTTTCCATTGAGTTTAAGAAAATTTCAATTTCAAGAAGCTTATTGCCAAGGGACTGTACATTATGATACACTATACTCAAGTCATTTATGTCTGTTATTTTGCTAATACTTGACTCATATTTTGCATGACAATACATTCTGCAGTCATCATTTAATTTGTTATAATTTCTTATTTGTTTGGAATCCTTAATTGCTTTATATTTTACTCTGCCAAAATTATTATTAATATTAGATATTGCTCTTAACTTTATAAGATCACAACTACCATTTAATATGAGTTTTTTGGTTTGCAGCATGCAATGTATCTATTAAACAATTTACCAATAATTAGTGAACCCCTTCTATTTAAGTGAAGTCCATCTCTCCCAAGATCCCTATCTGTGATCCATGAGTTTCCATCAATAAATATACAGTTCTTTTGTTCACACACCCATTCTAACACAGAATTTATTGCATCAATGTATCGGGGGTCTTCGTCCCGACGTCTCAACACTCCACTGATACACACTTTTACTCGAGGGAATAGTTCATTAATCACTTCCACAAGCTGTTCCATTTCCTCCATAATCTCATTTGGATCCTTTGCTGTAATGATATTATTTGTTCCTGCATGAATTATTATAACATCAGGGTCATCTTTATTCTCTAAAAGTTCTGATACTTCAGTAAAGTGAAACTAAGTTAAAATATTTAAGTTGTTATTACTTACAAAATCCCTTCTTTTTTTTCACTCAATATAGATTAACTGTTTGTGAGCCAAAGAATAAAACAGTTATAAAATAAAATTATATATTTGAATCTTTAGATAGTATGTTTGAGATTATGAATACACATTTACATACAAATCAGAGAAATAACTGAAATGTAAGAAGCACAAATCTTTTATGTAAAAATTCCCTGAGAAACGTAAAGTAGACAGGTCCAATAGGGTTACGTTTTGCAAGGGGCATTTGCGTTGTTATAGCACTCCCTTGGGTGACGATGGTTCGCGACAATGCTTAGAGTGATCGCTGGTGCCATCCACACGATGGTACTGAAGGCGTCGTCACCTCGAGCCTTGTGGTTCTCCAGGGCACTCTTACCTGCTGACACTGGTAATCGCCTCCGTCATCCTCTTCAATGATGGTGAGAATGAAGATGCCCATAGCTGCTCTGGACGTTCTCCTAAATCCTATGGTTTTAGGATTGGATTGCAAGCAATGGTCTCAGCAAAGATCTCTTGAAGTACAGAGTTGTGTGGGTGGATCACTTGGGCATAGAAGGAAACACTTTTCTTGTCTAGTAGCAATCACTTATATTTTTCTTAGTCGCTAAGTTTCTCACGAAAAACTTTATGTGGACCTCGCGTCGCCCAAAAATGATCTCCTTTATTGAGTATGCCTTTGTCAGCGTATACTACAAAGCTCCGCAATTCTCACCCGCACTATAAAAATAAACTTATTTTTATCCACGATATCCGCGCAACTTTAGAGTAACTTGTAACGCCCGCGAAATACACGCGCGCAAACTTTTCGCGCTAGGAGACGTAGCTTCTCTCCTCCATGTATACGGCAGAGACTGGGTAATTCCACGCGAACTTTTTGCGCTAACAAACGTGGTTTCTCCTCCACGTATGCTGCAGCGACTGGATAATTCCGCGCTAACGGACGTGGTTTCTCCTCCACGTACGCAACAGCAAATGGGTAATTCCATGCGAACTTCTCGCGCTAACAGACGTGGTTTCTCCTACAAGCATACAATAGCGACTGAGTAATTTCGCGTGAATTCCTCGCGCTAACAGACGTGGTTTCTCCACGTACGCAACAACAACTGACTAAAGTTCAGCTTTCTATAACTTTTTATTTTAACTGCCTCTACAAACACCCCTTCCACTGCTTACATGGGAGAGTGATGTAGCTGTTCTCTTATTGGTCGACCATAACCGCCGAAATCACTTTTTGCGGGAAGTATTTTTAAACTGATTTTTAGAGGAAATGCATATGCGTCTTTTTTAAGGAAATAGCTTTTTTTTTTAGGATTCACCCGATTTCTCCTGTCAGAACTTTGCCAGAGTGCACTACTTGCAACTCTGAAGATTTATGGCACTTCTCGCCTTTGTTACCAGAACAAAACACTTCCGCTGACCGAGAGTCCGTTTCAAGTTTGTCTGACATACATACATACAAGTTTTTACAAGGGAAATAAACTTTTTTAACATGTGGAAACACATAAAATCTCATTTATATATAATATATAGTTGACAAATGTTTTAATTAACTTTTAACATATGACTGATTATTAGGAGCAGAGAGTACTGTTACTGAGCTTTAAAAAATTACAAAATGGGTATCCAGAGTCTTTGGCCAAAACGATTCACATATGTCTATTGAATATTTAAGTGATATAATTTAAAGAACAAACATTTTGTCATTTTCTCTAAAAATAGGTCCCAAGTCCCTAACATGCAACACTACTTTATCAAATAACAAAACCAGCCACCACTCCCTGCTATGTACACGCCTGCCAAGGTTCCACCTGAACCTGTAGGGATGGTATATCAACAAACTTCCTGGGCAAATAGTGAGCAAGCTCACATTTAAATTAAACTCTGAAAAGAAACAAATGTTCTTCCATAGGTAAGTGCTGCAGAAAGTTTAGTGTAGTGACATATGCATCCAACTGGAGCTGAGATGGCAATAACCGAGAGGCATGATACCAGTGCATGTGTGAGTAAGAATTGATGGTCTGAAGCCCACTAAATGGAAACGGTAGAATGGAGGAGAGATAGGCCGCAGGAGGGTTACCATATAATTTAACAACCTTTTATATATTTATTTTTAAAAAATGCAGTACTGTTGGTGTCAAATGCATCTGCCTGCAAAATACCGTGATACAGATGCAAAAGGGTTGCTTCAAGCTGTTTTGTCACTAAATTGTTAGGTATGTGCTAACATACAATCAGCCTCTTTTGCACAAATACAGCACTTCAACATGTCTCTTTAGCATGCACCCGTTGTGCCGCTAATAACACTGTTCTGCCTTCAAAACTTTCTTTTTTAATCTGATAGGTGATCCTAAATGCATTTTTTGCGCTGAATTTGCAAATAGTCTGAATTTTCTACCACCATGTTAGGCTTTCAAACTATTCATAAATAACAGGAATGAAATTAAAGCTTTGTGAAACATAATATAAATTACTTTCAACAAGAATTTTGTATGAAAAACTAGGCCATAATTGTAATTTGTCATTTGCCACTAATTAATCATTAATTAATAATTATAAGCACATTCATAACTTACCTCAATATTGCTCTTCAAATTTTTTCGTCTTCTCGCATGTTATCCTCTTCTTCTCTTCGACCTTCTCGCATGTTGTTAAGAGCAGTTCCTTTTTAACATCCTACACTAGTCTGCCATCATATGAACACTCCACTTCCCTTGATACCTTATTTCCATACTTTTTATATCCTGGTGAAATCTTCCACCCTGTTCCTTACTAAAATCTTCTAAATTATCAGGGAAACAATTCAGAAAGGAATGAAGAAAATATACTTTGGCACTCATGTTGCAAACAATGTGTTTGAAATTTTGTAGCATGACTTTTAGTATGTTAACATAAGTGGGTCTGTTTTATTTCCAAGGAAATTAAAATCAACATTTCTGAAAGCATTCCAGGTTTCCTCCCTTCTCAACTCATAGTATTCTCAAAGTGAGCGTCCATCCCTCAATTTTCAAATTTGTGGGCCAGCGAATACACCGGCTTTAATTTTTTCATAGGACAATGAAGGCAATGTAAACAAAGCACTCAGTCTTTATCTAGAGTTTTCACAAATTGTTTCATTAAACCTAATTTTACATGGAGAGGTGGCAACAATACCTTTGAGGGATAATTAAGAGGTTCACTTTTTATGTTTCAGAGAATTATTCAATGAAATCAAAAGCAAAATCTGTTTTTCTTTAATAGCTTAGAAACAAAACAAATGATTTACTTTTCAATATTTAATCACAAGTGTTAACTTATTGTATCCTTATTTCCACGGTCAATAAAGGAAAGTGAAAATCTGATATACAGAATTAGTAACAAGTCATAGATGTTGAAAGCATGACTCCAAAGTAAATTACTATCCTATAAAAACGAAATGTTAAATTGTGATAAAATAAAGCACATGAGTGGGATTTACAACAAAATTTGACTTAAACACTTCAAATTTGAAATATGGTGCCACAATAAATGAGTAAAACTTATACTAGTGACACTGGATTCCTGTTAATTTATAAAGTGTCAAACCAACTCATTTTTTAATTTAAAATATGATCACTTATGGATAGAAGCAGCTAGTGGTTTTCAAGCTCCACTGATAAACGATGAGATGGTAAAAATAAAAAAGTGGAATAGTGAGTGTTAGTTTCAGAGAGTACTTTATTAATTTAGGGTTCCTTTCACTACAGTGGTTTAAAAATGTGTTGCTATTAGATATTAATACATTTTTTTTAAATATAAACACTATACTTTGAGGTAGCTACTTATTTAAAGCAGCACTAAGCTCCAAGTCATACATGATTATATACATTAAAATACAATAACAATTTAAAAATTGGAGTAGTTTTCACTATTCTGTATAAAAACATTACACATATAGGTACATATAAATCACTTAGGTAAAATTAAATCATGCATACATATAGTTATGACTCTAGTATGGTTACATGCATGTTTAAGTAGCTAGAGAGCAAGCACAACACAGGACTCCATAAATGTAAAAATGGTTCATCAGGTGAATGATTACATCACTGAAAGTAAGTGAAGGCATAAATTATTCAAAATTTCCTTCATAGAAACTCATGATTATTCGGTGACAATATTTTTATTAAAGTAAAAGGAACCTAGCCAGTTATTTTAAGATTTCATGAAAACACTTTAAATGTTATTAAAATTCATTATTTATAGGTTGGAATAAAATTACTTTATAATGAGACAACTTATCTTACCATCTTTATGCAAAGACAATCAAGTTCCAATACTTCTTTATGCATAAAAGTTCAATTAATCCATCATTATTTACTATGCACATGTATGTAACCAAAAATCAGAGAAGTAATCTACCTATAATGCATAACAATCTAAAAATACACACTCTCTCACATACACACATTCTAGAAATAAATGGTAAACTGTGCATGTGTAAATACTCTTAGACAGAACTTGCACACAAGTTTTACAATATGCATGTCATTTATAAGAATAAAACAAAGATATAAGGGGAAATCAGCAAGTCTCAAGTGATATAAAAAAACATAGTAAGCTATTATGGCAGCAGCACAATTTCACTGGAGGTATCATATGCTATACTCTGCATTAGAAATGTACAGCTCAAAATATAATGCTGATGAGCTCAAATAGTCTATAATGGAGTAAAACTAGTGTGTAATATATATTTTATGAGCAAAACAAAATTCCTGTAAAGAATTTCCTCAAAGAATTGATTGCTTTTGCAGTAAAACAACATACATATAGATGGATAAATTCAAGTGAATGTTTATGAGTCACTTATGAAACAAATTGGTCATCCTGTAAGATTTAAACAGAAGAAAATGAGTAGACAAGGGGAGATATTTAATACTCCTACCCAAAATATTGATTCACATAAAATGGCAGTTACAAAGAATGTTCAAATGAAACTGCTCAAAACTTTAGACATAAGTAAGCCAAACAACAGAAACAAAAAGTAAGATTAGCTTTTATTTACAATAGATTTTTTGTCATTCATGGCCACCCACAACAAAGGTAGACATCTCATTTTTGAGTAGATGATAAATTTCATTCACTTGTTATTGATAACAAATGCATATTAAAGTCTGTTTTTTTAACGTGTGTGCAGTTCCCACTCAAAGGCCCTGACATTTCCGCCCACTCATGACCGTCATAAATCTATCTCCACACTTCAGAAATGGAACACTGACGTTGGGGACCAATAGCAACCCCGCTTTTCTGAAAATGACAGTTGCATGTCTACTCCGCGTGGAGTCTCAGTTGCCAAAGTTCCAACTTCCTGTTGTTCTGTTTCATTAGGTGCAAGACGGTGATGTTAAAATGTTGCTACCTTGTAGAAAGGACCGTCAGGAGGAGGGTCCATGTTGTAAAACGATTATGAGGGTTCCTCAAAGAAAGCGGCCGCCGTGCACTTGCGTTGAGTAGACAGACTTTACCTTCTGTTTCGCTATAATGCTAGGTATTGATCTTGACATGAAGAGTCTTAAGGTTCAGTAAGATAAGTCCTTGTATACCAAAGAAAGCAGACAGCATTATCTTCCTAGCTAATGCTGCAACTGGATAAACAATTAATCCTCCACTGCAAGCTTGCAGATTTTTCTTCTAGTTTACAAAAGTGGTATCACATTTTAACTTCCTGTCACTATATACCTATTGCAAGAATTGTAGGTCAAAACAGGTTTAGAAAATTCAATACCATGGATGGACATAAAATATATTTTTGGCATTTCATGCCAATGCACCTGCGCTACTGTGAAGTAATCTGAATGCAATCTAAATTTCTCTCATCTGATCCATGTAGGCCAAAAAAACCTTTAAGGCTATTTCTATTTGCCATCCCCCATGATATGCGGTCAAGATGCAGTGAACCATTAGAAATACCGTTTTGTACACACACACACACACACACTCACCGAGCCCAAAAGAACATTTTGACGACGGGCCCTAAAACACACACAGGGCCCAAATGACGTAGAAGGGCCCTAAAACACACACTGGGCCCAAATGACCTTGTCGACGGGCCCTAAACCACACACACACAGCAGGCCCAAAAACACACACAGGGCCCAAATGACCTAGTCGACGGGCCCTAAAACACACAAACCGGGCCCAAATGATCTTGTCGATGGGCCCTAAAACACACACCGGGCCCAAATGACCTTGTCGACGGGCCCTAAAATCACACACCGGGCCCAAATAATCTTGTCGATGAGCCCTAAAACACACGCACCGGGCCCAAATGACCTTGTCGACGGGCCCTAAAACACTCACGCACCGGGCTCAAATGTCCTTGTTGTCGACGGGCCCTAAAACACACACACCGGGCCCAAATGACCTTGTCGACGGGCCCTAAAACACACACACCGGGCCAAAATGACATTGTCGACAGGCCCTAAAAAACACACACCGGGCCCAAAAGATCTTGTCGATGGGCCCTAAAACACACACCGGGCCCAAATGACCTTGTCGATGGGCTCTAAAAACACACACCGGGCCCAAATGATCTTGTCGATGGGCCCTAAAACACACACACCGGGCCCAAATGACCTTGTCGACGGGCCCTAAAACACTCACGCACCGGGCTCAAATGTCCTTGTTGTTGACGGGCCCTAAAACACACACACCGGGCCAAAATGACCTTGTCGACGGGCCCTAAAAAACACACACCGGGCCCAAAAGATCTTGTCGATGGGCCCTAAAACACACACACCGGGCCCAAATGACCTTGTCGATGGGCCCTAAAAACACACACCGGGCCCAAATGATCTTGTCGATGGGCCCTAAAACACACACACCGGGCCCAAATGACCTTGTCGACGGGCCCTAAAACACTCACGCACCAGGCTCAAATGTCCTAGTTGTTGACGGGCCCTAAAACACACACCGGGCCCAAATGACCTTGTCGACGGGCCCTAAAACACACACACCGGGCCCAAATGACCTTATCGACGGGCCCTAAAACACACACCGGGCCCAAATGACCTTGTCGACGGGCCCTAAAACACACACACTAGGCTCAAATGACCCTGTTGTTGACGGGCCCTAAAAAAACACACACATCGATCATCTAACTATACGAAACTCTCCAAAATCAACAAGATCTAGTCTCCAAATATTCGGAAGGAAGAAGAAAAATGATTTTACTATCAAATTCTGAGCTTTAAGAACCCACACACACACTCACCGAGCCCAAATGACCTTCTTGATGACGCGCCCTAAAACACACAGGGCCCAAATGACGCCGAAGGGCCCTAAAACACACACCGGGCCCAAAACACCTGGTCGACGGGCCCTAAAAAACACACAGAAGGCCCAAAAACACACACAGGGCCCAAATGACCTAGTCGACGGGCCCTAAAACACACACACCGGGCCCAAAGAGGAACACACAAAGGGCCCAAATGACCTTGTCGACGGGCCCTAAAACACACACACCGGGCCCAAATGACCTTGTCGACGGGCCCTAAAACACACACACCGGGCCAAAATGACTTTGTCGACGGGCCCTAAAAAACACACAAATGGCCCAAAAGATCTTGTCTATGGGCCCTAAAACACACACACCGGGCCCAAATGACCTTGTCGATGGGCCCTAAAAACACACACCGGGCCCAAATGATCTTGTCGATGGGCCCTAAAACACACACACCGGGCCCAAATGACCTTGTCGACGGGCCCTAAAACACTCACGCACCGGGCTCAAATGTCTTTGTTGTTGACGGGCCCTAAAACATACACACCGGGCCCAAATGACCTTGTCGACGGGCCCTAAAACACACACCGGGCCCAAATGACCTTATCGACGGGCCCTAAAACACACACAGGGCCCAAATGACCTTGTCGACGGGCCCTAAAACACACACACTAGGCTCAAATGACCTAGTTGTTGACGGGCCCTAAAAAAACACACACATCGATCATCTAACTATACGAAACTCTCCAAAATCAACAAGATCTAGTCTCCAAATATTCGGAAGGAAGAAGAAAAATGATTTTACTATCAAATTCTGAGCTTTAAGAACCCACACACACACTCACCGAGCCCAAATGACCTTCTTGATGACGCGCCCTAAAACACACACAGGGCCCAAATGACGCCGAAGGGCCCTAAAACACACACCGGGCCCAAAACACCTGGTCGACGGGCCCTAAAAACACACAGAAGGCCCAAAAACCCACACAGGGCCCAAATGACCTAGTCGACGGGCCCTAAAACACACACACCGGGCCCAGAAACACACACCAGGCCCAAAAACGAACACACAAAGGGTCCAAATGACCTTGTCGGCGGGCCCTAAAACACAAACCGGGCTCAAATGATGTTGCTGTTGACGGTCACTAAAACACACACACCGGGCCCAAATGACCTTGTCGACGGGCCCTAAAACACACACCGGGGCAAAATGATCTTGTCGATGGGCCCTAAATCACACACACCGGGCCCAAATAACCATGTCGACGGGCCCTAAAACACTCACGCACCGGGCTCAAATGTCCTTGTTGTTGAAGGGCCCTAAAACACACAGCGGGCCCAAATGACTTTCTCGACGGGCCCTAAAACACACCGGGCCAAAATGACCTTGTCGACGGGCCCAAAAACACATACACCGGGCCCAAATGAGCTTGTCGACGGGCCCTAAAACACACACACTAGGCTCAAATGACCTTGTTGTTGACGGGCCCTAAAAACACACACACACATAGATCATCTAACTGTATGCGAAACTCTCCAAAATCAACAAGATCTAGTCTCCAAATATTGGGAAGCAAGAAGAAAAATGATATTACTATCAAATTCTGAGCATTAAAAACCCCACACACTCACCGAGCCCAAATGACCTTGATGACGGGCCCTTAAACACACACAGGGCCCAAATGACGTCGAAGGGCCCTAAAATACAAACCGGGCCCAAATGACCTTGTCGTCGGGCCCTAAAACACACACACCGGGCCCAGAAACACACACCACGCCCAAATGATCTCGTCGATGGGCCCTAAAACACACACACCAGGCCCAAAAACAAACACACACCGGGCCCAAATGACCTTGTCGGCAGGACCTAAACCACTCAAACGGGGCTCAAATGACCCTGCTATTGACGGGCCCTAAAAAACACACACACCCACCCACAACACACACATCGATCATCTAACTGTATGTGTACGGGCCCTAAAACACACACACCGGGCCCAAATGACCTTTTTGACGGGCACAAATGATCTTGTCGATGGGCCCTTAAACACACACACCGGGCCCAAATGGCCTTGTCGACGGGCCCTAAAACAGACACAGGGCCCAAATGACCTAGAAGACGGGCCCTAAAACACACACCAGGCCCAAATGATCTTGTCGATGGAACCTAAAGCTCACACACACCGGGCCCAAATGACCTTGTCGACGGGCCCTAAAACACTCACGCACCGGGCTCAAATGTTCTTGTTGTTGACGGGTCCTAGAACACACACCGGGCACAAATGTCGTCGAAGGGCCCTAAACACACACCGGGCCCAAATGACCTTGCCGACGGGCCCTAAAACACACACACACAGCAGGCCCAAAAACACACACACTGCCCAAATGACCTAGTCGACGGGCCCTAAAACACACACCGGGCCCAGAAACACACTCCAAGCCCAAATGATTTTGTCGATGGGCCCTAAATCACACACACACCAGGCCCAAAATCAAAGACACACCGGGCCCAAATGACCTTGTCGGTGGGCCCTAAACACTCACAAACCGGGCTCAAATGACCTTGCTGTTGACGGGCCCTAAAAACACACACCCACAACACACACATCGATCATCTAACTGTATGTGTACGGGCCCTAAAACACACACCGGGCCCAAATGACCTTGTCGACGGACCCTAAAACACACACACCGGGCCCAATTGACCTTGTCGACGGGCCCTAAAAACACACACCGGGCCCAAATTATCTTGTCGATGGGCCCTAAAACACACACCGGGCCCAAATGCCCTTGTCGACGGGCCCTAAAAACACACACCGGGCCCACATGATCTTGTCGATGGGCCCTAAAACACACCGGGCCCAAATGACCTTGTGGACGGGCCCTAAAACACTCACGTACCGGGCTCAAATGTCCTTGTTGTTTACGGGCCCGAAACACACACACACACTGGGCCCAAATGATCTTGCCGACGGGCCCTAAAACACTCACGCACCGGGCTCAAATGTCCTTGTTGACGGGCCCTAAAACACACACAAAGGGCCCAAATGACCTTGTCGACGGGCCCTAAAACACACACCGGGCCCAAATGACGTCGACGAGCCCTAAAACTCTCACGCCCCGGGCATAAATGTCCTTGTTGTTGTCGCCACCTAAAACACACACACACACCGGGCCCAAAACACCTTGTCGACGGGCCCTAAAACACACACCGGGCCAAGAAACACACACCAGGCCCAAATGATCTTGTCGATGGGCCCTAAATTACACACACCAGGCCCAAAAACAAACACACACCGGGCCCAAATGACCTTGTCGGTGGGCCCTAAAACACTCACAAACCGGGCTCAAATGACCTTGCTGTCGACGGGCCCTAAAAACACACACACCCACAACACACACATCGATCATCTAACTGTATGTGTACGGGCTCTAAAACACACACCGGGCCCAAATGACCTTGTCGACGGACCCTAAAACACAGACACCGGGCCCAATTGACCTTGTCGACGGGCCCCAAAAACACACACTGGGCCCAAATGATCTTGTCGATGGGCCCTAAAACACACACACCAGGCCCAAAAACAAACACACACCGGGCCCAAATGACCTTGTCGGCGGGACCTAAACCACTCAAACCGGGCTCAAATGACCCTGCTATTGACGGGCCCTAAAAAACACACACACCCACCCGCAACACACACATCGATCATCTAACTGTATGTGTACGGGCCCTAAAACACACACACCGGGCCCAAATGACCTTTTTGACGGGCCCAAATGATCTTGTCGATGGGCCCTTAAACACACACACCGGGCCCAAATGGCCTTGTCGACGGGCCCTAAAACAGACACAGGGCCCAAATGACCTAGAAGACGGGCCCTAAAACACACACCAGGCCCAAATGATCTTGTCGATGGGCCCTAAAGCTCACACACACCGGGCCCAAATGACCTTGTCGACGGGCCCTAAAACACACACACCGGGCCCAAATGACGTTGTCGACGGGCCCTAAAACTCTCACGCAACGGGCATAAATGTCCTTGTTGTCGCCACCTAAAACACACACACATACACACACCGGGCCCAAAACACCTTGTCGACGGGCCCTAAAACACACACACAGCAGGCCCAAAATCAAAGACACACCGGGCCCAAATGACCTTGTCGGTGGGCCCTAAACACTCACAAACCGGGCTCAAATGACCTTGCTGTTGACGGGCCCTAAAAACACACACCCACAACACACACATCGATCATCTAACTGTATGTGTACGGGCCCTAAAACACACACACCGGGCCCAATTGACCTTGTCGACGGGCCCTAAAAACACACACCGGGCCCAAATTATCTTGTCGATGGGCCCTAAAACACACACCGGGCCCAAATGCCCTTGTCGACGGGCCCTAAAAACACACACCGGGCCCACATGATCTTGTCGATGGGCCCTAAAACACACCGGGCCCAAATGACCTTGTGGACGGGCCCTAAAACACTCACGTACCGGGCTCAAATGTCCCTGTTGTTGACGGGCCCTAAACACACACACACACTGGGCCCAAATGATCTTGCCGACGGGCCCTAAAACACTCACGCACCGGGCTCAAATGTCTTGTTGACGGGCCCTAAAACACACACGGGGCCAAATGACCATGTCGACGGGCCCTAAAACACATCCACCGGGCCCAAATGACGTTGTTGACGGGCCCTAAAACTCTCACGCAACGGGCATAAATGTCCCTGTTGTTGTCGCCACCTAAAACACACACACCGGGCCCAAAACACCTTGTCGACGGGCCCTAAAACACACACAGCAGGCCCCAAAACACACACAGGACCCAAATAACCTAGTCGACGGGCCCTAAAACACACACCGGGCCAAGAAACACACACCAGGCCCAAATGATCTTGTCGATGCGGCCTAAATCACACACCAGGCCCAAAAACAAACACACACCGGGCCCAAATGACCTTGTCGGTGGGCCCTAAAACACTCACAAACCGGGCTCAAATGACCTTGCTGTCGACGGGCCCTAAAAACACACACACCCACAACACACACATCGATCATCTAACTGTATGTGTACGGGCTCAAAACACATACCGGGCCCAAATGACCTTGTCGACGGACCCTAAAACACAGACACCGGGCCCAATTGACCCTGTCGACGGGCCCCAAAAACACACCGGGCCCAAATGATCTTGTCGATGGGCCCTAAAACACACACCGGGCCCAAATGCCCTTGTCGACGGGCCCTAAAAACACACACCGGGCCCACATGACCTTGTCGATGGGCCCTAAAACACACCGGGCCCAAATAACCTTGTCGACGGGGCCTAAAACACTCACGTACCGGGCTCAAATGTCCTTGTTGTTGACGGGTCCTAAACACACACACACACCGGGCCCAAATGACCTTGTCGACGGGCCCTAAAACACACACACCAGGCCCAAAAACACATACACCGGGCCCAAATGACCTCCTCGGCGGGCCCTAAAGCACTCACAAACCGGGCTCAAATGAACCTGCTGTTGACGGGCCCTAAAAACACACACACCCACAACACACACATCGATCATCTAACTGTATGTGTACGGGCTCTAAAACACACACCGGGCCCAAATGACCTAGTCGACGGGCCCTAAAACACACACACCGGGCCCAAATGATCTTGTCGATGGGCCCTACAACACACACACCGGGCGCAAATGAACTTGTCGACGGGCCCTAAAAACACACACCGAGCCCAAATGATCTTGTCGATGGGCCCTAAAACACACACACCGGGCCCAAATGACCTTGTCGACGGGCCCTAAAATACTCACGCTCCGGGCTCAAATGTCTTTGTTGTTGACGGCCCTAAAACACACTCACACCGGGCCCAAACGACCTTGTCGACGGGCCCTAAAACACACACACCGGGCCCAAATGACCTTGCCGACGGGCCCTAAAAACACACACCGGGCCCAAATGAAGTCGATGGGCCCTAAAACACACACACGGGACCAAAATAACCTTGTCGACGGGCCCTAAAAACACACACTGGGAACAAATGATCTTGCCGACGGGCCCTAAAACACTCACGCACCGGGCTCAAATGTCCTTGTTTACGGGCCCTAAAACACACACAAAGGGCCCAAATGACCTTGTCGACGGGCCCTAAAACACACACCGGGCCCAAATGACGTCGACGGGCCCTAAAACTCTCACGCACCGGGCATAAATGTCCTTGTTGTTGTCGCCACCTAAAACACACACATACCGGGCCCAAAACACCTTGTCGACGGGCCCTAAAACACACACACAGCAGGCCCAAAAACACACACAGGGCCCAAATGACCCAGTCGACGGGCCCTAAAACACACACCGGGCCAAGAAACACACACCAGGCCCAAATGATCTTGTCGATGGGCCCAAAATTACACACACCAGGCCCAAATGACCTTGCCGGTGGGCCCTAAAACACTCACAAACCGGGCTCAAATGACCTTGCTGTCGACGGGCCCTAAAAACACACACACCCACAACACACACATCGATCATCTAACTGTGTACGGGCTCTAAAACACACACCGGGCCCAAATGATCTTGTCGACGGACCCTAAAACACAGACACCGGGCCCAATTGACCTTGCCGACGGGCCCCAAAAACACACACCGGGCCCAAATGATCTTGTCGATGGGCCCTAAAACACACACCGGGGCCAAATGCCCTTGTCGACGGGCCCTAAAAACACACACCGGGGCCACATGACCTTGTCGATGGGCCCTAAAACACACCGGGCCCAAATAACCTTGTCGACGGGCCCTAAAACAGTCACGTACCGGGCTCAAATATCCTTGTTGTTGACGGGCCCTAAACACACACACCGGGCCCAAATGAACTTGTCGACGGGCCCTAAAACACACACACCGGGCCCAAATGACCTTGTCGACGGGCCCTAAAATACTCAGGCTCCGGGCTCAAATGTCCTTGTTGTTGACGGGCCCTAAAACACACACACCGGGCCCAAACGACCTTGTTGACGGGCCATAAAACACACACACCGGGCCCAAATGACCATGCCGACGGGCCCTAAAAACACACACCGGGCCCAAATGATGTCGATGGGCCCTAAAACACACACACCGGACCCAAATGACCTTGTCGACGGGCCCTAAAAACACACACTGGGCCCAAATGATCTTCCCGACGGGCCCTAAAACACACACACCGGGCCCAAATGACGTAGTCGACGGGCCCTAAAACACACACACAGCAGGCCCAAAAACACACACAGGGCCCAAATGACCTAGTCGACGGGCCCTAAAACACACACCGGGCCAAGAAACACACACCAGGCCCAAAAACAAACACACACCGGGGCCAAATGACCTTGTCGGTGGGCCCTAAAACACCCATAAACCGGGCTCAAATGACGTTGCTGTCGACGGGCCCTAAAAACACACACCCACAACACACACACATCGATCATCTAACTATGTGTACGGGCTCGAAAACACACACCGGGCACAAATGACCTTGTCGACAGACCCTAAAACACACATCGGGCCATATTAACCTTGTCGACGGGCCCTAAAAACACACACCGGGCCCAAATTATCTTGTCGATGGTCCTAAAACACACACCGGGCCCAAATGCCCTTGTCGACGGGCCCTAAAAACAAACACCGGGCCCACATGACCTTGTCGATGGGCCCTAAAACACACCGGGCCCAAATAACCTTGTCGACGGGCCCTAAAACACTCACGTACCGGGCTCAAATGTCCTTGTTGTTGACGGGCCCTAAACACACACACACCGGGCCCACATGACCTTGTCGACGGGCCCTAAAACACACACACCGGGCCCAAAAACACATGCACCGGGCCCAAATGACCTCCTCGGCGGGTCCTAAAGCACTCACAAACCGGGCTCAAATGACCCTGCTGTTGACGGGCCCTAAAACACACACACCCACAACACACACATCGATCATCTAACTGTATGTGTACGGGCAGTAAAACACACACCGGGCCCAAATGACCTAGTCGACGGGCCCTAAAACACACACACCGGGCCCAAATGATCTTGTCGATGGGCCCTACAACACACACACCGGGCGCAAATGACCTTGTCGATGGGCCCTAAAACACACCGGGCCCAAATAACCTTGTCGACGGGCCCTAAAACACTCACGTACCGGGCTCAAATGTCCTTGTTGTTGACGGGCCCTAAACACACACACACCGGGCCCAAATGACCTTGTCGACGGGCCCTAAAACACACACACCGGGCCCAAAAACAGATACACCGGGCCCAAATGACCTCCTCGGCGGGCCCTAAAGCACTCACAAACCGGGCTCAATGACCCTGCTGTTGACGGGCCCTAAAAACACACACACCCACAACACACACATCGATCATCTAACTGTATGTGTACGGGCCCTAAAACACACACCGGGCACAAATGACCTAGTCGACGGGCCCTAAAACACACACACCGGGCCCAAATGATCTTGTCGATGGGCCCTACAACACACACACCGGGCGCAAATGAACTTGTCGACGGGCCCTAAAAACACACACCGAGCCCAAATGATCTTGTCGATGGGCCCTAAAACACACACACCGGGCCCAAATGACCTTGTCGACGGGCCCTAAAATACTCACGCTCCGGGTTCAAATGTCCTTGTTGTTGACGGGCCCTAAAACACACACACCGGGCCCAAACGACCTAGTCGACGGGCCCTAAAACACACAAACCGGGCCCAAATGACCTTGCCGACGGGCCCTAAAAACACACACCGGGCCCAAATGACGTCGATGGGCCCTAAAACACACACACCGGACCCAAATGACCTTGTCGACGGGTCCTAAAAACACACACTGGGCCCAAATGATCTTCCCGACGGGCCCTAAAACACTCACGCACCGGGCTCCAATGTCCTTGTTGACGGGCCCTAAAACACACACACAGGGCCCAAATGACCTTGTCGACGGGCCCTAAAACACACACACCGGGCCCAAATGACGTTGTCGACGGGCCCTAAAACTCTCACGCACCGGGCATAAATGTCCTAGTTGTCGCCACCTAAAACACACACACATACACACACCGGGCCCAAAACGCCTTGTCGACGGGCCCAAAAACACACACACAGCAGGCCCAAAAACACACACAGGGCCCAAATGACCTAGTCGACGGGCCCTAAAACACACACCGGGCCAAGAAGCACACACCAGGCCCAAAAACAAACACACACCGGGGCCAAATGACCTTGTCGGTGGGCCCTAAAACACCCACAAACCGGGCTCAAATGACCTTGCTGTCGACGGGCCATAAAAACACACACACCCACAACACACACATCGATCATCTAACTGTATGAGTACGGGCTCTAAAACACACACCGGGCCCAAATGACCTTGTCGACGGACCCTAAAACACACATCGGGCCCAATTAACCTTGTCGACGGGCCCTAAAAACACAAACCGGGCCCAAATTATCTTGTCGATGGGCCCTAAAACACACACCGGGCCCAAATGCCCTTGTCGACGGGCCCTAAAAACACACACTGGGCCCACATGACCTTGTCGATGGGCCCTAAAACACACCGGGCCCAAATAACCTTGTCGACGGGCCCTAAAACACTCACGTACCGGGCTCAAATGTCCTTGATGTTGACGGGCCCTAAACACACACACCGGGCCCACATGACCTTGTCGACGGGGCCTAAAACACACACACCGGGCCCAAAAACACACACACCGGGCCCAAATGACCTCCTCGGCGGGTCCTAAAGCACTCAAACACCGGGCTCAAATGACCCTGCTGTTGACGGGCCCTAAAAACACACCCACAACACACACATCGATCATCTAACTGTATGTGTACGGGCCCTAAAACACACACCGGGCCCAAATGACCTAGTCGACGGGCCCTAAAACACACACACCGGGCCCAAATGATCTTGTCGATGGGCCCTACAACACACACACCGGGCGCAAATGACCTTGTCGATGGGCCCTAAAACACACCGGGCCCAAATAACCTTGTCGACGGGCCCTAAAACACTCACGTACCGGGCTCAAATGTCCTTGTTGTTGACGGGCCCTAAACACACACACACCGGGCCCAAATGACCTTGTCGACGGGCCCTAAAACACACACACCGGGCCCAAAAACAGATACACCGGGCCCAAATGACCTCCTCGGCGGGCCCTAAAGCACTCACAAACCGGGCTCAATGACCCTGCTGTTGACGGGCCCTAAAAACACACACACCCACAACACACACATCGATCATCTAACTGTATGTGTACGGGCCCTAAAACACACACCGGGCACAAATGACCTAGTCGACGGGCCCTAAAACACACACACCGGGCCCAAATGATCTTGTCGATGGGCCCTACAACACACACACCGGGCGCAAATGAACTTGTCGACGGGCCCTAAAAACACACACCGAGCCCAAATGATCTTGTCGATGGGCCCTAAAACACACACACCGGGCCCAAATGACCTTGTCGACGGGCCCTAAAATACTCACGCTCCGGGTTCAAATGTCCTTGTTGTTGACGGGCCCTAAAACACACACACCGGGCCCAAACGACCTAGTCGACGGGCCCTAAAACACACAAACCGGGCCCAAATGACCTTGCCGACGGGCCCTAAAAACACACACCGGGCCCAAATGACGTCGATGGGCCCTAAAACACACACACCGGACCCAAATGACCTTGTCGACGGGTCCTAAAAACACACACTGGGCCCAAATGATCTTCCCGACGGGCCCTAAAACACTCACGCACCGGGCTCCAATGTCCTTGTTGACGGGCCCTAAAACACACACACAGGGCCCAAATGACCTTGTCGACGGGCCCTAAAACACACACACCGGGCCCAAATGACGTTGTCGACGGGCCCTAAAACTCTCACGCACCGGGCATAAATGTCCTAGTTGTCGCCACCTAAAACACACACACATACACACACCGGGCCCAAAACGCCTTGTCGACGGGCCCAAAAACACACACACAGCAGGCCCAAAAACACACACAGGGCCCAAATGACCTAGTCGACGGGCCCTAAAACACACACCGGGCCAAGAAGCACACACCAGGCCCAAAAACAAACACACACCGGGGCCAAATGACCTTGTCGGTGGGCCCTAAAACACCCACAAACCGGGCTCAAATGACCTTGCTGTCGACGGGCCATAAAAACACACACACCCACAACACACACATCGATCATCTAACTGTATGAGTACGGGCTCTAAAACACACACCGGGCCCAAATGACCTTGTCGACGGACCCTAAAACACACATCGGGCCCAATTAACCTTGTCGACGGGCCCTAAAAACACAAACCGGGCCCAAATTATCTTGTCGATGGGCCCTAAAACACACACCGGGCCCAAATGCCCTTGTCGACGGGCCCTAAAAACACACACTGGGCCCACATGACCTTGTCGATGGGCCCTAAAACACACCGGGCCCAAATAACCTTGTCGACGGGCCCTAAAACACTCACGTACCGGGCTCAAATGTCCTTGATGTTGACGGGCCCTAAACACACACACCGGGCCCACATGACCTTGTCGACGGGGCCTAAAACACACACACCGGGCCCAAAAACACACACACCGGGCCCAAATGACCTCCTCGGCGGGTCCTAAAGCACTCAAACACCGGGCTCAAATGACCCTGCTGTTGACGGGCCCTAAAAACACACCCACAACACACACATCGATCATCTAACTGTATGTGTACGGGCCCTAAAACACACACCGGGCCCAAATGACCTAGTCGACGGGCCCTAAAACACACACACCGGGCCCAAATGATCTTGTCGATGGGCCCTACAACACACACACCGGGCGCAAATGACATTGTCGATGCGCCCTAAAACACACCGGGCCCAAATAACCTTGTCGACGGGCCCTAAAACACTCACGTACCGGGCTCAAATGTCCTTGTTGTTGACGGGCCCTAAACACACACACCGGGCCCAAATGACCTTGTCAACGGGCCCTAAAACACACACCGGGCCCAAAAACACATACACCGGGCCCAAATGACCTCCTCGGCGGGCCCTAAAGCACTCACAAACCGGGCTCAATGACCCTGCTGTTGACGGGCCCTAAAAACACACACACACCCACAACACACACATCGATCATCTAACTGTATGTGTACGGGCCCTAAAACACACACCGGGCCCAAATGACCTAGTCGACGGGCCCTAAAACACACACACCGGGCCCAAATGATCTTGTCGATGGGCCCTACAACACACACACCGGGCGCAAATAAACTTGTCGACGGGCCCTAAAAACACACACCGAGCCCAAATGATCTTGTCGATGGGCCCTAAAACACACACACCGGGCCCAAATGACCTTGTCGACGGGCCCTAAAATACTCACGCTCCGGGCTCAAATATCCTTGTTGTTGACGGGCCCTAAAACACACACACCGGGCCCAAACGACCTTGTCGACGGGCCCTAATACACACACCGGGCCCAAATGACCTTGCCGACGGGCCCTAAAAACACACACCGGGCCCATATGATGTCGATGGGCCCTAAAAACACACACTGGGCCCAAATGATCTTCCCGACGGGCCCTAAAACACTCACGCACCGGGCTCAAATGTCCTTGTTGACGGGCCCTAAAACACACACAGGGCCCAAATGACCTTGTCGACGGGCCCTAAAACACACACACCGGGCCCAAATGACGTTGTCGACGGGCCCTAAAACTCTCACGCAACGGGCATAAATGTCCTTGTTGTCGCCACCTAAAACACACACACATACACACACCGGGCCCAAAACACCTTGTCGACGGGCCCTAAAACACACACACAGCAGGCCCAAAAACACACACAGGGCCCAAATGACCTAGTCGACGGGCCCTAAAACACACACCAGGCCCAAATGATCTTGTCGATGGGCCCTAAATCACACACACCAGGTCCAAAAACAAACACACACCGGGGCCAAATGACCTTGTCGGTGGGCCCTAAAACACCCACAAACCGGGCTCAAATGACCTTTCTGTCGACGGGCCCTAAAAACACACACACCCACAACACACACATCGATCATCTAACTGTATGTGTACGGGCTCTAAAACACATACCGGGCCCAAATGACCTCGTCGACGGACCCTAAAACACACATCGGGCCCAATTAACCTTGTCGACGGGCCCTAAAAACACACACCGGGCCCAAATTATCTTGTCGATGGGCCCTAAAACACACACCGGGCCCAAATGACCTTGTCGACGGGCCCTAAAAACACACACCGGGCCCACATGACCTTGTCGATGGGCCCTAAAACACACCGGGCCCAAATAACCTTGTCGACGGGCCCTAAAACACTCACGTACCGGGCTCAAATGTCCTTGTTGTTGACGGGCCCTAAACACACACACACACCGGGCCCACATGACCTTGTCGACGGGCCCTAAAACACACACACCGGGCCCAAAAACACATTCACCGGGCCCAAATGACCTCCTCGGCAGGTCCTAAAGCACTCACAAACCGGGCTCAAACGACCCTGCTGTTGACGGGCCCTAAAAACACACACACACACACCCACAACACACACATCGATCATCTAACTGTATGTGTACGGGCCCTAAAACACACACCGGGCCCAAATGACCTAGTCGACGGGCCCTAAAACACACACACCGGGCCCAAATGATCTTGTCGATGGGCCCTACAACACACACACCAGGCGCAAATGAACTTGTCGACGGGCCCTAAAAACACACACCGAGCCCAAATGATCTTGTCGATGGGCCCTAAAACACACACACCGGGCCCAAATGACCTTGTCGACGGGCCCTAAAATACTCACGCCCCGGGCTCAAATGTCCTTGTTGTTGACGGGCCCTAAAACACACACACACCGGGCCCAAACGACCTTGTCGACGGGCCCTAAAACACACACACCGGGCCCAAATGACCTTGCCGACGGGCCCTAAAAACACACTCCGGGCCCAAATGATGTCGATGGGCCCTAAAACACACACACCGGACCCAAATGACCTTGTCGACGGGCCCTAAAACACACTGGGCCCAAATGATCTTCCCGATGGGCCCTAAAACACTCACGCACCGGGCTCAGATGTCCTTGTTGACGGGCCCTAAAACACATAAAGGGCCCAAATGACCTTGTCGACGGGCCCTAAAACACACACACCGGGCCCAAATGACGTTGTCGACGGGCCCTAAAACTCTCACGCACCGGGCATAAATGTCCTTGTTGTCGCCACCTAAAACACACACACACATACACACACCGGGCCCAAAACACCTTGTCGACGGGCCCTAAAACACACACACAGCAGGCCCAAAAACACACACAGGGCCCAAATGACCTAGTCGACGGGCCCTAAAACACACACACAGCAGGCCCAAAAACACACACAGGGCCCAAATGACCTAGTCGACGGGCCCTAAAACACACACCGGGCCAAGAAACACACACCAGGCCCAAATGACCTTGTCGACGGGCCCTAAAACACACACACCGGGCCCAAATGACGTTGTCGACGGGCCCTAAAACTCTCACGCACCGGGCATAAATGTCCTTGTTGTCGCCACCTAAAACACACACATACACACACCGGGCCCAAAACACCTTGTCGACGGGCCCTAAAACACACACACAGCAGGCCCAAAAACACACACAGGGCCCAAATGACCTAGTCGACGGGCCCTAAAACACACACACAGCAGGCCCAAAAACACACACAGGGCCCAAATGACCTAGTCGACGGGCCCTAAAACACACACCGGGCCAAGAAACACACACCAGGCCCAAATGATCTTGTCGATGGGCCCTAAATCACACACACCAGGCCCAAAAACACTCACAAACCGGGCTCAAATGACCTTGCTGTCGACGGGCCCTAAAAAAACACACACCCCCAACACACACATCGATCATCTAACTGTATGTGTACGGGCCCTAAAACACACACCGGGCCCAAATGACCTTGTCGACGGACCCTAAAACACAGACACCGGGCCCAATTGACCTTGTCGACGGGCCCCAAAAACACACACCGGGCCCAAATGATCTTGTCGATGGGCCCTAAAACACACACCGGGCCCAAATGCCCTTGTCGACGGGCCCTAAAACATACCGGGCCCACATGGACTTGTCGATGGGCCCTAAAACACACACCGGGCCCAAATGACCTTGTCGACAGGCCCTAAAACACTCACGTACCGGGTTCAAATATCCTTGTTGACGGGCCCTAAAACACACACACACCGGGCCCAAATGACCTTGTCGACGGGCCCTAAAAAACCCACACCGGGCCCAAAAACATACACCGGGCCCAAAAACACATACACCGGGCACAAATGACCTTCTCGGCGGGCCCTAAAAGACTCACAAACCGGGCTCAAATGACCCTGCTGTTGACGGGCCCTAAAAAACACACACACACCCACAACACACACATCGATCATCTAACTATATGTGTACGGGCCCTAAAACACACACCGGGTCCAAATGACCTTGTCGACGGGCCCTAAGACACTCACGCACCGGGCTCAAATGTCCTTGTTGTTGACGGGCCCTAGAACACACACCGGGCCCAAATGACGTCGAAGGGCCCTAAACACACACCGGGCCCAAATGACCCTGCCGACGGGTCCGAAAACACACACACTGCCCAAATGACCTAGTCGACGGGCCCTAAGACACACACACCGGGCCCAGAAACACACACCAAGCCCAAATGATCTTGTCGATGGGCCCTAAATCACACACACACCAGGCCCAAAAACAAACACACACCGGGCCCAAATGACCTTGTCGGTGGGCCCTAAAACACTCACAAACCGGGCTCAAATGAACTTGCTGTTGACGGGCCCTAAAAACACACACACCCACAACACACACATCGATCATCTAACTGTATGTGTACGGGCCCTAAAACACACACCGGGCCCAAATGACCTTGTCGACGGACCCTAAAACACACACCGGGCCCAATTGACCTTGTCGACGGGCCCTAAAAACACACACCGGGCCCAAATTATCTTGTCGATGGGCCCTAAAACACACACCGGGCCCCAATGCACTTGTCGACGGGCCCTAAAAACACACACCGGGCCCACATGATCTTGTCGATGGGCCCTAAAACACACCGGGCCCAAATGACCTTGTCGACGGGCCCTAAAACACTCACGTACCGGGCTCAGATGTCCTTGTTGTTGACGGGCCCTAAACACACACACACCGGGCCCAAATGACATTGTCGACAGGTCCTAAGACACATTCACCGGGCCCAAATGACCTCCTCGGCGGGCCCTAAAACACTCACAAACCGGGCTCAAATGACCCTGCTGTTGACGGGCCCTAAAAAACACACACACCCACAACACACACATCGATCATCTAACTGTATGTGTACGGGCCCTAAAACACACACCGGGCCCAAATGACCTTGTCGACGGGCCCTAAACACATACACCGAGCCCAAATGATCTTGTCGATGGGCCCTTAAACACACACACCGGGCCCAAATGACTTTGCCGACGGCCCAAAAACACACACACAGCTGGCCCAAAAACACACACACTGCCCAAAGGACCTAGTCGACGGGCCCTAAGACACACACACCGGGCGCAGAAACACACACCAGGCCCAAATGATCTTGTCGATGGGCCCTAAATCACACACACACCAGGCCCAAAAACAAACACAAACCGGGCCCAAATGACCTTGTCGGTGGGCCCTAAAACACTCACAAACCGGGCTCAAATGAACTTGCTGTTGACGGGCCCTAAAAACACACACATCCACAACACACACATCGATCATCTAACTGTATGTGTACGGGCCCTAAAACACACCGGGCGCAAATGACCTTGTCGACGGACCCTTAAACACACACACCGGGCCCAATTGACCTTGTCGACGGGCCCTAAAAACACACACCGGACACAAACGATCTTGTCGATGGGCCCTAAAACACACACCGGGCCCAATGCCCTTGTCGACGGGCCCTAAAAACACACACCGGGCCCACATGATCTTGTCGATGGGCCCTAAAACACACACCGGGCCCAAATGACCTTTTCGACGGGCCCTCAAACACTCACCTACCGGGCTTAAATGTCCTTGTTGTTGACGGGCCCTAAAACACACACACACACACCGGGCCTAATTGACCTTGTCGACGGGCCCTAAAAAACACACACCGGGCCCAAATGATCTTGTCGACGGGCCCTAAAACACACATACACACACCGGGCTCATATTACCTTGTTGTCGACGGGCCCTAAAACACACACTCACTACATTGATCATTTAACTGTATGTGAAACTATTCAAAATCAACAAGATCTAGTCTCCAAATATTGGGAAGCAAGAAAACGGATTTTATTATCACATTCTGAGCATAAAAAAAAACACACACACACAGACACACACACACACACAGACACACACACACACATACACACCGGGCCCAAATGACCTTGTTGTCGATGGGCCCTAAAACTCACACACACATGAGTCTTGCGGATTGCAAACATCAACAGACACTCGGTAGAAGTGTTCTTCCGCATGCGCTTTTGATCAACTGTGAGAAATCGCAGCACCCATCTTGCACACAGCTTTTTCATTGCCAATTTTTCATGCAGGAAATTGTGCACTCAGTTGAGATGCCTACAGCCTCAGTAGTCGGACAAATTTTGATTCAGCAGTCTTGCATAACTAGATCGTGGATTATTTCAATGGTGTGTGTCCTGTGTGGTAACCTCAATTGGAAAACCTCATCTTCGTGTCTCCTACAACCATGTTTAAATTCATTGATCCAAAAGTAAATAGTCTTTTATGTTGGTGCAGTGTGCGTGTGAACTTCATCCAATTCAGTTTAGACTTGCGCGTGGCAGTCTAGCCCTTCAAATGAAAATGTTTAATAAGGGCACAAAACTCGTTTTTTTTTTTTCAATTTTTTTCCCTTTTTAATCACAGCTATCACATTGAGCAGTTCAGATGGCTGTCAACAATAAACTGTATATTATAGTACATTCAAATTTTCTGTACAATCTTTTCAATAATCAAGCTTACCACCCACAAAGTTGCAACAAAAAATTTCCATCCCTTCATGGAAATTTACCAGACTTATCAAATGACCCTCGTACTTAGTTCATGGTAAAGCTGTATTGATACTCCAGGGAGAATTTAAAGAAATATCTAGGGATAAAGAGCAAAGGAAAGCAGCTCCTTCACTATGTCTACAGAGTTTGAAATAATCCTGGAGAAAACTGCATAAACTCTTAGAATGACCCGAACATTGTCTTACAGCCTGGATTTGTACCCATGGATTTTCATCTGCTTGCTGCACTGATATCCCACTGATTTCCCTTTGTATCTTACTATAATTTTTATACAATTTTAAGCTTGGAATGTACTCTTAAATGTTGATTGTGCATCAACCAATTGTAAGGCACATTTTGTTATAACATGCAATACAAATATTCAATGTTCATGAACAGTGAATTAATCATCTGCTCTCACGGTACTACATGGCAAAGCGTGGAAGCAAACTTGGAAAATATGTGAAACAACAGAGTTGTCTATTGCACAACATACACTCTGTTCAGATGCAACCATGTCTTCCGGAGAGCAACATGTCATACATTGACAGGTGCAAGAAATTATATATAATATGACTGAATACTGTGACAAGAGAAAGAAAAGGGAATCAAAATCCTGTTGTATCAAGCAACAAAACAAGTGACTGCATTGGTAATTTACATTTGTAGATAATTAAGTGGCTAACCTTTCATATAAGACACACAGCTCTCAGGTGCATTATTTGTGTTTCATCACTTATGTATGTCAGGTTACTACTATTTTGCTCTTCTAGTAAACAAGATAACAAGCAAGTGCAGCACTTGTCAGTGAAAGTCAATATGCCTCAATGTTTTGCCATGTAGTAATATGGTTGCTCTCTCTCTCTCTCTCTCTCTCTCTCTCTCTCTCTCTCTCTCTCTCTCTCTCTCTCTCTCTCTCTCTCCAGTTTATAGTACTTTATACTTTAGCATACACTACAATACAAAATGATTTAGCACCAATCACTTTTAGTCTGTCATTTTTGTAGCTGAGCATATACATAATCAAACAAAAGCACAAGTATTATGATATAAATTTCATGGGAATGAATGCTTTATTAATAGCCTCATATTCCAATTGGCACAGAACAATGCTTGTGCTTGTTGAAACAGCAGTACTTAATAATGAGCTATAAATATATATTTTTTATTCAAATTAATTTATATTCAAGTATACAACTGACTATGAAGTTAAATGTGTGTAAAAGACGCAAAAATAAATGGTAACATCAGGGAAGAAGTATTGTCACAACCACTGAGCCAATGAATGTTGGATCTCCAACTCATGTTACTTTAATGAGTATATGCAGAATCACAAATTAAACACAGGAAAGTAACATTATGAGCACTTCAAAAATTCCTACTGAAACTGGGTGGCTTACTTCACACCATGTCCAGAATATCTGTATTGGTCAGAATTTCTAAAAACCGTTGACTGACATGGAACAATTAACCACAGTTTGGGAAGGCAGATTATTCCACAATTACTTAGACATATGTCCTGCATTGTGGCATAGTGGGCTAGAGCGTTGTGCTTTGGTTTCCTGTGTCCGTGATCAATCCCACCCCTGGGGAGTGCATATTTTATGCCCCAGGTATAGGACTGGTGCCCACTCAGCATTTTGAGGAAATTGAGAGGAATTGTTTCCTACAAGTTCTTTTTCGGTTCCTTCCAATGCAATGAATTTCTTTCATGAGATAAGGATACAGTGGAGCATGACTGAATTATAATGCCCTACGTGAAAATTTACCTTTGATAAATGTTTTAAAAACAATGCGTCAATCTCTGTTACAGATGTTACTTGTATGGAAAAGTAGAGTCAGACTGAAAAATTCAATTCTCATGTGTTTATGAGAACTCCTAAGTGGTTTACCGGGAAAAATAAGAGTCACTTGGAGAATTTAATGTTGGCACGTTGGCCATAGTAGCTTAATTGGTTAAAGCGGCTGGATGGAGACCAGAACATCCGTTGTTCAAATCCCGGATATGGCATTGAATTTTTCAGTCTGACTCTACCTTTCCATACTTTAGCCTACACACGGCCACTGTGAAAGAACAATTAATTTACAGATGTTACTTGGCATACATAGCTTTATGTCTATTAATGGTTTTTGTGCATTAGTTATTTTGAAATAAAATGAGATCACAGTATTCTGCCATAGTATTCCTTATGAAACTAAAAGTTTGTTATACATTACACAGCTTTATGTTTTCATTCTTGCTACTGCCTCAGCTAAGCTGTCCTCATGATCAGTATGATCTGTATCTTGACTGAAGCTGTAGCCTGGTGAACTGATATTACTGCATGACACCCTGGAAAAAATTTAATTCTTTATATTTATACAAAGCATTTGAAGATCAAGCATAAGATACAAAAATAATACAGCAGCTAATAAAACAATTTTGAAACAGTTTTCATACAGCATGAATGAACAATCTAGTTTCTTTACATATGTATATCCAATATACTGGAAAAGTTAGGTAACATAAGCTGCACTGTCCCATTTTTATCAGTAAACGGATATCATGCATACTGTAGCAGAGAATGTAGTTGTAGGGGTCATCACAATAACAGGTTTACAGGATGCAATAACTTAGTGAAACACAGTTGAACCTCATTTATATGTATATCAAGGGGAAGAGGAAAGTTTACTTATAACTCAGAATTACGTAAAATGAGGTTTTAATAATGCATTTTTTTAAAGTAATACCTACAGAGTTTCTGCATGTATAAAACTTCACAAAAAATAAAGATATGTACGAAGCAAAGATTATTTAGAAACTGGTACCGCTTTAAACTATTCATTTAATTTGGCTTGTTTCACTTTTCTTATATTAAATGCATAAAACTCATTTTACAAAACATATTAATAAACTTACAGCTTTTTCACTACAACATTTGTACTGATGTAATGCCCACACAGCCCGCGTTCAAGAGGTCCAGAGTTCAAATCTGGTTCAGCGTGAGTTACCTGGATAGTTTTTTCCAGGACTTTCCATCACTGATGATTAAACATAGCATGGATAAACAATTCCTTAGTCAGAAGCAAATAAGGTTTTGGTTTTGTCTATCTAGTGTCATCTCTCCTATGAATTTTACTTTCCGATGTAGTATATAACTTTTCCTTTTTCTGTTTCTCTATGATGCATTAAAAGCAACTGAGAACTGAATGACAAAACTGCAGATATCAAGAATTACCTTTACTTCAGTCGCTGCTACAATACTGTTGGATCGAAAGATTTTTATGAGCTAACGTCTTTGTCTCTTATTCCCATGGCCGAAAGCCACCTGCTCATCTTTTGACTTTGTCAGCAGCAATAAGAAAATGCATTTCGAGTTTTTTTTAAGGTAGCATATGCCATATGCTCACTTAATTACGTATTTAAGTGTATTTCACTGAAATTTAATATGTATGACAAATTATGTATAAATAAGGTTCTACTAACATGTTTCTAAATTGCAACCTTTCCGGGACCTGCAAATATTTATGTATAAATAGAAATTATGTATAACTGGATTATGTATAAAGCAGGTCCAACTGTATATAAATATTGCTCGGAATAGTGGATATGAGTTAACAAATAACCGAGCGGGATGACTCAGGCTGTTTCATCTGTGGCCTGCATTTGGGAGGCATGGGTTCGATTCTCTTGGTTGACCTATCTGACCTATGGGTTTCTTGGGGGGGTCTTCCCGGGTTGCTAAGCGAATGTTGGGTAGGATAATTACATCCCTCAAATTTCTTGTCATTCCATTTCATCTTCATTATCATTTCACATCAACTCTCATCCGGTGACCTCTTTCAGGGTAGAAGTGTTGGCAGGTGTCTCGGCTGCCCTTCGTCTCCTCTTGCCTCATCCTTCCTCCCAGGGATGCCCCAGTTGGGGCTTAAGTACAATAAACCATATGTTTTGGTGCCAAATACCCTCCGTATTAATTCTAATCCTAACATAAACAGATCAAAAGTTACTGTCTTTACAGAGGATAAATAATGAATGGATGAAAGATGCCATATACATGCATAACTGAAAGCAGTAAAGAAATTTGACTAAGTTATACTAAGTGCTAAATGGGAAGTATACTAAGGAAAGGTGATTGTAAAAGGCAGAGTAGCCTTGTCAGAATTATTTAAATGCAAGCTACCAGAAATGTTAGAGGATATATGAAGCTATGGCTGAAGCAAATGCTTTACGTAATGGAAATATGGTTGAATAGACCATATCTACAGAATATTCAGCAAAGAGCTAATGGGATTAACTAGATCATTACCAAGAGGGGTGACAAAGGTAGAATTTGGAAGAACAGGGAAGAAAGGCTTAGACCTAGAAAGAATTTTGAAATATTGGTATAAAAACTTAGAAAAGGAAGATGCGTATTTATGAGAGTTGTTTGAAAAGTTCTCAGAATCACCAACAAAGGTAACTGCTTCCATCATCCAGAATTGACATCACTGTCATCCTTCTTGAGTAAACACATGGTGTATCAGTGCTCTGGGTATAGAACTGAGCTGCTGACACCCCTCTATTGTTTCGATGTAGTGATTTTTTAAGCTAGAAAAAAACCTGAGATTTGAGCAATGATAAAGTGCTTCATGAAAAAGGGTATGACAACAAATTAAATTTATTCAGATTTTCAGAATACTGGGACATATTCAATGTTGCCAAGTGGACGATAAAGTTTAAATTTGCTCAGGAGAACCGTAGATGATGCACATAATGGTTAGCCAAGATGTGTCAGTGCTTTGGAAATGATATAACAAGTGAAGTTTGAGTGTAAACATAGTGACTCATAAATCAAACTTAAACATGTTGGACCTATTTGAGATATGAAGAATGCTTAACTGTTAATAATGCTTCTGCTTTTAATATTCATGTTGGACCTGTTTTCAGAAAAATCCACAAGATTTTTGATGTTGGTTTGTGACCACAGATGAGTCATGAATCCACTAGTCAAAGCTTTGGAAATAAACTGGTTTTCCATCACCAAAGAAAGTAAAGACAATACCATCAGCCAAAAAGGTAACAATATCAGTTTTCTGGAATGCAAAAGAGATATTTGTATCTTCCCAATCAATAGCCATATAATTATGGGAGCATCTATGCTAACCTCCTGAACCAAATAGAGGGGAAAAAAATGCACGTATGCACACACATAAAAAAGGCTATGCTTAGCAAGAAAGAAAATTATCCTCCATCAAGATAATGCATGCTTGTACACACATGTCATTGCCATGACTAAAAATTCATGAACAGAAGTATGAATTGTATCTACAACTCCCTTATTCACCTTATATGGCTCCATCAGACTTCAGTCTCCTCACACAAGCTCAAAAATTTCCTTGGTGGATGAAGATTCTCTTTAAATGAGGTACTCTGAGTTGGAGGTGACAACTAGCTATCTTGTAGGTCTAGTATTCTCAAGATAGAATAAAGGCATTGGAATATTAATACAAGTGTACAGGGAGAATCAACAAAAACAAAATATTTTGGATTAGATCAATTATTCAGTATGTCATTCAGAGAACTTTTCAAACCACCCTCATATTAAAGATATAACTGAATCAGCAAAGGGAAATTTCAAACACAAATAATAATTGATGGATACAGGCAGGAAAGCTATGAAGAGGAGAGCGATGGGGATATTCTTTCTTTTTTTTTTTTTTTTTTTTCTAGTCCTCCAACATTAAGTCATATCGGATGATGAATTGAATGGGTGAAATGATGCTCAAATGAGCCCAGGGTCCATAGAGCTTAGATTTACCCATCATTCGTCTTTCAGTTAAGGGAAAACCCCAGAAAAAACCCTATCCAGGTAACTCACCCTGACCAAGATTCGAACTCGGGACCTCTACAACGTGAAGCAGACATGCTACCAACACACTACCAAGGTGGACAGAGATGGGGATACATGGTAGATATAGGGAATATAAGAGGGGTTTGGCAAGTAGTGAGAATCCAGACAGGAAATAGACTACTAAAATTAGGCAAATGAGTCAACCTTGTATATACTTTTCTCCACTTACAAGTTTTTTGATGAAGACTGGTTTCTGGGAACCTCTTCCCTATCAGTTCTGTGGTTGACCATAGTCTGTAGTCAACCACAGAACTGATAGGGAAGAGGTTCCCAGAAACCAGTCTTCATCAAAAAACTTGTAAGTGGAGAAAAGCATATACAAGGTTGACTCATTTGCCTAATTTTAGTAACAATGGCACTCCACTTTCTGAACTACTACTTTTTCTTCTATATAGGAAATAGACTAATATGGAAAGTCTAGAAAAAGAAATAGAAATTCCTAAGACTATTTAAAACAGCAAAGACAGCCTGGGGAGAGAGGTTATATTGACTTTTGTAACACACATATAAAAGAAAAATGAGGAAGGGGCACTACTTCTGAAAGAGTTATGAGAGAACCAGGAATATCTGTGGAGAAGTAAGCATAGGGCACTGTTTGGTAGAATGTAAAGAATTAAAAAAAATGGAGACACGAAATCTGGGACTCAAAAAGGGATAAAATGAGTTAAGGAAGTGTAGCCATAACAATTTTGGTAGTGAAAGATGCAAGTCCATAGGAGAGTTTCTAAGGAAAGTTAAGGAAAAGTGGTTAAATACACTGACAAAAAATGAGACAGCTGTGCAGTATGGGAAGCCGGAAGGAGACTAACGCACAGAGGAAAGACAGAGAAAGATTAAGAGCTATTCATTACATTAATGGCCTGGAAGTCATGCAGAAAGTAGCCCAAGGAGACAACTAGACTATAAATATACTTATGCTAGACAAGTGAAGCAGTCCCTGTACGACAGACACAACTAATTAAAGATATAATAATAATCACAATCATCATCACCATCATCATTAAGAGTACATAATAATTACATGATGAGAATAAAAATGAATATGATAGTCATGCATGTAAGGAAACAATAGTTAAATGATTTAATACTATATTAAAGATCCACAAACATTTCTAAGCTTTGAGATCAATCCCATATGCAATGGACTTGCAGATCCGAAAAAACATTAGCCTTTGTTAGCCAACAAGCCTCGAGCCAGCTCAAAGCGCCCGAAAGTCGACAATTTTCCTCTCTCTCTTTTTGAGTTTGATTGAGTCACTATGTTTACATTCAACTTCACTTACTATTAAGTATACTTTAATAGTAAGTGAAGTTGAATGTAAACATAGTAACTCATTAATCAAACTCAAAAATGAAGAATACTTCACCATTAATAATGCTTCTGCTTTTAATATTTATAATTTTCCTCTTATCAGAAAATGTAACCTGTACATGAACTGTACAAAGAGAGGCAAGATTTTGCTGAGAGTTTTGGAAGCATGATTGCGCGTAATTTATACTGGAATGTGGTAATTAGAAATCGACGCACAACTAGGCGCAAATTGAAAAATTAGGTTTATTGGAAAGTGGGGATAGGAAACAGCCTATGAGAAATTAATAACTGGTCATGTGATTTTTCAAACTCCAAAAAAACAGCTCGAGTGGGGTGAATTTTGGGCAATGGCTGAACTTAGATTTTGGTTGTTAGAACACTCCGTCCCAGCACCCTGAATGAGATGGACGCATAAAAACTTTGTGTCAGTTAACAAGTTGGCTCCCGTGCTCTAAATGCAGAATTGTGATACTTAGTGTTAGTGAACAAACAAACTGGTCGCAATTAAGCAGGTGAATTAATACAACATTTAATATATTCGTCCAAGTGATACAATGTATATAGGTCAACCATGCCACATTGTCAGTTAAAATTCCTATACACCCAGGACAAGGTGACACTTAACAATGTAACTCTGTAGATGACGATTTCACAGGTGGCGAGCAGAGAAGTTTAATCTATTATTATTATTTTTTTTGTAATTTACGTCCTCCAACGTTAAGTCTTATCGGACGATGCATGGAATAGTTGGAATGATGCTCAAATGAGCCCAGGGTTCATAGAGCTTAGAGTTACCTAACATTTGTCTTTTGGATAAGGGAAAACCCCGGAAAGAAACCTTACCCAGGTAACTCACCCTGACCAAGATTTGAACTCAGGACCCCTTGTACGTGAGGCACACAAGCTGCCACCATGCTACCAAGGTGGGCACAGAAGTTTAAGGATCCAAATAAACTTTCATATTGAATAGTCGACACGTCCATGCCCTGAACACAGATAAGAGCTACACTGAAAATCACCCTGACCAAGTGTAGATCTCCAGATCCTTGATCCTCGCACACCACCATCCTTAATTATGAGGCGTTCAGCAAAAGGGAGAGCTCGACGTGGTTCGCTATGGGCCAAACCACTTCAAAAGATGTGAGCAATTTTATTGTTAATATTCCAATATGTCTATAAGTAATATAGACATACAATCAAAGCTATAGCTAGAAGGCAATATAGATAACTAGTGTAGTTGAGACAGTGTAAGTGAAGCAATGTGTAAATATCTTCTCAATTCACTTTTATTTTTACAACTAATCTATTTATGGCAACATTATAATCCGTCTTTAATGGAAGAATAATTAACATGAAGGACCAACTGAACAACGTTTAGTTAGAACGTGTTTTGCTACAAACTTCCTAGCATCCTCGGCTAATACTGACTGTTGAATTTTGACTGGGTGTCCCTGCTAGTGATTGGGGCATCTCTGTTGGTGTCCTGATGAAGTTTGGGTTCTCAATAAAAGAGATGTTGAAATTGAAGAGTTTTCCTTCATATTTCTTTATGTATATCTTTTTTCATGCGGTTAATGTAGCTGGACCACTTTTTAATAAATGGATTTCTCATTCTATACTGTGATTCTCATTCCAAAAATGGTTAACTGCTGCTGATTTGTCTATTTCTTTGTTCTTTATGTTCTAAAATGCTCTTTAAGACTAATGTTCAAATTCCTTTTTGTGTTGCCATGTAAAAGTTGCCACAGCCTTTACAATTTATCCTGTACACACCTGAGTTTTTGTCTGAGTTTCTCTTCTGTATAATGTGATTTCAAAAGGTATTGTACATTGAATTTGTTCTGTGGAGCCAAAGTAACGAGTTCTTTACAGAACATTTTGGAAAAGGTGTGTAGCCCTGAGGCTGCATGTAAAGTTTTATGTATGAAGTTTTATTGCTGATTGGGGAAAGTTGTTTGTCTGCATCTCTGTTGTCTTTTGAATTTATCAACTTTTTTTTTTTTTTTTGACCAATTCAGCATTGAATCCATCGTATTCTGCAATGTGAACTATATGATTGTAACTCTTTTGTATACTTCATGTTGTTTAATGGAACATTGACCAGCCTATAAGTCAAACTATTGATAACAGCATGCGTGTGTAGTCTTGGGTTGCATCCATCTGATTTTATTAAATTTTCTGTTGCTTTCTCATATATGCCAAATCATAGCTTTTTGTTTCCTGATTGGGTTCAAGTATAAGAAAGGAATTTCCCTGCTTTTCTCTTCCTCTATGGAAAATTTTACTGCGAGATTCTGTAAATTAAGTAGTCTCGATGCATCATCCATCTGTTTCTCATGTATTATTGGCCACATGTCATCCAGATATCTATACCAATGTTTGAAAAATAGTGGGAATGCCGTTGTGATATAAGTTACCAAGACACTCATGAAAAGGTCCGCCAGGAATGGGGACAATGGGTTGCCCATTGATATTCCTGACTTTTGTTTCCAATGATTTACACTTTCTCCCTACTTACTCCACTATTATCCTGGTTCCTTGAAAAGTATAAAAGTGGGGTTATACTGTAGATTAATTCTGTCTTTATTATTAGATATTTAAAAAATAATTTATTTTGTTTGATTTACTTTTATAAGTTTAAATAAAACATTCATTTTGTTTTCATATAGTGTTTAAATAAACATGAGCCTTGCCTTTTGTAACAGATAGGTAATACTATTGGAATTATCTCAGTTTAGTTAAAGCACACATAAATAAACACCATTTTTGTTTTGTTATTTTATTTTCAAAATTAAAATAACCATCTTTCAGTTTTAGTTGGTTTTTCCTGTCCAGTAAAAAATAGGCCAGTTAATGGTACTAAATATTTTGCTACAATACATAAAAAAGCTATCTTAGGGAGCAAATACTACTAACCAAACTTAATACCATAGTACAACATGATCATAACTACCTTCAGAAACTGAGTACATGTTATATTATGCTTTTTCTTTTTTTTAATTTTCGTCCTCCAACATTAAGTTGGAATGGGTGAAATGATGCTCATATGAGCCTGGGATCCATGGAGAATAGAGTTGCCCGACATTCGTCTTCCAGGATAACGAAAAACCCCGGATAAAACCTTATCCAAGTAACTCACCCTGACCAAGATTCGAACTCGGGACCTCTTGAACGTGAGGCAGACATATTACCATCTACACTACTGAGGCGGGCATTATATTGTGATGGAAGAATTAAACTGGAAACAGAGGAGAATAGACATTCAGTAGCATTACTCCTACAGAAGTGAGAAATAAGGAGCTAAGTGGTATGGCAACCATGAAACAGACAGGAAGAGAAGTTATGACAAGAAACAATGGCTTAGCAATAAAATTTAAACAAGAACAGAGGATTATACAAATATAACAATTTGTAACAAAAACTTCACTTAACTTAAGAAAATGATATTAGTCCTTCTAATTGAAATTGATTTCATGAACTTTTGTCCGCATCTTCAGTCAAAGAAAAACACAGGAGAAAACAAATTCGTCATTAAGGAAGTTACTATGTTGTTATGTGTTTTCAGTATTGGAAATAATTGTTCTTTCACACTGGCCGTGTGCAGGCTAAATTGTGGAAACGTAGAGTCAGAATGAAAAATTCAATGCCATAGCCGGGACTTGAACCACGGATCTTCTGGTTCAAATCCCGGCTATGGCATTGATATTTTTCATTCTGACTCTACGTTTTTCAGTATTACCAAAATCTGAAAATGAAACAAACTTAAGAACAGAATCAACAGCTGGTATTTCAAAATTCATTACATGATGTTTATTTTTTAAAATAATTATTTTTTCCCAAACCATTAAATCTATCGGGACATTTAATTGTTTTAATAATTTAACTTCAGGATTTATATTATGGTTAAATGACCACAAATGATCTGCTACAGCCGATTTATCAGTTTGTTTATACTTGATGTTACGAAAATGTTCTTTTGTTCTGGTCTACAAATTACGTTTCGTCCTACCAATGTAAACCTGATCACAATCTAAACAATCAAAATGATAAATACCAGATTTTTTTTTATTAGGAATTTAATATTTTTTAGAAAAATGTAGTAAATGTTTAATACTGTATTTGATTTGAGGAACCAAAGTTATACCAAAATCTTTAAAAACTTTTTGAAATTGTTTGAACAGAGGAAGTGGGAGAACACAGAGTTAGAGATTAAAATGAAAGAGCTGGAGGTAATAAAAATGGAACTTGGAAGTATGGAATATCTATGAGAGAATACAACTTAATTTCCAAAGTGGAAGACGGAAAAGAAATCAGAGCATTAAAGGAGATACACAAATTAACAACAAAGATTGGGAATGAATATAAGAGGCTTTGAATTGTGGAATGCATTTAGAATTGGGGAAAATGGAAGGGGGGGAAAAAAACATATTGGAAAATTTCAGTACTACAGATTTGGCAACAGAAGTATTGAAAAATGTAAAACTGTTAAGAGGAAGAACAAATGAGGCTAACTGAAGAAAGCAGTAGGATAAGGGAACAAGAATATAATGGATTTATATGAAACTTCAACCTGTGGACTGACAGAGTGGTTGGGGAGAAAAGTAACACAAGCAACAGCAAAAAAGCAAAGCAACATCTGAATGAAGACATAGCATAAATAAATGAGCTGACTTCAACATCCAGAGTACATTACAGAAAGCAAAGCTATGTGGAGAAGCGGCTGTGTGTGCTGGCGAAGGGCCAAGTCATGAACAGTATTAATGGGAGAGGAGAGGAAGAAATCTTAGATGTCACATCAGTAGAGCAGAGAAGAAAGTAAGGAAAGACTTAAAGTATAAAATTGGAAGAAGCATACAGACAGTGAAGCACAACTTAGCACAAAAGTGAATCGAGAAGATATTGACACACTGCTTCTCACAGGACATGTTTCAAGAGCTTTTGCTCTTATCATCAGCTGGGACTCGACTGATGCAAATTGTAGTGGTTTCCTCTTTCTCCGTATCGTCAATAGATGGCATTATGTACTTGTCAAAGATGTCCGGTGGTGGAGTTTCAAAATTCATAACTCTATGACGATTTTTGTTAATGAAGATTTTTTCCCATACGGAACGGTCTATGGGGTGATTTAACGTATTTTATTAAAGATGTTTCCAAGTTCATGTCATGTCTAGTATTCAAAAAATGAAAAGCCACTGCTGAATTTTCTGTTTCACCATTTTTAATGTTTCTTATATGTTCTTTTGTTCTGATGTCAGTATTTCTTTTCGTTTTTCCTATATAAATTTTAGGGCAAGTTTCACATTTGATCTTGTAGATTCCTGGTTTTTCTTTGGTAGTAATTGAATTTTTTTTTTTTGGGGGGGGGGGGGAGCTTTTAACAAATTTCTTATATTAAATCTATTTTGAGGTGCAAGAATTATGTTGTGTTTTGAGAAGATTTTTTGGAATTTATTATAGGCTGATGGATGGAAGGTAAATTTTTTCTGTTTTGCTCCTGTAGGTTCTAGAGTGGTGGTTTCTTTTATTTTCTTAGCCTTGTTGAGTCTGTTAACCGTTTTGTCAACTAAATTTGGGTTGAAACAGTTGGACATAGCTACTTTTTTTATGTGTAGGTATTCTTCTTGATAATCTTCTCTGTTTAGTGGAAAGTTGATCATCTGAAAGATTAAACTGTTAAGACCATCTAGTATGAGCTTTTTAGGTACTATTGCAAAAATGTTGTCAACCTTTGAAATAACTTGGAAAAGTTTTCGTGATATGTGTTTCAAAAGCACTCATAAATAAATCTGCTAAAAAGGGAGACAATGGGTTGCCCATAGCTAGGCCCGTTTTTTGTTTATAGATCTGTCAATTAAAGCTGAAAAAACTCTGATTGATACAAATTTCAATATCAATTATTGGATTTATGTATTAATTTTATGTATTATGGTTCAAATCTTCAGATCCTTTGAAAATTTAAGTATCAAAAACTCGCTTGAATTGATAAATCTCTTGAAGAACACAAAGATCAACTCTACAGATGCTGTAGTTTCTGTTGACGTCATTTCTACCCAATGAGCTTATTCCACTTCTCAAAAATTGGCTGGCATCAATACACGTAACCTCTGAAGAAATAGAACTTTCACAACATACAGAAATTTGTATCAATCAGAATTTTTTCAGCTTTAATGGACAGATCTATAAACAAAACACGGGCCTAGCTATGGGCAACCCATTGTCTCCCTTCTTAGCAGATTTATTTATGAGTGCTTGTGAAACACATATCACAAAAACTTTTCTAAGTTATTTCAAAGTTTAGTATCGTTATGTTGACGGCATTTTTGCGATAGGACCTAAAAAACTCATACAAGATGGTCTTAGACTTTTGAATATACAAAATTCAGCTATAAAATTTACATTGGAAACAGAAGAAGATGGTGTGCTCCTCTTTTTGGACATCAAGATAAAAAAAAATAATAAAAAAAAAAAAATAAAAAAATGAACAACAAACTCCATTTTGGTATTTACAGGAAACCAACACAGACAGATAATTATATTAAAAACAACAGTTTCAACACAAAACAACACCAACATGCCATTTTCAACAGTTTAATCTTTCGGATGATCAACTTTCCACTAAACAGAGAAGATTATCAAGAAGAATACCTACACATAAAAAAGTAGCTATGTCCAAAGTGGACAAAACAGTTAGCAGACTCAACAAGACTAAGAAAATAAAAGAAACCACCACCCTAGAACCTACAGGAGCGAAACAGAAAAAAATTTTTTAAAAAATTTACCTTCCATCCATCAGCCTATAATAAACTTCAAAAAATCTTCTCAAAACACAATATAATTCTTGCACCTCAAAATAGACTTAATATAAGAAATTTCTTAAAAGGCCCCCCCCCCCCCCCCCCAAAAATTCAATTACTACCAAAGAAAAACCAGGAATCTATGAGATCAAATGTGAAACTTGCCCTAAAATTTATATAGGAAAAACAAAAAGAAATATTGACATCAGAACTGAAGAACATATACGAAAAAATTAAAAATGGTGAAACAGAAAAATCAGCAGTGGCTTTTCAGTTTTTGAATACTAGACATGACATGTACTTGGAAAGATCTTTAATAAAATACTTTAATCACCCCATAGACCCTTCCATATGGGAAAAAAATCTTCATTAAAAAAATCGTCATAGAGTCATGAATTTTGAAACTCCACCACCGGACATCTTTGACAAGTACATCATGCCATCTATCGACGATACGGAGAAAAGGAAACCACTACAATTTGCACCAGTCGAGTTCCAGCTGATAAGAGCAAAAGCTCTTGAAACATGTCCTGTGAAAAAACAGTGTGAGGGAAGCAGTGTGTCAATATCTTCTTGATTCACTTTTGTGCTAAGGAAAGACTTAATTGTAATATCACAAATATAGAGTGAAACAAATGTGGTAACACAGGGAATTAGGAAAAAGCAGAGTGAAATAAATATGGAGACACAAGAGATTAAAAAAGAAGTGAGAATTAAGCATTGGAGATTGAGAAGTAAAGGCATAACAACAAGATGGCTAGGCAAACTGCAGAAAGGAGAGAGAATAGAGTGGAGTTTTGAGAGGTAAAGAAGAAGATATGGCTAAGTGTGACAAAATATGTAATTGGAAGAAAGGTTTTTAAAGGCAAGTATAGCTTAATAATTGTAACAGTGAACGGAACGGGAAGACAAGAAAAGGTCAAATGTGTTAAGTAACTTTTTCTCACATTGAAGCAAATGAAAGCATTTACTAGACTTTTCTTTCTATGAATATGTGAATGACAGAAAAAACAAATCTACTAACTGATTTACAAGCACAAAGAGACTAAGATGGGGAGGGGAGAAAATTCATATTTTATACCTACCTGTTACTTGTAGCACCAGCATCACTTTCAAATGGATTACTTCTTTGAGGACTGAATTCTGAGCTTTCTCTCGACATGTCACTTGAATTTGGCACACTTTGAAACGACGACATAAATGGATTTGAGCACGGAACAGGCTGACTTTGGCACTCTGAATCTGCTGAAGAGGCAGGAGGCACATAATGTGGATTGTAGGGATGGCTGACTTCATGGTTGGTTGGAGAATAAGGCGGTGGTGGGCCTTCATTTATGGGAACATAAGCAGCAACAACATTTGGTGCATGAGAATTACATCGCCGCACTTGATCTTTTGCTCTTAAAACTGCCTGTTTTGCTAAAGCTGGTCCTGGAATAAAAGAGAAGCAATACTGAGCATCTGATAAGATCTAACTGAAAGTCAAAAACTAAAAATGGTTGAACATGCATGGTATGCTAAGTAAAATACAAGTGATATTTTTACTAGGTGTCGACTAGAGCTGGGAAGTTCATGCAACCTTACAGATCAGAGTAAGTGTGCTAAAAATGAAGAAACGTGCAACAAAATTCTCAAAATGTTGAAATGAGAAAACCATTAACAGACATAAATGAACCCTAGTAATAAAGATAAAAGGAAGCCTAAACATTAAAAAAAGAAGTTTTTAGTGGTATTTCAAATAAAACACACATAAATGAAGTTTAGAATTTACAGGAAGCCAACACAGCTAGATAACTACATAAACAATCATAGTTATAAACCGATAACACACAAACATGCAATAATAAACAATCTTACAGACTAATCAACATACCCATGGATAAAGTATAATACAACAAGGAACAAAAAACTGTACTTCACATAGCAGAAGAAAATGGATATAACAGAAGTCTAGTATTTGAGAAAATTAAAAAAGCTAAGAGCTATAGAGAGCATCATACCCAAGTTGAGATCGGCTACTTTTGTGCTTAGGTCATTGAACTCTTTTTGTCTAATTCAGACATTAAAAGAGGTATACTTATACATATTTTTTCTCTATAATGAAATATGGTTTGATATTCTGGTTAACTTGGTGAAGAGTAAATGAGTTTTTATATTACAGGAAAGAGACATCAGAGAGATGTGGCATCAACGTTAGAGCTCCATGTAAGGGTCTGTTTCAAAGGCTGAATATTTTTTACACTTTCTTGTGAATATATCTTTATACATATGTCTTTCCATATCAAAAATCAAGACTACTTTACACAAAATAAGAATATACATAGCAAAAATACTAGACAAAGAATGGATTTAATTAAATCCAATGCAAGATTGACTTGTTTCCAGAAAGGAGTATGTTATGAACGTGTCACAATATTCAATGCACTTCCAAAATACTTAAAATTACTATCGTCAAGAAAAATAGATAAGTACGAGGGCTGTCTCAAAAGTAAGTTACACTATTTTTTTAAAATCTGTGCAATTGGCGAGAAAAGTCCGGGAGTCGCATGGAACTTTTGTTTGGGTGTAATGGCAGCACTGCAAAATTTCTATGCATTTACCTTTAATCCTCAGACTGTTACGTGCCAGTAACCATGGAGACTCCGCTCATTCCTACCACCGATTGCGAAGTTTGTGCTGTTATTTGTTTTTTAACAGGAAAAATGAAAAGTGTGGCTGAAATTCATTGGGATTGTGTAGTGTATACAGTGAAGTTGAGTCCAGAGGTTCTACCCCCATTAGCCTTGAACCCGTAGGAACAAGACCCGGGCCTCTTTCAACCAGGGAGTTATCCGAGCTGTCCCAAAGGGCGCTCGGCATCCTCCGTGGGGCTAATAATTTGATATATATATATATATATATATATATATATATATATATCAAATTGAATGCAGTGACTGTAGGTATATATCAAATTGAATGCAGTGACTGTACTCAGGTATATATCAAATTGAATGCAGTGACTGTACTCAAATTTATATTGGAAAAACAAAAAGAAATTTAGAAACAAGAGCAAAGGAACACTTTAGAAACATAAAATATAAACAATTAGAAAAATCAGCAGTTGCCACACATTTTTGGGAAAAAAACCACAACATAAATCCAGAACCAAAACTACTGAAACATACATCAGGAAAACAAGAACTATCCACATGGGAACAAATCTTCATTTCAAAAAATAGGAACAAAGTATTCAATTTCGACATCCCCCAGAAGGATTTGTTCAGCAAGTTCCTTGAGCCGCCACCAGAGGAGACCTGTGACAAGGTATCGTCAGCTACACCAATGAGAACCAGTCGAGAGCCGGCCGATGATAGAGGCAAAGCCTCTGAAACTAGTTCCGGAAAAATTTAAAAGTAAGTGTTGTCTAGTGTCTTTAATCGACTCTCTTTAAAGTTAATTTATCAAAACAACACTGTTTTCAACACCTCCAAGAAAGTAATTGTAAGAAACAGCATATTCAGTGTATTCAAGCACAAAAAAATAAATCAACAAAAGCCACTACATTGACTCAAATCCAAAATTATTAAAATATGTGATAAACCATTACAAACTGACAATGTGGGAGAACATCTTAATATGGAAATATAAAGACCCATTAATAAAGTTTGAAATGCCCACTAGTTGACAATTTGTTAAAGAAGTTCATAGTTCCACCACAGCAGAGAAGACTGCAGGTAACAACAGATGAAAATTGGACTTTCCAAGTTGAAAATGGAAACTACTCCCAAAACTAATACCTTCAAAAAATTAAAATTTAAATGACATAGTGGGAAAAAATGAATACGAATAATTTTATGGATTTCAGCTGAACTTTCAAGGCATATTAATTCAAAGATACATACCTATGCCAACCTCTGTACATGAGTGGAGAGGTAATTATGTCAGTTTCCAAGGTTCATACAAGTCCATATGTGCATACTATACGAGGGCTATTTTCTTTGTTCAACCTCTAGTTGCTCTGCTACCTGATCAGACCAGCATAATGAAGCAGATCTCCACTTGGTTACTGAACAACTATCCCATCATAATATCCACTAGGGTAAAGGTGAATACGTTAGTTGTAAATAAGCTACAGGCACTTACAACATGGCCACCATTATTGTTTCACCAGCCAAGTGTGAGTTGCAAAGCGTCATTTGTTTTCTCCGGGTAGAAGGGAATAATGCAGTAGAAATTCATCGAAAAATGAGCCGTGTTTATGCCGCACACTTTATGAATGAGTGTGTTGTGCAGGAAGTTTAAAGAAGGCCAAACTGATGTTCATGACGAAAGTAGACAAGCATGCAAGTCTATCGCTAGTAATGACCTTGTTTAGCAAGTTGATCAAGCAATTAAAGACAGACGGAGGTTTACCATCAAGGAGTTGTCTATCCACTTTCTGGACATTTCAAGATCAGCACAAAGAAAATTGAATATTATAGAAAACTAACACATTAAGCACAATCCAAAACTAAACATTAAAATAATAATAAATAAATAATTTAAAAAAATTCACATTTAACCTGAGTACTCACTAAATTCTTATATTTTTAAAAACCATTTGCTAAGCTTCACAAAATAAATTCAGCTTACAGAAAATACTCTGCTACAAGGATCTGATATCTCAGAAACAAAGAGCAGGAACAACGGAGTTTGTTTAACTGAGGATGAATGCAATGTGCCTTTAAAATTGATTTTAAAAAGAAGAAAGTATTAACATCAACTTCTTAAGATAAGTGGACATAATTAACAAATATTTTTATTTGTGTAATATTAATTACTCCACTGTAACTAGCTTCATTTTCTTTGTAAAGAGCAGGAATTAGCCAAATCAACTACCTAAGTATGACAACATTTATATATGTAGGTAAAACTAAAAGAACTTAGAAACTAAATTAAAATAACACATGGGACACATCAAACAAACACATCTTCAGTTCCACACCATTTCTCAACATTTAATAATAACATTACACCAAATTTAATACTCCTAAAGCCCATCAAATAAATATTGAAATACAGAACTGAAAAAAGATTTTAATTACGAAAGAAACAACACTTAAAGAATATATGTAAAAACTGAAGCTATTAACAGTACAACAAATATTCAATAATTATTATATTTAGTGACTAAACTTCACTTGTCCTTCATATTAACATATATGTAGCAGGACTAGTTTTGCAAGTTTTTTTCTCCCATCATTTGCATCCCCAGCTTAAGTCATTTATTAACTGCTGTTACCATTACTGCCACTACACTACGATTATTTTTTTGTTTTATTGCCAAACCCTGAAAGTAAAACAAATTTATTGATAAGAATCCACTGGCAGCATTTCCAAATTCATTACGCCATCTACATTTTTCAAAATAATTATATTTTCCCAGATCTATGGGTTCATTTAATTGCTTTAATAATTTAACTTCTGGCTTTTTTCATGATTGTGACCAACAATGATCTGCAAGAGATAATGCAAAGACAGCTTGCCAGTGGGAACTGCACAAGTCTTTGATACTACTTGGATAAACATGGGTTGCTTCGCTCTCGAGTGAAGACATGGTTTAAAACTCCCAATTTTGATTTTAAGGGAGGCATTATAGTTATGCAATATATCCTACACCAATATATCGAATTTCACCCATCAAACCACAAGCAAGAAATCTGTTCAATACATGTACTCATTCACTGTGATATTGTTGGATTCCGAGAACCGTAAGAGGGAGGATGTTGCCCTGCAATAAGCAAAACAGTAAGTATGAATTGTCTTCTGTGCATCAAGTAGATTAGCAAGATTTTGTTGAACCAATTCTACACTTGATTTATTCATCTGTTTATATTTAGTACTTTAAAAAAAAAAAATTCATTTTCGTTTCCAAATGACAAATTTTACTAATGTAGTCCCTATCAAAAGCCAGACAACTAAACTCACAAATATCAGATTTTTTTATAATTACAAATGTTATCTCTTTCAGAAAAACTTAGCAAATTTTTTACCCCATAATTATTTTGAGGGCTAAAATTATTCCACAGACCTTTTGTATAGTTTTAATTAGTTGAAGAATACGTAATTTTTTGTTTAAATTATAATCACCTTTTATTTTCTTCTGAGTGGAAACCTTTTCAACATTTTTATATTTAAATTTCTCAGTCCTTTTACATATAAAACCTGTATTAAAAACATTAATTAATACAGTGTTGATAATATGTTTATATTCTCTAAATACTTCTTTATTATGCAGTATAAATATTAACTTACAACTTAAAACCATTAAAAACAGCAAATTTATATGAAAAATGTCAGAACTTTTATTTTTTATGTAATTGTAAGTATGAGATGATCTTTTATTAATGCTAATTACTATTATTCTTATATATTATGTTTAAATATAGGAAAGGAAGCAAAGTATTTTCAATTTCCAATGTGAATTACATAGCTGTATTCTCTAAATTTAAAATATTCAAAAATCATTTATATGTTTATTGAGAATAGAAAATTATTACCAACATATCTATACCAAAATTTAAAAATCAAAGGAAATGCTTGTTTTTTAATTTCAAAGAAGCCCATGAAAAGATCAGCAAGAGATAGTGCGTTATCCACTACTAAGCTAGAAGTTTGCTGAAAGAATTTACCATTAGAGTTGCAAACATTATAATCCAAGGATTGATGATTTCCTATGAGTAAGGACCAAGATACAATGAAGCACAAAATTAATATAATTTTGAGTTGAACTAGTACTCAATGCTTCATATATTGCTAGTGTTTACCTAGAACGCATTTCGTTAGAACCTTCCAAACATCCTCAGCTAATGTCGACTCGGCTAAAGATAAATGACTTACTATGCTTGGAGAAATTAAGTAATAGTGGTATCCAAATTAACCGATGAAACTATTTATAGTTCGTTTTTCACACTATGTCACTTACATTTAGATTTTTTGAGGAACTAGTTTCAAGAGCAGTTGTTCTCGCCTGCGGTTTTCTCTCTGCTGGTGGAACTATGAACTACTTTACCAAGTTATCATATGGTAGGATTTCCAAATTTATTACTGTCCTTATACTTACATATTAAGATATTCCCACATTGTCAGTTTGTTATGGTTTATCACACATTCTCATAATTATGGATTTGGCTCAATGTAATAGTTTTTGTTATAAACATGAAATGCTACTGCTGACTTGTCTTGCTGTTTTAATTTGATGTTTCTAAAATGTTCTCTGACTCCAGTTCTTAGGTTTCTTTTAGTTTGCCCTATGGAGAATTTTTCACAATCCTTACAACTTATTTGGTATATTCCAAATCTATTGATTGGTTGAATTCCATCTTTTGTTTCTGAATTTAACAATTTTGAAACTGAGTATCTATTGAGAGGTTCCAAGATATTTTGTTCTTTAAAGATCTTTTTGAATTTGTTAAATGTTTTTTGGTAGCACGTGAATTTACTGAGTATGCTGTTATTTTTTCTTTGGTAGAAGTGCTTGCTTTTTTTAATGGTTTTCTTGATGGACAGCTCTATTTGTTGGACCTAAATATCATCAGAAATAACTGATGCAGACTTAGCAAGTTGTAATTTCTAGGTCCAGAAATCTGTGTATCTCTTCTGTTGGTACTGTAAGCTGGAAATATGTCTTTGCCAATATTTTTTCTAGGTCAGATATATTTTCCAATTTTATCTGAATGTCCTTATAGATAATACTAGCTTCTTGGATGATTTGCACAGGTCAGAAGTCTTATCATAACTAGATAACAAAACAGCTGGTGATCATTATCATGGACAATAATATAATTGTATATTCTTATTGTTGCCATGTGAAGCAGAAACCTCAGGTTCTAAGAGGGAAAAGATCAATAGAAACTAATACAACAGTAGAGATCATAAATAAGCATAATGGGAATAAAAAGGGAATAAATGATATAAGAAACAAAGTTAAAAAGAATATTCGAAATAGCAATACAGTACAAATGAAGGAAAAATTGGACAGGAGTTGCCTCTGGGCACACAGACAAGGCAGGAAACACAGAACAATAGAACCGACATCAAGACGCCAGTAAAATATGCGAGGTATAAGGAAAACTCAGCCAAGCATGATAGAATACCGTTATGACGCTGAGAGGTCATACAACCCAGAGGGGCGGAGAATAGTACTGATGCATAGCAACGACATACGGAGGTGACCAATAAGAGAAAATTAAAGAGATAAACCCTGCCAATAAAATGTAGAGTAAACCACGTGATAGGCGTAAAATAGGAAAGGAATAGAAAATGGGCGGTGATAGGAAAGAAAAGCTAGGATAGAAGCTGAAAATACGACAGGCAAAAGAGCGTCACTCTGCTTGTGAGGACGACGGAGAGAAGACGTGTTATTGGAAGGTTACTCCGGTACTGAGTATTGTGATAAAAGTAGGATCAGATGTCGCAGTCCGACTTAGAGTTATGGTCTTGAAGATAGTGCAAATATAGGGAATAACAAGGGAGTTCGCGAAGCAACGTAAAAACATCGTAAAGGGGAAAGGAAAATTAGGAAGACAACGCAAGTGTTAACAAGAGAGCGACGAGAGCCCGGCTAAAGAAAAATAAAGGAATTGAAAGACGGTCAACACAACTTTTCATAACCGAACCCTGAGAAAGAGATCCCAGCTCACCGACGATTAGACAAAACACCCACCTTTCCACCTCACCGTCAAACCTTTCACACTCCAGCCCTAAACAAGCACACATTAGGACAACGAACCGAAAAAGAACCCACACCAAACTGGCACCCAACGTGTCCTAAACCAACTCTGAAGTTCGGCACTACGACAACGAGGAACATACAACTTTAGCATCACGACACCGGAGACGCACGCCGACGACCAGGGGAGCGACAACAGGAAGCAACAACTACAACCTCAACATCACGACAACGGAGAAGAACGCCAGGGACGAGGGCATCCATCACGACAACAGGGACGTCACGACCATCAGAGCCAAAGGAGGTAAAAACAACACATCAGCACGAGTAAGTACACCTTAAACATCTTTCTACAAGGAGAAGAGACATAGGGCCAGCCAAGTAGTGCATCCGTAGACTGTAAATAAGTATATGCTACTGAGAAGTGGTAGAACGACAAAAGTAACAATGGCGGAACAATCACAGGAGCAAAACATGAACAGCCCAGCACAAGACATTAGTACTGCAACAGTAGTAAGCCTCACAAATACAATGCAACAGATGCTCCAACAATTTCAGAACAATATAGAAACAAGATTAGGAGAACTAGGTGAACAAACCCAAAGACTAGAAACTAAAATTGTAGAGCAGAACCAGACCCTAGAAAATAGATTAGAAGAACAAAGTCAGAATTTAGAGACCAGATTAGGAGAACTAGGAGAGAAAACCCAAAGACTAGAAACGAAAATATTAGAGCAAAATCAGACCATAGAAAAGAAAATAGCAGAACAAACACAAACTTTACGAAACCAGTTAGAAAGTAAACTAATAGAACAAAATAGGCACCTAGAGAACATTAGGTTAGGACAGGCCACAACTCAGGCAGAATTCCTACACATGCGTACAGAAATGCATGATGCACAGCAGGACATTGTAAATATCAACGAAAGAATAAATAACATGTCTAGTACCAGTAATAATGTGCATGCCCAGTTGAGCGATGAGTTGCGAAATACCTGCGCCAGTATAGAAAATAGACAAAAGGAATGGCACGAGCAGACACAGTCTGAACTCATAATAATTAAAGAAACTCTGACGCAGGCGGCCGCAGCTCACCGGTCAACGCAAGTAACCATTGCAAACCATACGCGAGAAATGACAGTGCTCAAAGAGGCCATTAACGACCTCAGAATAACAAATGACCAGCCTCAGAGTACTGACATTCCGAACGTACCGGTTAGGCAGGGGATGTTGAACTCGTGCCAGAACACGCCTTCATCAGCCCCCACAGATACATGTAATAGTGTGAATCAGGGTAGCATTTTCAATAATTGCGCAAATACAGGATACCCCTACCATTTTAACCTATTAAATGAAATTACCGTGCCAACATTCAATGACGACAGGGACAACGCGAAGCGTTATATAATGGACGTAGAAGCATATTTCACTCTTAAAAACATCCCAGAGGAATACAAAATGCTTATTATTAAGAAAGGCTTACAGGGACGATCACTCACGTGGTTTCGATTAGCAGTTGGTGACCATACCAGGTATGCAGAGTTTCGACAAAACTTTCTCACCAAATATTGGAATGGTGCCACACAATATGCTGTGCGGACCAAAATAAATACAGGGAAATATCTGCACAGGGGAACACAGATGGTTGACTACTTTCTAGACCTAGCACAACAGAGTAAGATGCTTGACCCGCCGATAGAGGATCATGAATTCATTAATCTCGTGATAAAACATTTCCCAAAACATATAAAGAACCATTTAATAGTAGCAAGACCGAACACTATAAACGAGACGATCGAACTTCTGACGGCACTGCAACCACAGATGACGGACTCAAATACAGAACCACGAGAGGGCAGACCGGTATACAATGAACCGAATCTTAGTGGGACCAGGGCATACAACACAGGAAATGCCCGGAGAAATGACAACGCCCAGAATAGAGAACGATACAGAGACCATGTACCTGCCTTTGAACACAGAAACTACAATACACGCTACCAAAGACAACCCCGAGAAAATCCCCACCATTTTCAGGAACCACAACTACACAACGTACATTGGGTACGTACACAAAGACCACAGCAAAGGAGAAACGGCTACGATAGGAACACAACAAGAGAGAGAAGATACAATGCTTTTAGGAGACCCTATACGAACGACATACCACGAGAAAATCCACCAGACCGTAATTGGACCAATAATGGACATTACCAGGAAAACCGACCCGCCGTGACAGACAACCGGACAGAACACATGAACAGTAGGGAAAAGCAGCAAACGTCGAGGCAAGAAAACCCAGGCAATACATCTCCAACGACAGTATATAACAATGGCGCAGTGACACGACAGAAATGGTTTGCAAATCAGACGTTCGTCCCAACTACACACACATCTCTAAACGGCGCAACGAACACACTCAACCAGGAAAACTAGATGTGGGTAGGATAACGTTCCCGAATCCGACCCCGAGGTATGTGAAACAAGATGGGAACAGGAGCAAAGCTGTAGCAAAATTACAAATACAGGCAGATGAGACAGAGGCCGAAAGTGACAATACAACTGGAAAAATAAAACAACCGGACATTGTAGAAACACCACAAATAGAAATCACCATAAACGAAGAAATTTATCAGGCAACCTTGGATACAGGAGCAACTGCTTCTGTATGCAGTTTAAAATTCTTTAACGACTTAGAAATGAAAGGTTTACGTCTACAAACACTACCCACAAAGAATGTATATATTTTGACAGCCATCAGCAAAAAAAAACAACGCATTCAAAAACAAACAATGATTCCATTTCGTTTAGGACAAATGCACGTTGAACTCATTTTCTTAATAATACCACATCTGGCAGTACAAATCATTTTAGGAAGTGATTTCCTAGAGACATTTAAAGCTAACATCAACTATGCAAACAGGTATTTAACTATACGACGAGATAACGAAGAGGCAACGATCGGGTTCTCTCAGCTGACTGACCAGGTCATTAACTTAACAGAAGCAGAAAACCTATTAGAGGAAGAAACCTTTTTTGTGCAATATGTGCAGGTAAAATCAGGTGTTCACATTGCGGAACTTAGAATCCAGGAAGTAAACAAAGATGATACAGTCGAGGATAATTTTGACGACACCTGCGAGAGCAAGGAAGACCCAGGTAGACGAAACGACTCCAGTTATCCACACATCACCATAAGAAATGGCTCCCTGGACGTAAGAGAAAATACACCTGTCAAACAAGGAGAGACAGAATCAACCTTTAGACTTCCCCCTGAAATACCAGATCCGTACGTAAACATATGGACCAAAATAAATGACAAAGTACAGGGAACCACACAACTAAACGACAGCCAAAAACAAACTCTTTTCTCCGTTTTATGGAAGAATAAAGACGCATTTACAGAAAAAACAGGCTTATGTACATCATTCTGTTACGAATTTCACATAAAAGAAGTAAATCCCTGGCGCTACAAATGTAGGAACATTCCTATGAATTTAAAACAAGCAGTAGATGAAACCATTAAACAAATGCTAAAACAGAATATTATACAAGAATCAAATACGCCCTACATAAACCCTCTGTGCATTGTACGTAAGAGTAATGGGAAGGCACGCATTACCATAGATGCCAGACACCTCAATAAATTTATTATGCCAGACCACTTTAGAACCCTCAGTATAGAACAAACACTAGCCAGCATAGGAAGGAAGAAATGGTCCTCCTCAATAGATCTTACAAACTCATATTTACAAATTCCCATACCTCCACACCTAAGAAAATTCACCGGATTCTTGTACCAAGGCCGCGTGCTAGAATTCACGAGATTGCCTTTCGGCTTATCAGTGAGCGCAAGTGGTTTCTTAAGAGCCATGTATGCAATATTTAAAGATCATGCGCAAGAATTCTTGACAGAGTACGTCGATGACTTCATTATTCACGACAGGACAATAGAAGAACACATACAACATTTAGATTATGTCATCTCAAAGCTGAGAACAAATGGGCTGACCTTGAATTTGGAGAAGACAAAGTTCTTCCAGTTGGAAACAAAATTTTTGGGATACAACATTTCGGAGAAAGGAATATCTCCAGACAAAGATAGAATTAAAGCAATCAGGGAAATTCCACCTCCGAAAAACATTAGACAGTTACGTCGAGTATTGGGCATCTTCCAATATGAGGCACGCTTCCTAATTAATTATGCGAAGGAGATAGCACCTCTGAGAGCACTCTTAAAGAAAGGCACAAGATGGCGGTGGACGAACGCACACCAAGAAATTTTCGAAAGGGTGAAAGAGCTATTCGGACAAGCAATCTTACTAGAACGCCCACGCAGCGACAGAACTTTTTATATATACACCGACGCATCAAGTTCAGGTTTTGGAGCAATACTGTGTCAACTCGACGACCAAGGAAACCAATGTGTCATAAGTACGGCATCGAGGAACCTGACACACACGGAGAAGATAGCTTGTGTCACTGAACAGGAAATAGCAGCCATTTTTTTCGCGATTCAAAAATTTAAGGATTTCATCTTTAACTGCAAAATAACAATATTTTCGGACCATGTGAGCCTCTCCTTCATAAATAATTGTAAACTGACAAGCACCAAAATCTCCCGATACATACATGAAATTATGTCGCATGACGTCACCATTAAACACATCCCAGGAAACCAAAACATTTTTGCAGACACATTGTCACGTTTGAACACAAAAGGCGACATACCTGAATGCATAGGTAACACACAAAGAGAAGTCCACGTGTTGAAACTAGACCTGCAGGGCAACAAAGAACTGACAAAACAAATAAAGAACATTAAGAAAATCCAACAAGAAGACGACAAACTTGCTAAAATTTTAACAACAGCTCCTGAAATTCAGAAAGACACAAAAGGACTATATGGCAAACGTGATGGAATCCTTTATAAACTTCAAGGCAGACACCATCCAACATGGCGAACATACGCCCCACGCGTCCTTGAAAATCTTATAATTGATTCATTTCATACAGCAATTATCCACGGGGGAACAGAAAAAACGTGTTTAACGATAGAGGAGTATTTTTATATCCCTCGGCTCCAACACAAAGTACGGCAACGTATATCTGCCTGCATTATCTGTCAAAAAGCAAAACCTATGAACGTGAAATACGACACTCCACCAATATCAATATTACGCGACAAACCACTAGCTCTCGTCACAATAGATGCTCATGGACCAATGCCTACGGGAACGGCAGGAATGAAGTACATATTCGTAATGGTGGACGTATTTACCAAATTCACTAAATTATACCCGATGAGGAGGCTAACAAGCGCAAATTGTGCAAGCAAAATTCTGGACGATTTTATACCGAAATATGGCAAAATGGACGCCATTTTGGCTGATAACGCGTCCATACACAAAGGCAAACATTTCGTAAATAAGATAAGAACATCAGGTATAAAAATATATAACTCCACAGCATACCACCCGGAAAGTAACCCGTGCGAGAGATCGATGAGGGATCTATCCATCTACCTGCGAATATTAACATACCGCAAAAGACATACCTCGTGGGTCACCCAAGTACCACTAATAGAAAAAATCATGAACAACACGATCAACCCGAACACTGGTATAGCGCCAGTCAAGCTACACCTAAACCAAACGCCAGAAAGCATTTTACCAGGCTTAAAAAGAGCAATTAACACAGACGAAATGAACGAAATCCAGCAAATACAAGAAGCCTACGAACGCCTAAGGAAACGAGCAGAAACTAGAAATAGAAGGAAGAAAAGATACAAAAAGAAACGGATGCCGAACATAGGAGATAAGGTGCTAGTGAGAACCCACAACAAATCTTCAATGCTTAACAAAACATCACAAAAACTGCATATCCTTTGGGAAGGGCCGGCTATGATCGTTGCGAAGTTCGGTGATCGTTCTTTTGAGCTGGTAGACTATAAAACGAAGAAAAACATAGGTAGATATAACATAGCACTATTACGACCCTTTAAAGAACTGGAAATCACACATACTCAAACCATTACCTGACGCGAACCGGAGTCACTGAACTCATTAATGTACGGCACAGGTAATTAGTAAACACCACTTTGTTACAAATAGAAGAAATACACACGTTTCACAGAAATAAGAATAACGGACATAGAGAGTAAACGCGATGGAATTTAACTATAATATAAACAAATGCTACACCTGGTTATACTAATAAAAAAAAAAAAAAAAAAATTTTGTACTTAGAATAAGTTAGCGGAACATACAAGGAGTTATAAATACAAGTGCCGAAAACAAAAGCAATCACGACATTGCAGTGACGCGAGTGACAGTGTATGAAACATTAAAGGTTCACTATACTTAAAGAGGCAATGTAAAGCCCACAAGACAACAATAAAACAAATAATGTAAATAAATAGAGAAAATCAGAGACAATCCAAAAATGCAAAATCAGATTGATAACGTAATGTAAAATATTGGACACATTGAAAAGTAAGAAAATATATAATAATGTATATAAGGGCATAAATGTATAAATGTATGTATGTATTTTATTGTAAAAAAAAAAAAAAAAAAAACAACCAAACAAACGCTCTAAAGCTCCTTGCTTGCACTTGCGTTGAAGAAGGGAAAGAGGAGAAACTAGGTAACAATTGTCAGCGTTAGCACGTTAGTTAAACTTTGAAGGTCGCGGTTTCGTGGGACTTTCGAAGGAATTTGAAATTTTTCCCAACTTGTGAGAAAAATAGCAATATTCCTCCGAAGGGCATTTGAAGCAGAAACCTCAGGTTCTAAGAGGGAAAAGATCAATAGAAACTAATACAACAGTAGAGATCATAAATAAGCATAATGGGAATAAAAAGGGAATAAATGATATAAGAAACAAAGTTAAAAAGAATATTCGAAATAGCAATACAGTACAAATGAAGGAAAAATTGGACAGGAGTTGCCTCTGGGCACACAGACAAGGCAGGAAACACAGAACAATAGAACCGACATCAAGACGCCAGTAAAATATGCGAGGTATAAGGAAAACTCAGCCAAGCATGATAGAATACCGTTATGACGCTGAGAGGTCATACAACCCAGAGGGGCGGAGAATAGTACTGATGCATAGCAACGACATACGGAGGTGACCAATAAGAGAAAATTAAAGAGATAAACCCTGCCAATAAAATGTAGAGTAAACCACGTGATAGGCGTAAAATAGGAAAGGAATAGAAAATGGGCGGTGATAGGAAAGAAAAGCTAGGATAGAAGCTGAAAATACGACAGGCAAAAGAGCGTCACTCTGCTTGTGAGGACGACGGAGAGAAGACGTGTTATTGGAAGGTTACTCCGGTACTGAGTATTGTGATAAAAGTAGGATCAGATGTCGCAGTCCGACTTAGAGTTATGGTCTTGAAGATAGTGCAAATATAGGGAATAACAAGGGAGTTCGCGAAGCAACGTAAAAACATCGTAAAGGGGAAAGGAAAATTAGGAAGACAACGCAAGTGTTAACAAGAGAGCGACGAGAGCCCGGCTAAAGAAAAATAAAGGAATTGAAAGACGGTCAACACAACTTTTCATAACCGAACCCTGAGAAAGAGATCCCAGCTCACCGACGATTAGACAAAACACCCACCTTTCCACCTCACCGTCAAACCTTTCACACTCCAGCCCTAAACAAGCACACATTAGGACAACGAACCGAAAAAGAACCCACACCACATGTCAGCAAAGTGTATTCTTAAATTTGACATTTTAGTAACCTTTGTGCAACTTCCCAGTTTGTGGCTTGAATCCATGAAGTTTTGTTCAGTATTAGAGAACAGTGGATAAATGAGGTGCATTTAAATGCTACAAAGCATAGGAAAATATCTTGTACTAAAATATATGACTTATTCTGTTATGAAGTAATATTACTTGCACCACAGAACAAGCAAAAATGTTGACCAACCATAGCATGTGTAATAGATGAGCATGCATTCTTTAGCTTATAATTCAGCTTTTCTTGATAGCTGCCATTCAGAAATAATACAGTGAAAGAACTAGAGCACCACTAACTATACCAAAAAATGTGAACTCTCAATTATTCTCTTACTAAGTTGCTTTGGCCACTAAACTGAATTTTTTTGTAATTCTGTGCTACGATAGAAGGATTTTTGTCATCTATTTTGCTGCTAAATCAGTTGCTAATAGGTTTCATTTTAATAATATGAATACTCGTATTAAGATCCAGAAATGTTTATATTATATAAGAAAGTGCATTTTTTTATGTCCTCCAGCATTAAGTCATATCGGACAATGAATGAAACGGGTGAAATGATGCTCAAATGAGTCCGGGGTCCATGGAGCTTAGAGTTACCCAACATTTGACTATCAGGATAAGGGAAAACCCCAGGCAAAAACCCTATCCAAGTAACTCACCCTGACCAAGATTCGAACTCGGGACCTCTTGAACGTGAAGCAGACACGCAACCATCTACGCTACCGAGGCGGGCTAGTTCTCCATTAAGAAATATATAAGTAAAATGGAATATTTATGCAACTTTCAAAACGTTTTTTTTAATATGTATATATATTTGAAACTAGTCCCTCAGTAATATAAGAAAAGTGACGAGTGTCAATAAACCAACTACAAATAGTTTTATGATATATTTGCATGTTAATATGAATTTTGTGAAATTTTGTAGGTTCAAATCTAACATACAAGTAGGTTAATATGCATAATAAAGCTAATTATGTTACGAGATCAATATCTGAAAATTCATGAAATACTTGGCCAGAAGTTCTATACCTATTAAAGACAATCTCATGAGGTGTTTTCTTAAAATTGTAACCAGAGAACAGCAGCAGCAGTCAACATGTAGTTGATGAAAGCAAATGCTTAAAACATGCCTCATTTAAAAAGATATTAAGTGATGTAATAAGTATATAATTGAACATCTTCCAAGCATAAAGAGTATCTAATAAAGGTTTATCCCCACAGCTTGTACATGCTGGCCACGGTTCCCAATGTTGTGGGTTCAAACTGGGAGGAGGGAGATGGATTTTTTGGGCTTGGCTTCCTTCAGAAAGGAAGTAAAAAGCTGGTGGCCATTTGTCATAGGTTTATGGCACATAAAAGAACTTCAGGCTCAATAAAAAGCCTATGCTGCAAAATTATGCAGCCTTTCCTGTCAAACATAGAATGGGACACTGAGAATCACAGTAGTTATAGAGAGCCTGTAAATGAAAACTCAATTTAAATTTTTCCATAGCTTGTTATACATACCTGCATATCTCAACTCATGGATATCTTTATCATGTGCGTCTGGTAGCTGAACAGCTACATCACGATAAGCTTGATATACAATTTGACATTTATGGGCTAAATGAAGATAGGAATCCGATAATCTCAGTAAACCTTCTTTTACTCTAATTAACTTCATTACTTCTGTTTCTTGAGTTCGTTCCAAAACTGAAAAGAAATAAACAAATTTCATCCTAACTCACAATGCGTTATTCATGCATGTGTTTGAATTAACTTTCAAATGATTTTTTCCAGATTGCAACTGTATGCTAGAGAAATGATGTGGCTCATATTTAACATTATAGTTTTTTGTCATTTCTGTAAAAAGTGAGTTTTGTGTCTTTTCTAATTTACAAAAAACAAAACTTTTAAGTGTGTTATGTGCATAACAATTTTAAACCCTTGTGCTTTCATCAATAGCAGAATAATAAAACTTGTAGCTTGTTTAATGGTAACAGTATACCAGGCTATCTAAGTAGTGAAATGGTAAGCTTTTTACAACAGTGTAACATGTATTTCATACAACCGTATTGAGACAATCTTTTTTGTATACAGATTAAGCTATACATTTTCAAGTTGCTGCTCATTTCCACAATTTACATTTTCCCTTATTTCATACATTTTTCTTCTATAATCTTTGCAAAAGTTAAAGGTATATGGAGGTAGGCCATACTGCAGACTCCGCAAATCCTAAGCTTGTCCCTCCTATTAGTGCAGATGAATGTGTTACACACATTTCACGTGCCTGAACTGAGAACATAATCTTTATTAATTATGCTCGGATAAATATTTGAAAATGACAGATGCCAATCTTATAAGAAAGAATTTTATTTTCTCATCATGACCATACAAAAATCCTGTATCTCAGATACTTGGAACGCGAGCGATACACATTTTATCTCCACATGGTTATGGTTACCCAACATCCATCCATTCAACACAGATAAGCCTGAAAAACAGCACCATTCCTGCTTAAGTTATTCTCGGGAAGCAAGCCAGATGAAAAGATGATTAGAAATCGACATTTCGGGAGTGTGCATCTCTCCCATCATCAGAATATTTATTAAATGTTATAGCCACAAATAAATCACTGGATGTAACACAAATATAAACAAAGACAAAACACTATCAAAATTTGCAATAATGAACGAAAGATTGTTTTCAGTAAACTAAATGCCTGGTCAGGAAATGGTGTGAGTATAGAAAATTAATTGGGTCAAATAAATGTAACTACTTAACTTGATTATCAAGCTGTATTGATCTGTGCTTCTGTGGTTATAATATTTAATAAATATCCTGGTGATGGGAGAGATGCACACTCCCGAAACATCAATTTCTAATCGTCTTTTCACCTGACTTGCTTCCCAAGAACAACTTGAGCATATTCGTCACCAGGAAAGCTTCAGGTCTTATTTTAGCACCATTCCTTCCTCACAATGCTTATCAATAAACAGTACACCTACTATGAATATGGAAGTCACACAATTTGAAACCGACTGAGTTAATGTTAAGTTTGTTTTCAGAGTAGCAATGTGCTATTTTGTTAAAGTGAAGTAAGTTAAAGTAAGTCGTGTGTCGAACTCGAGCTGAAATATTGTTAATGTTACATTAAATTATTATTATTATACACATATCTTTTCTCCAGTGTTCGTGATCCAAGCGAGTGAACATGTTCCCCAAAGCTGAGACAAGTGATGGTTCAATCAACAAACATGAAGTGATTCATTCTCGGGGCAGAAAAATTATATTTAATGTTAACAAGTTTTTACAAAAGCTCTCCAATGCAGAATATAGGGCAACTAGATTTTTCAAAAATCCAGTAATTAACTGGAAGCTTGTGGTGTAGGTAGTGTACACAGTGTCACGAATTTGTAGTGAAGCAGCTGCATCGTTAGAAAAAGGGAGCAAGCCTGTATTACAATCTCCGGGCATGATCCACATAGTTGGAAAGTGGGTTACTGAACTGGAAACCGTGATTGCTGATCTACTGCTGTGACATGTATCAAGGTAGGATTTTAATATATAGAATAAAAAGAAGTATTTCAGAAAGTGGAGTGCCATTGTTACTATAATTAGGCATATGAGTCAGCCTTGTATATACTTTTCTCCACTTACAAGTTTTTTGATGAAGACTAGTTTCTGGGAATCTCTTCCCTATTGTCAGTTCTGTGGTTGACTGATGATGCATCCGGTGTCTGCATCATCAGTCAACCACAGAACTGACAATAGGGAAGAGGTTCCCAGAAACCAGTCTTCATCAAAAAACTTGTAAGTGGAGAAAAGTATATACAAGGTTGAATCATTTGCCTAATTTTAGTAGGATTTTAATGTTTTAGAAATTTCAATGTACTGTTTAATTATGCGAAAAATAGGCAGATCCTTTGCTGGCATGTAAAATACGCTTTTATGTACAAAACGTCTGTCGGTACACACTCTACGCTTGGCAACAGCACTCCGCTTGAGCACTGACCAGCATTCACATGCCTTTAACTTTTGCAAGCGGTATAGTATCCCGAAAACTGGGGGAAAAAATTCTATAACAAAATAAAAATAACTGGCTGAAAATACCTTCAAATTGTGCCTGATCTCTAGTGGTTTCTGCTTGTGACAGCTTCATTTCTAGCTGCTGAGCTTCCTCAGAGGTTCCTCTTTTGATAACTTTGCCAAGTTCCTTCTTTATCTTTGCTTCTCTCATCTCACAGGCTGATACATGGTTTCTTGCTTGATCTAAGTGATTTTCATCCTCCAAGATCATTTCAAACTGATAAATGAAATTTTTTAAACTGTCTGAAAATAAAAAATTGATAACATGAGTAAGCTTACTCATATTATAAAATGTATTGGTTCATATGCATTGGGAATTTCTCTGCACCTTAAAAATACAGTTGTCATTCCATGAAAGAGGGATGTAAACAGAAAATATTGTATTACAGAAGTTGTTTCTAACTACTATGCATTTTCAACTGGCCTTTTTTTTTTAATGTGGAGTTAAAATTGATCAACATTTCCAGTTAATAATGCTGACTTACCTAACACAGAAGTACAGAAGCACACAATACCTCTCTGCTTCAAGAATAAACTGTATACTAGTTTCAAGAAGGAGACAATGTGAGTAAAAGTAAAAATCTTAAGTTATTAACAGTGAATCTAAACAACTAAACTGATAATTTAGCTAACTGTTTGTGACAGGATTTACATTGGTAAAAAAATTAAATGTCATTTGAAAGTAGAATGAAAGAACAATTTAGAAACATTAAATATAAACAAATTGATAAATCAGCTATAGCAGATTATTTTTGGTCACTTAATCCTCAGACTAATCCAGTGGTGAAATTATTAGAACAATCAAGTGGAACCATAGATTTGATGGTTTGGGAAAAAATATTTATTTTGAAAAACACTGATCATGTAATGAATTTTGAAATAACAGCAATTAATTTTTTGAATACCTTTGTTTTACTTTCAGAAGTTAGCAATAAAACAAAAATCCACAAAAGTGGACATAACATAATGGTAAATAATAACCTGGCTGATGATGCAAATGGATTTGTGAAATGAGTCCTGTTATAATATATATTAATTTCAAATACAAGTGAAGTTTACTCACTAATTATATAATTTAACCTTCTGTATTGCAGAGTCAAATTTTGCTATACACAAGTTAATTACCTAAAAGAAATTAGGAAAATCTAATTCTTAACTAGCCTTTTCTCTGAAGCGAGAATGATTTTATAATGATAAATTATCTATTAAATTATTAATTATAAATATCATTAAGAAAGTATTTAATGCTAACTCTAAAAATTTGTTCTTCAGTGTTTAAAATATGTTCTAGATAAGCTTATAACTGACAGTATATGGAACAGTTGTCCCTGAATGAATACTATGTTGTTTCTCCGAAGTAAAATGCTAAAGCGTAACACATCTTTAAGAGCTCTCTATCAATCCAAGCATCTAAACCATTTTCTGCTATGTAGTGATTTATGTAGACAGCTCAATTTCAAGACATTTCTTTCTTTCATACTTTTTAAAATTCATTTCTTAACAGAAGGTACTGAAATAGTTTGACTTCTCTATATATAAAAGATATCTTAAAGTTTGGACTATATTTATAAAAGAAGTAGGTTGTTTGGTAAGGTAGACAGCCTAGACTTTAAATATTTGCAACTGTGGTCTTACTTGAACTACCACCACCATTACTACTGGGGCAATGGAATGCTTTTATGGTCAAAGTCAGTGGTTTCTTCAATTTTCGTACATCTGGGAAATCAGCAATATGAGCGGTGTTCCATACTGATTTACACTCCTTTTACACTCACTAGGAATATCTATGCCTGGACATATAAATTCACTTTCTCAACATTTCTTCATTAAGCTGCACATGCTTGCACTAATGTGGTAATTTCTCTAGGCCCTCTGTGAAGCACTTCTTCAGAATCTGTAGCATCCACTGCAGAACAGCTGCTCACAGTTCCTGGAAGTCAGTGAAATGTCTGTGCTGAGGTTTCTCATAGTCCAAATAGGTGGTAATCTGAAGGGGCCAAATCAAGAGAATATGGTGAGTCTGGTAATAACCGAAACCACATTTCAGCAAAGGCAACCGTGATTTTCTGGCTCATATGGGGATAAGCACTGTGTTGCAAGATAATACTTTCACCTATTTTTCCAGTCATTTTTTTTTTAATGGCACGATGCAACCTTTGAAGAATCTCCACATATGCTATACTGTTAATGGTGGTAACCGTTTCCAGGCAGCCAATGAAGAGAATTTCACCCTTGTCCCAAAAGACTGTGGCCATCTGTTTTCTTATTGAAGGCACTACAAGGAATTTGGCAAGGGGGCTGCCTTTGCCTATATGCTTCCACTGCACTGATTGGGCTTTGGATTCTGAGTCATTTAGTGGAGCCAAGTCTCATTGAAATCACAAGTTTGGACATGAAACCTTCTGGATAATGGCTGTGGCATTGAAGATCACTGCACACATAATTGTTTGTGTTTCAGCTACATTTGGGTATTTGGATACTCACCTGGCAGACACCTTCCCGAGCTTAAGGTGTTTGTGCAGTATGCTGGTAAGTCCTGTGATGGCCTCCAGATCCATGAAAATATATCTTTTCACCCAAATATGCTTTATTTCCATTCTTGAGATGTTGATTGGAGTACCACAGTCACTTTTCTACAGTTCCTTTCTCTGTTGATGTGTGGCCACTTTTCCGGACATTCAAGCTACTTGTACATGGTTTTTCGTGACAGTGCACACAATCCACATAATAATACCAATCACCTATGATTATCCCCAGTGTTTGCATCTTCCATAGAAAATACGTCATCCAGTACTGTCCTTGATTATACTCCATGATGTCTGCTCACGTGACAATTGGAAAAATGGGCTGTACTGTGCAAGGATTACATTTCTAGGATTTTCCTGCCATCTACGTTAGACCAAAGCACTACATATTTGCAACTGAAATGATAAGTCAAATGCTGCACCATGAATGATGGGAAAAAATAAAAGTATGATATGATTTACTAAGTACTAAACCAACTACATCTTGCGCTACTCCTGATTTGGGAACTGGTCATTTTTGCTAATAGGGCAGTGCTTCAATACACTTACATACTTGATACATGTTTGCCCCTTTTTAATAGTAAATGATATTCACAAACATCTCCTATTACATCTTCACTGCATCATTCAAAATATCTGGAGCATTCACTTTACAAAATTCAATTTAACTTTTCACTTTCGCTGTCTATGCACTTGTCTCTACTATGTCTAACAACAACCCTTTTTGTTCTTTTTTTAGTTCCAAATCATCTCTATATTCACACCTCTCTTCCCCTTTCTAATATATTAAATCTCTCATTATCACTTCTGCATTACTGTATTTCTCAATTAACCTTCAAATGTCTCTTTCTAAAAGCTCCGTCAAGTAGGAGTTGTACATTTCACCTCTTCTTACAACATATTTAAACTCTTTATTTTAATATTATCAGTAAGTGCAGTAAGTTTACCGTGCTGATTTTATTTTTTAAGCCTTCACAGTTCCAGAATCCCAGTCAACTGTCTGCTATTGTGAACCTTTTCTCAATCAGAAATATTTAATTTAGTTTTTTTTTTATTACTTTTCAGCTGAATGCCTTTCGCTTATCTTTGTTTTGTAAAACCAACATGCTTCCATGTGGAGAGATTGCAATGTTTTCTCCTCCTTTTCTCCCAATGGCTTGCCTGCCTTCCTCTCCCTCTTCTTCTCTGCTACCAATAGTTTGCGTCCAGTTCCCCTCTCCACTAGACTATGTGCCGCTTGTAACTCCTCCTTGAATGGAGAGACAGTCACTGTCTCTTTCTTGCATGTTGGACCATTTGTAATTGATGCAGCTGCTTCTAATTGCTGTAAATGGCTAATTTTTTTCCCTCCCGAAATAAAAGTATAAATCAATATGAAACATCTCTCATAGGTTTCTTGTTCTGCAATGCATAGTATTTACCATACCTACTACCAAGCAGCTTATATGCAAAAGATGAGTGATCAGCAAGCAAAACAGTGGGATTTAAAATATGGATGGTACATTTTAATGAATAAAACACAGCCACATTCAAAAACAATCATCAGTTCTGTATGTAATCATGATGCCCAACTGTTATTGGCATTACAACCATCTCTCGCATGACAGCTGTAGCTGCTACTGTAGCATTTGCAGTAGACTGCCTGATCTAATTCATTAGCATTTCATTTCAAATCATAATCATTAGCCATTTCTTTAATGTCATTTTTAGTTTCAGTCCATGTATTTTAAACTATCAGCATGTTATAAGCTGTCGGTTTACTTTACTCCACAGTGGATTTCATTATTTATTCCAATGAGCATATCAGTTCCGAGGAATGAAGGCTATATGCAACTGCAGAATTTATAAAATATTGAACTTCTGCTCATTATGCATGAGCTACCAACAAGTATAGAACTTACAATGGTATCAGGAACATAAATCAACAGTATATAAACACTTTTACTGACTGGTCAAAAGCAAAAATCAGAACAGAAATTTGATTAATTTAAAATGTCTAAACTCACCTGCAAATTCTCTTTGTGCTTCAGCCCATAATGTATTTAGCTCTGAGAGCTGAGAAAAGGTATCTTGAATAGCCTGATTTTCCTCACAAAGGGACCACTTCAACATATCTTGGGAAGCAGTTTGTTGAGATACAGCCAGAGCTTTTGCTTTTGTTCTTACATCTCTAAGTTCTGAAATCACCAGGTTCAGTTCACGATGCCCAGAACTTATGGATTTCAAGCGAACACTGCTTCTGTAGGAGAAACAATTAAAAACCACTCATTATAAGTTTTCCTTTAACAAACAAGTAATATCATAGCTTGCTCTGTGTACCAAATCATTAGTGTAATGTAATTAAAGCAACATTCATCAATCATCCATATTCTCAAACAAATACAATGATGATGATGATGTGTATATAAGGGAGCTCAACTACGGGGTCATGAGTGCCCATTAAAAAACTAACACATGGCAATTACCAGAGATAAACTAAACCATAAATTGGAAGAAAATAAAAATAAAATGGCAAATGACCATGCACAATTAAAATAAAACAATAAAAAACTATAAGCAGCAATTAATAAAATGGCCAAAAGCATAAAAAGAAACCATTTCTTCAATAAATGCTATAACATCTTGAGGGGGAAAAAAGGGTTTAAGACTACCTGCCCAACGGTGGTCGAATCAATTTATTTCTTTTCTTCAGGGTTGGGCTAGCACTGACACCGGGTTTATCCTGCCTTTTTTCACTGTTCTGGCAGTGAGAGCAGACTCGTCCTGTTCCACATGCTCTCTGGAAGAGGACTGCTTTGAATCTAATAATTTTGGGTTCAGAGGCTCGAAGCGATCGAAAACTGTGATCAACGAAGATGACAGCCACCGATCGGAGTCCTCTCCAGATGATTTCTCAGATGTTGATGGAGGAGATGGTCGCGGACTTTTATGCTGGCTAGCTTTCTTTTTACAGGTCTTACTGTTTTCCCTAAGGAAGTCAGCTCTGTCATATGAGGTCTAGAATTTCCTTGGCAACACATTAAATATTACCGGTTCACATGTCATTCTTGAAGTAGAGGGTTTTGGCAGTGACATGGCTGAACCTTTCTTCTTAAGACTGGACTTTCTAGGTTTACTCACTGTTAGTGTCTGTTGCTTTGGCTGTGATCTTGCTGTAATTATTCCTTCTGCAATTAATGTCCCATTTAGGTCGCTAGTTTGTGTTGTGATGTCACGTTTAGGTACCGGCTTAGCTGCAACTGCACTATAAGTAACAGTCCTAGGGACAGAAGGCTGACGGATATGCAAGAGCTTCCGGGTTTCCAAGAAGGACAACCTCTCTCTTACCCGAATCTCTTGGATCACCTTTTTCTCATATAATGGGGGCATTCTCTGGAGTTAGATGAATGATTTACCTCTGCAGTTAACACATGTTGCAGGTGAAGTACAAGCATCATCATGCTTGACTTCCCCACGCAGGTAGCAGCTCCTTTACAAGAATCACTCGTGTGGCCAAAGTGCTGGCATTTATAACACCTCAGTGGACTGGGTATACACTGCCTCACTTCAATAACTTCGTACCCTGCCTTAATCCTTTGTGGAAGATCTACCAGATCAAAGGTAAGAAACAGGGTACGAGTGTGCACCAGTTCACCTCGTTATTTGCAGTGGACTCGATATTCCTTGGTAACACCTTGTTCCTTCGGGTTTTTCTATTTTGTTTATTCAAAATTTTTACAGCTTGTGTCATTGAAACAGCTTCGACCAGGAGCGTGCCATTGCAAGATCCAATACATGACTTTACAGGACCAGCAATATTATTTAAACCCTTCTGGATAATAAACAGGTTCACCGTAGTAAGTTTTTAACCTTCCTCAGTTCTAGTAACAACCAAATAATCAAATCAAATCAAATTTATTCACCATAAGATTTCCAATTACAGAAATATCGGCTTCGTCAATACAATTTTACATTACAGATTAACAGTAAACACATGATCATAAGGACCATAAGACTCAGCTACTTCTTTCCCGCTTTTCTTAACACTTTTGTTTATTTTATCGGTTCCCATAGCGACAATGTCCTCCACCATTGCCAATGTCTCTGATGGCGTGCTCACATCCTGGGCGCCACCCCAGCTTAGGTGACAGTCCTGGCCTGGCCCTTGCTCACCTTGGGTCACACCACCCAGTACATGGACAGAGGGACCCAATTGCCTTCAGGAGTGTAACATGCAATGGCCCCTCCCCGGGACTGACCATCAGTGGATATGAACACAGTCCTACATGATAACCAGGGGCTGGGAATTACACATCACCCAGTCATCCCCTGCACTTCCCACTCTGCCAACTCGTGCTAAGTTATCTGTTAGACATGTGTTCAAGGAGGAAACAAAAATAATAAATAAACAAATAAGTGGGGTCAAACACAGAAGTGGACCATGTTTTGGGCATTTGAGATAAATGTCACCTCGCAGAGGAACCCAATCGAGAGATTTGGCTCGGGACCCGGGGAGCGTCAATCCCATACCTACCATACTAGGCCCCTGGGGGGAACAACAACAAATACAGTGATCTAAATTAAGCCCAATACATGTCTTGATTGACAACTTTTGGTTAGCAGGTCTGCTTCATAGCAGGTATTTTTTTTATTTATGCTAAGAATATTAAATTTAAATATGACATGGTTTTATCCTAGGCTAATTGCCTGTCATATGCTATTTGCAGATTAAACACATATATTAAAATCTACTCACTATTATGGGTAACTTGTTCTCACTTTTCACTGTCCAATTCTACTTTTTATACTATAATAACTGACCTAATTTCTTACCCTCTACAGAACAAGCCACGTATGGCATATTTTCTGCTAATATTAAACATTTTTCAGATATAATGCTCTTCTCCAATATCTGTCACTTTACAATGCAAATGAAATATGCTCAGTGCCTTCCAATTAACACATAAAGGACATTTAATCCTTAGGGTATAAAATTGTTAAAGCCTTTTAGCCTCAAAGGAAGTTCTTAACCATGCAATCCCTTTTGATTCCTCTTTATTTACTTTATATGTTTCCCTTTCTTATGATCTTTTTATCTGAGCATATAAAATCAAAGTGATCTGTACTAAAGAGTTCTGTGTGTCTATTTCAAATCTTTTTCTTGCAGCTTTCCAAAACACTTTCTGCATTATTTTTTCTTCTCCTAATTTACTAGTTTCTGTATTCTTTTGAAGAATGGTTGTACAACTACTGGCTCTTAAGTTCTTCTCTTAGGACTCTCAACATTGCTTTAAGACCTAGATTTTTAAAGATTAATGTTCTCTGCATTAGTACCCCTTTGTTTGCCACTCTTCCTCTCTCAATTTGAACATAGTTCACCAAAGTAGAGGTAATATTTCCCTGTAAAATATTCCGTGAACAGAGTCTACAGTTTCCCACCCTCAATATAAACTCTACAATTTGGTGTATGTAACAAATTCACTTGTGACTGCTATTTATTATTCTAAACCCCTAATTAGTGTTTAAAGTTCAATTTTGTTATTTTAAATGCACCAAGAAAAGAATTCGTTGGAAATTATTAAAAACCTTTAGTGGAAAGTGAATGAGATTAAGAAACAATTGAAGGTAAACTTGTGACTGAATAGGTAGAAACGAAGGAAAAAGAATAATGTTAATGTGTTTAACAATGATAATAGTAGTCTAAAATTATAAAACAATGTTATTTGAATGTTCAATTGTTTAAATATGATTTAAAAAAAAGATTATGTAAATTAACTAATATAGTATTGAAAAGTGATTCACTGAAGAAGACCTGAACCAATAGAAATTATTGAATTTAAAAAGCAATGGCAAATTGAATAATTTCAGATTATCTAGAATTAGCATCATCCTGTATCAGGACGTCATTGAGTAAAGAAGCAAAAAACATTATCAGAGTGAGGGACCTTGCTTTCAAGTTGCTCTCAGCAAGTTGGCCATGGTAGCTCAATGGATAAGAGCGACTGGACGGAAACCAGGAGATCCGTGGTTCAAATCCCGGCCATGGCATTAAATTTTTCCAGGTTGTCTCTATCCATCCAGAAACCTTAGAATATAGACAGCCAGTATAAAGAAATGATTAATTTCCATCAATTAACTTAAATAATAAGAGTTAAACGATGAAGCCTGGGACTCAAGTACTTACAATAGTAAGTCACCACAAATGGAGTATCTCGAATACATGAGCCCCTAGTGGTTTATCGGAAAAATATTAGAGTCAACTGAAGAATTTGTCATGTCGGCAAGTTGGCCATGGTAGCTCAATGGGTTAGTTAACCTTAGCCTATAGACAGCTAGTATAAAGAAATGATTAATTTCCATCAATTAACTTAAACAATAAGAGTTGGGATGAAGCCTGGGACTCAAGCACTTACAATAGTAAGTCGCCACAAACAGTGTATCTTGAATATGAGAACACCTAGTAGTTTACCAGAAAAATATAAGAGTCAACTGGAGAATTTATGACGGCAAGTTGGCCATGGTAGCTCAATGGGTAAGAGTGATGGAAACCAGGAGATCCGTGGTTCAAATCCCGGCCATGGCATTGAATTTTTCAGGTTGTCTCTATCTATCCAAAAACCTTAGCCTATAATTTCCATCAATTAACTTAAGTTACAAAAATTTTCGATTTCATATTGTAAAGGAAACCGACGCTCCTTAAGTTACATATTAATCTGTGTTATCACGCATGCTATTAACTTCATATAGAATTAAATATTGGAATATTTAAGAAGTTGAACGATTATTTTGTTTCATTTAGTAAATTAGTTGCAACTCTCGTCCGAGACAAAAAACCAAGGTAAGGAGTTTTCATGCTCCAACTGCAGTAGCCGTGGACAACATCTAAAGCAATTGCACATCCGGAAAAACCGGATCTGAGCAAAAGCTCAGATTAAAACGACTGCAAGACCTGGAACATCAGCACCATTGCCAAGGACTGGACACAGCAACGTACCAACCCTGAGATCCTGTCAAAAAAGTCGCCTCAATGTGTTACAGAATTGCATCATTCTATTTGAAATTTTGTCACAAACTTATGGATTGTTAAAAACATTTAAACAACTGTACACAGTAGAAGCCCAAATTAACACGGTCATTGATACATATCCTGTACACCTGCATTACAAACTTAATGTGGTAAATAGACATGCAACACTAGAAGGTCTGCAACTTCCTAAAAACAATGGCTGGGGGTATAAAAACCATGTACGGTGTTAGAGTGGCAGTTGTGTGGTGGTTATTGCAACAGTGAACATTTTAAATGCACCACAGTGATTTATTTCATTTGTTTATGTGCAGTGGAGCACTGAGTCGACCTTGAAGGCAGCTGATTGTCAATTTCACGTCTTACTGCAATAAGGAGTGTTCAAAATTTCTACAAACCAGACTTTGATTCTACGTAACCCTTGCAGTTACAATATGCTACTCAGATAATGCACTCAGAAAACAGTGCAGTCCTTGCAGAAAAATGTCCACACAATTTACCTGCCAGAATTAGTTGTGCAAATCTGTTCATATTAATGCAATTTTAACTGCAGATATTGTGGATGAATTTATATAAGTTGTTCAATACCACATAGACTGTATTCTTTATCGGGGATGTTTAAAATGAATGGCATGCTCTTCTATAAGCATTTACTGTTTGTTTTAGTGTTTTTCCATTTAAAACCCAGTTCTCTCACTATTCTGTTTTGAGATGACTTACTGCCCTGAATGATAATGCTTTCCCTTACAGTAGTCAGTAATTTAGCTATTGTAGGAGCAACTTTTTCCACAAGATTGGTATGAATGTTTTATGAGTTTATGTGCAGAATAAATTTTAAAAGATTTCATATAACTATTGTTTATATACAGTGTACATAGGTAACAATATATAAATAATATTATATGCGGATGACCTGTTGATCTTTAGTGAAGATATGAAAAGCACTGCAGAAGTAAAGTTACTAAGCAACCAGTTTTGTATGAAAGACTTAAGAACAATAAATAATTACCTAGGAATTTATGTGATATATGCACCGCAGTCAAGAACAGTACAATATAATAGTCAACTTGAAAAATTAAATGCCATGGCTGGGATTTGAACCACGGATCTCCTGGTTTCCGTCCAGTCGCTCTAACCCATTGAGCTACCCTGGCCAACTTGCCGTCATGACATTAAATTCTCCATTTGACTCGTATATTTCCTCGGTAGACCACTAGGGGCTCTCGCATTTGAAATACACCGTTTGGTGGCAACTTACTATCCTAAGTATTTGAGTCCCAGGCTTCATCATTTAACTCTTATTATTTCTAGTTAATTGATGGAAATTGATCATTTCTTCACACTAGCCGTATGTAGGCTAGTGGTTCAAATCCCTGCCATGGCATTGAATTTTTCATGTTGATTCTATCAAAAACCTTAGCCTATATACGGCTAGTGTGAAGAAATGATTAATTTCCATCAATTAACTAAAAGTACATTATAAATTTGGCAGAGAAGTGCAGAATTGTTGAGTCAAAAAGATTTGAAACACCTATGGAAATGAATCTGAAACTTGACTCAGCCGAGGTGATGAAAAATTGAAATATAGAAATCTAATAAGAGCATTTATTGTATGTTGCAAATGGTACACGCTCAGGTGTGTTATGCAGTAAATCACCCGAGTCATTTTCAAAACGCCTTTGATAATACCCACTACAAATAAGCATTGAGAGTATTGAATTACTTATATCAGGCAAGAATTCTAAATTTAAGATATGGATCAAGTTGTAGTGAAGAAATGAAAGTATATGAGGATGCAGATAGAGCAGCCGATATGTCTGACAGAAAATCAACAAGTGGTATAGTATTTTAGTTAATTGTTGGAAATTATTCATTTCTTCACACTAGCTGTATACAGGCTAAGGTATTGGTTTGATAGAGTCGACAAGAAAAATTCAATGCCACGGCCAGGATTTGAACCACGGATCTACTGGTTTCCATCCAGTCGCTGTTACGCATTGAGCTACCATGGGCAATTTGCAGTCATGACATTAAATTCTCCAATTGACTTGTATTTCCCCGGCAAACCACTAGGGGCTCTTGTATTCAATAAACACTGTTTGTGGCGACTTACTATTGTAAGTACTTGAGTCCCAGGCTTCATCATTAAAAAAAAGATGTGGTTGTGATGGGATATTCCATAATTAAACATGTGGATCTACAGGGAACGGCAGAAGTGAAAGTGTTCAGAGGCATTAGGACAAATCAACTAGAAAACCAAATAGACCAATTATGGGCAGGGATTAAAAAAAATCCCGAAGTTATATACTTACACATGGGTACAAATGACCTCAAACAAGCCACCTGTTCCGAAGAGGTTATGGGAGATTTATATAGTGCAATTAAGTGTATTAAGCATATATACCCTAAAACATTAGTTATTATAAATGGCGTAATCAAAAGGAGGGATATAAATTTTAACTTTACAAATAGTGTAAATCAAAATCTTCGTTGGATGTATGAGCAACTGAAGTGTTTTTGTAGACATAAACAAGCAGATTTTCTTTTAGAAACTTTAAATTTTAGATTCAGGTTTCTATGTAAATGAGTTACAAAAGTTGCTGTACTTTTAAAGTTTGTGTCAAGTATTTTTGGAGAGAAAATTTTTTATGTGTGAATATATTCATTTTTTTTCCTTGCACATTTGAGATTTAAAATTCAATAATAAATAAACTATTTAATTTAAATCAACAAAAATTCCAACCTTTATTAAACATTTATTTAAAAATATGTATGCAAGATTTAATACAAATTTGTTAAGCAAGCAGAAGTTGGAGCATTTTGAAGATACAAAAGTGTTCAAAAATTGAAAATGGAGAAAAATGAATTTAAAGATTTAGATAGAAATTGCACTACTTTCTTTACATTGAAAACTCCATCCATCATATGCAGGCCCTACAGCTATCTTATTACATTCTTTCTCTTTAATTTGGTTACCTTTGGCTCTTTTTTAAAATGTTTCTATCTACAATAGTTTTTACAAAAAAAAAAAAAGATAATTTAATTTTTGCTGCAATTTCCTTACATTACGGAACATATTACATTCTTTACAATTTTTGTTATAAGTGATTGGAACTTTGGACTCTGGTTCCTTTAGATAATAGTTACAAAACTATATATGTATATACTCATTTGCCCATGTCTAATGGTTCTGGGGGAGAACATTTTAGGAATATGATAGAATTTTCTTGAATTTTCCTCAATTTTCTGTTTTCAATACCAATCATTATTAACTTATTGATATACAGCCATAATGATACCAAATTTTATTGAAAACTTATCTAGCAACATACATATATGCAAAACTTAAAGAAATTCATGGAAAACTTTAGTGTCTGGACTATAAGGAGTATTAAAAATGCTAAAAGTTGAACATGAAAAAAAACCTAGTTAGAAGCTCTAAATATAAACAACATATTTTTCTATGTTATAAAACCCTCCTGCACTATATGAAGACCACTTGGCTAGTTTATTATCCTCTTCTTTTAATTTAGTCACTGTTAACTGCTTCTTGGCAGATTTATATTTGCCCAATGAACTTTGAGCACTTTGTTTTAGCTTTCACCTATCCCTAATACTGCTAATTTTCTTGCTTAACAGGACTTACTTTGCTTGCTGCAACTTTTGCCTTAACGGTTAGACTAGCTTTATAACCCATATTAAATTCACTAACAGCTGCAATCATTGCAATTTGCAATTTCTTTCTCAATACAAAAACTTCTTTGTGACATTAACTCCATGCAAACTTTCATTAGCATTCTGTGCTTCTCCTTTGATGCAACTCTGCAGTAGAATAGTACTAACTAATCTGTTTATTTTTGTCTATGAGGGGGAAATTGTAAGTACAATAGTTAATGCAATTCATACCCATGGTCATACAAAATTTCTGCATAGAAATATGACCCTTACCAATGCCCAGAAATACACCAACCATTCTTCTATTTACATCAAGAGGTGACCTACTGGAATCACTTAACTCTAGCGCTATAATATGTTTTCACTTAACATTTACCTCAAGCAGAATATTCTAGTATCATTACTTACTATTATGGCTAGAAAACCTTAAAGTTTCATTACATTTTGCTTCAAAATAGCCACTGTACTCCTAATCTAACCTGGTATGAATTATATACCTACTGTTACAACAAGAAAGCAATACAATGTTAAATCAGGCTTTATTCCTATTCTAAACATTAGTAATTTAGTGTAAGCTGCTATCCACAGCTTTCACTTGCATGTAAACCATATTTCACAAACACTACACGTCAGTGGAAATGTTTGTTTACTTTCAAAAGTAGTAAGTGGGGAAATAATATATAAAAATGGTAGCAGATAGGTTCAGTAACTTCCAAAAACATCCAGAAGATGTCTCTGCACATTACCACAGTTACAGAATCAAACCGCATAGTTTAAACGTGAGAATTCCATAAATTTCTTTGCAACAAACTAGCAAAGGCAATATAAATGGCCACGCCCACCTGCACATGGGCATTTAATGACGTAGCAGCTCTTTAAATGGCGCTAGGGTGTAACTGACGGCAGATTCTGAAACCACAATGTTTAAACATAATTTTAAGGCAAAAAATGGAAAATGTTTTTTTTTTGTCATTTTTGACAAAATTTCACTGATGCCTCCCCTTACACAGAAAAGATCCTTCAAAGCTAGGATGAATAATGAAAAATGTAATTAATCTATTTAAAGTACAGGAAAACTAAGCAAGAGAAGTGTAAATAGCATATCAAATACAAATGAAATTATTACAAACAAAAGGGCATTAATTGAACAAAATATACTAACTATGAAATTAGCTGTAATATTTTTTTCTGAACATGGGCTTATGATTGAAGAAATAAATGTAAATAGATGTGAAAATTATACTTTAGGTACCAGTTTCTGCAGAGAAAAACATAAAAGTGGGGGAGTTGCAATTTATGTTCGAAATGGGCTAAAATATAAAGAAATTGACTGTAAAAAATATAGTGTAGAAATGTGTTGTGAGTTAGCTGCAATAGAGGTTAATTTAGAAAAGAAAAGCTTTATAATATTAGGGCTGTATAGTCCACCAATGGCAAACAAAAAAGACTTCTTTTAAAACTTTAGAAGACTGTTTATATAGCACAGTAAAAAACAAACATATAATTGTGCTCGGTGACATCAATATAGATGTACTTATAGAAAGTAAGAAGGAATGTTTGTTACCAGAAGTACTAGAAAGAAACAATTTAACATTAATTAAAATAGAACCCACAAGGGTAACCAATCATCCCTCAACCTGTGTCGATCACATATTCACATATACACAAATTTAAAGCTAGAAGAGTTGTGAAGCAAAACTGTAAAAATGGGAATAGTGATCATTATGGACAACTAATTGAAACTAAAATGTTAGGTAAACAAAAAGAGGAAACATAATAAAATAGAAACTAAAAGGATAGTACATAAAACTACACTAGAAGCTCTAAGAAAAAATCTAAAAGCTATGAAATGGATGGATATGCACAGCAAAAAAGAAATAAACTATAAATTTGACCACTTTTATACTATTTCAAGAAACTGTTTGGATGCAACAGTACCATTTCACAAAGTAAAATTAAAAAACCAAAACGCAAACACTTGGGCCTCCAAAAAGCGTATGCAGTTTCTTAACAGTCTAAAGCACCCAAATAATGATGCTAAATCCTATAATTACATAGAAAAATACAATAAAATTTTAAATAATGTAATAAGAGAAGCAAGATGGCTACATAATGCAAAATTAAGGAAAAAATGCAGAAAATAAAATTAAAGCTACATGGAACATTGTAAATTCAACACGTAAGGAAAATCAACAAAAATGGCAGGGAAATATGTTCACTGAAATAAACAACCAAGAGATACAAGATCCCATAAAAATAGCTAACCACTTCAATGAACACTATATAAATATTGTAAAAAAATTAGGAAAAAACCGACTCAGTATGTACCAATAAATGAAAAGAAAGTATGTAATTCAATGGTGCTTAGTGAAATTAACGAGGGTAAAGTTATTTCACAGATAAATGCATTAAAATGCAAAAGATCCAGTGGACTGGAAGCATTTACAAATGAAATGATTAAATATTGCAAATACAAAATTACAGATGTACTTATTCACTTAACCAATCAATCTTTCAGTTCTGGAATATTTCGAAAGAAATTAAAACAAGTTGTGGTGAGACCAATTTATAAGAAAAAAAAACAAATCAAAATTAATAATGGAAAATTATAGACCAATATCTTTAAGCTCAACTTTCTCTAAAATATTAGAAGGATTATTTCTAACAGTTACAAAGCTTTTGCAAAAAATTTCAAATGTTATCAGATTGTCAGGGTTTCAAAAGCAAAAGTATACAATAGAAGCAATTTGCAGAGGAAATGACATTATATATACCCTAAACAGAAAAGAACATGTAGTCACTTTTTTCCTTGATCTTTCCAAGGCCTTCGACTGTGTTAACATAGAAATCCAAATGTCAAAACTGAAAAACTATGGAATCAGAGGCATACCACTAGTATGGCTTGGCTCCTATCTACAAAATAGAGAACAATGCGAGAAAATAATACATAATTTAAATGGAAAGTTAATTAAATTTTGATTGGTTCAAAAAAGTAACTCATGGAGTGCCCCAAGGCTCAAAATTAGAACCATATTCATTCCTACTGTATATAAACAGCTTATTTCAAGTAATAAAAGAAGCAGAGGGAATAGCGATAGGCTATATGGATTACACCACAATTTTAGTAACAGGAGAAACAGAAATAGAAGTACAAAATAGGGCAAATACTCTACTAGTAAAAGTAAACAGACATCTAGAAACCTTAGGCATGATAATAAACACAAACAAAACAGAGCAGATGCAAATCAGTCTTAATAACAAAAAAAAAAAAAAAAAAAAAAAAAAAAAAAAAAAAAAAAAAAAAAAAAAAAGACAATAGTCAAAGACAAAAAAAAGTTAACAATAGGAAACACAGAAATTCAACAGGTAAATGAAACAAACTTCTTAGGATTAGTAACAGACAACAGATTGAAATGGAATGGACATGTTCAAAAAGTAATAAAAAAAGTTAAATCAGGTATATATATATTAAAACAAACTATACAAATAATAGATAAAAAAAAGTATTAAACAAACATACTATGCTTTCACTCTCACTTGAGCTATGGGATTGTATTATGGGGCACAGTACAAAAGCATTAGCTTTAAGGCTATTTAGGCTGTAAAAAAGAGCAATACATTTGATGGTAGGAATACAGAAAAGAGACACATGTAGAAATGCATTTAAAAAACAGAATATTTTAACATTACCTTCATTATATATATATATATATATATATATATATATATATATATATATATATATATATATATCTTACATTAAAAAGTCATGATCAAAACAAAAATAGTTAACATCCACAAACATAACACCAGAACAAAAGATAATTATCTTAGAAACAGACTTACTGGTATCCTAAATAATAACTGCATAGAAAATAGCATCAAAGATTTGTATAACCACCTACCGGCTGAAATCAAACAGATAACAAACGGGAAAACAAAACTAAAGGCTGTTAAAACTTATTTATTACAAAAAGTATTTGATTAGTGAAAGAATATAAACAGGTTAGGTAGAATATGCTATTTACACTTCTCATCAACTTTGTAAACTTGTTTGTGAATATTATTGTATTAATTTTATGTATATACAAGTTGACGATGCATGTAAAAAGCTTTACAGTTGGAAATAAACATCAATCAAAAAGAAAAACTTTTTATTATTTTAGTTAATTGATGGAAATTATTCATTTTCTTCACACTAGCTGTATACAGGCTAAGGTATTGGTGTGATAGAGTCGACATGAAAAATTCAATGCCACTGCTGGGATTTGAACCACGGATCTACTAAAAAAAAAAATGTGGTATAGTAATTCAAGCATATGAAAATACAGTTATGTAGAAATCACAAAAACAAAATAGTGTCGAGAACATTGTCTCATGCACAATATTAAGCATTAGCAGATTATGTTGAGGAAGTACTACCCTTGATGTGAAAGTAAATAAAAAGTGTAACAATCTGTGAGAACAATAATGGTGCAGTTGCACTGGCAAATAATGGCAAATTTTGTAAAAATTCTAAGCATATAGATGTTCATAATCATTTTGTGAATGACTATGAGAAGAAAGGTGTAATTATTGTACCAAAGATTTGAACAGATGTTCAAATTACTGATATTTTGACAAAGTCTTTGTGCAGGTAAAATTTGTAAAATTCAGAGAGCGTAGAACAGGTTTTCCAAATGATCACATTTTTTCCTAAACCTTCAATTTAGATATCTTTACTGCATTTGTCTGTTTCTTACAACTGTCTTTTCTATAATATTAGAAAGCTTAGGCATTGTATTTTCCATGAACTATACGTATCACACCATCTTTTTATGTATAGTATTTTGGTACCATTAAGCCAGGTTAAGTGATATACATCAGCTCAAGTAGAAGTACTTCAGTGAATTCAAAACAGTAAATCACAAACCCATTCATCTTTCACTGCTATTAAAAGTTATCTGATATCATAAAAGGCTTACAACATTAAAAACTGTTTTCAAAGATTTTTCTGCACATCATAAAAAATATTTTAGCATTTTTGTATAATTCTCCTGTTAATATGTATACCTGAACGATTCTACAAGAGGATTTCATTTCGATTCCAAAGTGTTTTGTAAAACTCTTATGCGTAAGAGACATTTTCCTTCTGAACTCCCAAAAAGACGGCAGTTTTGCCTAATATAAACGCTTCTGTAAACAAAGAAATGTAACAGTAAACAGCCTCCCATAAGGTATATCACTTCTTAGTATTACTACAAGGAGAATGCTCATTGTGATCACTTTGCAAGTAAACTACATCTATTGTCTAAGCACCGAAATTGTTTGTTCCCTTCAGCTCTAACTGCACCTTTAAGCATTCACTGGTTCCTTAACTTCCTATTTTAGTTTTCAACTTAAGTACAAAATGGCATTTGTAAAACTGAATAAATTACACTACCCACCTGCGAAGAGCTTTACTGGCCTTATCCATATCTTAGAAGTGCTGGAATTATAGCTGTTTCCTGAATAATCTTTATGGTACATTCAATCTTCCTACGCGTATAGCTGACGCTTGATGATACGGAATTCAGCCACATACACAAATCAAGAGCCATTTAATTTCAAGATTGAATTAATGCAAATGTCACTCTGCCTACTAGTGTCATCACATTCTTACCAATTTCCCAATCCCACGCTTTAGAAATTCTATACGCTATTGCCTAAAACATAGGCACGAGATAGCTGCTATGTATTGTGTTGTAGTGGATGTATTCTTGATAGGGTGGGAGAAGGCATCCACAGAACAAATGCCACAGATAACAATACCATGAACCACAGAGTAGAACTAAGCCCTAAAAACAGCTTTACAGGTTAGGTGGGAGTGGAAAACTACACCATAACAAATGGGGTTTGTTGTTCTGTGGACTGGGATAAAAGTGTAATATAGGAAGCTTTGTGTTGCCAACACGGAGCATAATGAATAAAAAATAACAAACATGGTAAAGTAATGTGTCTCACCAGCCATGAGAAGAATGGTGATAAAGTAGAACGTTAATTACATACATATATAAAATATACCTACTGATGTTTCAAACTGGAGAAGTAACCCAATCAAAACCATAGTGGATGCAATGTTACAATTAACTCCATCACCTTAACTGGCGGGAAATACGTATATATACAAGCGCGGATCAAATATAAACGGGATTTGTTTTTGTTTTAATTTATTGTATCAACAAACAAAAATGCTCATATACAGATTAGTTTTCTACGTAGTGTTCTGCCTTCGATACACATTTTCTCCATTGAATTGGCAAGTTTTGATGCCATCCTTATAGAACGAAAGACGTGTGCGGAGCCAGTTGCGCAAGAACTATTCTACACTTCCATGATCGTCAAACTCCTGTCCTCCTAGGTCTTGTTTGAGTGGTCCAAACAAATGGTAGTCGCAGGGCGATAGATCTGGACCACTTCTGAACTGTAAGGAGCGTCTTCCAGAGGTATCCAATTCATTTTCTTCAGTTTTTGCGGCGTTAAAGTGCCAGTATGTGGCCTCACATTGTCGTGGAGAAATATGGCATTTCGAATCGGTTGCCGTGTAGCTTGTTGAGATATACAGCTTTGCCTCATCCAAAATGTGACAGTAACAGGCTGCATTGATTGTCCTTCGTTCGTGAAGATAATCCACCAGCAAAACGACCACGGAGTCCCAGAAAACGTTCCAAGCACCCTCCCAATAGACGGACGTGTTTTGACCTTGACCTGCTACCTCTCCTCGCCGCCACTCAATGCTTGCTTGCTTTAACTCTGAATTATAATGATGCACCAGTGTTTCATCAGAAATCATATACGATTCAAGAAATCTTCTTCCTCCTCCACGTAGCATTGCAGGTGTCTCTGACAAACATTCTGGCATAACGTTTTTGTTCACAGTTGAAGGACGAGGAAGCTAACTGGCAGACAACTTTCTGTAATGGAGTTCATATCATCATTATTTGAGCATTTCCGTAACTTATTCCTAGGGAAAAAAGCAATTTCGGATGTTTTTATGCGCCAAGCTTCTTCAATAATGTTACGAATGGCAACAATGTCGTCTTCAGTATTGCTTGTCCGCGGTCTCCTCCTGTGAGGTTTATTTTCTACAGCTTTTCTTCCCGCCACAAAATTTTTAGCCCACGTACACACCCGTTTTCGAAAGTGTTTCTTCCTTAAACTGTGCATGGATCTGTCTCAAATTTTACGAAGGTTTGGTGCCCTCTTTTGAAAGAAATCTGTCGAAGATGCGTTGCGCAACAGACGTGTGCACCTCTTGCTCACTCATGGCGTACTGGTGCAGCCCCGTTCTCCGCGGTGCGTGTGTGCACTATACCCCTTCTCGAGATACCCCATCTACATACTGACAAATTCACTCCACAAGATTATTAGCAACAGCAGAGTAATATTAAAATTCCCGTTTATATTAGATCTGACCTCGCAATATTATTACGTAGGTACATCTATGTAACTTACCTATATTGTAATCACGTTAAAAGTAGTCCTCTTAGAATCTAATACAAAAGCTGCATCGTCCATCAATTCTTGGGAACTGTAGCGTTATAGGCATTACATTTTCTCAGCCACCAGTGTACCTGGGTAATTCATACCTGCAGCAAAATTTTCCGGATTTAATAAGTACATATTTTACTGCTAACATGGAATACAAGTTTCTACGTTTCAGACTAGTCGCTGTTTTATTACTATTGCGCCTACTTAGCTGAAAATCCTTTCAACATATACATTCGAGTGCACGGGAAAGTATGGAAATTGCAGTTTTGGTCTCTTCAATAACTTGGGTTTTCTTCCTTAAAAGCTCTACACATTCCTTTGGCTAGGAAAGCCTGGAAAAACTGTCAAATCATTCTATTGCTGCACTTTTAGGGCTCTTTTTGGTAATATTACGTCCTCGAACGTTCGGTCATATGGGACGATGAATGAAATGAGTGAAATGCCGCCCAAATGTTTCCGGGGTCCATGGAGCTTATAGCCGCGCGACATTCGTCTAGAAGGATAAGGGAAACTCCGGAAAAACCTCATCCAAGTAACTGGCCATAACCGAGATTCGAACTCGGGACCTCTTGAACGTAAGGAAGACACGTTACCATTTACGCTACAGAGGCGGGCGCTTATAAGTTTATAATCAGTGCGGGGTGAAGAGTGAATGTATGAATGAATGAATGAATGAATGAATGAATGAATGAATGAATGAATGAATGAGAGTGACTGAGTAGTAAGTGTGTGAGTTTAATGGGCCATCGACTGCCAGGATATACATGTATTACTAATAGATATGGAGATGGCAATTAAGGTTTTCTGTATAATTGATTAACCATTACCTTCACTTGCTTGCCATATCAATTCAAATTATTAATTTATAATATACTTTATTTTCAAAAGCCGCAATTAAGCACTGTTTAAGACAAACGGCAGAATTTCGCCTTGGTTAATTACATATTATTACGAAAACACAAAACAGCGAAACGAAGTTGAAGTTTAATTCCTTTATTTGTCACTAAGATAGAAAAGTACTAATGTAAAATGCTTCCCGATTACAAAAATACTGCCACCCAATTATCGGAACGCCAGACGAACGACAGCTGAGAAGGGACCAGAGGCAGCCGAGCCACAACCCCTCATTAATCTCAGTCACTAACTGAGGAATGTCACTTGTCGCTGGCGGCCTCGTCCCCCTTCGCCTGCCATCTGGAATTTTCGCGGTGATTCACGGAAACCAGAGACTTCTAGAAGACAATGATATTCCTATAAAAAGGGGTGGAATGAGTGGAGTCAGAGGGTTCTTGGCAAGCAGTGTAAGAGTGTAGTGCTAGTGTACGGACGAGAAGATTGTGTACGTGCATCGGAGGATTGTACGTAATCGCAGGAGCAAAGTGGAATTGTAACGGACGAACTGGTGAATCGTAATTGTGTGCATTACGTAAACCTGTGTAATCGGCAAGTGTTCAACTGTAAGTCGGTGGAAATAAAGAACATTCTTGAGTGGTGCAATTGGACTTTTCATTTCACGAACCCACAAGATCACACTGGTGTCAGGAAGCGGGAAGATAACATCACCGAACTTTACAACCCTGGACGCGGCATTGGAAATTTTTTTTTGGAGAAGATGATGGAAATGAACGCCGAATTAACAGCGAAGACGGAAACGGCAAACAACAACTTGGTCACGACAATGACCGCAAAGATGGCCGAACTGACCACGGAAATGAAGGTGGCAAACGAGGCTCTCGCCACCAAATTTGAAGAACAGTTGGCCGGCGTGAGGGATGACGTGACGGAGCAGGGCAAGCGGATGGGCCAAGTGGACGAGCGCGTCGAGGACCTGGCGAGCCCCGTTAACGACCTGGAAGGGAAGGCCGACAGCAGCGTCAAGTCCCTGAACGCCATGGTGGAGGACGTTGTCGGCAGGAGGTTGAAGGATTTGAGGGCCGACGCAACGGGACGCGACACAACATCGGCGCACGTCAAACCTCCAAATATAAAGGCGCGTCAACATTTGAGGTCTTCCGCCGCCAGTTCGACACAGTGGCCAAGCACAACAGATGGTCACCGTAGGAGGAGGCCACACAGTTAATAGCCAGCCTCCAGGGACGGGCCGCGGAAGTCCTAAACGCGGTGCAGACAACGGCGGCGCCCAAGGACATCTGGGAGGCCCTGGAGAATCGTTTCGGCAACCACCGCTTAGCCGCAGCATACCACAGCCAGCTAAAAGCAAGTTCACAGCACCCGGGGGAGACGCTGGAGGAGTTCGCCCTGGCAGTTGCACAACTGGCAAGCAAGACCCTAGTCGTCCTCCCACCAGAGTTCGTGTTCCGGGAAGCTGCCTACACCTTCGTCGACGGGGTACGGGACATGGAGATTCCTCAGCGCCCAATGCTCGGCGATTAAAAAACCATCCACGAGGTGCTGACGGCAGCATTAAGGATGGAGGCGGCCAAAGTAACAGCTATCCCGACGTCGAGAACGAGGAGTGTCCGCTACACCGGAGACAGAAGGCCAGCCTAGGGACGCCGGCGAACGCCTAGTGGCCTGTGTTGGGGGTGTGGACAGCCCGGACACCTGCAGAGAGACTGCCCACACCAGGAAGAGCAGCCGGAAAACGAGTAGGGGCCGTCTTGGAGAGGGGCACGTCGGCGCCATCAACATCATCTCCTCGAGTGACACTGCGCCCCGTCAGCCGGCGTATGGATGACGGCCTCATCGCGGGCGGCTGGGTAATAGGAAAGCTAAGCCGCGTGCTGGTGGACACCGGAGCGGCCGTGACCATCATTAGACCTGACGTGACGAAGGGTTTGCCGACAAGGAAGCCGAGCCGACCATACCAGCTTGTCACGGCATCGGGCGACACCTTGCCTTTGGAGTAGGAGGCCCTGCTGGAGCTGACCTTGGGACGGAGTGCCGTACGTCTTTGGGTGATCGTCGCGAAGGTGGCTGAGGAGGTGATTATGGGACTGGATGCCCTCAGGAGCCACGAGGCGACGGTCGACGTCGGCAGGAATGTCCTGCGGCTCAACGGGGAAGAGGTTATACTCCGTCAACCAGAAGAGCGCCTTGGAATTTGCAGGGTCGTCTTGAGCGAAGACGTGGTTGTCCCCGCGAGGAGCGAGGTGGTGGTGACGGCGTGACTGTAAGGCCAGAGAACCAAGTACATGATTCTGGACCAGAAGACGCCTATACACGGACTGTGTGTAGCCAGGGCATTGCTGCCGTGCCGAGAAGAGGTGCCAGTGAAACTGCTAAATCCAACGGACACCGATCACGACGTCCAGGCCGGGACGGAGTTGGGAACGTGCGAGCCCGTGGTGAGCGTAACAGAAATCGAAAAGACACAGGAGCCGGCGCCGAAGCAACACCTGGGGCCCCAGCTAGAAGGCTTCCTGGAGAGGGCGGTTGACCACCTGACCGCAGAACCGCTGGAGAATGTTCGACAACTACTGAGGCGATACGAGCGCGTCTTCAGCCAAGGCGATAGCGACCACGGCCACACGGACAAAGTGCTTCACCGCATCGAGACCGGAGACGCCCGGCCTATTCGGCAAACACATAGAAGCGTTCCGCTGGCGAAGCAAGGGGCGGTACGATACATGCTGGAGGACATGAGATCCAGGGGGTGATTGAAGAGTCTGACAGCCCTTGGTGATCCCCTGTAGTCTTGGTGACAAAGAAGAATGGCGAGCTGCGCTTCTGTGTAGACTACAGAAAGTTGAACGCTGTCACCCGGAAGGACTGTTTCCCCTTACCCCGAATTGACGAGATCCTGGACACACTAGCTGGTGCACAGTGGTTCTCGACCCTGGATCTGAAGTCGGGCTACTGGCAGGTAGCTCTAGACCCAAGAGACAAGGAGAAGACCGCATTCTCGACGGGCCAAGGGTTCTGGCAGTTCACGGTTATGCCCTTTGGCCTCTGCAACGCAACAGCTACCTTCCAATGCCTCATGGAGTCAGTGATGAGAGGGCTGACTTACGATGCCTGCCTGCTATACCTGGACGACATCATCATCGTCGGGAAGACTTTTGAAGATCACCTCTAGAATCTGAGTAAGGTGCTACAGAGACTGTAGGCGACCAAATTGAAGCTGTACGGGAAGAAGTGCCAGCTCTTCCGCAAGGAAGTGAACTAATTAGGCCACATAGTCTCGGCAACCGGAGTGGCCACAGACCCGGAGAAGACACAGGCTGTGAGAGATTGGCCTCTCCCAAAGGATAAGAAAGAATTGCGCAGTTCCCTGGGGCTGTGCAGTTATTACCGCCGCTTCATAAAGGGGTTCTCCAACACCGCAAAACCCTTCACACGGCTGACAGAGGAACACCGGCCTTATGTTTGGACGGAGGACGCCGAGGACGCTTTCCAGCACCTAAAGGAGAGCCTGTGCAGTGCTACAATTTTGTGTTTCCCACAACCGGATGGCGCCTTCATTGTGGACACCGACGCTAGCGACCATTGCATTGGAGGTGTCCTATCACAGATCCAGGACGGCCATGAGCGGATGATAGCCTACTACAGCAAGACGCTACCCAAGGCAGAGAAGAACTTCTGCGTCAACCGACGAGAATTATTGGCGGTAGTAAAGACCTTGCAGCACTTCCACAAGTACCTGTACGGTCAGCCATTCCACCTGAGGACTGACCATTCTGCCCTAACCTGGCTATTGAACTTTGAGAACCTGGAAGACCAGACAGCACGTTGGGTCCAGAGGCTGCAGGATTACAACTTCACCTCGGAACATCGTCGAGGGAAGAGCCACGGTAGCGCAGACGCCATGTCCCGAAGAACCTGTCCAGAAGAGTGCGGCCAGTGCACAAGGGTGGAAGAGAAGGAGCGAGCCGCAGCAATCCGAGTGGTTGTGGCAGTGCCTGCGAACGGCTGGGATAGCGCAGGCCTGAGGAGGGAGCAGCTGGCGGACGCAGACTTGGGGCCACTCTTGAGGGAAGTGGAGTCAGGGACGAGACCAACCTGGAAAGACATCGCACCGAGGAGCGCCACCTACAAGTCGTACTGGACCCAATAGACTGGTTGAAGACCAGAGAGGGCGTGCTGTTCCGGGTATGGGAGTCACCTGATTGGAAGGCGCAAAGAGAACAGTTGGTACTTCCTCGGAATAAGGTCCCGGAAGTCTTGGAGGAAGTGCACGCCGGTACTTCAGGAGCACACCTGGGAGCGAACCGAACGATTGACAAACTACGGCAGAGCTACTTCTGGCTGAGACTCCGAGCAGATGCTGAAAGATGGTGCCGTCAGTGTCACGTGTGCGCGGCGAGTTGCGGACCCCAGACTAGGAGCCGGGTTCGCATGCAGCAGTACAACGTTGGAGCGCCATTCGAACGGATCGCCGTTGACATTGCTGGACCGTTCCCAGTTTCCGACCGAGGCAACAAGTACCTAATGGTGGTCGTGGACTACTTCACCAAATGGCCGGAGGTGTATGCCATCCCAAACCAAGAGGCAAAGAAAATCACAGACTACCTCGTGGAGGAAGTGTTCTGTCGATTTGGGGTGCCGTTGGAGCTACACAGTGACCAGGGTACCAACTTTGAGTCCAACCTAATGAAGGAGGCGCTACAAAGGCTTGGGGTGAACAAGACCCGCACCACGCCTCTACATCCCCAGTCGGATGGTATGGTCGAAAGGTACCTCAAGACCTTAGAG